>CM031234.1:79150125-80370473 GCA_018340775.1 Taxus wallichiana var. yunnanensis
AATGCATTTTGAAATGACTATTTGTAAGTTTTTATTGCACTTCTCTTACATATTTTAAATTCAGTCCTTTTGGAGTATGGGTTATTTTGGAGTGTGTAAGTAAATTTGTCATTTTTATTTATTGTGTTTAGGTGCATGATGTTGACTTACTCTTGGGTTGAGGAAGAATGATGTGGCATCCCACATGGATCCATATCATCCTCTTCTCTTCCCTCCCCATTAAAATTCAAATTTCTTTCTTATTGTGGTTGTTAAAACTTTGTTCATTCTTCTTGGGGTGAATTTTTGCTTGCTATTTTGGAAGCTTATTGTGGAAGGAGTTTGGAGTCATTTTGCATGCTTGAGCAGTACTAATTTTGGACTACATTTGGAATTTGGAAAGCTTTTGTATCTTGGAAAAACTCCATTATGGAGAGGTAGGAACTTGTGCCTTTTGAAAATGTTTCTTTCTCTTGCATGCTTATATGAAATGGTGAATGATGTTATGTGTGTGTTGGCTGGTTGGGTAGAGACTCGCTTAGGATTTGGTGTAGGAGAAGGCTATGGTGATTTCATATGGGGAAATAAGGGAATTCCAATGGCATCATTTTTATTGTGGAGGGAAATTAGGCTTGGGATCCACCTTGGAAAAGAAATAGCTTGCATTTATTACTCTTGGGGGCATAAGGGAGAAACTTTGGGGGTCATAAGGAGGGGTTGGGAGGCATAAGGTTTATGGGATATGATATGTTATTTTGGTGGTATGATTATTTTTGGATGCCCAATTTCCAAATTGGAAGGCATAAGTAGTTTCCCCATAGTTCCTTTCTCTTCTTGGCTTTCTTGATTAAGCCTAAGTTTTGTTTGAATGTTTTCAAATGTAGTTTTGAACTACTATTTTATTGACTGTGTTTCTTATTGTATTATGCATGTGAAAGAATACTGCATGTTTGTTGTGGAAGCCTTATTTCCATGAGTTGATTTTCATCTCCTATTTCAATATGGTTGGGGCTCGGGGCCAATGAGGAAGGATGGCTTCTCCCTTCTCATTAGATGTCTTGGTTGGGTGGAGAGCATTGCCTTTCCCCTTCCTTGTTGTGATCAAGATGAAAATATGGAGAAACTAGCATGCTGTTGTTTTGGAGCAAGAGGAATACAGTTTGACAGTCCCTTCTTTTGTGCAAGTGCATTGTAACCCTTCCCACTTGAAGTGGATGAGTTGTATAAATAATTGCAATGTGAAGACATTTATTTTGGTAATGTAATACTGAAGATTGGAATGTGAAATGTAAAAGAGATTTATTTTACTCTGCTTTGGAAAAGAAATGTAAAAGATGTTATATGCATTGTATTTTGTATTTTAGAAATCAATGGAATAGAGAAGATTGTAAATTTGTATTGGAAATGAATAAAGGATTACCTTAACTTTCAAAATTGTATTGTGTATTGGATTTGGATTTGCTGTTAAGATTGAAATTGTTGTTTGAAGAAGGAAGAATGTGTAGGAAGGAAGTATATTATTTTTGCATACTTGGAAATTTATTAAAATTAAAATCAAGAATTGTAATTTTAACTTGGAATTGAATGGCTAATTAAATATAGTAGATTTATTAGACTAGTTTAGAAAACTATTCACACATTTAAACTATAAAATTGACATGCAGACTTAAAAGAGAAGATCACGGTTATAAACTTTACTCTGGAAATTCTATTTTTTTATAAAAATGAGCAGTTCAATCTTACACCAAGCAATAAGATATGAAACATTGAAATTCAGGCTTAGTAAATCCTAAGAAATTCAAATTGACCCTAAAATTTAAGAAATAACCTTCAAAACTTGCTATAATCCAATTTGAATCTTGCACAATTATTTTTCTTTCTATTGTTGAAAAATACAACTTTGAATAAATTGAAAAAATTTACTCTCTGAAAACACTCTAATTCCTTCCTAGACCAACCCTCCATGTCTGCTGCTTCACATGTTGAGTGAAGGAGGAGATCTAATTTAACAAAATTGAGAATTTGAAAAATGTCAGTTCACAAATTAAAAGCTCATGATTGGTTTCTCAAAATTTACCCTTTAAATTTCATCAAAAAGTAAAGTTTATGGTTTCTATGCAAATAGGACATCAAGATCTTTCTCAAAAGTTCTCATTTTCCCAAAACTGAGATTTCTAGCTCAAGTTATGGCCATTTGAAGTTTTACTTCAAATTGGCATTCAATGGGAAAATTCCCTAAGCTAGCTCGCAACTCGCGAACCCATTCAAGGCACTTTCCCCATCTCTTGACACGTGTCCCCCTAAGGGAAAATTTGACCCTAGAACTCCGCTCGGCCATATCTTGAGTTCTATAAGGAGTTAGGAGGACTTCTTTATATCACCAAAAAGGTGAGAAAATTTCCTATCCATTGGGAATGGTTTAGGGAAATTTTGGAAGTGTTAAGTATGAGAAAAATCCTATTGAATCTTTGAGCCTGTTAGAGAGTAGGCATGGGGGTAAATTACTCCCTAAACCTAACTAAAACATATAACCCTAAAATCTAAACCTTGTGAACTTGAAATTGTTAATGAAGGGAAACATAGGTTGTATTAGTTTGGTCTTGTTCTAGAACTTGTTAGTGAAAACTGATGTCTTGCAACCTGGTCGCAGACACTTCAAAGCAAAAAAATATCCCATAATTTTTTTCTAGCTAACCCTAGGTTGTTTCTTGGGTCTCAAGTGGTTGTTTAAATGGGCATCACAAGTTTTGAAACCTAGTTAAAACATTATACCTACTCCCCCTGGGATGAGAATCTTCTCACTAAAAAAATAGACCTCTGAAACCAACTCAGACCATGTATTCCAAAACCTACTTTACTTGAACTCATTATTGCAATCCTTATGGATACCTATAGTTACAAACCAAGTGAAAAATTTCTACAAACTATTGAAACACAAGGGATATCTTTTGAGCTTTTAAGTTATCACCAAATAATCCTAAAGGTGTTTAGAAAATACACTCACGAATCATGGAACCGCGAGCTTGGTAAGCACCCTTATAGGCCCAAGAACATCTAATGAACATAGCATAACTTAATACCGTCGACTTCCTACAACACGATGACCTTTAATAATTTCATACTTATACCTTATTATAACCACTTAGACTAATACTCCATGGAAAAAAACCTTCTTACTCAACCACACCTAATAAATCTTCATACACTTCATAATATAGGACTAAATTTACTTGTTTTGTATTAATAGGACAAAACTCATACTTCTTCAAACTCAACCCAAGAATACAAATTATGACAGACATAACTCAACACAACATATGATTTTGTAGTAGAATAGGAATTAATAAAGATGACACACTGTAATTTACTTCCCATATAAATAGGAATGACTCCATGACTCCTAATGGAATCCCCAATGTGTCTTCAGAGAACTAGAACACCCAAAATTTAGGACATTCATGAATCTCCATATTCCTTATATCGAAATTATTATCAATCTTTAAGACTCTCTTTCTCATCTTAGGATCACTAGATTTTATTTCCTCCTTGTTTAACTTTTTTTATTTCTCCATAAATAGAATACTTGTCAAACACATATGGTTCTCCTCTATTTTTCTTCAACCATAACAAACATACCTTCTTTTTTTTGATTTTGTACATGATTTGAGCTTGACATGTTCCTTCTCTATCTTGTTTGTAGTTCTTTGAATAGGATCTCATTTTATGTTCCTTGATGAATCCTTCTCCTTTACATCATTTGCATTTGTCTTATCAGCTTCTCATATTTTTACTTCATTCTCTTTAACCTTGTTTATGTGATGAACATTCTTCTTATCCATGACTGCCTCTGGACATGACTGACTTAGGCTCATTCTTAGGATTGGTCTTCATTTTGAATATCTTCTTATCATTCCCTTTGAATGTTTTAAACTTGTTGTTGTTCCTTGGAGGTCCACCTCGATAAAAAAATGTAGTAATATGACCTTTTTTTTACAATTATATCACACAATACCATTCTTTCTCTTTGACTGATAGAAGATAATATTCCAACCATAGTGAAGCCTTATTATAACCATACTCACAACATGAGTAGCATTCACCTTTGAAGAATATTTAATCATTCTTATAATACTATATTTTTCAATCTTTATATTTATGACCAAAACTATTATAAGCATAGTAATAACCATTGAAAGGAACAACATACCTCATTACATTAGGTTCTATGATAGGATTATACCTTGAATTTGTCTCCTCACCCTCCTTCATGTTTTCTTGACCACTTGGACTATCCTTGTCATCTTCACAACTTTCCATATGTTCTCCTTTGAAACCTAAACCAGTCTTATCACTAGGTTACCTTTGGTTATTCATAATATCATCTAGGGCTTCATAACTTTTCTCTAACCTATAATAGGTATTCAACTTATTGTTTACATGCTCGATAATTACTTTGAGGATATCAACTCATATTCATACATGATGCAATATTCTTTAGATCTTAGGGTTTATGTCACACTCTTGACTTGTGATTCCAAATCCTTGATGACTTGACCATGCTAAAATTTCATGCAACTCATTTATTCTTCCAATCCATGTATCAATGATTCTATAATTTCATACTTCTTTCTTAAATTTTCTTCAATATCATATGATTTACCCATTACTTGTGCTTCAAGAGGATCTCCTTCAAGTACTCAAACTTTCTTCATAAGGACTAGCTCTGATATCAATGGACTAAGGGGGTGAATTGGTCATTCAATAATTTCAATTAATTTTCGATTTCATATATTAACATTCAAATTATACATTCAAAATGTGTAACCATTATGAGATTATTAGGTTTGAAACATTCAATCATAAGAGCATGAAATAAGATACACAACACATAAACACCATATGTAAGTAGAAACCCTCAAGGGGAATAAAACCCACTGAAACCTTTTCTTATATTATAAAAACAAAGGACCTGCAAGAATATTACACATCATGCAAGATTTCTTTTAGTGAAGCACCCAATTCACAAGGAGCACCCACCCCCGCACCTTTGTTGATATTACTCACAACACAAGACTTATATGGATATTACCCATCACACAAGATTTTATAAATGAATGATCACAGATGATATGATTCTCACATAAGTGATTATGATCCAATTTTAATTCCAAACATATCAAACTCTCTCAAATTTTTCTCTTATCTAACTTGCTCAAATATTCTTCTTCATGGGTTGAATAGGTCAATTTCCCTTACACATATGATCCTCAAAATTTATTGGACCTTCATTACTCTTCTCATGTTTGTAATTATATCCTCTTCACTCTTCTTTAAAATTTTATATGTCTCTCATAACCTTCATCTTTAACTCACTCAACAAGTCACAAATGAATAAACACGCTAGTTTATATACCCAACTCAAGATCATAACACCTCTAGGTAGGCCATGACCATGTAGGTTGGTCATACCAACACAAAAACATAACAATAACATCATATAAATCAACTCCAATGACCCAAGTAGGTCATAAGGGGTCAATACATTTCCACTAAACACAAAAAAACTCCAAATAGATGATTTAACAAATATTGCATTATAAATGTTAAATTCTAGTTAAGTTACAACATAATGATATAGAAATTAAGTACAAATTTTGACATAAGAAAGTAAGATAATAAACTTTAAATCTTAAGTGCAAGATAAGGGATAAATTAATTAGCTTATTCACAATAATTTTGAAGCTATTATGAGCTAGAAAAAATGAAACAGAAAAGAAGACTATCACAATCGAGCCCAAAAATTGTACGAGCATAAAAATGTTAGGTCTAGGGAACTGGTCTAGGTCAAGGGAACCTAGGTGCTAGATACCTTCTTTGGGTGTGACTAGGTGAACTATCAAAAGTGATTTATTCAATGTCACACAAGTGTCGCTAGACCTCAATTTTAGTCACTTGTATGTCATTGTAAGATCGTTGAGTTCTCCTGAAATCTACAAAGAGAAAGAGAACATGTAAAACCCCAAACACATCAAATCCTTAAAAAAATATGCAAATGGGGAGTTAGAATAACCCCGATGGTCACCTAATAGAGTGAACTTAAAATCTAGGTATTTTACTACATTTTAAACTCCATGTAGTTCTTTGTGTGTGTGTAGAATTGTGCCCTAGGCGCTCTTGTGTCGACACGCTTGAATAGCGAGAAATAGGTAGATGCAGAAATACATAGGTGCATGGAAAAATTAATTTACCATTCTATGAAGTGTATACAAAAGAATCCATTCCATTTTCCCTTGAATGGATGCTAGATAGATGTTTTGATGCTCTTGAGATTCCTTTGGATGAAACTGTTTCATACAGAATGAGGTTTCCGTTCTTAGAATAGAGTTGCTTCTATCCTTTCATTCTCTTGAGAAACAAATAAGGGTTAGGGCTAGGAGGAATACCTATTGAATTTTTAGAGGGTGTACGCGTACCGTAGAGAGAGATCAGATCGATTGTGAAGAACTCCTTTTTGTCTGGGAAGGACTACCTGCAAGTAAGAATACAAGACCACCAGATTCTAATTAGACAATAAATGAGGGAACTGCCTTGGGCCCAGGAAATATTAGACTTCCTTTCGAAGGTGGTCAGTTCCCCTTTTAATACGAATTAACACAAATGATAATAAAGAAGCTATTGCCAAATTACAATTTAATTGCCTCGTTAAAACAATAGAGGAAAGGCTAGTTTTGGTTTTGAGTCATAGTGACCGATGACGCCAGTCACAGTCACCTGTACCAATTTCTAATAACCGATATCGTAGGGGTAGTGATTTAGGGGCTTTTAGTGAAGGTTGGCTATAAGGTGGCTATGCCATTTATAAGGCTGGTAAATGATAGGGGATAGGTAATGGGGTGATAGACAAGACTCAGAGAGTATGGGGGTTGTTCTTGGGGACAATGTAAGGGTAGAGGAATGACAGTTAGATGTAGGATGTTACCGGGTAGTGGATCTAGGAGTAGACTTATAATTACTGTGATTCAGAAGTCCAAGAAATGTTATTAAAAGAACGTACAAGACAATACTTACTAGTTCCTGATGAAGATACAGGTCCAAATACTGTGATAACAAAGGCAGGGCTCAGGTAGGATGATCGGACAATCAAAGATGAGCTATCTTCTCTCCCAATGCTTGGATGAGTGTCACTGGGCTTTGGTTACTCAATTGCAGTCTTGGGATTGATGTCCTTCTTTGTAAACTCCTTTCTTTCCTTCACTTGTCTCTGCTCGGCCAAGTGAATTCCCGATCTTTCTAATGAATTCTAGATCCTTTTTTTTTTGTTGGGGGAGGTCATTTACAAAGAACCGATGGTGGTTACATAACCGACGGCGGTCGAGTAGAATCGATGTCGATTAAGTCAAAGTGGGATATTTTTAGTAAAATAGCCAGCCTTCCCTCCTTTTCTTCTAAGGGATTAGTTGTGGGCTTGGTCAAGTCATTATTAGGTTGGTTTTGGTGCGGGTGAGGAGTAATTAGTCATGGGTGTGGATGTAGACCAAGTTATAGGTCTTAATTAGGTTAGTTTAGGATTAGGGCTAGGTCATGATGAGGTGGCAAAATGAGGTGGCAGGTTTGGAGATGTGGATTTATTAATTATAAGGTAATTAATAAATAATTGTGTAAGGTTTAGGTGATGAGGTTAGGTTTCGAAATGAGATGCGAGGAACATGGGGTCCTAAGACACAAATTTGGTGTCTACAGAAACCTTAGGTGATAGTAGTAGATGTCTGGTGTTTGGTCCTTTATTATGGTCATATAGCTTTATATTTATATGATTCCCTTTCTTTAATTTCATAATTAACCACTAAATGGCTGACCACCAAGAAAATAAGATTCCCAATAACTATAAAGGACCCAAAATATGTGATCAAGATACAAAGATGTCAAGGGCACCCGGAGGGAATGGGGTGCACAGGAGGCTGCATCCTGGCTAGGTGTTGATGTCCATACTCAAAGAAACTGAAGTATCGAAGGTAAAACTTGGCAAGAAGGTTTGTATGACCAAGAAGAAAACTAGAAAGCAAGTAAAGAGCCCAAATACAGGTGATTAATTAGTATTTTTATTGATTAGGAATCATATGAATAGTGTTATGTAACCAAGACCTAGAAATATACCCAAAGTGAGTGATTTAATGTTTATATTTTCCCCCAATTTATGTTTTTGAGAGAATGATTTATAACATAAAGTAGATAAGATATGTGTACCTAATAACCATGTAGATCGATGGTGAAAATCATGTCAAGGAGACAAGAAAAAGCGTGGAGTGATAAAAAGTGAAGTGTGGAAGCTAGAGAAGAGGATGTGAAAATGACCATAGGGGTGAAAGCATATGTGAATAGATCACATTGTACCTATTTTCAATGGCACTTGATGCTTCCCATAAGGACAAACCTACAAAAGAGAAGAGTAAAAGAGTAGTCAAATATGTGTATATGAAAAATTTGATCCAAACATGTAAAAAGCATGTAAAAATGTGAAAAAGGAACATGTGCAACTGATCAATGATGACTAAAAGGAGATAGAAACGATCTTGAAAAATGTTGTAGAAGAATGAATTTTTCAGGTGATCTCATGCCAACTGCACCAAGTGTGAGTTTTTTTGGTGATCTCACACCATGGGAGAAGAAGTGTAGGGAGAAAGATCTAGTGTTATTGTCCAACCTTTGACTACTTATTGAAATGTAAATTCCACTACAGATGGTGTGTTAAAATTTGATCCATTTAGATCCAACATGAAAAGATAAAATTTGAAAAAATGCATGTTGATTGCTGGAGGATTGTGCTTGTACTGAGAAAAATGTTGTGTAAACTATTTAAAAGTGTGTTGATCTGAGAAAAATGTTGTAATTTCCCCTTGGTCATAAATTCCTAGGAAGGGATAGGAGTTCCCAAGAGCTCATATATGTGTCTAGGTGTTAGTGTATGTGTTGTGTTAAGGACCCAAGTCAAATTGTGGTCCATTTTTGATACTAAAGACTGTGTTATACTGGTACTTAAATGTGTTGTATTGTGATTATGAACTATTGAATGGGGTGACTGATTCACCCATTGATGCCCCCTCATTTGGGGTGCATGTGACATTACTAGGACTATGTGGCCTAAAGGATAACCAAAAGTTATAAGTGATACTCTTTCCCTATAGGGGGGAGGGAACGTGCTTGGTAGAAACCAAGGCACATACAAACAAAGTGGATAAAAAAAAATTAGTGAGAACAAGATAAATATGCATTTATATGATAAAATGTACACATATATAAATAAGCAAGCGGGAAGAAAATCATGTTGCAAACATGGGACATCACTCACAATATCACAATACAATTGAGTCCAAAGTGGAAAAAATCATATAATGTACACTCAATACAAAGGGAAAATCCCACAAACAATAGAAAATAATGGCAAACAATGATAAGCAGAATAAGCAAGCGAGTAGGAGACAACCATGGTAACAAATAGTTCTACAAGACAAATGTTACACATGAAGCACCCATTATCAAGTTAGAAAGATTAAAACTATTTCAAATCATGTATGATCTAATATAGTAGTGTGCTAGTGAAAAATAGGGAGTAGTATAAAACTAAATAATAGCACCTGTGATGTGTATGAAAGCATATGCCCCTGGGATCCATTGTGGGACTCGTAAGAGAAAATGTGCCAAGCATTTGTGCCACATGTGATGATATGTGTAAAATAATACATTCAAAACTTGAAGGAAAGTGACTTCATGTGTATATGATAAAGATAATGACATACAAAGTATCTATCTAACATAATAAGAAAAGTGTACATGTGAGTATAAGTAAGAAAGAACAATGTGCAACCAAGATATGTAGTATATTGTGAGTGTGAAATGGAATGGAATGCAATGTGAGGGTGATAGGAGAAACGTGCCCCTAAGTGAATGTGAATGAGCATGCATGAGATGAGGTTCATTTATAAATTCCCCCTCAGAAGTCAATAATGAATAATAGAGAAAGAGTGTGTCATTGGGAAATGGTTTGAATTATCCACTAGAAATATATGATCAATAAAGCATAGATCATATAGGGTGAGTGAGTGTGGTGAGGTTCATTTCATATTGAGACCCTTAATAGTCGAGTATGAAACACCAAACTAGAGTTCATCACGGGGAAGTGTGTTGTGTTGAATATGCACGAGAAATATGTGTCGTGAATGTGTTGATTGTAGGAATGTGTAATGGATATGGCATGATGTTCATGAATGTAGTGAGCCCTCAACATTAAAGTGTGAATTGTAGCACAAGAGTGTGTCACTGGGAAATGATGATACAAATGTATTTGTTTCACCAATATGTTGAGTAAAATAGATAAGGTAAGAGGTTAGGATAAATACCTATAAAATCGAAGGTGGAAGGTAGAATGCGTGCACGTTGTTGATGTTATCCAAGCTGATCGTAGAGAAATCTTTTTTGTTTGGGAAGGACTACCTATAAATACATTTTAAAAAAGACCAAAAAAGAGCATTAAATAGCATATGACAAAGAATTGCCTAGCATATGCTAGATCTAGGAAGCGCGATGCTTCTTAGAGAGGTTTCCAATCCACTATTTAATTTAACGTGAATAAGAAAATGAAATAAAAGGGTCCTATTGTTATGCAATGATTTAGGTTTCTTAGTAAAAAATAATATGCTAGATTTAATGTTAAATACTAAATGTATCATTAAATCTAATGAAACCAAAGGTTTTTTTGGATAGGCAAGTTTGTTATAAGTCTGTTAAAGTCTTGGGACTGATTAGGTGAGGTCTGAGTTGGTTTTGGGTTGAATAGAAGGCCTACTGGTCTGAGAGTGTAAAATAACATAGATACCCGTATCGATCAAGTGAGCAAAGCTGGTATAGGGATGAAACTGACAGCGGTAAGGTAAATCGATGTCGGTAGGGGTAATGGGTGATAAATTAATAAAAATGGATTTTTAGCCAGTCTATGATTGCATAGAGGGTGAGGAATGTGTGGTTAGGCTTGTAATATAACTAAAAATATTCAGGAATGTAGAGGAACATGTTAAGAAAGTTGGGAAGGCTTGAAATGGTTAAGTAGGTGGATTAGTGGGAAGATGGAGATATCTAGGTAATAAAAGAAATGGAAATATTGAAATAAGTAAAATATCTATAATAAGGTAAGTGCATATGATGAAAAACATGTTGCTTGTTGTTATGGATATCTTGTGAATAAAGGTGGTTGGTGATTGATTAAAGAGGTGGTGGCTAGTTTAGTTACTGTGGAAGTGCGATGCATGTGTGTTCTCGTGGATACTCCAACAATCTAGAAGAGAACTTGTTGTTTGTGTTGCACTCTGGTGGTGTGTCGTCATCGTTTGGATGCAGGAATGGATTTGAGACTCACGCTTGATTGCAATAGAATTCCCAAAACTGAATGACCAACCCATGTAAAGAGTTGTAAAATATATAAAGGAACCGATGGCGGTTTAGGTGACCGACGTCGTCCGAGGATAAATCGGCATCGGTTAGGGTGAAATAGTCCTATTTACCAAAAATAGGTAGATCTTCCCATATTTGGCATGCTTTCCTTGTTGGGTCCACTTAGGGAAGTAGAGTTCACATGAGAGAAGGCAAGAATATCTTAGAAGAAGTCTAGTTAGGTTTAGGAAGAATTCTTAGTTAGTTAGGTCAAGTAGTGACTCAACACTGGGAGTGATGACTCAGTGTTGAGAGTGATGACTTGGTCACTGTGAGTTAAATTCCCTGGAATGGGTCCAAGGTGAAGTTTCATGATGAGGTAGAGGTGTGAGGATTAAATTAAATTAATTAAATTAATTAATAACATGAGGATGAATATTAATATGGGGTAAAGGGGTCATGGTTAGTTAAATGTGTTATGTTAATTAATTGAAGGGGATCAAATGGAGTGTGACCCAATTTTGGTGTCTACATTTTCCCTTTTTGTCATGTAGCTTGTATTGAAAAGTGACGCTGAAAAAAATAGGAATTCAGTGCCCCGAGTATGAGTGAAGGTTAGGTTTCCCCAAGTATGGGTGGAGGTGATCCCCCTCAAACCAGAACTGATGAGGTGTTACACGGAGTCGGTGAGTGGTTTGATAAATAGGTAAGTGATGAAAATAAGGGTAGGTGGGTTATAGGTAAGGGTGATTTTGGTTCGGGTAATAGGTAGTGGAATTCTAACACACGTACACATATAGAATGTGAGAAGGTATCAGGTGAAGAGCTTGCAAACTCTACTTTGTCAAAGTTTGATAGGTTTATCCAAACAAGGTTGAAGTGGTTCAGGTATCTAAGGTATAGGATATGGTCCTAAAACACAACTAGGAAAGGTGCAAGAATGGGAAATAGGTTTGTTTCAAGGCACCAAATGTTAGGTTGGGATAAACAACATGACATTAGGTAAGGTAAGGTCATTAGGCTGAAACAACACAAGTAGCATCATTACAAGGTATAACTAGTAAGTGAATTTGATTGTCACAAAGTGGGCAAGGTTGGCGTGGTTGATTTAGTAAACACCATAGATGAGGCCATGTTAGGGTTAAAAACATGCCCCAACTGATTGTGAGGTTGGGTTATAGGTAATAAGGTCATTAGGTTGAGTGGTAAGGCTAGGTTAAAACTTGAGTAAGGAGAAAAGGGTTTTGGGAAATTGAATGTGGAGATAAATAGTGTAAGGGACTCAAACATGCTAACCGATACCAGTTAGGGAAAACTGATTCCAGTCAAGAGTAACTGATTTTGGTACACAAGGGTGCATGACCGATACCGGTCAAGCTAAACTGATGTTGGTCAAGTTAGGGGTAGGGTAAAAAGTAAAAATATGTATGTTACACATTCATTTTAACATTTCCATTTATAGATAATGAAAAAGTGAAGATATTTTAGCATTTTCTATGGAGAAAAGGATGAGGCATTGTACCAGGCTGATTTAGAGGTATCTGAATGGATGGAGGAGCTAGGTATATTGGTCTGCGAGATCATTTGGATTGATTTGGTTAGATGGAGGACTGAGAGTTTAATTGGAGGCATAGATTCAGCAAGAGGAGGTGCTAGACGTCCACCAATTTAGAGACTAGAGGTGCCAACGAGAAGGAGGAAACTTATTAAGCTAGGAATCAATCCATATTGTGTATTTTTATTTGAAATTTGTGGTAAAATGAACAAATGGGGTGGGAAATTAAAATTTTGAAATGAGGTTAAAAATGAATGAAATTAGGTACTAGGAGGGTGCAATGTAGATTAATTAGGTGAGTAAATGCATTAGGGTGGGGGTTAGGTTGGATTTGGGTAGATTTTAGGTTGTTTTTTCAAAAAAAAATCAAAATTGGGGGTGTGGGTTAGGGCCAAACTAGAGACCGATTCCGGTTAGGCATCGACCGACATTAGTTTGGTATACCGACATTGGTGGTTGAGATAGCTTACCCATACTAGTTAGACTCGACCTGCTAGTTTAAGGTGACTGATGTTGGTCACTATGAAATGCGACCTACCCTATAAAAAGATAAGTTATGGGGAATAATGGATTTATAAAATAAATAGGTAGGTAAATTTAGAGAGATGGGAGGCAAAGTATAATATAAGTAGGTGGGTTTCGGTATATATAGCTAGGATGTGGTGATAGAACATCATTGTATGTTCCTACTTTGCCTTTGTTGGGAATATGAACACATAGTGATTATGCAGCCATGGGGATTGCCAGAGTAGTAGATTGGCACCAAGGTGGACGAGAGGGTGGGATACAAGATATGAGTAGCGGTAGGTGTACATACATGAGTAGAGGATGAAGCACACAATGTAGTGTACTATAGATGACAGTTGGAGGGTTTGTACGCCATGGACATAGTGGCGAAACTTTATGTTGGTTTTCCTACCTTTAGAGGGATGGACCAGGAGTTACAAGGGCTACAACTACTGAGGTGGATATAGGGCGGTGTGCTAGTAAACACGAGATGATTTTGATTGATGGAGTCCAACACCGCCGGACTATAGAAGTATTTGCCACCACCATTACCATAGTACTGCAGACATGATGTGGAGAGACCACTATCTCTACCCCATCTGACAGATCCTGCGCAGGACAAGAGGAGGTTCTGGTTGATATCAGGTTGGATGACACATGGACCACTATGGCATATAGATAGTTGTAGCAACGGAGTTACGAGATAGAACCACCATGAGTAGATCAACTGGATTCACCACGGTGATGGTATAGAGGAACACCTTATAGGGATAGGTGACTACTCGAGTGTACATTTGATAGCAAAGACAAGGTCAAGAAGCCACTTTGATAGGGTAGGTGACTACTTTATAGGATCATTTGGTAGCTTCTCAAGCATATGCACATGCTCCTACACATGCTCTCGTAGGGGTTAGAGCACAAGTAGCAGCTCTATAGGTAAAATTCATTGGTTTATAGGGTCAACCGGAAGCCACTCAAGCACACGTTTTGTCCTTACAGCCCAGTACCAACACGATACGAAGACGGGGTTTCATTTTACAATCACCAACACCGAGACAAGGTCCTTTAATATAGGTACAAGGATAGGGGCCACTATTTTTGGGGTAGATTTCATAGGTTAGAGCTAAGCCAATGGCGCTACCCCAGACTACATCTATGGCTAGGTTCAGGGATGTCTTAAACGAGGCTCATTATTACCATGAACAGCTAACCATGTCCGGTATTTATGTCCTATCATATGTTGAGCATAGGGCCCAACAAGAATCTAATGAGAGGACTAGGTCCAGGACTCACACTCAAGTAGCACAGGGGGTCGTCACCCAGAGATAGGGTCAGGGTGAGGTTACCATCTCTCATATACTAGTCCCAAATGAGGGTAAGGAGGAGGAGATGGTGGGTGGATAGATGCCAATAGAGGGTACAAGAAATGGTTAAGAGATGTTGGTAGGTAAGTTGATAGGGCGAGAGGAGGAGACAAGTGAGAGTGGAGATGAGGGCCTCATATGGGGATGAGATATTTATGAGATGTGGCATTGTATTTTGATTTTGATATATATACCAGCATGTGTGCCAAAGATTTCGAGATTGTACATGATATTTTTTAGATACTTTGATTATTTATCCATGTGTATATATGTATTGATACACAGACACTCCCTTTTATATAGTTGATGATGATTATTGGACTAATGATGTACTGGTTTTCATTTCCATTGTTATTGTTATATTATGGAAACTAGGTGAGTTAGGCATGGTTGAGTCTAGGTCATTTAGGCATGGTTGAGTCAAGTGTAGGCATGGTGAGTCAGGTATAGGCATGATGAAGTCATGTATAGGCATGGTTGAGTCAGGTATAGGCATGGTTGAGTCTAGGTGTAGGCATGGTGGAGTCAGGTGTAGGCATGGTTGAGTCTAGGTGTAGGCATGATGGAGTTGAAAATTTCCAAGTTATTGATTTTATGGAAATGATGTGTTATATGTATGTTGTGTTTAAATTTCCAAGTAATTGATATCATGGAAATGTTAAATGATTGAGGTATGATATGGTTGATGTTATAAAATGGTAGGTATGATGAAATGATGTATGTTTTTGTGATATATTAATCTCCAGTTATTATGTAAAGTGAAACTAACTAGGTTAGAATGTTTAGGAGTAAAAGTGATCGAGCTAACCTCTAAGGGCCCCATGCCCTTTGAGTGTTTCCTACATAGCCCGACAAAAAAGGGGCCTCAGGACGATGTAGTTATCCCATAAGCTAGGGAAGAATATGATGGGGTAGATGAATGGGTCGATAGGTTTTAGGCATGATGGAGTCTAGGTCATTTAGGCATGGTTGAGTGTAGGTTGTTTAGGCATGGTTGAGTTTAGGTTGAATAGGCATGGTTGAAGGAGAAGAAATCCCAGAATGTAGGTGTTAAAGGTCTAGTCCTATGTAGCAGAATCAATAAGTAAGAAAAGAGATGAACAATAAAAGAGGTGGAATGCTTCAAAAGTTGAAAGGACCATAATGAGCATACCGAGGATAGGTTGATGAACTTAAACCCCTAAAGGTAGTGCATGATTGATTGTTCTAAGGGTGAAGGAAGTTACATGATCACAAAATGTTGCATTTGCAGCACATCCCTTGAGTAGGTAGAAGATAAGAAAGAAAGGAAGATGAGGTGAAATGGGTTGTTTAGCATAACCTTGTTGTGAGACAACATGCCTCTTCTGTAAGATACCCAAAACCGAAATAGGCAAGTCCATGACGAAAAATTTGTACTTCTCTTTATTTTTTATATTCTTTTTTCTTTTTTCATAGATTGATCAATGAGAAAAGTCTATGTGGGATGAATAGAGTGAATCCTTGAGGTCTTCGTGAAGCTGATCAATGTGGGAAGCTTAAAAATATTTTTTTATTTTTATACAAATAGTCTTCTTTTTTATAGGCTTTGTATGATAGAGCTAATTTTTTATAGTTGTCCTTCAAGGGAGCAGTCTCTTTATAATAGCAAGATATAGAGATATGTCCTTTGTGAGGGAATCATCTAGTTACAAGAATTTTTACTCAAGGAGGTGAATTTCAATATCCCATATATTAATTTTAAATTTATTTGTACTTATAGGTCATGTAAAATACCATAGAGGAGTATAGGTGTCTTTTATGAAGGAAAACCCATATCAAGAAAAATTTAACTATGTAAGAGAGGTTTTAAGTGACGATTGACCATGGGATTCCATCCTAAAAAGAATCAAAATTATCCATGAGAATCATGCCATGAGTAGAGCCCATGGTACTCATATTTAAGAAAAGGATGGAAGGTGATGGATAATCACGCAATTATTATTTATTTTTGGTCCTTAAAAGAGGTAGATGAAAGGAATGGGTACTCAAGGGATGAGTGTGTAATAGGAAAAAGGTGATACAGTACATGATTCAACAATAGAATGGTCGAAGATTTGAGGCATTGAGGGGCTCAGGTTCAGGTTTACCTTTGAGGGAAGATAAATGATAAGCACTGATTAATAGGCATTACTAATGATATAGGGTCCAAGCCAATTAGGAGAAAATTTTCCCCATTTACTTTTCTCTACTTTTGTTACATGTTGATTTTCCTTCAGGACAAGGTCACCAACCTTGAAGGTTTGTTCTTAGACATGTTTATCATGAGGCACGTTTGATACGTTTTTGAAATATTTGAAGGTGATCGAGAGAATTTAGACAATTTTCATCTAATAACTATAGTTGTGCCAAATGGTCTTAGTGAAAATTGTCATCGTTGAGCATATCTTTGAGTGAGATACGAAGAGATGGAATTTGGACTTTGAGAGGCAAGATGACCTCTATACCATAGATCAAAGAGAAAGGTGTGGCAACGGTTAAGGTGTGAATACTAGTGCAATAAGCCCATAAGGTGAAAGGAATGTGTGTGTGTGTCAATCCTTACCAATATCATCACCACTTTCATAAGAATTTTGTTTAGGGTTTTGTTAGATGATTCAGCTTGGCCATTGTTTTGAGGATAGAAAGGTGAAGAAAAACTAAGTTGAATGCTAGAAGCATCATAGAGCTTGCATAGGGTTCTGTTTCTTAATTATTTTCCATTATCGGTGATGAGGCGGTGAGGAACACCAAAGAAACAAATGATACGATGGTTGATGAATTCATAGATTTTCTCAACTTTTGTATAAATGAGAGGTATAACTTCCACCTATTTAGTTTAATATTTGGTAGTGTTAATAATCGATTGTTGACATTGAAAAGAATGAGGGTTAATCTCTCCGACAAGATCCAAACCCTATTAAGAGAAAGGAAAAAGGCATCGTGTGACTTATAAGGTGTGACTATGGGTGTGATGAAGATTAGCATGTTGTTTTCATTTCACACAACACTTTACATAGTCACAACAGATCTTGGTTTAAGTTTTGTGATAATAATAAATGAGGCAAAGGATGCACTTAGTGACAAAAAGCCACTTTGAAATGACCTCTGTAAATCCCATCATGAACTTCCTTGATGGTGTATGGGATTTCGAACTTGTAACGCATCACAAGAGGATACTTTCAAAAGTCACATTTATAGAGAAGACCACCCACGATGACATAGTGAGAGACACTTTTGAGGAAGGCCCATTTTCAATTTCAAGTAATATTCGACGCATTATTAAAAGGAAAGGTAGTCAAAAACTTCTTATACCAAATGTCATATGGGTCAATTTCAATTTTTCCAAAAATTTAACATCTCGGAATAGATAAGATGGTTATTTCAACCTTTGTATTGTGACAAATATTTTTGAGTTTGAAGGCAAAGCAGTATTTGGGAATAAAGACAAGCCATGGTGTCTCTAACTTTTTTAGTGGAACATGGGGTGGTTTGAAGTTCATAATGTTCAAAGGTAGTCAAAATCATGTCAATGTTATGTTTATACTTTTGAAGTATCTTGTTACGACGACATCGGTATATACCATTGAATTGGTTCACAACCAGCTAATAATTTCCAAAAATATTAATGGATTTAACATCTAAGGTTATGGTATTTTTAAGTGCCAACATGAGTGCTTTGTATTCGGCGATGTTATTAGTACAATCAAAATCTAGTTTGAAAGATAATGGCATAGGCTCACCATCAAGAGGAATGAGGATAATTCCTACACCACCCCCATGCTGACATTTGGAACCATTGAAGAATAAGGTCATCTTTTCAATGGTATCATCTAGGGAGAGGGTACTAATGGGTTCATCAGGGAAGTCAAAGTTAGAATAAGGGAAGACAGGGTAACAATGGTTTCATCTAGTTTAAACAAGAGATATAAATTAGCACCATATTTAACGTGGTTCACCTAGTGTGGGATACATCCACCAAGAAATAATCCAATTTATTATCCAAATATTTTATGAGATATATAATGAAGATTTACAATCTTCCATACCTCTCAAATATACAATACTTTCTTTCCCTCAAGCTTCTCCTTCTCCAAGAATTATCTCTCTCATAATTATTTTGTAATAATCATTCACTCTTACAATCCTCTTTTATAAACCGTATCTTTCATGCTTATATAGGCATTTACAAAATTAGGGCACTTAGCCATGCAATAACAATCAATATATCTATTTTAATGCTAAAATTAGATCTATTTCTTGTGAGTTAAATAAAACACTCACGCATTGCAGTAATCAAACTAGTTAGCCCTAGCCAATGTTGGTTCCTTCTTACGACCGATGTTGATCCCTCCATAAGCGATGTTAGTTCTTGTTCTTTCCTAAAATTTTAATATATCATGTTAATCTAAAGTAAATGAGCTCCACAACTCAACAATCTCCCACTTAGAGATAAATTACTGCACTATACTTGTATAGTGTCATTCTTGGATCCTTTATATTTTTTTCTTCCTCTTGAAGTATCAAACTCGAAGACCAATAGAACTGGAGTGTATCTCCTACTTATCTTTTGCTAATGGATTCATTAAAATATCCATAGGGTTTTTACTCGTATGAATATTCTCTATTTTTAACTTCCCATCCTCCAATACCTGCCATATGAAGTGATACCTCAACTGAATGTGTTTCATTCTAGAATGAAACACTGAGTTATTTTCCAAATGAATTACACTCTGACTATCACTGAACAATTTGCAATCATCTTGCTCCTTTCCCAACTCTTCCATGAACCTTCTCATCCATATCATCTCTTTTCTAGCCTTTGTAGCTGCAACATACTCTGCCTCTGTAGTAGACAAAGCCACAACCTTCTGCAATCTTGATATCCAACTAACTGTCATCCCACCTACTATGAAAATATATCTAGTAGTGCTCCTTCTACCATCCAGATCTCCATCCATATATGAATCAACATAGCCACATAAATAAATATCTTAACCTCCATAACATAACTGCATGTTATATGTCCCTCTCAAATACCCGAGAATCCATTTAAGCGCTTTCCAATGCTATTTACCTATATTGGCCATATATCTACTCAAAAATCCCATTTCTTGTGAAATTTCTGGTCTAGTACAAACCATAACATACATGATACTCCCAAATGCTAAAGCATATGTCACTCATGTTATGTATTTGACCTCCTTATGCGATGATGGAAACTGATCATTGCTCAATTTGAAGTGTCCACCATAGGTGTACTAATAGGTTTTGCATTACGCATCTTAAACCTTTCTAACACCCTATAGATATAATCCTCCCGAGACATATAATTTCTTATTCTTCCTATCTCTATGCATTTGCATTCCAAGGATTATTTTTTCAGCTCCTAAATCCTTCAGAGAAAATGTGTGAGCTAGCTTTCTCTTAAGCTCACCAATGTCCTGCATACTAGATCCTGCAATAAGCATATCATCCACATACAATAATAAAATAATATAGCTCCCATTTTCAAGCTTCTTGAAATAAACATAATGGTTAGATTCACATCTTAAGTAACCATGCTCATGCATGAAACTATCAAACCTCATGTACCATTACCTTGGAGCTTGTTTGAGCCCATATAGGCTCTTTTTCAACCTACACACTAATTTCTCCTTACCCTTGACTTCATACCCAGTGGTTGTTGCATATAAATCTCTTCATCTAAATCACCATGAAAGAAATACGTCTTCACATCTAGTTTCTCTAAATGCAAATCATGTACTATAACTAAACTCAACACAATATGTATGGAAGCCATTTTAACAACAGGAGAAAATATTTCACCAAAGTCAATAGCTACTTTCTGTGTAAATCCCTTTACTAAAAGCCTTTCCTTGTATCTTTTATATCCACCCTCTTCTTCCTTGATCCTGTAAACCCACTTGTTCTGCAATGTCCTCTTACCTATGGGTAAATTAACCAAATCCCAAGCCTATTTTTGTTCCAAGGATTCCATCTCATCATTCATTCCATGCTCCCATTGCAAGTGAATCTTATCCTACATTGATTCTTTAAAAAAATTGTTTCACCATTATCGATCAATAATAAATAAGATAGAGAAGGTGTAAATATTTCGGAGGTTTACTTACCCTTTTTGACCTTCTCACAAAAGTTTGGGGTACT
The DNA here is from genome assembly GCA_018340775.1 of Taxus wallichiana var. yunnanensis. NCBI lineage: Eukaryota > Viridiplantae > Streptophyta > Pinopsida > Cupressales > Taxaceae > Taxus > Taxus wallichiana. Next base: position 79,171,117 of record CM031234.1, read on the forward strand.
ATAGACTCATTCTGCCTCTTGAATATTTGTTTCCAATTTTGTGAACCCATGCCGGAACTTGTAAGCGACGACATCGGTTACGCTAACCGGTGCCAATTTGACTTTTCTATAACCAATACCAATTCATCTTACTTGATTTCGGTCGGGTCAACCAACCCGCACTCTTTGTGTAACCCTATCAATATTATTTTTAAATTCAAGATTTTATTTTCATTCATAAAATTCTCAAGCGGTTCGTCCTTGGGTACCAAAATTTGATCCCTTTACATTCTCTTTTCATTCCATTCAATGTCACGACTCTTAATAATTATTTAATTCTCTAAATCCCAAAAATAGAATCTTAAATCACCAAATCCATAACCAATGAAAGTGCATCTCTTGGATTTTGCATCCAATTTTTTCTTATTTTCCTTATCAATATGCACAAAAGTTTCTGAACCAAAAACTTTAAGAAAAGAAAGATCTACCTCTTTTCCAGTCTAAGCTTCCTCCAGTATTCCTCCATCTAGTGAACTTGAAGGCCCATGGTTAATCAAATAAACTGATGTATCAACTAATTTTTCCCAAACTACAAGGGAAATCCAACATGTATCCTCATACTTCTAGCATGTTCCATGATTGTCCTGTTCATTCTTTATGCAACACCATTCTCTTATGGTGTTCTTGGAACCATCCTTTCTCTACATATTTCATTCACTGAACAATAATCATTGAAATCCTTTCTATAGTATTCACCACCATTGTCGATCTAAGTAACTTTAAATTTGAATTTGATTCATTATCAACAAGGGCTTTCCATATTTTAAAAGTATCAAAAACATCATATTTATGTTTAATACAATAAACACATACCTTTCTTGTATCATCATCAATTAAAGAAACCAAAAACTAAGATCCTCCATGAGAAGCTACCCGGGATGGTCCCCACATATATGAGTGTACAAGCTCCAATTTACGCTTCTTCTCGGTTGCCCAAATTTGAGAAATCTCACCCTTTTTTTTCTTTCCAAAGATACAATGCTCACAGAAATCAAGATCTAAATATTTCAAATATGATAACTTACCCTTAGCCTTTAAGATTTGCATTCCTTTTTGACTCATATGGCTCAACCGATTATGCCACATACATGCATTTGAATCTGAATTAGATAATACGAGAAAAGGAATCGAAAATACGGTGGATAAATATAACATTCCTACCTTCTTACCTCTTGCCACAACAAAGGAAGCATTGGTGACTTTCCAAGAGTCTATTGTGAATGTAACTATACAACTAGCTTCACCTAGTTTCCTTGTAAAAATAACATTCCTCTTGAGGCTTGACACATGCCTCACATATTTCAATACCCATGTACTTCTATTTTGCAATTTTAGATGAACTTCCCTTTACCGATAATATATTGCAAGGTTCATCATCACCCAAATAAACATGTCCAAAATTACCCTGGACAAAATTTTTGAAATAACCCTTATTCGGGGTTGCATGGAAAGAAGCTCCTAAATCTAAAATCCATGATTCTATTCTATTATCCAAAGAGAGAATAATATCATCTTGCATTACTTCTGCTGCAATATTTGCCTCCTTATTTGACTCTTTACCTTTTTCTGGGTGTTGGTTCTCTTTATCCTTTGACCAACAATCTTTATTTACATGTCCTTTCTTTCCACATTTCCAATAGGTAATTCCCTTACCTATGGATTTATATTTTCCATCCCTTGACTTTGATTTCCCATTATTCTTACTCTTGGATCTCTCCTTTTGCATGCCTCTACTTTCTACATTCAAATCATTTATAGATGATGATTCCTCTATACTTTTCCTGCGAGTTTCTTCATTCAATATTATACTAACCACATCATCAAAATTAAAAATATTATTAAAAATGTTGTATTACTAACATCCATGACCAATTTATCTCAAATATCAAGAAAATAACATAAGAATAAAAGTACTTTCATTTCATCATCAAACGGAATATCAATGATTTTAACGATTTACAATAGATCATAAATCATTCAAATGACTAGATGTATATCCACCTTCATTCATCTTAGAAATCAATAGTTTCTTCATCAAATAAAATTTATTTGAAGAACTATTTTTCATATAAATTAGCAAGATATTTCATTAAATTTACCGTAGATGTTGTTTCGTAATATTGGAAGCCGCGGATGTTGTCAAGCTCAATCTTATAGATCCCAAAGACTTTCTGTCAAGAATCTTCCATTCTTCATCATTCATCTTCATAGGTCTAGAATTTTCATCCAATGGTAAGTAAAAATCTCTTTAATATAGATAATCCTTAATCTGCATCTTTCGTAAATGATAATTTTGGTCGTCAAGCTTATTTACCTTGTATTTGTTTTCTTTTTCCATTGTTGTCACTCCCACTCAATCAAAAAACCCTCTTTGAGTAAATTTTTCAACACGTAAAACCCTCAAACAAAGCTATGATACTAGTGTTTAGGGTTAACACAAGGTTGTCAGAGATAATATATCATATCTAAGCATACATGTAATAAAAGTGGATATTATACCGGAAGAAATATACAAAATAAGAGAAATATATCAACACCATATTTAATGTGGTTCACCCAATGTGGGATACATCCACCAAGAAATAATCAAATATATTATCTAAAGCTTTGGAAGATATACAATGAAGATTTACAATCTTCCACACCTCTCAGATGTACAATAATTTCTTTCTCTCAATCTTCTCCTTCTTCTCCAAGAGTTCTCTCTCTTACAATTATTTCGTAATAATCATTCACTCTTACAATCATCTTTTCTAAACCCTAGCTTTCATACTTATATAGGCATATACAAACTTAAGGAACTTAGCCATGCAATTACAATCAATAGATCTGTTTTAATGCTAAAATTAGATCTAATTCTTGTGAGTTAAATAAAACACTCAAGCACAAGTAACCGACTCGGTTATCTCTAACCAATGTTGGTTCCTCATTTCTGACCAATGTCGGTCATAGGTGACCGATGCTTGGTCCCTCTATAAATGATGTCGATTCTTGTGTTTTCTTGCAAGTTTAATATAACATGCTAATCTTAATATATTTAGCACCACAACTCAACAAAATCTTTTATGGTTGAGTAGGTAATGGAAAAGTTTGGTAGCGACAAATACTAAGGCTAGGAAAAAAATTTCTGTGTAAGTGTATCTATTCTCGTAATCTAGAAGATTTTGGATTATATGATAAACCTCCTACTCCCTATGTTGCTCATCACGATGACCGGAGCATGGCACCTAATGAATGGTCATTGGAAGAAATGTAGAGGTAAAAGGGTGTGTCATCCTTTGGTGGGATGAGCACAGGTGGTTAAAGGAGGTATTCCTTTAATGCTTCAAAATATTTGTGGCATTCATCATCCCATTTGAAGGAAACATCCTTTTTAAGAAGATGATGAAAAGTTTGATAAGATCGAATATTTGGGAGATAAAGCGAAAAATATATTGCAACTTTCCTTACAAACTACGAAGTTGGCACAGGTTAGTAGGTGGTGGCATCTCAAGAATTGCCTTCATTTTAGCAGGTCAACTTGAATGCCATGCAAAGAGATAATGAAACAAAGGATATTACTCGAGATAATGATGAGGACACACTTCTTAGGTTGAAGACGAACGCAATATTTGATGAGACTGTCAAATATGACCTTAAGAACCACAAGATGCTCGGCTGAATTTTAGATTTAGTGAGAAGGTCATCAATGTAATCTCCTAATATGTTATGCATAATTTCATGGAATATATAGTTCATAGCCCTCTTTTGGTATGTAACACCAAAGCATTTTTAAGGCCAAAAGGAATAACATGATAGCATATGGTCCCTCAAGGGGTGATGAAGGAATTTTTGTGTTGATCTTCAGTGCAAGTAATATTTTTAATAACCCAGAAACCATCCATGAGTGATAGCATCTCATGGCCATTAGTGAGATCAACCGGTTGGTTAATGCTAGGTAGAGAAAATCATCTTTGGGACAAGCTAGGTTGAGGTCACGAAATATATTAATATACAAAGTCCCCTATCATTTATGTGACAAGAACGATGTTATAAATCCATTAGGGATAATCAATGGGAAAAATAAAAGAAACAGAAAGGAGGTCTTTGGATTTATTCTCTTACAAGAAGGGAAATACGTGGATGTATTTTTCACAACTTATGTTTCACATATTTCACATTATGAATAGTTACGATATTGTGAACCATGATATTTGGGTCAATACCGAGCATATCAATATAAGTCCAAGAAAAATCACTACTATAGTCTTAGAGGAAAGAAGCGAATGCTTCATGTTCAATGGAATCTAAAGATTGGCCTATCTTTAGAATGTGAGGGTTTTCCTAAGTGTGAATATTGATCTCTATGGTCAATTCATTTAACATGGTTTGCATCTCAAAAGGTAACTACCAATGGATATAAGAATCCTCTGCACCTAAATAGGTGAGAATGGAATCATAGTCTTTACATTGAATGTTGTTTATAGAAGGATTTTTATCATCGATCATGTCAGGATAGATGAAAGGAAGAGAAGAAAGATCCTTATCATTGCGTTGATAGGTTAGAGGTCCCAAAGAAACCTTGTTTATGAAAAAAAAGTTAGGAAGAATGGATTCTAGATCCATAGACTCCATAGGTTAAGGTGAAGGGGTAGGTGAATGAGCTATAGAAGGTGTATCTTCCTCTACAAGGATGATATGAGATTTCTTAGAAGAAGGATCTTTAGAAAATCTAAGACCATGACAATCTTTGTGTTTCCGGGTGGTGTAGGAAATGACTATGTGATGGCCTTGTTCGTAGAGACCAAAGCCAAATCCTTTCCATGCACATTGATGGAGGAATGTGTGGGTGAAGTGGTGATTAGTGAGGTATTGGAAATCAAATGAGAATAGAATAGTTTGAGTAGGTGATTCTGAAGTATGTGAAGAAGCGTCGAATTCCCCATAAGTAAAATTAATGCAAAGATGAGGTGGACCATATGGAAATACCTCACATACCTAATGGTTATAATGAGTATGTTAATGGAGGCTTCTGTATTCTTTAGGGGTAAGGAAAAATTTTACAATATAGAGGAGGTATTCCCAATGTGAGGCGTTGAAAAACACCTACTAAGGGATTAGAAAATGGATTTTGGGTAGTGGAAATAGAAAAATCACGAGCATCCTAGCAAGAAGAAACATCAGTTGTTGGAAAATTAAATGGGTTGGTTGATGGACCAGCTACAAAAGTTGTAGCAGCTATGGGAATAGTGGAGTTGGTTTGTGAAGATGTAGTGGTAGAAGTGGTGGATGAGGTAGTGGTCAAACAAGAGGTTTCAAATGTAGTAGATTGGATAGTGGCTGAAGAAGAAGTGGCGGTGGTGGTAGATTCCTTAACTAGGATAAGGACATCATTAGGTTGGTACAGCATGTTACTGGGTTTTAAGTGGTGAATGATCGACCGGGATGGTGTAGTTGTGTCCTTTACGTTCAAATTTTAAGCATCAATGTAAGGTGGAAGAAATATAACCCATGGTGTAAATCTAAGGTCTGCCAAGCAAGAGGTTATATTATAATTCCCCCTCCAATACATAGAAAAATTCATGAATAGTGCCAAGGTTGGAAGTTATGGAATTGTTAAACAAATGCAGCATAAGCGGGTTAATTTTCATGTAATTGGAAGGGATGCACATTTGTTGATATGCATGGGAGGAAATGATGTTGATACTAGCACCCCCATCGATCATAACACGTCAGACGTGTGTATTCTTGATATAAAGGAGATAAACGGGGTAGGGCTAGGATCATCCAATTGGAGAGGTACAATCTCATCATCAAAGAAACTAAAAGTGACTACTTGATGAGTGGTAGCGGGATCAGAGGAAAGGGGTGAAGTGGTGAGAGAGGAAATGTGATGAGGAGTGATAATGAAGGCAACTAGTGTAGGGTCATTAAGTGGAACCTTAATGGATTGCAGGACCTTAATGAGGGCCTGACGATGAGATTTAGAGGTTTGGATAAGTTCATATAAGGAAATTTTCATAGGCAACTAGTGAAGTTGTTCAAGCATGGTGTGATGAGAAACTCCGTCAGAAATGGGGTATGCCATTCCATGGATGGTGATTTTGGATGTAGGTGCAGATGGAATATTGGGTAAAGGTGTATTAGCTGGTTTCTTAATCTTCTCCTTTACTTTTTCCTTTTTTGCATGAGTGGTAACTTGAATCATGTTAATCTCAGGAAAAGAGGTAGATGAGGAAGGTGTGTCATGAAAGGTGTAATGTCATGATGGGAATAAAATCGGTGAAGGAATAGATTATTTTGAAAGGAGAAGGGTATAGTGACATTTTAGAGGAGTTTTGGCTAGTTCTCTAATGCATACCATGTTGATCTCAAATGTTGGAGGAGGGTAAAAGGGCTACGGAGCTGGAGATGGAGGTCACTTAATATATATGGGGTGAGGTTGTGTGGTGATAGGAAAAGGTGGAATGGGGTCCTCATCTAAAAGATCATCGTTATCAAATTTTTTCTTCAAGAGGACACAAGTGGAGAAGAACAGTCTTAAGAGCCTTACAATTTTCTACATCATGCCCTAGCACATGATGGTAAGCACAAATTTTGGAATCATCAAACCCTTCTGGTTGAGGTTTGAGTGGGTCGTAAGGTCTAAGTGGTGGTAATGTGATGACAGAAGTTTCCAAAAGGTTAGCTAGGATGTTGGCATAAGACCCTGCCAATGGATCACAATGTGAAGTGAGTGTGGGTCTAGATGAAATTTTGGGTGATTTTTGTGGGAGAGGCATCATGGGAGGTGGTATTGGAGGTTGAGTGAGTTTGACTACCTATTTGGTAGATAGTATAGTTTTGGGTTTGGGTTGCACCTTCTTGGGTAAAGGTGTAGCTAGTGAGTTGGTTATTGGGGGTGGTGTAGGTTTAACTACCTTTTTGTAAGTTATTAGGGTATTGGGCTTGATTTTCACCTTCTTGGGTAAATTTGTAGAAGAAGTGAGTGATGTAGAATGAAAGGAAGATGGTGGAAGGGGATGGGTTAGCCAAGGTGATAATGGAGGTGTAGTAAAAATAGTAGTGGAAGGAAATGTGAAAGGGGCTAGATGAAGAGAATAGAATGGTATGGGTAATGATGAGGATATCGGAAATAGTGTCGATATGGGAGGTGGAAAAGATGTAGATAATGGTGAAGGCATTGGTCGTGTAGGTAATTTAGGAGAAACAAAATATCATGATGAGGATGTGGGCTACTATGTTTTTATTTTACCCTACGTAGCGACATCTTGAACAAGGTTGACAGTGTAGACCTAAGATAGATGGAAGTCATAAAGGTGACAAAGACGTAGTGGGAAAATTTTGTGTATGTGTCTTGGGAGGTTGTTATGTGGGGGAGTGGTTTTGTGATGGCTTGGGAAGAGGTAGCTAAATCAAGTTTAAAAAGAGGATGGAATAGGATTGGTGTCGGCATGGCCCCTAATGTAGTGGTAGATTTGGGTGCGGGTGAAGGTGTAGGTGGTTTGGGTGTAAGTGGTCATTGGAGTAATGGTAGAGGTGCAGGTGTAGGTGAATATGATGCAAGAGAGGTTACTACAACTGACTTAGGTGCAAAGGATTTAATTGTCTTAAACACTTTGGGATAAATAGTGGAAGTGTCTATGGATGACATTTGTATTTGAGTTGAGATAGGCACTTGAAGGCACCCCCAAAGCATGGAATAGTCAACATAGTCCAATAAATCCTCTAAAAATGAGAATGGAATAGAAGTGGAAGGGGCTGATGTCGATTTAGTAGTGATCCATGTAAATAAATCTGGTGTTTTTGAAAAAGGAAATGGTTGGATTTTGACTCTATGGGTAGAATATATGAGAGAAGAACAAAAAGTTTCTTAAAATCAAGTGGATAATTATTACCAATAGGAAGGGAAACTACTAATGGATCTTCTATGGGTAGGGGAGAAGGAAAGGTGGATGAGGCAAGTTCTTCTTTTGGTGAAGAAGAAGGTAAACATGAATATTCCATGGGTAAAAGAGTAAGTACTATGGGTTATTCATTAGGTTGAGAGGTGAGTGGGGAAAATGCATCGAAATATATGGTGGAATCCCCTATGGGTGGAGGAAAAGATAAGGGATAGTCCTCTATGGATAGAGGAGTAGATGAAATAGGTCCCTCCGTGGATGAAGGATCTCGTGCAAGAATTTCCTCAATAGATGGGATGGGAGGAAACTGAGTAGAAGGAGCTAGTATGATATCAAATACGGCATGAACCTCACGAATGTTACTCTCATTGGTAAAGGTTTCATGGGTTTGGTTAGACAACGGCGTTTGATTTAGGAATGGCTTCTTGAAAATGTGAGGATTTTGGTTAGACGATGCATTGGGGTTGTCCAAGACAAGATCTCCATTATCTAACGTTTCTTGGATGATGTTTTTGAAATTTATAAAATTACCGTCATTATTACCTATAATGTGATGATATTTGCAGAGTAATCATTTTCTTTGTACCATGCAGGGAGAGGACGAGAAGGGTAAAAACTAGTATGTGGTTTGACAGGTGGAAGAGTGATTGCTCCGTATTTTAGAATTTTTCTAAAACTAAAGAGTAGGGTTCTCTTATGGGAGTATATTTTTATTGCTCCCACTTGAACTAAAAATCTTGAATAGGAGAAAGGCTGGAATAAGTTTTTATTGGTTAAATGGATGAGATGGGCGGATTTCAAAACCACTATGTTGGCAGATCCTTTTTCTTTAGAATAATTATTTTGTGGTTTGGAAGAAGAAGAGGTATCATTTGATTTAAACACAACATTCTTGTTACACAATTGTATCTTCTTCTCTTCAATGGCATGGATTTCAAGTTTCCAAGACATGGTGAATGCCTCATTAAACATGTAGAAGGTTTGGACTTAGAGAGTTGGTGAGATGTGTCTAGCACAAGCTCTAGTGAACAACTCTATCAACTCCATCTGAGGTAATTGGAATGTGATTTGGTTGATCAGGATCCTCCAACAAGAAAAAAATTATGTGATATATTCGTCTTCATATTGTCGTGTGGCGTACAAGTTAGTCATGGTGACCTTCTTGAGAATGTTGATAGAAAAGTGGTCTAGAAAATCCTGACCTATCTCGATTGAATGACAAGATGGAATGCCTAGGTAGAGCATTATACCAATATAAAGTGGGTCCCATCAATTACTTTGGAAATGTTTGCTGGAGTAATTCATCATCATGAGCAATTAGATAACACACATTTTTAAAAGACCGTAAGTGATGTTGTGGGTGAATGTAAAAGACTCAAAATTATATTGAGGGTGATGTCAAAGACTCATAATTATATTGAAGTAATAGTGGAAGCCACCGAAGGTGATAGATGTGAATGAAACAATATTTTGAAAAAATAATGACCAAAACAACATTAAACCGACAACAATGTTAGTAAATTGACAGCAGTATGAAGATATGAGTGATGGCGGTCACCAAACCGATACTAGCTACTATGAATGAATGATAGATTAAAATCAAGATGAAAAGGTATGAATAAGATGGATCTAAACTCTATAGGTGATAACAGAACATAGAAAAATATAGTAAGGTGATAGAACAAGTCACAGAAAGAAAAAAAATGTAGATTAAATGTTACTTTGGTAGAAATTACCAAAACATCATGAAATCGATGATAGTCGATTAACCAACGGTGGTGAGATGATATAACCAATGGTGGTCACTTTGGACCAATACCAATTACTATGAAATCTATGAAAAGATGGAAAAAGTGAATTTTGGTGATTTAGATCAAATAAAAGGACCAACTCAAAAGCTGAGTATGGCAATGATTAATCCTAACACACTCATAAATAGTCGAATACACCAACTATGATTATGGAGTATGTAGGGAGAGAAAAATGGAGAAAATGAACTCACACCTCAAAACACAAATCAAGAAAAAGATAGAAAACATGAAATCCTATGTTGTAGATTTTATGTTATGGCTTATGCCATTTAGGATTGACTTGTGAATAGAATATATTTTTGGTTACCGAAGGTGCCCTACGGAAACTGACAACTATGGCTGGTTTCAGGTAAATTTTGGCGTGGTGTCCCCAATATATACTTTGCAGTATGTGAGGCCCTACTCTAATATGATGATTTTCTAGAAGACCAATTGGAGCCCACTATCAATCCTTTGATCATGTGATTATTGAAATATTCTTCCGTGATAAATGTTGTTTTAATAAATGTGTAGTTTGTTTTCATTGGTTTGGTATAGAGAGAGTGTGTGCAAAATGTGAGCTATGGTTCAATTTTTCAACCATAAGCTAGTCATGAATTCCAGCATATAGGTTGCCCACAATTTAAATGAGCTATAATGCAGCATACAGAAATGAGATGCAAATATTTTAAAGCCAAATCCATAATGAAATTCAATGAGAGAAATAATGAATAGGCAAGAGTATGTCTTTCACTAATGCAATACAGAATAAAAAGAAGTGTTCTTTTTAATCCAAAATACAAGTTTCAATGAGATAAGTTGGAGAAGAATGTTTCCAAGGAGAAGATTTAATGTGAACTCTATTTCAAAATAAATAAACACACAATGATTCCTTAAGAATGAACAATGCAAAAAAGAGCCAAAATGGGTCCCACACAGCATTCAAGAATTTTCACCAATAAGTTGAGTAAAACAGATAAGGTAAGAGGTTAGGAGAAATACCTATAAAATCAAAGGTGGAAGGTAGAATGCACATGTTTTTGACATTATCCAAGCTGATCGTAGAAATCCTTTTTTCTAGGAAGGACTACATGTAAATACAAAACAAGACCACAAAAGAGCATTAAATAGCATATGATAGTGGATACCTGCCTAGTGTATGCTAGATCCGGGAAGTGTGATGCTTCCTAGAGAGGCTTTCAATCCACTATTTAATTTAACATAAATAAGAAACTAAAATAAAAGGGTCTTATTATAATGCAATGATTTAGGTTTCTCAATACAAAACAATATGCTAGATTTAATGTTAAATATGAAATGTATCACTAAATCTAATGAAACCAAAGGTTTTTAGGCTAGGTAGGTTTTTCAAAGTGCAGTACAAGCCTAGACGATTAGGTGAGGTCTAGGCTGGTTTTGGGTTGAATAGAAGGCTTACTAGTCGAGAGTGTAAAATAACACGAGAGACTAATATGGGTCGGGTGGCCGATGCCGATATAAGGATGAAACCGACAATGGTAAGGTAAAGCTGACTTCGGTATGGGAAATGGGTGATAAATTAATAAAAATATATTTTTATCATCTCTTTGATTGTATAGAGAGTGAGGAAGGTGTGGTTAGTCTCATACTATAACTAAGAAGACTCGAGAATGTAGAGGAATAGGGTAAGAAAGATGGAAACGCTTAAAATGGTTAGGTAGGTGGATTTGTGGGAAGATGGAGATATCTAGGTAATAGCATAGATAGAAATACTGAAATAAGTAAAAGATCTAAAATAAGGTAAGCGTAGATGATTAAAACCACGTTACTTACTTGTTGTTATGGATATCTTCTGAATGAAGGTAGTTAGTTATTGATCGGCGAGGTGATGACCGGTTCACTTTGTCATAAAGAATGCAGCCTGTGTGTTCCCGTGGATACTCTAATGCTCTGGAAGATAACATGTTTCTTGTGTTGCACTCTGGTGGTGTGCCATCATCATCCGGATGTAAGAATAGCTTTGAGACTCATGTTTTATTGCAATATAATTCCCAAAATTGAATGACCTAGCCGTGTAAAGAGTTGTAAAAATATATAAAGGAATCGATAGCGGTTTAGGTGACTAACGTTCACCGAGGATAAACTGGCGTCAATTAGGGTGAAATAGTCCTATTTACAAAAATAGGTAGATCTTCCCAGATTTGGTGTGTTTTCCTTGTTGGGTCTACTTAGGGAAGTAGAGTTCATGTGAGAGAAGGCAAGAAGATCTTAGAAGAAGTCCAGTTAGGTTTAGGAATAATTCTTAGTTAGTTAGGTCAAGTAGTGACTCAAAGACTGGGAATGTTGATTTAGTGCTTTGAGAGTAATGATTTGATCACTATGAGTTAAATTCCCTTAGAATGGGTCCAAGGTGAGGTGTCGTGATGAGGTGAAGGATTAAATTAACTTAATTAAATTAATTAAATTAATTAATAATGTGAGGATGAATATTAATATGGGGTAAATGGGTCATGGTTAGTTAAATACATTTATGTTAATTACTTTAAGGGGACCAAAGGGAGTGTGACCCAATTTTGTGTCTACTGATTTCAAAATGTGTAAAATGCATGTGATATACTATATGTGAATGAAGAAGTAAAATGGTAGAAGTGTGAGACACCATGACAATGTTCGGGGGAATAATAAGCATGATGACCCCAAGTGTGGAATGGTGAGTATGTTATCTAATAAAAGTGAAAGAAGAGGCTCATCCACCCGATGCTTTGAGAGGTAAAGGTATGTGAAAATGCACTAAGATCAAAGGTGTATGCAATAGATGATGTATTGGTGAATGAGATTTATGTACTTGAGACCTAGATGGTAGTGGACACCTATGTGAAGGAGAGTGCAGAGGTGATGAACACCTATGTGAAGGAGATTGTAGAGGTGATGAACACTTATGTGAAGTAGAGCGTAGAGATAATGAACACCTATGTGATTAAAATTGAGGAAGTAACATATATCTATGTGCGGGAATTGCCTAAGTGGTGGACCTAGGTGATGAGATGGACTAGTAGACCTATGAGACCGAGTAGGTTGCGTGTAAATAGGAAAGCTAGGAGAAGATTCCTCTTTATATGTGAGAGTTTGCATGTACCTTGATGTTCTAACGAGTGCAATGGAAACATCAAGAAGAGGTTACAGCCATGGTTTGTATGGTGGAACACCACCGTGATAATAAATTTCCTATTGTAAATGAACTTTAGACATAAGTGATTTATGGAGATGATATCCTGAGTTGTATGAAGCTAGGAAGACCTAAGAGCATGTCACACCATTTGATTGAAGGTTCCACAAGCAATGGCATGAGCATAGTAAGAGGACCAACATTTATTGGAAACTTAATATAACCATAAGATTTAGGCACTAGATATGAAATATGCAATAGTAGATAGTTGATAGCAATAAAAATTGTAATGGAGAAAACACACACAACGAGATGATGATCGATCCCGATATTGATGATATTATGAGATCCAATAGAAGCATTTATATGTAATGTGTCAGAAGATAATGTAGCATGATGATAGTGATGATCATAGAAATAAATAATTGGTGGAGATGCTTCAGCGTGAGAAACGAGAAAATCAAGAGCCCCGATGCGGGAGGAGGCACTTTGCGCGATATGTATGTATGGCTAAATATTTAACCTCTTTCGTTTTATTCTTAGGAAGAGGATTTTTGAAGATCTTGAGCTTGAGATTTTTTTTTACCAGCGTAGTATCAATAAGATATTGAATAAGGTGGTGAATTTTGAAATAATGATCTATAGAATGCCCAATGCATTGATGAAAGTTGGGTCTAAAATTTTCATTTTAATTGTGACCTTTAGGACGAGATGGGACCAGATTGAGTGGAGGAGGAAGTGTAATAATATTTCTCTCAATGATTTGCGTGATAGAATATACATAGCACAAGGAAATTTAGTAAATGTACACTTAGGTAATTTCCATTGAAGCTTTTCAGGATTAGATACAATGTTGATAGTATCTTTAGCTTCAATAGGTTTTGTAGATGGCTTGAAAGTTTATTTTCTTTGAAAGTGTGCTTTGAAGATGAAGGTTGTTCATGAAACTAAAGCTTTCCTATAGATAACAGTTTAGCTTCACGTAGCTTAAGAGTATAACATAAATGATTGAATGATGGAGATTTATTGAATATAACACTCTCTTAGAGAGGTGGTCAAAGAATTTGGACAAATAACTCTTAAATTTTAGATTACGTGAGTACATTAGACATATTAGCTAAGTTGTTCTTATACTACAATATATAATCCACTAGATGTTCATTAGATCCTTACTTGACTTGTTTCATTGAGAATAGGATATATTAGATCCGATATTAATATAGAAATGAGAGAGAAAAGCATCATCTAAATTCATGAGAGATATTATCAAGTGGATAGGTAGATCATAGAACCAATGAATTGCACAATTGTCTAGACTTATAGGAAATATCTTAGCTAACAAAATATTATCATCCACAAAATCTAGACATGCCACATTAAATTCTTGGAGATTCTCTTGGGGTCACCATGACCATTGAAAATGGGTAGCTTAGGAGTGATAAAATTAGAAGGAAGCACATTAGTGGAAATGGCGGGTGCAAAATGATTATGAAGTAGTAATGTAGAATCCAAAGATGGGGATGTATGAGAAGTGGACAATTGAAGTTGATGAATTTGAGTTTGCAAATCCTAATATAAAGAAGTTAAATCGGGCATATTTGAAGAAGCATCGGGGTTTGCATTAGAATCATTAGGTTGAAGGATATGATTGGTAGTAGTGGTAATGGAAGTACAAATATGAAGGGGTTGGGTGGAGTCCAAGGCATCTGAGGAATAACCAACAAGAGGTGTTGAAGAAGCATCACAAGATTTTTAGCAGCAATCAAAACATGAAGAATATGTGGAAGATGAGCAAGATTATCACACAAATCTTGAAAAAAAATTGTGATATTTTCTAATTGTTCTTGATCAACATTTTTGTCTTCATTATATGAGTGTACATTATCATATGCCTCAATTTTTTCAAGAGGAAATTATTGAGAATTAGTGAATGGATTATCAATTTTATCCATTGATTTAAAAACCCTACCAGAAGATGGAGGGAGCTTGAGATGCTTAAAAGACCCAAAACAACCACTACGGGTGACGGACATAAGAAGAAAACCCTATAAAATGTGGGAATCAAGTGACGGGTTCACCAAAGGATTTAACAAATATTTCAATATAAATTTTAAACTTTACTTAAGTTACATTGCAATGATATAAAAATGAAGTACATATTTTGACACAAGCAAGGTAATAAATTTGAAACCCTAAGTGCAAGAGAAGGGATAAATTACTTAACTGATTTGCAATAATATCAAAGTTGTTTCAAGCTTGAAAATAGATGAAATAAAAAAGGTAGCCTATCCCAACCAAGCCCGAGAAAAATTTTACGAGCCTTAGAAATGTTGGGACTAGGGCATCCGTCAGGTCAAGGGTGCCTAGACTCCAGAGACCTTCTATGGGTGCCTTTGAATGCATAAAATATTGAAAATTGATTTCTTCAGTGTCACACAAGTGTTACTAGACCTTGTTTTTAGTCACCTATATGTCGATGTAAGATCACCAAGTTCACATGAAATCTAAAAAAAAAAAAGAGCACCTGTAAAACCCCAAAACTCATCAAATCCTAAAAAGAAAAAGATGCAAATGGGGAGTCATACTGACCCCCAGGTGGTCACCTGACTAAGTGAAATTAAGATCTAGGTGTTGCACTACATTTTAGAATCCATGTAGTTCTATGTGTGTTTGTAGAATTCTGCCCTAGGTGGCTCTTGTGCCAGATGCACTTGAATAGCGAGTAATAGCTAGATGTAGAAAATGTAGATATATGTGTGTGTGGAAAAATGAACTTCCCCTCCTATGAAGTGTATGTATAAGAATGCAGTCCCTTGTCCCTTAAATGGATACTAGAAGGATGTTTTATGCTCTTTATATTCCTTTGGATGTAACCTTAGGTGATAGTAGTATTTGCTTAGTTTTTGGACCTTTATTATGGTCACATATCTTTCTATTTATATGATTCCCTTACTTGAATTTAATAATCTATCACTAAAATGCCTAACACCAAGAAAATAAGCTACCCAATATATAGAAAGGACCCAATATATTTGAGAAAGATATAAAGATGTCGGGGCACCCATAGGGGATAGGGGCACCTAGCGTTGCCATCTTGGCTAGGTGCTTAGAGTCCAAACTAAGAAAAACTAAAGTATCAAAGGTCATACTAGGCAAGAAGGTGTGTAAGACCAAGAAGAAAACTAGAAAGAAAGAAAAGAGAAAAAAGATAGTGTTCAATTAGTAATTTTCTCACCTAGGAATCATATGAATAGTTCTATGTGATCAAGACCTAGAAATATACCCAAAGTGTGTGTTTTAGTGTCTACACTAGTTAAAAATACACTCTCAAGAACCAATGAGTGTAAAAGGACTTCCAAAGGAATTAAAAACTTTTTCATGGCTCCATCAACTCCACACAATTCAATTACATATCTATAGCAATATAAACAAGAAAAATAAGTACCGATACATCAATCTCTACCATGAAACATACCAAGTTTTCAAGCATGAACAACTAGGTCTTCAAGCATCAAAAATTCAATCTCATAAAATTACCAAATTCACATATAAAATCTCATCATGAAGGATTAATTCATATACCATTGAAAGGAACCTAAATCTAGTTTTTGGAATAACTCACTTTATCCTCCAAATCATAGTGTAAGGCATCCAACCAGACTCAATATCTAAAATTGCTCCAAATTACCAAACTAGACTCAAGAACCAATCATGAGGAATCAGGCTCCAAACATATTCAATGTCACTTTCAAGCTATAAATAATCATTGAAAACATCAGGGACACTTTTACCAACATTCTCAAACACTAATAATCATATCTCGTGGAGAAATTCACTTTAACACACCTTCTTGAGTAGGCCTAATAGAGATGTCTAGGCCATTAGGTATTTAACTAAAAACCATAACTACATACCCTTCCAAGAACCCCATCACATAATTATAGTATTCTACCAACTATCCATGACCATCAAACGCATCTAAAACAAGAAAAACCATCAAACTTGTCTCAAACCTCTATGACTAGCTTTTAGCCCTTAAGGCCAAAATCGGTAGGCTGAATTTGAAGACCTGTATCTTACATTTTCTCCAAGAAAACTATCTAAAACTTTTCATGGATTTGTATAAAATCTCCCAATTATTATGCAATGGTTTAATTTTCATCCCTAACTAGCATCTCATCCTCAAACCGTAAATCCCCACAAAACAAGGGATTTTCTGTCACTTCCTGAAATAGCTAGATCATGGAACCTATGCCAAAATGAGTTTAGCAAAAATTTCTACACCCTCAAATCATTAAAATAGATTGTATAATCCATTATAGGTATAAACAAGTCATCTTTCTCCAGTCACTTTGTTTTGAGGGTTTTAGCTAGCATTTTGACCAACTTTACTTCTTAACGATTGTTCATAAAAATTTGACAATTAAATCACCTAGATAAACACTCTTATCTCAATGAAAAATCATTCCCCAAAACCATTTTATCCCATTAAAAGTGTATGTGATTGAGTGAGCATCTAAAGTTCCCATATTGAGCTGGATTTTGCTTCTCTAGAACTCAGTTTCACCATAACTCAATTTTCTTGCAATTCCTTAACAAAAATGATATGAAAATTTTCATGAAGTATCATGAAAACATACTTAATGCATTCCAACTCACATCCAAGCTCAAATATTTCTTAAACTCTCCAAACATAGTGACTTACATGTGCTTACTTGGCTTGTCTTCATCTTCTTACTTCCAAAGGACCGTGAAATAGCTAAGAAATGACCTAAAGCTCCTCATACACCTCATATGAAATGTCACAATGCTCTAACCATGCTTGACCATGAATTTCCTACTCCAAATCTCATGCCACCATACAAAACCGCATGTTTTAGGTCTAGGAATAGGCCTATAATGACCTAACTCAACCCATAAAACTCATTAACTGACCATGATGACTCATTACAGAAACAAAAACACATCATCTTCACCTTTCTTTACCTCATGAAATCCTTAAACCAACTTTGTAAAGATCATACAATGACCATGCCTACTAGAACATGCATAAAATAACATAAAACTTCATGATACCAAGACATTGCCAATCAACCTTTAGGAGTGACCTTGGTTGACATGTCATGGAGACTCACATGACATCTACACATCATTTTCCATTAATGGCATTTGACATCAATGACAAAAAAATAAACACAATGGACAACAAGTAAAAGAGAAGATAGATCTCACGAGCATCAAACATGAAATAACTATAATCTTGAGTAGACATAGTATTACACTAAGGAGAGGGTACATAGAAGATTCATGTAAGGGAGAAAGGCACATTTGAAGGGGCAAAAGGATAGAAAGGGAAGTGTGTGCCAAGATAATTTGATTTGGGACTTAGCCAATTTCCTAGATACAAGCTATTTTTGGAGATAGCATGTGGAGCACACAACAAGATGGAGACTTGTGCCACATGCAAATGATATTTTGGGAATGAGCATCTACTAAGCGCCATTCATGAGTTCAAGATAATAATAGGATAACTACTTCAAATTAACTGTAGGATGTCTATTATTTGTGCACTTGCATGTACACATATTATTGTAAAGGTGCATGGCTATTTTCAGCATGTGACCTATTTTGGGAAGTGTGTAAGTGGTGAAGGGCAAGTCCCCACCCCTATAAGTATGTTTTGGTCTGTGTAGTTTAGAGAGACATTGTGTATGAGTTATTGTGGAGTTATGTTGTTGGATTTGATGCGTGCATAGCTTATGGTAATGTTATATGATGTAAGGAGCTTCTATGTTTTACTGTGTTTAATATAATGGAGTATATTTGATGGATAATGGTGTTAAACATGACTGTAACTAGTTCTTGTATGGTCAATCTTGTCATAGTTATTGTTTAATTCATGATTCCTTAAGATCTAGATCTGGATATGCATTATTGAATGGTTATGTTTATTTATGGATATGAATGCATTATATCTTCATCACACTAACATCCTGCACAAGAAACTCTAAGGAGGGGCCTGGTACTTTTGTGCGCTTTGAGTGAGTTCTCAACTCAATTTGGGTGATGTGTCAATGTGCCTAGGTTTTTCTGGGTTATTCATCATAGATTCTAGGCTACATCATTGGTTCATTTTTTGGGACCTCTTTTCTAGTTGTTTTTAGGATGGTTCACGATGAAGATGTACTAGTTGACCCTAGAAAGTGTTGAGGAGTGGATAAAATATCTAGAAGAAGAGTACACATGGAGGTTCGGCACTAGATCTAAGTTCAACACACATGTGTGGGTAAAACAAATTTATATGATGTTTTGTATGAGAGAGATTCTTTGTTGTCTCCTTGGTAGAAATGTACGAGTGGCTGGTTGCTTGAATGTCTAAATGGATTTGAAGGTATCCCACACTTGTTTGGATGCAGGAAGAATTTCAAGCCCTTTATGATGCTGATCTGATTTAGACGCACACTATGGATACTTAGTTTTGTGGTGTTTTGAATAGCTATATTCGGATTACTCAATTTCTACCTATTCTATCCCAAAGGTAGTTGAGTTATAGTTTTTATGTTATCCTATGGGAACTTACTTGTAAGGCATTCCACTAGCGATCAAGATCTTAGTGGTAACCCTAAACGTGGAAGGAAAATTGATGGCTAGCTAAACCCCACCATGGGTGGGGGTAGGAATAGGTTTGCTGAAATATGGCAGCCCTAGCAGCCGAGAGACGAGAGAGAATAAAGGTGGCTTAAGTACAATGAGGCACTTGAGAGGGAGATAGAGAATTAACATGATATTGCGAGAGATGGCTCATGAAGGATTTTGAGCTCACACGAAGGCATAGAGCCGAGCATCTAGAACTCCCCATTTGGGAAAGCATGATAGGGCACCCTCCTCACCTCACAAGGAGCGTGCTAGAAGAGATGACATGGGTCATGAGCGTGCATCCGAATCTACAT
This sequence comes from Taxus wallichiana var. yunnanensis, assembly GCA_018340775.1. Taxonomy (NCBI): domain Eukaryota; kingdom Viridiplantae; phylum Streptophyta; class Pinopsida; order Cupressales; family Taxaceae; genus Taxus; species Taxus wallichiana. The sequence continues at coordinate 79,190,924 of CM031234.1, forward strand.
GGAAACCTATCCCTTATGCTTGGTTTTCCAATATCTAGTACATCCAGTAGTTAGCAAGCTAGTTTGGGTATTAGGAAAATAGGAATAAGTCAAATAAAAAGTACATATATCACAAGGTAAATGTCTTCTTTGTTGTTTGGAGGTAATTTTACAGGTGCATCATTAGCGCAAATCTCTAGCGTTCAGATTTTTGGACTCACTTCTGGGAGTAATACCACTTCGCAAACTATAGCAGTTCAATTTAATACTAATGTTGGGACATAGGGAAGTCCATCTTCCTATCCTATTTTAGCTATAGGTGGAGGATTATGAGGTATAGGTGGCTCTAGTTCTAGTGGATTTGGTGGTTCTGGAGGCAGAGGTAACACAAGAGGTTCTAGATCAAGTGGGTAGGGTCCACACCAACTCCGAATATTTACATGGATATGTCTCTTTGTCTTTCAAAGTATAGGGGAATTGAATATGATGTTGAACACGTGCACATGTGTGAGATGTTATGGTGCACAAAAGGGATGACGAATTCGAGATCAAGGTAAGTCAATTTTCCACTACATTACAAGGACATGCACATAGTTGGCATATGAAGTTTGACCTTGATCAGACTTACGTAGATTATGCAACATTAAAAGATGCCTTCCTTAAAGAGTTCTATATCCCTGAATTTGAGCAGAAGAGTATAAGCACGCTCAAGTATATTAAGCAGGGCACTACTGAGAGTGTCTGAGAGTATGATGCCCATTTCAAAACACTTTTGTCTAAGATTTCTTATGATATTCACACAATCAAGCATACACAATGGTTTTGGGGGTTTAATCACACATTTGAGAAGGGCATTGGCACATAAGACATATACTGAGACTCGTGTAAAGAACTTGAAGAAGCTTTGCATGCTAAGGTAGTTGGAAGTATAGACACTGGAGTAAGCCCATTCCTAGAAGCATAAATTACAGCTATGGAAAAGAAGTTGGAGAAACTATCAATAAATTTAGCACATGAGATGTGCATTGGGATTTGGTGTACAAATTGTGAAGTGGAAGGGCACACTAAGGATAGTTTTCCCTACATATCAGTACATTCATTATTGCTAGACTGTGAGATATGTAATTTGAACCATGATTTCAGCCACTTCCCATTACAATAATGCATGATAGGAAGAATGTATCTTGTTATTATAAGATATTCTGGTCCACGACTCACAATATAGAAGACTGCATGTTGATTTGTTAGATCCATGATGCTATAGATATTGGTGTGCAATAGAAAGGAGTACCTAATAACTCTAAGGGTAAAGGTGAGCACTAGGATTGGGATCCCAATCAAGTGTGCTATGACTGAAATAAGGAGAACTATGAAGGAGGTCATGGTAGATGTTGGGGATACCATGGTGGATTCCGAGGTCAAGGCCATGGTGGTGGACTAGGTGAGTTTCCTCCTGGAACATGCTTTAATTTGGATCTCCGACCACTACAGTGTAAATTTCCTCATAATATTACTTGTTATTTTTGTGGGAAGAGTCATAGCTATGAGGAATGCCTGGACTTATATGAGCATCTTAGCAAGTAGCATAAATAGGAGAAAAAAGGCGCATGGATGGTTAGAATACAACATGTTGTGGAAAATCAGTGGATGCCAAAGTTGGCACCGGAACCTAAAGTATTACCTGTGAAGATTACTACACGCGTTGAAGGCTGTATGAGCCGAGATAATCATTACATCGAAGCCTACCATCACAAAGGAGGATGTTTTACATGCATGGTACCTAGATCCTACTCATCAAAAGGAGTATTATTAGGAGACCATGGAGGTACTCAAAAATATTTAGGGTGAAATACAATGTTTAAAGGATAAATCATGGAAGATGGAACAAAATAAGGCAAAGCGAGATATTGTCTAGTCGGATATTGATGACATAAAAGAGGTATGAAAAATGTTGCACTAGAAGAATATCATTCCATTACTAGGTAATTGGCTAAAGGGAAACACTCCACATGCAGGTATTGAGAATTGATGGAAAATTCTACATGCAAATCTTCCCCCTCATAGCTTGGATTATGACAAGGAGATCACTCTGAATGTTGTTGTGGATGGATGGCTCTTGAGTAATATATTGATTGACACAGGCGTGGAAGTAAATTTTCTTACTTTATATGCATGGGTATAGATGGGGAGACCTTAATTGCAGCCATCCTCTAATGTGTTTTTATGGATAATCAAACTAAGGCTACTCCTATCGAATTTTTAAAAGAAACATTCATTACTATACAAGGGGCCAAGTTCACTAGGGACTTTAAGGTTTTAGCACTTGCAGAAGAAAATAGCTTCCTAGATCTACTTGGGCACCCTTGGTGCTATGTAAATAATGTTGATATACAGTTCAACAAGGGATATATATGTTTTGAGAACAAGGAAGAAAGAGTTATTATCACTTTAACAGATGGGAAATTTGTACCTTATGTTGAGCCTTTGAGTGAGGAAGATCTGAACAGGATTTATGTACACGTCATTCAGGACCCAAAAGTACTCGAGCCATCTAAGGAAGGAATCCTCTAGTGGGAATATGCACAATATATTAGTGATACCACAAGTATTGCTTGTGATAATTGGGCTCATGACACTTATGAGATGGTTGGGCATGAAGTAAGAAGTGCATTCACATGGAAAAACAAACCTTGTTGTATTAAGAGGATAGGTAACAACTTTGTACCTTGGTACACTGGAGAAGGAGACCACGTGGTATTCCTATGTGCCATGGAGGAATAGGAGACAAATCAAGTTGAAATAAGAAATATGTTAGCATATACCCTATGTGGGATAGCAGCATCTTTGGTGGGTGGTTCACAGGGATAATATTATAGAATGGAATGAAGTCAGGATTGCTTTAACAACTTAGTTTTTTAGGATCAATGCACCTACTCAAATCTGCACATATCATGGTAATCAACCTATTTGGCACCTCCTTCAGTAGTGTGAGAGAGACTTTGGATAGAGGGTAGGAAGATTTACCACCTTCACTATGGGTGCACAAACTATATTCCACTTTACTGAGATTGTGTGTGCACTTGGTACGCTTATGCATAAATACATAGAGAGATTGGAAATTGGAAGGATTTGATTGTAGGAATGGTCTAGACTTTTGATTACTTCTCTACTCAACCTCTAATGGAAGAGGCATTAAGCATTATAAAGTGCTTAAATATGGGAGAGAGTGAAAAGGATGAAGGAATCATTCAGGATTTATTTGGTGAGGCAGACTCAAGAGCATGTTTTGATGAAGAAGAAGAGACAAATGCCATGCTACTTAAGTGTGCTTTCTTAGAGAAGGAAAAATGAAAGCTGGTCTACCTAGTGGATGATGAGGAAGTAGAAAATATGGATATAAATCATTCAGCATGTACGCGCGAGGTTTTGGATAGTTTGGATAACAACATGTGCACCTATCATGAACCCATGAAGATAAAGAAAGTGAATATTGGCATGGATGTTGAACCTAAGGAGGCAATAATTGGGGATTATTGGTCCAACTCTGAAGTGGAAAAAATCATTGAGTTACTACAGGATTTTCGGGTGTATTTGAAGGGGCTACCATGAATTAAAAGGAGTGCATGAGTCACTAGGTGAGATGATAGTTAAGCTAAAGGAAGGTGTGTTCCCTGGTCGGAAGAGGCCTTAGAGGATGAACCCTAACCTATGCATAAAAGTTAATAAATAAATTGACAAAATGTTGAAATCGACATCATCAAGCCCCTAGAAGAATCATAGTGAGTTAGTCCCATGGTCATCGGTATAAAGAAAGATGGACGGATTAGGATTTGTGTGGATTACAGGAACCGAATGTTGCATGTGTGATATATCCTTTTCCTACAACTTTCACAGAGTAGATATTAGAAGGAATTGCAAGGCGCAAAATTTATTCTTTTACGGATGGATTCTCTAGGTATCATCGGGTTAGGATTGCACAGGAGGATCAATGGAAAATGAACATTACCACCGAATGGGGAAATTTTACATATCTTGTGATGCCCTTTGGTTTGAAAAATGATCTGTTGTATTTTTGCACATAGTTGTTCAAGCATTCCAAGATTTTATTCACAACTTCTTGCAGGTTTAATTGGATGATTCGACAGTGTATGGACTTGTTAAGGATCATTGTGAAAACTTGAGCTTAATGTTTGAAATATGTACACAATTCAAAGCATCTCTTTAAATATTAAGAATTGCATTTTTTCCAATCCTTTTGGCACTTTGTTAGGACACATCATTTGCAAGGAAGGTTTTTTAGTGGATCCAGGCTAAGGTTACAGATTATTGTAGGCCTTGAAGAGCCTACCGAGTTAGAATGAGGTGTGCGAGATTCTTGGGTCACACAGGAATTATAGAAAAATTATCAAAGGATATGTAAATATTGTCACACCTCTAGAAGAGTTATTAAATGGAAAAGGGACATTCTATTGGGGACAACCGTAGTAGAACACATTTTAGGCATTAAAGGAGAGACTTACTACAACACCTATTCTACATTTTCCCTCATGGAACCAATTGTTTCATGTACATGTGGACACCTCGACACATCCATTAGTGCGGTGTTAGCTTATCCCGAGAAGGAATTGTGGATCATCCTATCTGTTTTGTTATTAGAAACTTGACTCTTGTAGAGAAAAAAAATTACACAACTGTTATGTTTGTGGAGCCTATTTTCATGTTAGAGTGTGGTACACCTTCTATGTGTTACACTTAGGTATTTTTACGGCGGTCCTGCTCACCGGTGAGCGGGTCGAGGGGTTCGGGGGTGAAGCCCCCAAAGCAAATTTTCATGGGTGGTTTATTAACCCATGGGTAATGGGTAACCATTATGGGCTGTTTTTGGGCCCATGGTTTTTTCGATACCCATTGTTTTGATACCCACAGTTTTTTGCCCATGGTTTTGAAACCCATGATTTTATATCAAACTGCTTAAGCAAGATGTCTATTTATATGGTCTTATGCATATGATAGAGAGACAAGCAAATGTATTGAAGATGTGTTTTGAATTCGGTGTGAATTCTATAGAGTTTGTTAAGCATGGCTCCAAACGGATCTGGGTATTGTATTGAGAGATTGGAGGCTTGTAATAAAATTTGAGTAAGTGATTCTTGGTGGACGTAGCCCAAATTGGGTGAACCACGTTAAATCTTGTCTCTCGTGTTGTGTTATTTATTCTGCACTTTTATTTGAGATCTATAATATTTTTTGCATATTAGTTTCTACTGTTTTGATTCTGTAAGGGATTATTCCACATATTTTATCTCTTATTTCCTAACAACTACTAAGCATGAGGCATTTTCAATGATCTGGGTGTTGCATAAATTCAAACAATACCTACTAGCAACACCATTTATATTTTATACTAATCACAAAGCATTGAAATACTTGGTAAACAAAACCATTTTATAGGGATGCATATGTTGATGGGTTCTCTTATTCCAAGAATTTGATTTCACAGTTGTGGTAAAACAAGGTAAAGGTAATTCTAGCCCAGACCATTTATCAAGAATTTAGACAGGGGAGGACATGCAGTCGATTGAAGATACAATGCCTGATTCATAGCTGTATAGGTTAAAACATGCACCTTTGGAGTTGGAGGATATTGTTTTCTTTTGACACACGGTATAGTACGAGAAGGAATGAAATCCTTAGAGAATAAATAACTTGTAATTCACACAACACCCTTTATGTTGATTAGTGGTGACCTATACAAGTTAGGTCGAGATAAAGTATTACGCCAATGTGTACTAGAGCATGAGCACATGGATATTATGGAATAGGCTCATGGAGGTATTATAGGTGGTCACTATGCGGTGATGCCATCGCTCGCAAGATTCTACTCATTGGATTATGGTGGGAGACCTGTTTAAGAATTGTAAAGTGTATTGCAAGCATGTGATCACTTTATTAGCACCTTATCAAACCTAGTAAAAGAGATGAAATTCATTTTAGGCCTATTCCTAGTGTAGATCCATTTGAGAAATGGGCTATAGAATTTGTGGGTCTTATTTCACCAACAACACGTAGAAATGGATCATGTTATATCATCACTTGTATTGATTATCTTACAATGTGGGGAGAAGCATCACCTACAAAGGAATGTACAAAGAATACAACAACCGAGGTTCTTATGGGAAAATATTATTACTAGGTATGGATGCCCATTAAGCTCTACAAGTGATAGAGGTACACATGTTTTGAATGAGAAAATCAAGATACTATTGGATGTATTTATAATTGTGCACCATAATACTACACCTATCATCCTCGAAAATTGGGAATTTGTTGAAGCCTTTAACAATATATTAAGCCGGACATTAACAAAAATTGTTGATGTTGGAAGGAAAGATTGGGATGATAAATTTTCTGTTGTGATTTGGTAATAGAACAACCTACAAGAGTTTAAACAAGTCCACAGCCTTTCGGTTGGTGTTTGGCGTATAACCAATTCTTCTTATGGAGTTCATGTTACCTTCTTTGCGTATTACGCACGTTGGATGTCTAGTTGATGTAAACGCATTAGAATAAAGAATTGAAAATATGGTACAATTGGATGAGAGGTATGTCATAGCACGTTGGAGTCGAAGTAGGAAAAGGCTAGGAAAAAGGCATGCCATGACACGCACATCAGGGACAGGAAGCTTGAGGTTGAACAGGTGGTGCTTCTTTATGATTCTAAGTTTTTGTGCCATCCAGACAAGCTTAAAGTGCATTGGTTGGGACCGTATGTTATCACTCATATACTTGAATCAAAGTGCTTGCTAATTAGAGGTGTTTGATGGTATATGGTTACCTTGTTACTTCAATGAGAGTAGGTTGAAGCCCTATTATAAATAAGTCTTCTTGGTGTTTGTAATAAGGTAGTATTTCAATTTAGAATATTTTTTCCTTTTTGTATTTCCTTTAATGTATTTCCTTCTTCATCATTATGCTTTGTCAGTTTAGTTTGGTGTTTTGTGTAATAAGTGTGTTTACACATTGGAAGCTAATTACAATCTGAACTATTTTTATGCACAAAGGACTGCACATACCATTAGTGTGGGGTAGTTATTCACAATTAGATACACATGAGAACAAATTGTTATAGGTGTTATTAAAGTATGAAAAGGAGCTATTAGAAAGAATATTGCTTCTAGAGAAGACCATAAATGGAGATAAATGAAGGAACAATATAACGTGAGGTAAGCAGCAAGCGGGAAATTACCAAGAGAAGGAAAAGTGGTGTGGTAATCGGTGCATGGAAGCACGTGGAATAGAAGTCTATATCCGTAAGGTAGGAAGGCATGCTACTGAGGTTATAGTTGGGGCATAAAAATGTATAAAGCGAGAAATTATGAAAATGGTCAATTAATGAGAGGATTTTTGGTAGGTGAAGGAGCAATAAAGACACTAAATTTTTGAAAATCTATATAAGGACATGATGCGGGTTCATTTTTACCTTTCCAATCACAAGAATTTAAGTGACCAAGGTGAGTGAATCATGTTAAGGTACGAGTGTTGTGAAACTAGATGTGGAGAAAAACTATTGCACGAAGAGGCTTGTGTCCCCATTGGTGAAGGGTTTGAGTGGAGTAGAAGCATTTAGAAGAAGTTAGGGCATGCGAGTTTCAAGCTAGGGTAGGAAGATTCAAGCTAGGGTTTGATTTTACTCATTATAGAGGATAAAAGATGAGATTTTGACAATGGAACCTAAGAAAGCACTGCAGAAAGCACGAAAGGAAAGAAAAAGGTAGAAGTTGAAATTGACATTTCTCCGAGAGTAAATTTTTAGAGATGCGGTGCCTGGAAGGAGTAATAGTAAAACAAGAGTAGGATTCCCACATTTGTAGATGCAAAATAAGTGACTACAACCATTGTACCACTGAAAACAAGGGATATTTAGACGCTTTATTGAATAAGAATACCAACAAGTGCATGGTGGAAGATATGCCAGTGTATGATGATGCTAGGGAAAATTACTTAAGCAAGTAGGATTTTATCAATTGTATGAGCTCCCATATTTTGGAAAATATGAACCTTTATACCAATGGATTTTAATCCGGGTCCATGAGGACTTCTTCTATTTCACTAGATGAAGGGTTACGATCACAAAGGCCTTGGTTTCGACACTAAACGAGGATTGAAGGGCATAGGGATAGACATTTTTAGTGATCTAAAAGATAAATCAATAGTTATAGCCATAAGAAATTATTTAGGGTATACCAAGGGCTGCATGCGGAATGGACATTGATAAGCTAAAGAAGTTTCCTATGGTGTAGGTAGTTGCACATGTACTCACCAAGCTGAATGACCAAGAAAGATGGTCATAGGTATTATACAACTTAGCATGCTATATTATAGAAGCCATTGTTGAGGAAGCACACACATGTGAAAAGATAAGTTTTGGCACCATCCTCTTATCTCTTGTATTTTTAGAAATTGGAGTGCTCGATGGGCCAAAGAATAAAATTTGGGAATACCCTTTAGAAAATAAGTCCCTCATGGAGAGGTTTGAAAAATACTTATGTGAAGGATAAATGAGTCAGCCATTCAAACAGGAGGCGAAACATGGTATGATTTATTTTGTGTGGTGTTTAAGGAGGAGTAGTGCATTCCCAAGGAGCTACCATTACTAGTAGGCAAGCGGTGTAGTTCATGATGTATCAACATTTCGCATCACACAGCTTTTCCATGAAGGATGGGAGATGGAACCCATGGTGCAAACTGTCATATGCCTTCACAACACGCTACTTCTAGGCCTCAATTCACATATTTACTGATGTGTGCCATCTAACTTCAATGTAGACAAGTTATATTGTGACTACCATATCCTCAAGAAAACATATGCATATCTAGGTCAGTTTTTCTACATTGAGAGGCTCATTTCGGACATCATAAGTATGAATCTAGTAAGCTTGGCTATTGGGGACAAAGTGGAGTTGCTCTCATTTATCTTTAGTTTAATCCTAGGATGGAGAATAATAAATATTTTGAGAAGGATTTTATGCTCTCTGGGCTACCTAAGGAAAACATATAGTGGAGAATGTGTCATCTCTAAATCCTGCAGTGACTATAGAGGTAGATGAGGAAGAAGAACACAAAGATAGTAGAGGCTTGGATCATAGAGGCCGAAGGAAGCCCACAGACAGAGTGAATACTAAGTGCATAGATTCTCCACCTCAAGTATAGGAAGGATACAAGGACTTGGATGTGGATGCATTCCACTGAAGAGTGCTTTGGTTTAAGAGGGTATTCAGAAGAACAAGGACCCAAGGAGTGGGAACTCCATAGCCTATAAGAATATCACCATGAATTTCTCCTTACAAAAAGGCAACTGAGAAGAAGAGGATAAATCTAAAGCTGAATGAGGAGGCATAGGAGTCTCGAAGAGAGCGTGCCTTTAACCCCAGTATAACCAAAGGATGTGGAGGAGTCCAAAGATGAATACATGAAGGATGGAGAGGAAGGGGTGGAGGAGGCGAAGAAGAAATAGAGCAAGAGAAACCTCACATGCATGATACTTCTTAGGAAGTCAACGGGCCAACTCCAAACCTTGGAACTCGGGTTCTAGGGGGCCAAGAACAAAGAGAACAAGTGGAGAATACATTGTGCCAACTATGGGCTATGTTGAGGACACAATAAAAATTGTCCGCACCCATTTTCAAAGCACAGTAGGCCTTAAGGAATTGTATGGATGTGAGTTGATGGATCTAGATGTGGCCACCACACGCACAAGAAAATAAGTATCCTTGTCCATGCAAACCCATATGGATGAGCTATATTTTGACATGGGAGAGGAATCTTGCATATCAAGGAGAATAAATAAGGCACCCCAAAGATGACACATGATAGTAAAGAAAACTCTAATGTCTAATGATTAGGTGAGAAATGCCTTGGTTAAGGTATCTATAGAGGTGGCACAGAGGAACATTGATAAGGTTTCCACCATTAGAGAATTACTTGAAGATAATAAGGCAAAAACTATAGAAATAACATGTTTAAAAGGAGAGAAGGATCTAGAATAGAAAAAGAATGAGGCCTTCATCAGCATGGCAGAATAAATTGGTGACTATGTCCTAAAAGCAAGACCACATCTAGAGTCTAAGGTACCTAAGAATTTTCCTTTGGCTATGCATTATGTGCACACATTAGTTGATTTGGTGCTTGAAGATGGACCGATTCAAATGCCAATGCCAAAGGATCCTAAACAAGAAGTAGAGAGAGCAAGGGCCTCTATGGTTAGGAAGATTTCAAGTTATGAGGAATTACTCCATACTTTACAGGATGAGCTGAAGAAATCAGATCAAGCTCTGAACATATGTGCAGCACCAAAAGTGGTCATCAGAACCAAACCATAATTAAAGATAATGAAGTTCTAAAAGCAATGAAGGATGAGACTTTAGGGCACACATAAATATTGGCACTAGTGAAGCAAAAGTGTGAAGACCTTGTAATAACCCAAAACCCACATAAGGAGAGGCTAGATGAGATTGGAAAGCTTATAGCGCAAAAGATGGATCTTCTGGAAGGAAGGATGTATGTTATGGCTAATGTTGTCCTAGTACTATAGAATGAAAAGGAAGAGGTTGCCCAAGATGATTTGGAGGCCATCACCATAGATGTTCTAGAGAAGACAAGAACAATGTTGGATAATTGGAAGATATTAGAGGTTGAGATTAAAACATAATATCCAGAGTTAGTCCTCCTAGTTGAGGAGGAGGGTGCTGCAGAGTAAAGTCCATTCTTTTGTATAGTAATTCTTTGAGTTATTTCCATTCTTATTCTTTATTATTTGGGAAATTTAGAATAAACCCCATTATTGTGATGTTAATGTACATTAGTGTGGGGTAATTTTGAGAAGACATATTATTACACTAAGGAAAGGGTACACCAAATATTTGCGTGTGGGAGAAAGGCACATTTTAAGGCGCGAAGGATAGGAAAGGAAGTGCACACCAAGACAAGTTGATTAGGGACTTGGCCATTTTCCTAGATACAGGCTATTTTTGGAGATAGTGTACAAAGCACACAACAAGATGAATACTTGTACAACACACAAATTCTATTTTGGGAATAAACATCTATTAAGCACCATGCATGAGTTCAAGATAATAATATGATTACTACTTCTAGTTAATTGTAAGATGTCTATTATTAGCTCACTTGCATGTTTGCATATTATTGTAAAGGAACATGGCTATTTTCAGCATGTGACCTATTTTGGGAAGTTCATAAGTGGTGAAGGGAAATTCCCCACCCCTATAAGTATGTTTTGGTCTATGTAGTTTAGAGATACATTGTGTATGAGTTATTGTGGAGTTATGTTGTTGGATCTGATTCATGCATAACTTATGGTAATTTTATATGATGTAAGGAGCTTCTATGTTTTACTGTGTTTAATATAATGTATTATATTGTATGGATGATGGTGTTAAACATGATTGTAAATTGTTCTTGTATGGTTAATCTTTTCATAGTTATTGTTTAATTCATGATCATCTAAAGATCTAGATCTGGATATGCACTATTGAATGGTTGTGTTTATTTATGGATCTAAATGCATTATATCTTCATCACACTAACATCCTACACAAGTAACTTTAAGGAGGGACCCGGTACCTTTTCGTGCTTTGGGTGAGCACTCGGCTCAAACTAGGAGATGTGCCGGCGTGCCTAGGTTTTTACAGGTTATTCATGGTAGATTCTAGGCCACATCATATAAGAAGAATTTTTTCCCTCCAATATGAAGAAAACGTGGGTATATAATGTAAGAGTGATCCCGAGTGTAACATCCAGTCTTAAAAATGTTGGAGAGAATTATGGAGGAATTAAGTGAGGTAAAGACCACACTCAAGAGTATGGAGGAAGAACACCATAGGAAAAGGGTTATTATGGCTCAAGGTTCCCGAGAAGGGGTGAAAGATTGGTGGGGATTCATAAGTGAAAAGAGGAATGTATAAAGGAAGTGTTATTTGAGTGCTAGAGAGAAGAGATGACATGCACAGAAGCACAACAAAATAATTTGCCAATGGAGTGCAAGAATAAAGAGAAAGTATGCACTTTGGAGCACTATAATGAGATTCATGATAGAAATTACATGAAAAAATCTCACGATAGGAGTGAAGGGGGAATGGAGAGGTCACTTAGGAATATGTGACAGTGGGAAATTGTATTTCACTAAAAATTAGGCTATCAAGGAGGAGATGGTTGTAGCTTACCATAAACACATTGAATATTACATAGGGCCATCAAAAAGAGGTGGCAGGAAAAGAGAATAAAGGGGAAAAAACTTTGTAGCCAAGTGAAGAGAGGAACACAAATAAATATGTCTCAACCTAGGGAAATAATGAAGAGATGGTCATGGGAGGCCATGAGCATAGAGAAGGTGAACTAAAGTTATAGGTGGGTGTCATCAAGAGAGAATGGTGCAAAGTGTGTGGATTTTAAGGAGTATACAAGGGGAGTATGTAGCCAAAAAAAATATTTCATAGAAGGATTATTCCTAGTAGAAGGACCAGAGTGCATAGTAGATTGTGCGAGAGAAAGGTGTCTCAATAAGAAACAAGAGGGGTCTACATCTAATTGTCTGAAAGTGTAGAACCCGGTTAAAAGAAAGGAGTGCATAAGAGATTACACAAGTAAAGAGACTCTAAGCGGTGGAGTTTAGGAGTTTATGAATGAAATTTCATTTGATATTGGGAGTACCATGCTAGAAGAAGTAGAGAAGAGGAAAGAAGAAGTTTCCCTAATGGAAAAATATATAAAGTAGTTTTTCAGAAGAAACTACAAGAAAGTTTGTGAAATAGAGAACACTCAAGGAAATATATATCCACAAAGATATCAAGGAAAATTTTGTAGAGGAATTCACGGGAAAATAATATTATATTAGTGAACTATGCAAAAGTGAAGAAGTTTCCTAAAGGAAACCAAGGAGGATTAGTAATAGGAAGATACTATAGGAGTGTGCAATGAGCAAGGCACGTGAGAAGAAGAGGAACACATGAACATTGGAAGGATAAAAAGTAGTGAAGGAGAACTATAAGGAGAAGTAAAGTTTTCCCTTAAGGTAATTGGAGGAGATGAGTAGCACATGGAAGGGTCTAAAGAATTTTTTCACAATGAACCAATTGTAAGGGAAGAAGAAAAGGAGAAATAGATCCAAGTAGATCAATGAGAATGGTGAGGAAAATGCCATAAAATAAAAGAAGCATGGACAAGAGAATATTCCTAAGGAATATGGAGAGGACATGTGGTCCATATCCAATACACAGAGAATATTTCATAGTGAAGGGGTGAATCTAGAAGAGAAGGAAAAAATAAGAGTGTGTAGAAGATAGAGTGCACCAAAAAAGTTTAAATGGAAAGGTATCCATGAATAATAAAATTAGAGGATTCTGCAGGAGAGAACATAAATAGGATTATTAATGCACATGTGAATGGATTTTGGCCCATTATGGGTCAAGAGATAGAGGAAATATGGAGAAACCCACAAATTCATATTATGCATGAAGGCAAATAATGTGTAGAGGATAAAATGCATGAGTAGTGGTGCATGAGAAAGTAGATGTGTAATGGAGAAAGGCCCAAGGTATAAAAGTTTGAAGGCAAATAATATGACCACCGAAGGTGGTTGTAAACCCACAAGTGCATGGAGATATGGGCGTATAAAGGAGAGAGGTGTATAAGAAGATAGTGCAACATATAACACAATGAGGAGGTGAACAAAGGATAGTGAAAAGATTGAGTACCTAAAAGTAAAATTCATAGAGAGGATATTTCATGGAAAAAAGGAGACAAGAGAAAAATATAAAAGAATAGAGAATACATAGAATAATCCAACAATGATGTTGAAGGAAGGAAGATAGAAGGTGTAGAGAAGAAGTGAAAAAGAATATATACACAAAGGATGAGATCCCCAAGATGAAATGGGTAAAATAGAAGAAAATTCCTAAAGACTTTCAATGGAAGTGGATGCAAAAATTTAAGTTTAGAATCATAATAGAAAAGGTGGTGATGAGAATCCTTAGGGCGAGGTGGATGGTATGAGGAAAGTAGAGGCTTGCAAAGGAAACAATTTAATTTGAGAAGATAATTGTAAAGGGTCAAAGAAACATATTCATTTGGAGGAGGTGGTAAATTTTTCTATGTTGAAGCTCACTAAATTACACAAGATAGTGCAAGGAAGTAACATCTAGGTGGCAAAGGAATAAAATAGTTTCTAAAAGAACCATCGAGGCGAGAAAAGGATCGTAGGATGAAGGATCTAGGACTATCAACCTCAATAGTTTTAAGGGCGGTTCTATGACTCACTGAGTATAATTGAGGAGGATCTCAAGTTTTAAGTACCTCGGTGTTTGATGCGGGAGCATTCAAGGTCTACGGTAATCCTACACAATTTTTTCTAAGTGTGGGTGTGTGTGAGGATGGAGATTTTATGTAGTGGAGAGAGGAGGTGTAATAAAGTGTGAAAGGGTAATTACACGAAGTGCATAAGGACCTAGTGTAATAGATAAGGAGGAAGAGTGCAGCATATGGAGTGTTTAGAATAATGGGACGCGTAGTAGTGTGCGAGAGGTTTGGTGAAGAATGGAGTAATTAAATGCACACAAAAAAATTGGAGCAAGTAAGGTGCGGAATAATAATTCATAGTGGTGCATGTAGTAATTTTAGTAGCACCATAATAATTTTGGAGTATTGTATATTTTTGACCTTACCTATGAGGTTGAAGGTGTACATAAATTGTAAAGGATTTATGTGCAATGGAAAAGAGTGCATAAAAGGTGCAAGAGGATTGTGAAATAGGAACATGGAAGTTTTGAGGAGGACTAGAATCCTAGATGCATTGCGTATAAATAAGGTAAAGGTGTAGTTTGATATAATTAGTGTGTGGAAAAAAGAGACATAGCTATTGAAAATGATTTCATGATAAAGTAGTGTGTGGTATATTTTTTCATTCATTGACAAGTTAGAAAAGTGTTATAAGTTATCTAACAAGGTAGTTGACAAGGAATCAATAGTTAGTTGACTCTAATCACCAGATTAACATGACACAACAAAGTAATGTCTAGATAACGTATCAAAGATCATTAATTACTCAATTTAAATTTAAATTTGAGCGGGAACATCTAGAGACATCTAGAATATACCATCCCATGAAATGGAAAATTAAAATAAGGACAGATAAGAAGGAACATGCGACTATATAGTAGAGGTTGAGTTTACCATATGGGGGTTACGAGGAGGTTTAACATGTGAGGAAAAAGTAGCCAATTGAGAGAGGCTATGTAGTTATAAGACATTATAGATAAATTGATAATGTAACCAATTTATCTTAGCTCCTTATGGGATAAATACCAAAGTCTATAAATCTCCATGAGATATTTTGTAATATCTATAGAGAGCAATTACATACGAGATATCGTTAAGGTCATCAAGAAATAGAAGAAACATTTGAGTTTCATTCTATTATGTAAACTCCTAAAATGGATCGAGGTTGTCTTGGCCCTTGCATTTCTATCAAGAAAAATCTGGGGTCATCTCGTTCTTGCGTCACTCTCATGAATGACCTAAGGTCACCTCAGCCATTACTTCACCATCATTTTCTGCAATGTCAAATGTGGAATCAACAATAGTTTTGTTTCCTATCATCATCTGAGTAATTTCTTCCCTCGATTTAATCATACATTATTCCTATAATCCTATATGTTATTCAAATTTTTAATTGATAATTGAAACATCTTATTCATATAACACTAAGAGAATATTTTTAGAAAAGTATTATGATCTTTAACCTTGATCTTCAATTTATCAATATTTAACTTTAATTTATCATTATGTTTTTTCAAATCTAATTTCCCCTTCTCATATTTTTCTAGGATGTCATAAAGAAGTTCAAAATAATTTTGATATGTGTTACCTTCCATGTATAAATCATTTATGTGAAAAAGTCTTATTTCAAAAAAAAATTGACATCCAAATAATATAGTCGTCATGCCTTAAATATCGGTAATATTAAATCTCTTTATTTCAAAATTTTGGCCCTCTCACATCTATCCTTTAAATCTTGTAATATTTCATAACTCCCTTAACAAGAAACCTTGATAAAATAATTTTAAATAATTTATTTTTTTCCTTCCCCAACATCTATCTAACCAAGGGAAATTTTCATCTTCATTATAATGTAAACTATATATTTTGCATACTTTTACAGTAATTTTGGAATAACAACATCAATGTCTAAATTTGAATGGAAAGGTTTTATGGTCTATTTGGTAGGCCTATTTTTACATACAATAGGCCTAATAAGTTTTTGAATTCATGTATTGATTGTTATTCCCCATGTGAGTGTTGACCTATTTCCCTTTAGTATCAATAAGACATACCTCCATCTTGAGTAAATATTTATTCCTTTACTTTTTCTAAATTATTTGAGTCAAAAGCTTGACATCCGAAGGAATTTGGAAGAAAAATAAAATGAAGCATATTTAACTTGTAATAATTCTTAGTGAGGATTAGTATAAGATGGAAACCCATACTCATATTTGTCACTATTTTTTTCTGCCTCTACAACCCTAATACAAGGTTTCGACAGGGTTATAATTACAAATATTTGGGAAAATCAAATAAATCAAATGCATCATCGTGACATGACAGAGTAATTCAACCCTTTTACATCAAACTCCTCTTTAGTTTTTGAACACGCAACTTCTCCTACAACAATTTTATTTATATTTATGTTTTATCTTGGACACCGGTATAATGTCTCCTAAGGTGAAGCCTCCATTTCCTCCTCCACAATAATAGCCATAATTTTATTTTCTATTTTTTCTCCTTTTTATAGTTTTTTTCTAATGGTACAATTTTCATCATACCAACATCTTAATCTAACTAAAACATAGAAGAAATTTGGGTATTTTTATGTCTAATGTATTAAACTAAAGAAAATAATTAAGGACCGTTACATATTAATAGAACAAGTCAATGTCACAAACCCCTAATGATGAATTTTTTCCAATTTTTGTATGAATATATTAGATACATATCTAGCCCGGTTATATTCTTTCCCTTTCGAAAATTTCATTTCATATAAATCATTATCATTACAATTTTAGTATTCCTTTCTACAAGAAAAATAAACGAGATAGTAAAAACTCACGGACATATTTTATTCCAATATTTTTTCGAAACTCAATTGTGAGGAGCTTATATCTATTTAACTCATTAAGAAAAGTAGTACAAGAAACATTAATGAATTTATCCCTAATTTATGAAAGCATGACTCCCTATAACATGTAAACCTATAGAAAGTAAACCTAATACATAGGTAAATAATTTTAGGGTGAGTTTGAATGGCATACATTCAAATTTAACATAGGCATGATCCACATAATTTTCCACGATCACCTACAATTTCTCATTATCCAATATGTGTACTAGCATTTTTTCCAAGTGGGAAACCCTATCCTTAGATAGAGAAACATATAAAACAACTCCTTTTCAAAACTAGGGTACTTGAAAACATAGACCACATATATAAATCCTACCATTTCCATTTTATTTCCACGTTATTTGAATGATGAGTATCACCGGTGAAAACCATTTTCATGCCCATTGAATATTTATTAATTTATTCCTCTACTAACCTCTTGGAAATAGTTTTTGGCTTACCCTCATCTCTAAATTTTATGACCCCCATCCAATGTTTTAGATCCTTTTGATGTAATTTACATAGTGAAGTGATTCAATGTCTAACTATAAAATATTTATCAACATGATTATTAATTTCCAAGTTCAACTTTCATAGGCTAAAAGCTTTAATTCTAAGTTCAAATTTCACTATTTAAGATCTTTAATAATGTGAATGTTACTTTTTAAGCTCAAATTTCACCAACTATAATGGATTATTTGCTTAATTATGCATTCTCATAATAGGTTTTATCAATGGCTACCTTGATGGAGTAACCTTGTTGAAGTTTAGTCATATTACAAACATTTAATAAACATTTTTATGAATAAATATAATATTTCTTATCATGGCCATTACTAATTATAATTTACTTTTTGTTGATGATTTCACCCATCCATCCACGGATAGATAAAATTATGGAGTATTTCATCTGCCAATGAGTAGATAAAAATATTTTTATTTTTCTATCGAGAAAATAGATTCAAGTATATTGTATTCACCTACCAACAAATAGATCAAATATGTCGGACATATAAGCATTACTAAATATAAAACATATTCATCACCATGTGAATAAAAATATATTTTTATTCATTGGGAGTGAATATTTTAATATTTAGCAATTCTTATAATATCTATTTGATATAGTATACTATTTGATCTATTAAACGAACAAAGAATAAAATTATATTTGTTGGCCAAATATAAAAAACATACAATTAAATTGTCTAATGTAAATAAATGTTCAACTATCAAGTAAACTTAATGTTTTCATGAATAAAATTAGAGTTAGGAAAAGAAAAAGAGGCTAAAAACAATGGGAAAACTAAAATGGAAGAATAAGAAGATAGAGGTAAGTTCCCTAATCTTACATCCAATGATGATGAATAAAGTAAGAGATGGGGGAAAAATATGGTTCTTGTACTACCCAAAATTGTAGGTATTGTCTTTGCGAAAGAGGTTACAAAAACCCCAATGATGATTCAGATCTCTTTGCAAGGTGTTCAGAATCTAGAAAATCTCTCCAAGTATACATTTACATCCCAAAAGGCCTTATCCAAATTTCTCAAGCATGATTTGTTCGACCCCATTCCACTCTTTGCTTCCATTTTGGTCTTTAGTTTCAGGATCATTACCCTTCTTGGGCAGCGGTCCTATAGCCTTCACCCTACACAGGGATGTTGTCCTATGCATGTTTTCCATAACTTTCCAATGCTTTCGTCAACGTGAAAAAGTAAAGTGTCACTCACATTCTTCAACCACTCTTTCTTACATTTATGTTTTATCCTCTGGTAAATAGTAGTTTCTCTTTGTTTATGATAAAAGATTTCAATTCAAACTTACCCTCCTGGTAAATCCAAATGTTATTAATACCAAGCTTTTTACAAGCAAATGGCCCCTCTCCCTCTATGAATTATTATTCAAAGTGTTTTGAACTTCTCCCATAAAATTTTAATAAGTTAAGATTTTTGCATGAATTCTTAGCCTCTCGCCTCAAGGCTCCTTTCTTCTTTTCTGATTTAAAAGTCATCGATCTTCACACTTTCATTTTTCTCCATTGCTATCCTACACAATCAGCTTAGCATAAGATAGTTTCAGTTCTAGATTAGAGTTCATTTGATAATTTTATAGTTTTAGGTTGTTGTTTTGTCACAAGGAATAGATCCTATAATTCTCGGTATGTTTACGTTGTATGCCCGCAATAAATCCTACTAGGAATCACATAGTCAAGCTCTATTCACTTGCATTATCCCTCTCATACTTGTATTTTATTTGGTTTATATCCAAGCTGCCACTTTGTTCAAGTATCTTCTTCATGACGTTGTCACATTCCCATTTTCTTGATTCATGAGGACAAAAAGGATCGAAAAGATCACACTTTGAGGGGACAAGTCACGATACAACTAGATTTACCACTATTCTATAAACTCCATATTTGAATTATCGAAGTTGTAGTTATGATATATCAAATAGAATAACAAATCATTTTATTTCGATCAAGCTTGCTTTCAGATATTACCAGGAAGTTGTGGGGAATGATAGCTTCGAGAAGTCATGTGATTTATTCCTCACTTCGAGGTAAGATTGAAGGTCTTTCGATTAAATTATTTAGTTACTTAAATATTTAGGATAAATTCACAAGTACATAGGAAAATAGCTACATCAAACTAACTTACTTGTTTTAATTCTCATTATTAGATTAATTGTTCATTATCTCGAATATATTAGAATAGTTTATCTTTAAAAAAATTCAAATACGCATCATTGAAAACACAAAAATAGAAGGAATATAAGCATAGTGTAGATATATCTTTCATAGTTAGTTTACTCATTTCAGTTAAAGTTGAATCATCTTTTGCATGACAATTATGGGACCCAGAGAGCCCAGGGATTATGTATTCGAACTGGTAGTACCTCAGCCAAATCTCTTCACAACATTAACGGATATAGATCAAGGGCTTAGGATTCAGGTCTTTCAAATGACAATAAACCCACAAGCAGTTAGTGAACAATTGAGAAAATTGAATATTGAAGATGAAAAAGCATATGCATTCTGGTCAAGTCAACCCAACTATATATTGCCTTGATAGGGTATCCACATGACCATACAAGAACCTGAAAGAGAACAAATATTTTGTTGTGATCCATTAATTCCGTAGCCAAATGCAAAAGACCTTCTCATTGACATAGACACAATATTACATATACAAGTTGCTAGAACACCCGTAAGGTATTCTGAGAAGATCACACAACTCCTGATATTAAACATAGAAGCTAAAAAGGCTTATGACTATTGGATAGTTGGAAGAAGAGATTGATTCTTCACATGACCATAACAGTCCACAATAACCATGAACTCATGGTTGTGATCCCTAGGTCCCACAACCCAACGGGCCTGCAAGTCAATTAAATATTGACACCAATTTACGTACGCTAGTATTTAGATCCTCACCACTCCCACCAGATATCATAACACAATTTTCCACATTAAACATAGAATCCAATCAAGCTAATATTTTCTGGGCTAGACCAGAAAACCACCCATAGTTTCTTATAAATCCACTACACCTCTCACTACCATTTTCCATGACCTTGTCTAGAAATATACATGAAGCACCTATAGGTCACTTTCCACGTATCCAATAGCCAATAGATAGGATCTTGGTAGAGCTCAACATTGATTGGAGCCTCCGAGAAGCTATTATATCTGAACGATCCATTACACCAATTCAAGTTAGGAGATATTTCTTTTCCTTAGACTCGTAGATCCCATTATTGCATGTTGAGGATATAAGATTGCCCAACTAGTTTGTCTATATCCACATACATTTCATTTCCACCGGCTGTCTCGGCATGACGACATCGGGAGGTCGGGTACGAAGAAGAGCTACTTGTAGATTCTCATGCTCGCATGTCACTTTTCTATTGTACAAAATTGGTGAACCCGACATGAAACAAACAATTGTTCCCCTTTTATTTTCATTTCTTTCATCCATCTTCACTCTTTCCCATTATTCTACGGGTATTTATATACCCCCAAATATGTCAAGATATGACACATATGGCAGACCTCTCTCAGGTCTCAAAGCATATTATGGTCAAACAAATAGACAACCGTCACCCTTTCTTTCGAGAATGGTCTCGACAACTATTCAAGCAACTACTTGTCATCACAAACTCCTCCTCAAAGAACTAGCTCTAGTTCTTCATTCCAAATTGAGGAGCTAGATCAGCTCACACAAACAAAACAACCAAATCCCTCAGGCTCTAATAATATGACGTTTACTGGAGAATCCATTTCATCTCCTTGGGTTTTATTTAGACCACAAATTAGTAGGCAATCAGATCCACTCCCATTATTGGATGAGGAGTACTTAGCACGCTATGCTAGAAGCAAACAATGCTTCCAAAACATGTACCCACCTATAGGAAGTTTGCAAACACAACCTGATACCCTACTCCAAGAAAACACCCCCATTCCTCCACCTATGAAAATACTCTTGGTGAAGCTTGGTAGGGTAATGATCAATTCATAGTAGGGTACCATACGCCTTTACAACCTCAAGGTATACAACAACCACCATTAAGGCAAAATATTGTGTCTTCACCAATCGAGGTCATCTCAACCTTAGTTGAGAAGGTTAGAGGACTAGAACTTGCTCAAGCAAATCAAAATTCACACTTTGGGCAAGCAAGAACTTCTACCCTCTGCATCATCCCAGTCAAGTTGACCTCCTCACTGGAATGGGCACGTTAGGTATGCCTCCTCAACATTCATATAACTACCCATAACAAACACCAACTAGAACCACATTTTCAAATGCTGCTCTAGTTGAAAGTATGATACCTCCCGGCTTAGCACCAAACAACCCATACCAGAGCAATGCTCCTCCCTACTTAAACATTTATTCAAAATCACCACAGGGAGACATGTTCTCCTCTCCCGGGATGTTCGCTCAACCATAGGGATTTCCTTATGTCCCTGCAAATACATATGTTATGCCATATCAATAACCCATTCCACCTCCACCCCCTCAGTAGGCACCATCGATGGTCAAAACCTATGCAGTAGGGACTTACTCAGAATATTTAAAAGAGCCTCTATATTTCACCATACGAAGTGTCATGCTTCCAAGACCTCTTCCTGATTTTCCTAAATATAAAGGGGAGGGAGATCTAAATGCACATATCAAGGCCTATGCCACGGCCATTCGAGAATTTCTCCCTTGGGATGTGGTTGTTGCTAAGATATTCCCTAAAACCTTAGAGGGTATTTCCCTTTATTGGTATTATAGAATACCTGAAGCTTCGATACACTCATTTACAAAAATTGTGTTATAATTTATCAAATATTTTTATATGAACAAATTGTTAAGAACAGGAATCAGGGAATTCTTACATATTAAACAAGAGCACAATGAATATGCTGCCCATTTTATTCAAAGATGGTGTACAGTCCTCTACTCATTAGTAAGTGCTCCAAACATGGATCAGATGGAACTATGTGACTTATTCCTTCATTCTCTAAATAGAGAGATAAAGTATGAATTCCAGAGTTTCCACCAAGGACTTAAGATGAAGTACTCGAGAGTGCTCTCCGAATCGATCAAGCTGCAATGATAGACGGTCGTAAGACATATGGAACAAATGGGAAATTAATCACTCCTAATCAAAACACTACGACCTATCCTAATGTCGGGAATACCAATAAAGGACCCAATATCCTTAACAAAAACCGAGGGGTTACAATAGATGGAGTAACAGACCAGGTTAAAAGGGAAAATGTTTCACCACTCGTTAACAATCAGTGAAATAATAACTTTACTCCAATAATCAATGTGGTGGATTTTAATCATCCATCATGACAACAACAACAACAACAACAAAAAAATGGAAAATCCAAACACAAGGTCCAAATCGAAACCCAACTAGATATCAAAATCAAAACCAAAGGCAACAACCTCAAAATTTTAACTCTAACAACCAGCAACCTAATCAAAGTTTTGGACCACAACAGGTTTCAAATCAACAACCTTGAAACTATAATCCCAACTTGTATTGTGGTTTCCACAAGATTCAAGGCCATGATACTAGGACTTGCCGCAACTACAATAAATTCATGCAACATTTTCTAGAAGACCAAAGATAACTCTTTATAGATATGTTCTTAGCAAATTCTGCATTACCCACGCCAAACAACATGGGGGCGGTTTCCCCTCAAAATGTACCCCTCAATATTTTTAACGATCCGTTCCCAAACCACTCTAACAATACTAGGTTAGATCCAAATGGGATGAACAAGGATATTAAGATAGGAAATAACAATCATGAAGCCTCAACTTCATTAAATCCATCGGTTGGACCCCAATTAGAAACTCAACCACAAACCAAGATAGTTGTTCTAGTAGAGTTAGATACCAAGCTACACATAGAAACCATAACAAGAACATGAGATTATTCTTCTCAACCAGTTCCAAACTATCCATTATAACCAGACAACATTCAACAAACATTGGTAAAACCCATAGGTGCTTACGATCTAATTAATGACCTAACAAATACCTTCTCTCACATTTCCTTCTTGGATTTATTGAAGAACTCTCCCACCCATAGGGCTTCTCTCTTAGAAGCATTAGGTCTTGGTCATCTAATTAACATCACTCCTCCACCTAAAATGCAAGTAAACCATGTAGACTTTGACGTCTATCCTCCAGGTAGCCAGATAGGGATACTGATTTTATATTTGATATAAGAAAAATGCCAACAGACGCTGAGATTACACGTAGAGGAGACCCAACCTTGCATTTGTAAGTATGGGTTTACAATAATTATGTTAAATGCATAATTATTGACGATGGGGCAATAGTTAACATAGTCCCCTTCACTTTTCTTCAAAAGCTAGGATATGGAGAAACAAATTGTTCCACAACGTGAAATACGCTAAGAGGTTATGATAGCCTCAAGGCCACTTTAATTGGGACTATAGTGTTACCAGTCACCTTAGGACCTAAGACAGTCCTCACCAAATTTTATATTATAGATCAAGAAACCAACTATAATATGATCCTCGGTCGACCATGGATACACCGCATGAAGGCAATCCCTTCCACGTTATTCCAGGAAATAAGATTTTTACACCTAGGGAAAATATTTATGGTGCAAGGTGACCCAAAACCATTCGATATACACCTAGCATATTTGAAGAAGAGACCAGGCATTCACTCTGAGTTTGAACTCCCAACGAATCAACTTAACAAACCAATCAATTCAAAACCAGAAGAAAAATTGATACCTACAATAGAATTAGAAATTACGAATCTAGTCGAAGGCATTCCAACACTCAAGAATGAGACTAACATCATAGAGACGGTATCATTAGGGACTACCACAAAAATTGTCAAGTTGCTAGAAAAGGATTTACCTATTCTCCTACCATTTGATTCTATGGGTATAGGATGTACCCTAGGAATTGGCTCCCTTCTAGCAAGATGAAGTTGTATGGTAGAAGTAACCAAGGCAGAAGAAACAGATGTGAAGAATGTCCCAACATCCATTTTTCCAAGAAAATATTGGACTCTCCACTTTGATGGAGCTAGATGTCATTTTGGAGCTGGGGTAGGTGTGATCTTTACTTCTCCGAGGAAATATTCTACCTTTTTCCTTTAAGTTAAATGTTGAATGTATGAACAATAGGGCTAAGTATGAAGCCCTCCTCCTTGACTCATCATAGCTAAAAGGATGGGTGTTGATAACATTAGAGTGCTAGGAGACTCGCAGTTAGTTACAAACCAAGTCTCTGAGGTATATGAGACTAGAGTTGAACACTTACAACTCTATAAAACAGCAATATTAGATCTAACCAAAGGATTTGACTTCATATCAATCAAAGAAATCCCACAAGAAAAAAACCTCCTCACAGATTCAATAGCAACCTTAGCTTCCCATTTCACTCCAAGCAGTGAGTTGGAAAATACAAGTTTCATGGTATCACTTCGTACTGAACCATTGGTATGTAAAATACCAACAAACCCGATCATGGCACGTATAGAAGCTGAGAATGAGTTTTCTATCCTGGATCACTTTGACAGTGATAGAGTCACTCTTGGATATCTAAACACCTATGTGGAGCTACATCTCGCTCATCACATAGTAGATTTTTCCCTAATCCCACATTCCTCTTCCTATTTTGGAAATCCCATGATAGAATCTCCCTGCAAAAGAATCTCGATATCTACGAGGTAGAGAATGGAGAAATTTTGGAACTACCTCTAGCACTTTGAATTTGAAGAAGGAAACACTTCCTTAATCAAAGAAACGATTGACATAAATATTGGAATGGAGGAAGAACCAAATATTTTGAAGTTGGGATCCTCATTAACTCTAAAGGAGATAGAAATACATACCCAGATCCTCAAGGAACATCAAAAGGATTTCACATTTAATTACAAAGAAATGATGGGAATTGCACCACATATCGTGGTACACAATCTTGTCACCAAACCAGATGCAAAGCCAATTAAACAAAAGTCGAGACCAATGAAACCAAAAGTGGCTCTCATGGTGAAAGAAGAAGTAATGAAACTTCTCCAGGTGGGATTCATCAAACCAGTTGACTATTCACAATGGGTATCTAATATCGTCCCCGTTCTAAAAAGAATGGGAAGATATGCATTTGCATAGACTTTCGGGACATTAACAAAGCTTGTCCCAAAGATGACTTCCCATTACCATCCATCAACATTATTGTTGATGCAACAGCTAGATTTGAGCTGTTGTCCCTCATGGATGGGTTCTCAGGGTATAATCAGATTAAAATATCTGAGGAAGATCAAGCCAAGACCACATTTATAACTCCTTGGGGAACTTATTGTTACGTTGTCATGCCATTTGGTCTTAAGAACATTGGTGCTACATACCAATGGGAAATGACATACATATTTCATGACCTTATTCATAAGATTGTGGAGTCCTACATAGATGACTTGTTGGCCAAGGAAAAGAAGCATTGTGATCACCCAGAAGTACTCCATATCATTCTCTCACGATTGATCGAATATGGCATCACATTGAACCTAGAGAAATGCGTATTTGGCGTGACAGGAGGCAAGCTTCTGGGTTACATTATATCCTCATGAGGGATTGATGTTGATCTAGCCAAAATTTGGGTTGTTCTTGAAATGATTCCACCATCAAAAAAGTCTAGTATCAGATCATTTCTTGGGAAACTCGGTTAATTCGAAGGTTCATTCCGGACTTAAGTTTTGTTGTTCATCCAATCAACAATTTATTAAAGAAGGATTATAGCATTGATTAGACAGAAATAATGTAACGAGGCCTTTGAAGTAGTTAAACACTTCTTGTTGTCTCCTCCCACGCTAATGCCTCCTAGACCAGATCATCCTTTGATCCTGTATTCATGGGCTACGATGTCTCTCTAGCCTGCATGTTGGCTCAGGAAGATAATGATAAACAAGAACATGCAGTCTATTTCATTAGCCAGACGTTATTTGATTATGAAACATGTTATACACAGTAGAAAGAGAATGCCTCACCATAGTCTTCGCAACAAAACATTTAAGACATTACATGTTAAATCAAGAAACAAGGGTAATTATAAAGACAAATCATTTACGGACATTCCTCATGCAAGGGTATTTATCTAAAAAAGGTTGGACGTTTTATAACCTTAATGGGTGAGTTTGAACTAACATTTGTAAACCAGAAATCCATTAAGGGACAAATCATTATAGATTGGTTAGCTAACAATCCATTAGATGGAGGTGATCTGGTAGATCTAGAATTTCCCGATGAATGCATATATTTTGTCGAAACCAGACCCCCATCTCTATATGTCCTTGGTACACTGACATCGTCAATTTTATCATGGACCATACATACCTAGAAGGTGCCACATCGCAACAAAGAAGGTAGTTACACATTATCACTGCTAAATATGTTATTTTAGAACAAGTGCTCTATCGTAAAGCCTTTGATGGAATGATTTTAAGATGCGTTGACATTGAAGAATCCAAAAATATTATTTACGAATCCCATAGTGGGATATGTGGAGGCCACTTTGGTGGCCATGCCAATTCTCACAAAATACATCGAATGGGCTATTTCTATACTACTTTAGAACATGATGCAGTAGAATTTGTGTGTAAGTGCCACAAATGCCAAGAATTCTCCCACGAGATTCACATGTGTCAAAGACATAGGATCTACAACCAATTACAACCCCGGGGCCCTTTTCCATGTGGGGCCTAGATTTGATAGGAAGTTCTCTCCTCATCAACAGATGGCCATAAGTTTATAATCATGGCCACAAAATATTTTACTAAATGGGTAGAGGCTACGCTTCTCACCACCATACCAGTTCTGTAATCGCTAAGTTCATTTTGAATCAAATCATTTATAGGTATGTTGTCCCACAATTCATTATCTCGTATAATGGCACATTCTTTAATAATGATGAGGTCCATGAGTTATGCATCAAATTCAATATAAACCATCATACAACCTCTCTTTATTAACCTTAAGCCAACGAACAAGCTAAAATAACAAACAAAGCATTCAAATCTATTCTCCTCAAAACAGTTAAGGAGAACAAACTAGATTGGCATTTAAAATTTCATCCAGCCTTGTGGGCCCATTAAACCTCGGTAAGAACACCAACAGGGGAAACCCCTTTCTCATCGAAGATTCAGTGTCAAAGAATTTCTCCCACTTGAGGTCGAAATACCCACCTCCACATCTCATTACAAGGGATTTTGGGAGAAGAAGCCTATTGAGAGGCACGCCTCTCTCAACTAGAAATCCTTGATGAGGCCAAGCTAAACACCAAACAACGGACAGAGCTTATACTTGACCGGATGTGCCGAAATATAACAAAAGGGTATACGAACGAGAAATATACAAGGGAGATCTATTTCTAATACTAGACAAATCGGATTGATAAGAAAACCGGTGAAGGAAGGAAATTCTGCCCAAGTGGTTGGGCCCATATCAAGTCATGAAAGATTATGAAAACGGTGCGTATCTCTTGTGTACACTAGAAGGTGACGAATTTAATGAAATCACAATTCCTTGCATCTTAAATGGTTTTACGCATAGGTCATCAACATCACCATTTGTATATTATATCTACCTACATTGCATTAGTCACTTAGTTGTTTCATTTTTTTCACTCGTTTCGTAAATTTTGTGGTCAAGGAACTTATTCTTAAGAAATTTATTATAATCTTCTGAAAATATTGGCAAAAGCATTCAAATCATATCTCTTCAATTTTCATAATATCATCAAATGATTCAAAATCATTTCATCAATTTGATAGACAAAGTCTTGATAAAAACCATACCAAGGCCTAGCATACTTGGTCATACTCATTCTTTTCTACTAGGTTAAGTTGTTCTTACCTACAGTCTATTATAGAAGCTTCTTGGTGTCACATCTATCCTTCTTACATCTCTTTGAAACAAGGATACTCCAAAATCACAAATCAGAAATGTCAAATTAAATCAAAATACTAAACAAAATAGAATATTTTATTTTTACACACTTCTTTGCCCCACCAACCTTCGGTGATGAGCCCGCATCTCTTACTAGTGATGTGAGGTTGAGAAAGGAAAGAAGTGCCCTTACTTGCCTATGTCCTACCTTTGGTGATGAGCCCATGCTTCTTACTAGTAGCATGAGACAGGGCGTAGGGGGTCCATTCACGCAAATCAATGAATCTTAGCATTTTAAAAATGTAAAGCAAATGTGTTAAGTGAAATTAAGTATCTAAATTCTAAAGAGACCAAATCCTTAAAACCATATTTTTTCAACCAAATTTCCATCCAGAGATCTAAGTCTAGATAAATTGGAAAGTAAGTTGCATTCTGAACTATGTAGTAGTTTCGAGTAAGAGTAAGTACGGAGGTCTAAATTTGATTTCTATCAAAACCTTGTCTTTCTCTCATCATTTTCATTCATTCAAACTCATACAATTTTCACCCTTCCCAACTCTTGGTGTTGATCCCTCACATATTACTAGTTGCGTGGAGTTAGGATTGGGGCAAGTTCATCTCATTATCACTACATATTCGTCACATTTTTCTAAAACAAGAAGAAGTAACGAACATTTCCCAAAGAAGCCAAAAGTTTAATACTATAATATTTTTGCATCATCACATATCAGCATTACAAAAACAAATAAAAGATAAACATTATGTTCAAAAAAATTATCACTTGTCATCCATTACATACATTCTAAAAATCATATAAAAATAAAGATTCTAAAAACATCTAGTGTACACATGGGAAACGAATCACAAAATTCTAGATACAAGAAGATCTAGATCCAAAAAGATATATATATATATATATATATATATATATATATATATATATATAAGAATCATGTTCTACATATAATGCCATCATGCACTAAGCATGGTCAAAATGCTCAATGAGCCCAAAAATACAAAAACAACCCATATAAACATCTAGCAAAATCACTACAAAAAGACCAAATGGCCTCTCAATCCCTATGGGATCCCTCGGGGCTCACGATCACGTCTATGACTCCTGCTACGACGGAACTCTGAATGAACTGAGTGCTCATGATCATGGCCACTGGCTTTTGTGGTCTCACTACGAGAACGACTCCACCTCATCAAACGCTCAGCAGTCCTATATCCAGCTACCTTAGCATGAAGGGAGGTCACTAACTTTGTCACCTTCCGCAGGGAAAACACATCGATGTCTCCCAAATGCGAAGGATCGCCAACATCCTTAGTAAGCTCAACCTTGAGTAATCTCTAAGGGGAGAAATAGGATATCCACACACACACTCAACGAATCAAGTCTCGTCATCCCTTAGTAGTCGCTGTAAATAAAAAAGAGAAATAACAAGTTAGAAAATCACCAAAAATAAAGTCAAAAACAAACAAAACAACAAAAGGAAATATCAACTAAACATTTCTAGCTAAAAAATTCAAGAAAAGAGTAGTAACGCAATCAGATCTCTAGGCATCCAAATAGGGTCTCTAGTATCCATGCCTACTACTGACATTGCTGCGGACTATGAAACCTCCCCCAAATCTGGAAAGAAATGATGTCCTGCCACGGACTCATCATCTCCCCCAATGTCCCGAGAAGGAAACTCCTTTGAGATCGGGTCACCTTCTCTACACTCTCCTCCGCCCTCTCACCCTCAAGATATCCTAAGTGTCATGCCACTTAGAATCACTCTCATCCTCCTCAGCCATCCCACCGGTCTCGCCTCCCATCATCCCCTCCTCCATCTCCTCCTCTGTCTCCCCTCTTGTGAACTCCTCAGAGTCTAGAGTCCACATCAATAGGCTCATCCTCCCCCACTGAAAGTAGGAGTGGCTCCAATCTGAAGTAAAGGTGCTCGAGGAGCACTTGGTTGCCCTCGGGCCCAAACCACCCGCCTAACCGCAATAGGAACTCTAGGAGTAACCGTGGTCCAACCCCGATCTCCTCTAGGGCCTCCCGGCCTCACGAATAGTCTTGTACACTTCCCCGCTAGACGAAGATCAACATAGGGGATACCAAAATTTTGAGGGACTTGGTCAAATGGGTGGACCTCCACCCTCTCTATCCTATCTACTAACTGACCTGTAGTAGAGCAGGAAATCAATGTAAGTGTCTCCTCTCCCCATACTCCCACCATGGCCTAATAAGGAGTGGCCTCCATATCTGTGGTAGTCAATGAAGCCACTGGCTGATGTGGCATCCTGAGCACTATCATCCCCATCCACCTTGCTGCTCTAACATCCCCCGGATCCTCTACTAGTACACCCCTTCCATAGGGGATGATGTGCTCATACACCCAACTCATAACTAGAGTGGGGTGACTCAAGGACTACCCCTGTAACCTGACCACCTTGTATAAGTCATGGTATGTGGTCCCAAGAATATCTACTCCCCAAGTGTAAGTATAGCCATGGGCCTCAATCTGTGCAATAATGGGAGCCCAACAATATAAGAGAGTATCCCCTCCCTTATCCCCAATCAACCGCGAGGCCAAGATACCCATAATAGCCTTATGGATCACAGGGATAGGAGAATCAGAAATGGATCATACCTTCACCCCCTTCTTTGAGCCAAGGGAGACAACAACATCTCCCATATAAGTGGCCCACTGAACCATCTAAGATCCGGATCCCACTATCTTAAGAGACAGCCACCTCCCAAGAATTGGAACCCCCAAAGATGCTATGTAGACGTCCTCCAGGGTGATAGTCCACTCACCCCTAACACTTGGAAACTAGAAAGTATTCCAATCTACATCCCAATACGAGAACAAGTCACATAATATGTGACTGGTAGGAGCAACATGAGGGACCGAAGAGATCCTCAAAATACCAGCCCTCTGCAAAGTGTCTCTCTCTGCCTGGGTCAATGTATACAACACTCGGAGCCAATCACACTCCCTATCTCTAATCCATCTAATATAATCCTCCTTCGCAACCACCCAAAAACATAGAAAAATATCAAGTTAGCAACATAATCCAATAGATAAGCTCATCAAAAACATATGAAAATATCAAAAATGTAAAAACATTTAACTAAGGCATCTATTTTTGCCTTTTGTTCTAAACCGTCACCCTGTGTAGAGCGGCGGTTCCATGACCACGACCATATAAGGGTGGCAGTATTGTAACCACCACTCTACTAGGGTAGAGGTCTCATGACCGCCGCTTTGTGCGGGCGGTGGTCTTGTGCTAATTCGGTGTGTGCCCATTAACCCTAAAAATGCCTAAAAACAAGTAAAATACACCATTTCGACTAAAATAAAAACCTACCCTATGGGTGCCCCTAGAGACTCATTTAACACTAAGATTTATGAAAATATACCCCAAGACAAAGATTTCAACATTTCTATATTTTAGGTTTAAAAGCAATGAATTGAGAAAAACTAACCTGAGACTTCGCAGGTCAATGTCCTACTCTCGGAGGCATGATCATGATCTCACAATGAACGTTTTGACTATACTCTCATTGAAAACGGTTACCATGGGTCCCAGAGCTCAAAAATTGCCAAATCAACACGCACAAATGAATAGGAAAATGAGCTCGTTATATATATATATATATATATATATATATATATATATATATAATATTCTAACTTGTTTTGAATGTTCTTTCACAGAGTTGGAGCACCGACGGAGGTAATTTCTCATCCCCGCGCAAATGGTAAGTCCTCATTTCATTTTAATTTAGTATTTATTTTTTAATTTCTTTATCTATCTGCACTTGAGTCCTCTTTTAATTTTACAGATAGCAGAATATATATATATATATAATATTTTAACTTGTTTTGAATGCTCTTTCACAGATTTGGAGCACCGATGGAGATAATTTCTCATCCCCGCGCAAATGGTAAGTCCTCATTTCATTTTAATTTAGTATTTATTTTTAATTTCTTTATCTATCTCGCACTTGAGTCCTCTTTTAATTTTACTGATAGCAGAAATCTAGATGGCGACATTCATGCGACACACGGGTATGTCGTATAGCTTCTAACTCACCATTTTGGTACTTGAGTGTTTGAAATCAAGAAAATCCCATTGAGTATACATTTTCATCCCAAAATTCCTTATCCAAATTTCTCTGCATGCTTTGTTCTAACCCTGTTTTACTATTTTCTTGTATTTTGGTCTTTAGTTTCAGGACCACCACCCTGATTGGGTGGCGGTCCCATGACCACCGCCTAGGATAGGGTAGTGGTCCCGTAACCACCACCATGCGTATGGCAGCGGTCCTGTGCATTTTCCAAAAATTTCCAATGCATTCATCAACGTGAAAAATTTAAGTGGCACTCACATTCTTCAACCACTCTTGCTTGGATTTATGTTTTAGCCACCTGGTAAATAGTAATTTCTCTTTATTTATGATAAAAGAGTTCAATTCAAACTTACCCTCTAGTAAATCCAAATTCTATAAATACCAAGCTTGTTTACAAGAAAATGGCCCCTCTCCCTCTATGAATTATTATTTAGTGTGTTTTGAACTTATCCCATAAGTTTCAATAAGTTTAGATTTTGCATGAATTCTCACCTCTCAATTCAAGGCTCCTTTCTTCTTTTTTGATTTAGAAATCATCGATCTTCACACTTTCATTTTGCTCCATTGCTATCCTACATAGTTAGCTTAGCATAAGATAGTTTCAATTCTAGATTAGAGTTCATTTGATAATTTTAGAGATGTAGGTTGTTGTTTTGTCACAAGAAATAGATCCTAGAATTCTTGATATGTTTACGTTATATCCCCGCAATAAATCCTTCTAGAATCAAATAGTCAAGCTCTATTCACTTTCATTATCCCTCTCATACTTGTATTTTATTTGGTTTATATCCAAGCTGCAATTGTTCAAGTATATTCTTCGCTAATGCTTTGTCACATTCCCATTTTCTCGGATTCAAGAGGACACGAAGGAACGAAGAGATCACACTGAGGGGACAAGTCATGATAAGACTAGATTTTATGCTATTCTCTAAACTCCAGGTTTGAATTATCGAAGTTGTAGTCATGATATATCAAATAGAATAGAAAATCATTTTATTTTAGTTAATCTTGCTTTCAGTATTACCAGGGAAGCTATGGGGAATGATAGCTTCTGAGAAGCTGTGATTTATTCCTCACTTCTAAGGTAAGATTGAAGGTATTTCGATTAAATTAGTTAGTTATTTAAATATTTAGGATAAATTCACAAGTGCACAAGCAAATAGCTACATCAAGCTAACTTGCTTGTTTTAATTTTGTTATTAGATTAATTGTTCATTATTTGAATATATTAGAATAGTTGCTCTTTAAATTTCATTCAAATACACATCATTGAAAATACAAAAATAAAAGGAATATAAGCATAGTGTAGATATATCTTTCATAGTTAGTTTACTTATTTCAGTTAAAGTTGAATCATCTTTTGCATGAAAATTATGGGACCCAGAGAGCCCAAGGATTACGTATTCGAACCAGTAGTACCTCAGCCAAATCTCTTCACAACATTAACGGATATAGATCAAGGGCTTAGGATTTAGGTCTTTCAAATGAAAATAAACCCACAAGCAGTTAGTGAACAATTGAGACAATTGAATATTGAAGATGACAAAGCATACACATTCTAGTCAAGTCAACCCAACTATAGATTTCCCTGATAGGATATCCACATGACCATACAAGAACCTCGAAAGAGAAAAATATTTTGTTGTGATCCATTAATTTCGTAGCCAAACATAAGAGACCTTCTCATCAAGATAGACATAGGCTTGCATATACAAGTTACTAGAACACCCGTAAGGTATTTTGAGAAGATCACACAACTCCCGATATTAAACATGGAAGCTAAAAAGGCTTATGAATATTGGATAGTCAGAAGAAAAGATTGATTCTTCACATGACCATAATAGGTCCACAACAACCACGAACTCATGGTTGTGATCCTCGGGTCCCACAACCCAACGGGCCTGCAAGTCAGTTAAATATTGACACAAGTTTATGTACACTGGTATTTATATCCTCACCACTCCCACCATATATCATAACATAATTTTCCGCATTAAACATAGAAGCCAATGAAGCTAATATTTTATGGGCTAGACCAAAAAACCACCCATAGTTTCTTATAAATCCACTACACCTCTCACTACCATTTTCCATGAATTTGTCTAGAAATATACATGAAGCCCTTACAGGTCACCTTCCATGTATCCAACAGCCAATAGATAGGATATCGGTAGAGCTCGACATTAATTGGAGCCTCTGAGAAGCTATTATATCTGAATGATCCATTACACCAATTCAAATTAGGAGAGCTTTCTTTGCCTTAGACTCTCAAATCCAATTATTACGTGTTGAGGATATAAGAATTCCCAACTAGTTTCTCTATATCCACATACATTTCATTTCCATCTGTTGTCTCGACACAACCTCAGGAGGTCGAGTACGAAGAAGAGCTACTTGTATATTCTCATGCTCGCATGTCACTTTTCTATTATATAGTTACCTCCAATCAAAAGCAAGAATATGTTAGGACACTAATTCATAGTTCTAAATAATTGAAGGATTTATTAGGTAGGATCATTTTATATTAATTTTGCATGATGATTGTGGATTTAAATGAAAATGAGGTAAACCAAATGGTATAAAATTACATCCTCATTGGAAATGAAAACTCTATAGATGACATGACAATGGTGGATGGATTCACTATTATAGTTTCAGTATAGATAATTGTTGAAGTTGCATAATTATCTAATGAAACATACAATCTATGCATAACTTTTAAGAGGGCTTGGAGAAATCGATTCTCTCATGTACTTTCTAAGGTGTTTGATAATGAGGACAAATAAAATGGAATAAAATTCTCTCAAGTTTGTTATAATGAAAATATACCCTCTCCATGGTGTGATATTGTTGATATGGTAAGAAGATCTATTTTTCAAAATAAACATCCTAGTGTATTTTATGTAAATGTTCTTTTAGTACTTAGTACTTGTTAGAAAACTATCAAAAACTAAATTATTCAATCTAGTTTTCCCGGGACATAAAAATAATGAAAAAATGGTGACTGTGAGGATATTATACACTCTTATATCATACAAATTTTAATAGATCGAAAAACAAATTTAAAAAGAGAGAAATTTATAATTAAAATTATTAAATAGGAAGTGACTAACATATGGATTTGTCTTAGGGTGAATAGAAATTTGGAAGATGAAAATTATGTCTCTTAGTAAATACATGGAAGAAAAAGACACTATGATAGCAAATATTCCAAAAACTAATTAAAATCTGAAGAAGATATTGTCAAATTGTTGGAAGCTAAATGAGACATTACACAAGATGAAACGTAATAAATAATGAATGCAAGTTAAAACATAACGTAATTGAAGAAAATAGTTTAAATATTTAACAATAAGAACCTATTGCACTTCCCGATCAAACCACAAAAGATAGAAACGTGAGAATATAAAATTTGGAGAAGAGTGTAACTTATATGGCTAATGATATTGAATATATGAAGTTGTGTGAAAATAAGTATTATGTTTTGGAAAAAACATTATCAAACCTTAAAATGGATATTACTCATTAAATGGAATATAAGGATGAATATATTAGAGAAAGGGACCAAAAACAAATGGATAGCAAAAATCTATTCTAGAAAATAAAATAAAATGATAGCGGATTTGGAATAAAAAAGAAAAGAAAGTGATGAAATGATACAACAGATGTTGGGAAAATTTGAGGATTCATCCATTCACAAAGAAAAATGTGTTTATTAAGTGAGAGATTTAAATATAAAATATTGAAACTTTGAAATAAAAAGACACAAATATTTAGGAAAAGTTTTTAAAAATAGAACTAATGGAAAATATTTGTGAGGGGCATGAAATAATGGAAGCACATTGTAGTGAAGTAGGCCATAGAATGTAAGCTTATTAGAGTACGACATTGAGGGAATCATTCACATGCATATAGTAGATCATATAATATAATTTTATCTTTATTGTAATGCTTTGTGAATTATAAATTCATATTAATGGTGCAATTAAATTTTAGACTAAGTCAATTATATTGAATCTTCAATGAAAACCATTTATAATTATAAATATTTTACTATGTTGGTAATCATGACATTGAAAATTTAGGGTTATTTAATTTGATTATTTAGTAATGAAAATATGTACTTCAATATTTAAAATCATGGCATGGTACTCTATTTCTATTCTATACATAGTAGTAGAGATGTATGTAATTACAATAAGTTTTCATTTGAAAGAATTTATCTTTTTGCAATGTTAAAAAAACATACTTGCAAAATCCATATCAAATGACTTATTTACATAATAAATAATAACTACATATTAAATATAACTTAAATAAAAGAATAAATAAACATTTGCATGGTCACGCACCATGAATGAAAATTCACATTTCTCCTTATAAGGGAAGCGTGGATTCTTTTCAATTAGTTACCCCGAATACATACCATACCTAAATAGGTAGGAGTGGTTATAAAATCAAATGGGGTGAAAATTATAGTGAAACTAGAAATTAGAGTTTTCCCTAACCAATTAGTAGTCCTTTTGAAGTGACAATAATACCTGTCAGGAAAAATATTGATTTCTAGGACGATGCCCTTTCCTACTCTTATTCCACCAATAATCACATATCTAAAAAAGTATATTTCAATAATGACAACATCAATTCATAAAATATAAAACATTACATTATAATTGACAAGTATTGAATTATTTAGTGATGAAATCAACATAAGGAAAAATACTTGCAAACATGTGCACATAAAATTTTGTAACAAAATATATTAACAGTGTAAGATGAAAAATTTTGAACTCCATTTGCTACAATAAACACTTCATAACAAATAAAAGTTTGAATTTGTATGTCATACTAAATACTATAATTACAACTCTAAATAGGGGCACCATTCCTCATGCCTAGCATGTAACAACTATAAATTGGGTAACCTTGGTGCACATCCCAATAAAAATACACAAAATAAACAAGGTTGTACACTCTTATGAAGATATCAAAATATAAATGATGGTAACATATGCCACTTTCTAGGATGTTGGGTCTCATTAGCCTAACTTGAAGCTTTGTGAAATCTATTAGGGATTGTTGGTCATATATTGAAACATACTTCCTTCAAATTTTCACAACCTCCCAAAGTGAACTATAATGAGTTATTACACTATATAATAACATGTGGCATAGAATTCATAGATAACCATGAATTATTCATCTGAACATGGTATTTCCACAAAAAAATTCACTATGAATCATGTTATGGAAACTATGGTGATTATAAATTGTGTTTGGAAAAAGGTTAATATTGTGATGATGTGATTGATGCATTGGAAATTCATTATGCATATTGTAATATATATAGGTGACCAATCTAGTAGTTATGACATCATCATCACCTTTCATTGCTAAAACCTAGAAAATGTTGTAATTTTCATTATTGGTTGCGATTAAGAAACAAAAATCATTCCAATATGACTAGTTGGACCCACCACTAATGAGCTAGTAGTAAAATATCAATATAACCTACACCCAAAAACAATGCACATAACATTAAACATTTCATTGATATGAATATTACATCAAAATCAATAAAAAACAAAAAAATGAAGTACAAAATGAAATATAGTATAAAATAAATACAATATCATACCATCAATGATATCATTTGGTATCGTGAGCCCTTGTTTTATGTAAAAACCCTCTTGCATATGCAAATTAATAGCCTCAAAAAAATCTCCCTGTACTCTATAACACCCTCATGATCTCAAAACGTATTACCAAACAAAATGATTTTCAATGAAAACATCTAATAATTACTACAAAACTTCAAAAATATAAAAATGGCTAGTGACACTTGTTTAGATAAACCACGAAAAAATTGTAATAAATGCGGAGACATACATGCACGATTTGGAAGTAAATTTGACTCGATTTGAGGTTGGTATCACAAAACCCTCTAGAGAAATGAATTTATTCCTATGAATGGTGAAAACAAAACCTTATCTCTCATATGGAAGAACATATAAATTAGATCCCATGTATTACCCTATCTTATTTACTACGACATTCTTATCTATGTTGTCATTTAATTCTTCCAAATTAGTAAAATATAATATGAGATTTTATTTCATATACACAAGCCATATGCACGGAAAATATTTTTTTGGATACTCTTCATCCATGAATCATTCATACCAAGGAAGTAAAGGTTAGGATCATCATCAGAACAATCCAATTGTGTCAACTCAAGGTTTCCTATGTGTGAGATTCATGAATAACCCTATAGAAAATTGTCATGTGAACTATATTCACCATTTTTAAGAAGAGTTATAGTATCAAATGTTAGTATGAGACTCCTTAGTGTAATGGTTGGTGGAACGAATAAAAATATGGTAGGAAAAGTGATTATCATTCCATCAATTTTTGAATCATGTCTAGAGGAAGATACAATGTTGAAAAATAAAATGCATCTAAAAAAACAAATAGAGAGATATACCTAGAATATAAATAACATTGATCAATACCTTGTTGTAAAAATATGCTTTGGGTCTGGTTTCTTTTTCTCTACCTTCCTCAATGAAAAATGTGCCAACCATGGATAATTTAGTACATTAAACCTACAAAAATAGAAACACTTTTTGGGATTTTCAAAATTAATTTGTCTATTTAAAATTAAAAACATCATAAAAGTGGTGTAACATATCTAGTTTTTAAATATGAATTTTTGTTAGCTCTGGTATTTTTATGTGCATCTATGTAGACACTAAAATTTAGTAACTTGTATCTTTGTAATGTCAAGTTTGATAATGTTCCCTTCCTAAGACAAATTCACACATTCAAAATCTAATCATTTCATCTCTCTAGATCTTTTATGACTTTCTTATCTTTAAACTCTTCTCTATCATCAATTATGGAAGTATTATTTGATAAAAGTATTAAACATATTTTCTTCATGTTATAAATTCTTGTTTCATATTTCCTCTTCTCTTTCTAGGACCATAAAAATTAGTCAAAGCATGTGGGGTTTGATCTTGGCCAATATGTACAATATTGTCCCTTTAAGTTCTCCAACTTTGTTTTTATTTTGAATATATTCTTTGGTTCATTTCATCTTCCTAAGTTCAACCTTATCATAACATTGCCCCTACAAAATTTTATATAAACAATTCATTATCAATTTATAACTCACCTGACATTCTTACAAGATCCTATTGAAAATATCATTCCAAAAGCACTTAGAGGGTTCCTAAATCTACCCAAATCATTTTCGATTAACTAGATAAATCTGAACTATATTTTTAAAACACTCAATTAGGTCAAAGAGTATATATTCCTCCATTTTAAAACATTAAAACTTCATAACACCATGTATTAATAAGAGAATGTCACTCCAATCATTGTTCAAGGGTTTTAAGGAACTAAGCATTAGGACATCACATCACATTACTACCACAATAGTTATATTCTATACTACATAGTTACCCCAATATCTTGGTGTCAAGATACATGATGATACTGTTATGGATTTGGTTAGTTGTTTACACTTATATAAACAAATAGGAGAACTACATGAGATTTGACCTCACAATGAGGGAATGAGTTGAATAACTTAGATTGGTTCAGTTTGGGAGTTTGAATGTAAATGGTAGTCCAACCTCACCAAAGACACATGTTTTCACCTCTTTTTTTTAATTCTCTAATGAATGGTTATAGAGGTTTCTAGGGTTCCCACTTTGTTGTAAGTGATTACAGGTCACCCTGAAGTTATGCAAGAAAGAATGACATATAAAAAAGGTCATTTCCATGTAATTAAAACACATAATAAGTGTCAAACCCATATTTTTATGGTTTTAAGTCCATTTAGATCCAATTTATGACTTTACAAATATGGTCTAGACTATACTTTAGTTGTGCTCAATTTTTAGTTCCAAAATCAACATCGCTCACCATCGTGCACATATAGATCCTCTCTATTCTTGTTGGTATAGATAAATTTATTTCTCCTTTTATATATTTGATTTGTTACTTATTGTTTATAAATTGTTACAAGTATAAATGTAGTATTTTAATGTTGTAAGTTAATTGATCATAATATTCCCTATTATAAACCCTTGCATCATAGTTATTGATGTACATTCCCATTACACTAGATTTAATTAGGGTGTAATCATTTTTGAACTCATAACTTAAATAAAAGATACTCGTAAAATCCCAATGGCCCTAGTGTTTTATTGGTTTCATATTTCATATGGGTTCTCTCTATGCCCTTTTGTTGTAGCAATCAACTTTATCAATACCCTATTTAACACATAGATCTTTCTCCTCCTACTTGTACGTGGCATTGCTCGAAGAAAAATGGACTAAGAGGGGGGATGAATCGGTCCTACAATTTTTTTACTTCATTAACCAAACCATTCATTCATCAATTAGATTGTCCATACATCATTCATAACCATGTGTGTTTATTAAGATATGAAACATCAATCACAAAAGAATGAAACAAATTACACAACACATGAACACCATGTGTAAGTGGGAAAACCTCATGGGGAATAAAACCAAAAGAATTTTTCTTATATTACACACAAAAAATAAATTTAGTGAAGCACCAACTTCACAAGGAGCATCAACCCCTAGTTTAGTAGAGCACCAACCCTACAAGGAGCACCAAACCATGATTTAGTTAATCACCCACTCCAATAGGAGGATATAACCCCCTAAGATGAAAAATAACCAACTTATCCAGCTTATGATGATGATATCTAAAAAAATTTTTTTCTGCCACAATTGATGGAGATCTCTAATTCATCTCACAACTTCATCTTCAAACCCTCATTCACCTAGCTCACTATTTCTTCTTCTTTCACACCTTGTCTTGGCTTGAAACTCTTGCACACATTCACTAAATAAGTATTCAGCCTGTCACACACACCATCATATCTGAAATAATGAATTATAATCTCCTTCAAATCCTTATGCAAGTCATAATTTTCCTCTCACAAGACTAGTTCAAATTTGAACTCAAACCCTTGCTTTATATGAATTTCATCTCAAAAACATGAAGGAGGTTGGTTATAATATTTAATAATGACCAAGAAAACATAAAAAAATCCAAATAAACTCATTACAAAATTTTCATATGACCCATATAGGTTAGTCATGCCCAAAACTACTCATCACACTGCACCAAAAGACTCAAAACCCCATCACTAGGATGAGTAAAATCTACTATCCAAAAAACCATGATTGTTAAAGCTCTAAAATCACCACACATGTTTAATATAACATATTATAATCATACATGTCTACAAATTTACTTTAACTAATAAAATAAATCATTAAATGGGCCAACTGGCTCATATCCTTCACTAAACAATTATTTCGAACACCTTGTCTTCACCTTTGGGCCTCAAGACCAACCAAGATAACCTCAAATATGGCATGTGAACATTATATGTAATTTTTAGGACCTGAAAATAACTTCCATTCAAGTTATATATCATGATACAATCTTATATTCAAACCAAAACAAATTTCCTCTTCACTAAATCAAACTGCCTAGAAACCAGCTTTGCAAACTCAACTAGTGTGCACCCTTTATGTCACTTAAAATAACCAAAAATTAATTAAATAGTAAAAATATTCATCCATATTCACTCTCTATGTTATATCAAACTTCAAATCAACCATATCATGCCTCAATAAACTCAATATTTCAGCAAGAACAAACTTGTCCTGAAAATCAACATACCTTCTTGCTCACAAACTAACTTGAATGACCAAAAATCCAACTTAGAATGAGATAATCCATACACCAATTTAAATATATATGAATCACATTTCCATAACATTTTATAACTCCTTCCAAATCCCATTTTAAGTCCTTTA
The DNA here is from genome assembly GCA_018340775.1 of Taxus wallichiana var. yunnanensis. NCBI lineage: Eukaryota > Viridiplantae > Streptophyta > Pinopsida > Cupressales > Taxaceae > Taxus > Taxus wallichiana. The sequence goes on from CM031234.1 coordinate 79,233,568, forward strand.
ACCAATCCAATCTCTGCAAACTTTTTTATGCCTTCTTAGACTCAAGAACTGACCATTAGCCCAACATTATCCATCACCTCAAAGGTCACTTCCAAATTCAAAAAAATCATATAAAAACTTATAAATTATTTAGAAGAACTAAAAACCCTTTAGAAATATTGAAAAACTCAAAAAAATCATCTTACCTCATGTAGCCACTTAGTACCCTACTAGAATAAGCATCCTTCAAACTTGACCCTCAAAGAACACCTCAAAAAATTTCATACCTTAGAAAATTATCAAGTTTAATATAAAATTATAAATCCCTCTGAACTAAGATCAAAAAAAAATTGGATGGAGTTCTAACTCCTCTTATAGCTCCCGAAATTTCACTTTTACTAAAATTTGCTCCAAACTGCCCCAAAAGTTAGTCTTCGCAAATAGGGCACGGTTTGACTATTTAAGCATAACCATGAACTGAAACATATATATATATATATATATATATATATATATATATATATATATATATAAACTATAGGGATAACATAAATTCCAATTTATCCTTTACCTTCTTTAGATAAAGTTTCCTTTAACTAGAACTCTTCGAATAATCATTTTTAGGTGGGGCCCACGTAAATTCACATAATCTAATATCCCTTTCTAGAAATATAGAAGAGTCATATAAAACCTAAAATCATCACTTTGGAAAAATAAATCAAGATAGGCTTAGTATACCTCTTCTTCTCCAGTTGCTCCTAAAGAAAGGTTTTGCTAGGGTTTCAAACCACTTTACCTTCTTAACGATCGTTCATAATAACATGACGATCAAACCACCTTATTATTTTTTTGAAATCTTCATAATTAACCTTATAAGATATTCAAAATATCTCATGTCCCCATGCAAATCATAAAATTTATAATAAATACCATAAGGCCCATATTTACTTTAAAAACACATTCTACTTACCCTAAGTTTCACCAAAACTTGCATATCTTCAAAAATATTTAGCACTTTGACCTAAAAATTAGCATGAATCATAATGAAAACATCTTATACTTGTACATATTCACCACATAGCCCAAATATGTCTTTAAATCTCCATCCATGGTGACTTACCTATGCCAAACTATCTATTTCTCACTTGATTTCTTCCCAAAGACCTCAAACACCACCAACCTCTCGATTAATAACCTAAAATTCACCATAAACCTCACATAAAGTGTCACCATACTGCTACCATGCTCCAACAAGACTGATTAGGTCCAAATCTTATATTTCTACCTCATTCTACATGCTCCAGGGCTAGAAACAAACCCGAATGACCCGACTCGACACATATAACCCATGAACTAACCATGTTGACCTCATACCGACTCATAACACCCATGAAAAATCATACTAACCATGTTTGAATTCATAACACACTCCAACAATCTTGGGAGGACTTAAACCATGACTCAACTCAATAGACCATGCTCCAAGAAAACATAGAACTCACCAAATCCTAACACTGCCAATCAACCTTCATGTTTAAAAATTGACTAACACCTCATGGAGACACATACATGGTAGAATTTCATAGTTTTTATGCTCTTATCATCCTTTACTCTTCTTGATAGAACTGTATCATTTCAATGATCTATTTCAAATATTCTTTGTCCTTTCAAAAATAAGTTCATCAATCTTCAAATAAGACTTGACCTTTCACTTGACACTTTTATGAAGACCATAAGACATATTGAGACCTGATATATACATATGTATGCAAAAACATTTGAGAAAATTTGTTGCAATTGATTCTATCTTTGAGTCTCATCTTGACCTCAAGCACTCAATCATACACTAAATTTTAACCTTTATTTATGTTGTTCCTTCAACATAACCACCGTAAATATCACTATCATGTAGACAACCGAGCCAAGTATCTCTTTGTGAATCACCTTTTTCAAGCTACGAGACTCAAAATCTTACTTCCTAGAGAAATCTTTCATACCTTTCAACTAGTTGATTCTTCATTTTATGCATAAGTTTCCAATTAATACCTCTTTTATCACTTGTATATGCTCAATTAAATGCACATGATACACTCTCGAACATCTATTCTTTAAAGATATTGACAATTGTGTTAAACCCTTGATATTTTTCAAAATTTGAAACCTTCATACTAGACCATTGTCTTTGAATTTGACAAGTCTTCAATAGTTATATTTTCTCTCACAGAGTTATCCATAACTTCATTCATTCTGATATCCTTCAAACTATATTCATTAACATCTTACTCCCTTTGAGGTATGAAAACTTCTTGACTGATTATGTCTTCAATGAAAACACTTTATTTATTGACTCACCGACTCGGAGATTTCCAACCAACATAACCGATACATTTAGGCTTGACATGATAAGAAAGATTCATAATGACACTCATCTTGGAAACTTTGAACATGAGAAACACAATCCCTCCTAACTAAGACATTACGATCTCTAACACATAACCATATACTATACTTAGGACATAGAACTCTTGGCAGGTTTACTCTTCTTCTTGAATCCTAGATAGAAAAGGACACATTTCTTGAGTATTATCAAACATAACATACATCACTGATGCATCATGACTTAGAATGGAGCATCATATACTTACATACATTAAGAAATCAAAATAAAACTTCATAAACATCAACCGAAACTACTTTATGTTGTATCAACCATAGACCAATTATGTATTCTTGCAATGACTCCTTCACATGCTTGAATTGAAGCATAGACTCAGATTTACCATCCTTGATACAAATGTCACCCTTTTATTATAGATTTTTATAGATGAGGAGACTCCAAGACTCTTGATCAAACCTTTTGGACTAATTGACTATTCATTATTCAAGGACTTGACATCTTTCACAATTTTATATATCAAACTCATATTCATGTTTCTTATGAAAAAATTACCTCTAACAGACTATAATAACATAGTGGCAACACTTTTCATCAATAATACAAACTAAAGAATACTAACTCAAAGATAAAGGCTTTCATGATCATAATCTTAGAAAAAATATACCATAATCTTACTCAACATCCGAAGATACAACACCCTCCTTTTGACATATTTGAGATATACTCGGAAGTTATGATGATAGTCTTAACATCTATGGTTTCACAGACCTAGAATCCTTAAGGAATACCATTATTCTTTCTCATGACCCCTATAGCATCCTATTATTACCTTGACCTTAGTCATACTATTCACTTAACAAATTTCTTGGTCTAGCACATCTCACTATCAGGTCTTATATACATCATCTAGCCATGAAATAATTGTGTGATCTCTATACACTTTCTTTACATGTCTTGATAAAATTCTCATTGAGTTATATCATATAGAATTAGATCCTTAAATGCACACATACCTTTTAAAACCTTCAAGTTCCTTATATTATGTCCCGACACTTGTAGCAAGAAATTTTAGGCCTCTTTACAACTATTTTCAACGGTATTGTAAGATTTTCTCGACAACTTTGAGTCGGGCCTCTTAGTCACAACAATGTTTTTTCAACATCTCCCCTACTAAAAGACCTAATAAACCTTCATGAAATAAATTTTTATGACGTTTTGCATCACATACCCTATCACAACATTGAAATTAACTCATGATCTCTAAGTCATTTTAATAAACTTATTACATATATGTCTAAATTGCTTTCATTATTAATTGGGGTTACTCATTTGCTAACCATTGAACTTTACAACTCGACAAGTTATTTTCAAGCATCATTTGATACCTTAATGAGGTGCATCCTTACTTCCCTGGATAGACCCTTGATGCACTTTCATTTGAGAGTTATCCTGAACATGATGTACTTGATACTTGAATCTTCCACATTGGATCTTTGCATATTGAATTCACCTTCAACTCAAAGAATATTGAAGTTACTTCAAACTCTTACTACCATATGACAAATAAGTTACAAACATAGACCCAACACATAGACTACACTTGACTAATGAAACCCTTCACAACTCAATAAGACACTTGACACATTCCAAGATATGACTTAGATCTCAAAACCTTATGATTGAAAACCCATACATTAAGACACTACTAGACAAAGAAAATAATCTTGCACATTTTTAACAAATTCATGAAATACATTCATGACATATCACATTTTTACAATAATTAGACTCAAAGATACATCATAACACGATCATACACATTCTTGGACTAATTAAAATGGAGACATTGATAAGTAACCACAAAATACACACAAAAACTCACATTAGAGGACAACATGATTAATGACAATAGCACATTTTAGAAAACTATTAACACAAGAGCTCAAAGACACATGGATAAATCACTTGACATACCTTACAACATTTTTTTTATCCCAAAAACCTAGCTTCTTCATCAGATTTGGACTCTTCTTTTATAAGCCTCATTGAATTAGGTTTTAATTCAGACTGAGAGTCAATTTTCTTGACTTCCTTGACTTGAGAAACCTCCTTCTTGACCTTTGGTTATCACATGGTAGTCTTGGACTCATTTTTGGGATTATTATACTCTTGAAAACTCTTCCATTTGATTCTTGAGACCTGTTAACAACTCTTGATGTTCCAAATTGAAGACAATATTTACCATTGTGTCCTTGTTTATGACATACAACACCATTATTCTTTCTTCTTGGCTCAAATACACTAATATTCCATCCACAATCCTTGGCTTTATGTCCAAACTCACAACATGAAAATAATTCACCCTTGAAGATACCTACACCATTCTCAAAATACCTTCTCTTGAAATATCTAGCTCTATGACCAAAATCATGACAAACAAAGCAATATCCATTGAAGGAAGTACCATACCTCATAGCATTAGGTTGTTTAATTAAGTTAGAACTTCTCAAATCAGTCTTCTTGGTCACTTTCTCATCTTATTTAGAACTTGGACCAGCTTCACAAATCACTCTTCATTTTTTTTTTTTAAACCCTAGGCTTGTTTTTTCACTAGCCACCCTTTGGCCTTCTAAAATCCCATCAAGATCTTCAGATATCTTCTCAAGTCTCTCATACATATTCAACCTACTAGATGCATTCTCCAAATCTGATTCTATGGATTTCAATTTTTCCTCATACCTGGAACAAGTGTCTTCTTTCTCCTTTAGGGATTTAGAAAAAATTTCCACTTGAGATTTCAAACCCTTGATGGCTTGATCATGCTCTATCTCCATATCCTTGATCTGAAATTATAATCAATCAATCATTTACTAATATACTTCATTCATCTTCCTTAATTTTGCTTCAACATTTGAAGACTTACCCATTGCTTGTGCTTCAAAGGATCTCCTTCAAGTTGTTAAATTTGATTCACAAGGACCTACTCTGATACCAATTGTTGGAAGCACAATGGACTGGGGTGTTTAATTAGTCTTAAAATTATTTTTACTTCATTAACCAAACCATAAATTCATCAATTAGATTGTTCATACATCATTCATAACCATGTGTGCTTATTAAGATATGTAACATCAATCACAAGAGCATGAAACAAAGTACATAGCACAAAAACACCATATATATGTGGGAAACCATAATGGGGAAGAAAACCAATAAAAAAATTATATTACACATAAAAATGAATTTAGTGAAGCACCAACTTCACAAGGAGAACCAACCCCTAGTTTAGTAGAGCACCAACCCTAAAAGGAGCACAAACCCCTAATTTAGTGAAACACCCACTCCAAAAGGAGGATACAACCCCAAATATGATCAAGCACTAACTTAGCTACATTATGATGATGATGATGATGATCTCTAAATTTTTTTCTACCACAATTGATGGATATCTCTAATTCATCTCACAACTTCACCTTCAAACCCTCATTCAACTAGCTCTCTCTTTCTTCCTCTTTAACAGTTTGTCTTGGCTTGAAAATATTCCACACATACCATAAATCAATATTAAACCTATCACACATACTATCATATCTAAAATCATGTGTTATAATCTTCTTCACATCCTTAGTAGGTCGCACTTTTCCATCTCACAAGAATAGTTTAAATTTGGACTCAAACCCTTGCTTTATATGAATTTCATCTCAAAAACATGAAGGATGCTGGTCATAATATTTTATCACGACCAATAAATCATAAAAATCCCAATAAACTCATTATAATGTTCACATATGACCCATATAGGTTGGTCATGCCAAAAGTACTCGCCATGCACCAAAAAGGCTCAAAACCCCTTCACTAGGATGAGTAAAATACACTAACCGCAAACCATGATTATTAAAGATATAAAAAATTACCACACATGTTTAATATAACATATAAGCATCATACGTGGTAGCCCATTTTCTCTAACCAATCAAATAAATCATTAGGTGGGCCCACTGGCTCATATCCTTTACCAAACAATTGTTTCCAACACTCTATCTTCACCTTTGAGCCTCAAGACCACCCAAGATCAACTGAAATATGAAATGTGACCATTATATAGAATCTTAAGGATAATTAAATAAATTTCATGCAAGTTGTATCTCATGAAACAATCATATGTCCAAACCACGACAAGTTTCCTCTTCACCAAATCAAGCTGCTTAGAAACCAGTTTTGTAAACTCAACTAGTTTGCACCCTCTCTATAACTTAAAATACATCCATAAATAGGAAAAATATTCATCAATATTTACTCTCGAGGTTATATAAATCTTAAAATCAACCATATCATTCCTCAATAAACTCAATCGCTTCAACACACATAGACTTGTCCTCAAAATCAACATACCTTCTTTCTCACAAACCGACTTTGAATGACAAAAAAACACATCATCATGAGATAATACATACACAAATGGGAATATATAGGAAACAAATTTCCGTAAGATATTAAAACTCCTTCCAAATCCAATTTGAAGGCCTTTAACTAAGCTAATCTCTGCAAACTACTTTTTATGTCTTCTTTGACTCATGAATTGACCATTAGCCCAACATACTTCATCAACGCAAAAACACTTTAAAGTTCAACAAAATCCTGGAAGACTTTTAGAAATTATTTATAATCACTCATAAACCTTTAAAAATATTTAACAACTCATAAACATCATCTTACCTCATGTAGCCACTTAGCACCATGCTAGAACAAACATCCTTCAAACTTGACCCTCAGAGAAGACCTCATAAATTTTGCATACCTTATCTAATAATAAATTTTTATATAACATTATAAATAACTTTTAACCAATATTACAAAAAAAAAAAAAAAAAAAAAAAAAAAAATTAGTTCTATCTCCTCCTTTAGCCCCGTAATTTCACTTTTATTGAAAGCTTCTCTAAATTGTTCCAAAAACTAGTCTTCACAAATAGGGAACACTTTGCACCTTTTTCATCAGCACCATTCCTTGAAACCTATATATAAATCTATAAAAAATATAGGGATAACATAAATTATAATTTAGCCTTTGCCTTCTTTGGAGAACATTTCCTTAAACTGGAATGTTTCATTAACAAGCATTTTTAGGTGGGGCCCACAAATAGTCACATGTTCTAATATAGCTTTATAGAAATATGGAAGAGTACTCTAAAACATAAAATCATAAATTTGAAAAAATAAATCAAGAAAATATCAAGTATACCTCTTCTTCTACAATTTTCTCCTAGCTAGGGTTTTGTTAAGGTTTCTAACCACTTTACCTTCTTAACGATCGTTCATAAAAATGAGAAGATCAAACCACCTCAATATTTTTTTTTAAAGTTTAATAACTGACCTTATAATATATTCCAAATATATCAGGTCCCCATGAAAATTATACAATTCAGAAGGTCCATATTTACTTTTAAAACACATTGTTTCTTACCCGATTTCACCAAATCTTTCATATCTTCAAAAGCTTAAGCAATTTGATCTGAAACTTTTCATGAAGCATCATGAAAACATCCTATACCTGTCCATATTCAACACATAGCCAAAATATGTCTGAAAATCTCCATACACGCTACTTACCTATTACAAACTACATGTTTCTCACTGCTTTACTTCTTAAGAACCCCAAACACCACCAAACCTATGAATACTAACCTAAAACTCACCATACACCTCACATAAAATGTCACCATGATCCAAAAATACTTATTAGGTCCAAACATCATACCTCCACCTCATTTGGAATGCTCCAGGCTATAAAAAATCTTGGAATGACCTGACTCAACACATACAACCCATAAACGGGCCATGTTGATCTCATATAGACTTATAGACACCCATGCTACATCATACCAACCATGTTTAACCTCATGACACACTCAAAACATCTTGAGAGGACTCAAACCATGACTCATTTCATTAGACCATGCTCCAGGACAACATAGAACTCAACAAATCCTGACACTACCAATCAACCTTCATGTTTGACCATTGACTAACACCTCATGGAGACACATACCACACCATGACACCATTTTCCATCAATGGAATTGACATCAATGACAAAACAAAAACACAATTTCCAATAGGAATATCTTCATGACCTCTTCTATAACTCATGTTTATGGGATTCTTTCTACCTTGGATCATACTACACATGAATAACCTCTTAATTCACATGAAATCACTAGTGATAATTATTTTTATGATGATCCTAATAAAGATGAAAATTTAGACCAATCAGAAGTTAAAATGATAGGAAAATCCTCATTATATTAAGCCTCTCATAGGCATCCTTCTTTCTCGTAAAGTTTATTGTGATCGGGAATCTAATGAGTGGTCCCTTTTTGTATCCTATCCACCCTCATCATCTAGTATACATATATCAACCATCCCTACATTATCAAGACCTATTTACTTGGGGTATCTAACCCTCTACTTCACAATGTGGCTATGACTATTCCTATGTCTACTATTATTCCTACATCTTCTCCTTATACTCATAGTGTTTTGCATGATTCTTCTTCCAATATACATGCTCTATAATCCCTTGTTCATATTATGCAAACTCAAATTTTACAATTTTAACAAGGTGTGTCTACTTATTATAATGTTATGTATTCTACTCAATTTATTCATAACACACTTACACCTATAGTGGCATCTTCCCCTTTGTTTACTATTTGTTTTTCTCTTAATCTTCCTATTTATGACAGCAAGGGTGATCCTAAAATCAGATATGTACATTCCATGTTTCTTTCTTGGACTATTCTTCAAATTATACATTACTTACCAATATATTCACTTATATTCTCAAATATTTTGCATTACAATGGTCTTATGATTTACCTATGCATTTTTTTGGACTTTCACTCCTTTTTTAAATTGATTCCTTGTATAATTTTCCATTATTATTCAAGACAATGTATTTTATGCTCAAATGGATAAAATGTGACAAAGGTTATGTGATATGCTACAAGACCATGCTTACTAAGATGAATAATATCGTATCTAGTAGTGAACTACAAGATATTTTTACAAATATTCTTCTTGTCCCTTCACAAGAGTTAGCTATTTTTGACAAATTCAATTCCTTTGATCATGTATGACACATTGTATAAGAATGTGAAGATAAGATATTCAACATGAAAAATTCAAGTATCTTGCTAATACTTATAACACATATAATCACAAATTTCAAAGCAATACTACATTCTCATAGACACAAAATATATGCACTTGGGTACACTTTAGGTCCTAAAGCATACTAACATATACATGATTCCTAAGAAGAAAAATAGTGGTTAACAACTCATTTGGGAATTTTGGTTGCTATATTTTAAAATTTAATGGCCTTACACATATTAATTCTCTTTCAAGACTTAATTGATTTATCTTTTGACAACCTCGACAGTAGGGGCCTAGTTAGGACAAAAATCCTAGGTGATCATGTCCCTCCTAGGTTCTCATGCCCTTATTTATCTTCTTTTTACTCTTTTGGGTCATTTTCGTATTTTGCTCAAATTTTAAAAATTTGTGTCGAATTTTTTTAGTTTTCAATTACGATATTCAAATAATGGGATCATATATAGACTTAGTTATTGTTCTCAAATAATTTTTCAAGCATTATATATCACCACCTAATATTACACAAAAGTCACAAGAGCACTATAAGGCATACATCTAACACATCCATACAAGGGACAAGTATTGCATTATTTTATATATACACACCATAGGAGGGGAATTCATTTTATTTTATCACACATATCTTGCATACTTGGTACAATCTACATCTATCCCATATCATCATGTAACTTGCACAAGGACAACCTAGGGCATCATTACACACATAAACATGGAGAACTACATGGAATCTAAGATGTAGTGCAGCGCTTGGTCATAAGTTCACTCTTTGGGTGACCATTGGGGTCAGTCCAACTCCCCATTCTACATATTTTTAATTATATTTCTTGTGGTTTATGGGCTTGTGTGGGTAGTAATCTATTTTGCAGGTTACAAGTACCACTGGTGATATTACAAAGAAAACTAAAGCGCAAAGAGAGATCAATAGTGAAGATCCTCCAACGCAAAAAATACCAAAACCTGAGCATCCGAGTAGAAACATGAACCTATTTCAGTCACTAGTACCTGGGGCATGCTTGTCCTCCCATGGGTGCTTTTGTCTTATGTATTTCTAGGGTTCCAAACCCTCATTGATTTTTTACGACATTGTTTCCATCTAGGCTCAATCGATACTCAATCCCGATCATCTCCAAATTACACATAATCAGCTAAGTCATCATCCCTCTCTCATTTTATTAGGGTTTTACATTGTTGAATGCTTATTGCTTATGTATTATTGTACTTAATTACTTGAATATCATATATTACAATAGTTAATTTGAAATTAAGATTTAATTCAATTTAGATTAAATCATTTGGTGAACCCAAACTCATGATCAACCACATGGATCCTTATTTTTCCTATTCTATCATATTTTTATTTCCCTAACCCCAAAACCTAGTTGTATCAAGGTTCATATTTCCATCTATTATCTCTCATACATCTGATTTTCATATTTCTTCAAAGGGTTTCATCCTTAGTCATATCCTCTAGGTAAATTTCTAGGGATCTTCTTTCACAAATTACCTTTTCTTTCATATCATGGACTCTAAAGTTTTTCAAGTCTCCTAGTATAATTTACTTCAAAAGAACCCAATTTACAAATATGCTCTCACAAATGCCATACATACAATGTACCTCCCTCACGATACACCACCTTCATAAGTAATTTTTATTTTCAATCATCTCTCTGACCCTCTTATTATTCCTGATAACACAACTAATCAATCCATCTTTGAGACGATTCAAGCTTTATTATTTATTTTTAAAAATATATTTTAATCTATGGAAACTATGATTACATCCCTCATACCTGAAATCCAACATCTCAAGGATGATTCCCATGCCCGTGATAGTTCTTATTCTACACCTCATCCTGATCCCATGTCCACTACATGTGCTCATACAAGCACATTTCATGTCTTACCATAACAAGCACCTCTCAAATTTTGATCGAAATGCTAGACAACACGATATTATCTTTGAGATACTCAATCACCATTTGATCACCTTTCCACCTACTCATTATTACCTTCCTTATCAGCTTACCAAATACAAAGGTCTCCCATTTTGTAATTATCAGATAATTAAGGGACATTGTGATAATGATTTCTATGCTTTAGAATGAATAATCGTGCAATTTGAGCATCAAGGTTTGATTTCATTTATTACACAACATTCTGTTATATGTTCATCTCTAATTACCAAACCCCAATGGATTCCCAAATATAATCCATATATGTCTAGAGAGAATCACACAATAGTCACTCTTATTCCTTCTCCACTAACGAAAGAGTCACCACAAGTCCTATCTAAGGCCACATCACTAAAATAAGAACAAATAATTCCCTTGCCACAAGCTCAAATCCCTCAACAACCTTCTATATTTAAACATATAATTCCTCCTTTTGATCCAGATAATGCCTATGTCAATGACTGGGACCCAAGAAATGATTACGATGCAGGCATGGTCTCTCTTGCATCATCGTATAGATCTACATCACTCACACACTTGGGGGCATCGAACCTTCCCCCATAATCACATGTTCTAATAAATAGTTTCCTATCCATACTACTCACATACACACCTATACCTTCCTTTTACTTTGCACTTCATGTCAATATTTCTAGCAACACTTTCTCTTATCTACACTATGAGCGCACTTCTCTACATATATCTATTCTTATGGCTTCCTTTCATATCCTATGTCATTCCATATAAAATTTTCTCCTCATGCTTGATTAGAGATCCTTCTATTCACAATACACATACTAATTTATACATATGGTACACATCCTTTTGTTCACTATACATAATTTGTCTATTCTTACTCATAATGATCACATTTATTTTCCAAAAGCTCCTGATATACACATTTGGGGGCATTAGACTTTCCCCTCCTCACTTGCTTCATATACCATTACTTCTTCCTTTCTATATAACACAATGTTGCTACTACATACACTATCAATCGCGTACAATACCTTTTCCACCTGATGATGTACTCTTGTTCCATGGTTCATGATTTACTATTAAGGGTGCAAGTCATCCATGAACCTCACTTGTCACATCTTGTCTAGTCACGCTCCATGTTTCATGTATATATTTATGAGCATCACCACATCTCTGGTAAACATACTTTACCTTCATTACCCAATGACACACTCTTGTTCTATGGTTCATACTTGATTGTTGAGGGAGAATTCCTAAATGAACCTCATCTCACACACATTCACTAGAGGAAATGTTGCTCCTACCATATACACATCTTACATATCGCAATACACCATCACACTCACACAACATTTGCACATCTTGGTTATATTTACTCTTACTAGCTTTATTTATTCACATATTACACTTTGTTTCCTATGTTGTTTGGATACTTAGTATTTCATCATATTTTTCTATACACATAAGAGAGTTCACTTGGTGTCTTGAGGCAAATGTAGGAATTTTATGAATTTGCATGATACATGATGCTCGACACTACTCTTTATTAGTCCCGTTGAGGCTCCCGAGGGCATCTACCTTAACTAATATCATACTACATACTCAAAGGTTCTATTGTTGTAGTATCTATCACTTATTGTTGCTATATACATGAGTTTGCACTACTTATCTTTCTAACAAGCTAAAGAGTGCTTCATGTGTAGTATTTTCCTTATAGGATTATATACAACCATGGTTATTTGTCACTTATGGCTTGTTATTGTTTACTATTTTTTGTGTGATATGCCCTATTTATTTCTTGATCATTGTTTACTTATGGCCACTACGGCCCTTATTGTCTTGTGAAATTGTGAGCAATGTCCCATGTCTGAAACCCACTTTTGCGGTCCATCTTGTCTTCACATTTTATTGTTACATTGTATTCTATTGCATGTTATCTCTTTCATGCTAATACTTGTTTCTAGACATCATTTTTTACATGTTCCTAAGTTTCTACCCCGCACATAACCTCCTCTTGAAGGTATCCAATATCATATATGTATAGCAGGTTTAGGTCCTCTTATTTGGGCCGTATCCTCCTAAATTCATCACATGCACCTAAACAAGGGGGAAATCTATTTGGTGAATAAATCACCCTCCCAACAGCTTAGATCTCCAAAACATAATATTACAGTACAAAATTGACATAAGCATACAATCACATAGTGGTCCAGGATCATAACTTTGATTAAAAAAAATAGAGTAGACATTAGTGCCCAGTAGCACACAAGAATGGTGGGTGTTTGTGTCCCACCTAGCCACTAGTGCCCTAGGGGAAACATTTAACAGATTTCTTAGTATAAAATTGTTTCCAGTAGTTTAAAATACATATCTACAGAGTATAAGAGGACTTGCATTCGATTCTGATGAATTCATTCAATTAGTTACAATTTTGTTACAATATAGTTACAATTCGGTTACAAATCGATACATATCAATTTATTGTGGCACTTATTTGAGAAGCATCGTGGAAGGAGAGAAAAATAAACCTCTCTCCCCAACACTCTTCTCTTAGCATGAGATCATCAATAAAACTCGCCCTTGTTGTGATATCACCCAAAAACTCATTCTTAGCGTCGATCACCCAAAAATATACTCTTGGTGTGAGATAACCTAAAACCTCACCTTTAGAAATAAGACACTCAAATCCAACTATATATCCAGTTAAACAAGATAAATTTATAACCCATACTCTTTTATACATCAGTGTACTCTTTCCTTATCTACTAATTTCTACACAATTTTACTTACTTATACATATGTTACTCTATTTTTTCACAAACAATACTTTGACTAATTTTTTGCTCTTCTTTTGCAGGTTCATCCTTACAAGCAAAAAGAAGCAGCTCACATCAACAAACACAAGCTCTAACAACACGCTACTATGCATACACTTCACTCCTAGGTTATACCTTCTTTTACTAGTAGTCACACTTCACATCATGATCACTTCGTGCTCCACCGGATACTTTTCCACTCATGGCGACGCTACGCCATTACACTTCTCTCAGCTTTACAAGGTACACATCTTCTATCTACTTTATGTTATCAAGTATTCACTCAACAACATAAAGTGGGGAAAAATGTAGACACAAAATCTATGCACTTGGGTACATTTCTAGGTCCTAAAGCATACTAATGTATACATGATTCCTAAGAAATAAAACTAGTGGTTGACAAATCCTTTGGGCCTTTTGGTTACTATCTTTTACACTTTACTAGATTTACACATCTTACAGGTTGGCACTTAACTGATTTATCTTTTGATAACCTCCGACACTAGTTCCGAGTTAGGATGGAAAAACATAGGTGTTCTTGTCCCTCTTGGGATCTCTTGCCCTTCTTTATCTTCATTTTACTCTTTTTATCCTTTTCACCTTTTGGTCAATTTTTTTAATTTTGGGTCAACCTTTTCATTTGTAAATTACAAAATTCAAATAAGGGAATCATATATATACTTAGTTATTGATCTCAAATAAGTGGTCAAGCATCATAAGCATTATCTATCACCACCTAACCTTGCACAAAATTCACAAGATCACCGTGTAAGGCATACATCTAGCACATCCACGCAAGGGACAATGGTTGCATTATTCTACATACACAACATAGGAGGGAATTCATTCTATTTCATCATACACATCTTTCATACTTGGTAAAATCTACTTATATCTCGCTATCATCAAGTAACTTGCACAAGGGTAGCCTAGGGAATAATTACAAACACAAGCATAGAGAACTACCTGGAGTCCGATATGTAGTGTAATTCTTGGTCATAAATTCACTCTTCGGGTGACCATCCAGGTCATTCCAACTCCCCATTTTGCATCTTTTTTATTATATTTTATGTGGTGTTTAGGCATGTGTAGGTAGTCCTCTATTTTATAGGTTATAAGTATGACCAATGACATTAAAATGAAACTAGATTGAAAAAGAGAGATCAATAGTGAAGCTCCTTCATCCTAGAAAATACTGTAACACCGAGCATCTTAGCAGACACAAAGGTGCCCAGGTTCAGTCCTACTAGCACTTCCTCCCATGGGTGCTTCTTGTCTTATGAATTTATATGGTTTTGAAACCTCATCGAATTTTGATGATAATGTTTCCATCTAGACTTAACAGATACTTTGTCCCTATCATCTTGTGATTACATAATCATCTCGATCATCATCCCTCTCTCATTTGTTTAGGGTTTTAATTTTTTGAATGCTTATTGTTTGCATATTACTATACTTAAATACCTTAAATCATATATTACAGAGATATCTATTATGAAATTAATATTTGACTCAATTTAGATAAATCACATTTAAGAACAAAACTTATGATGAAAAACCTAAATCTAAAGATACGATCAATGTTGTATCTCAACCTACAAGGCTATAATTAAAACACTCTTAATAACATTTTGCTTGAATACTTTGTACACTACATAAAGTTCTTAAAAATTTACTTGATTGTAATATTGTATCTATTCATCCACCACTTGAGTTCAATACATGTGAACCTCATGGTAAAATATTTCACATTAACGCCCATTGTGATTATCATCGATGCATTAGGCACTCCACTAATATTTGTTTTAAGATTCATCATGTTATCCAAGATCTCCTTGATGTTGGTACTATTGAATATGAGGTTCCACCTCAACCTAAACCTACTAATGATAATGAAAATCTCAAAATATTTATTGATCCACTTTTGGAACATGATATTTATAAATCTACCTTAGAGGTCAATTATGCTTATTGTGATGTATTGCCTCCACCTTCGTATGATCATGCATTCAATGCTATGATTGGTATTTTTATTACCACACCTCCCTCACTCAATATTAATTTTGATAATATTTATATGGCACATGGTTTTTTTCTAATACGCTCAATATTCCTTCCTCTAGTTGTTGACATCATATACACAATGTTTTGTTTGACTATACTACTTCCCATAATATGTGCACTTTAACGTTAATGTGTTTTATGATATATACTGAGAAATATGTCATAGTTGTTCCTAAGACACACATAGGGCATATTTTCCTCCCTTTCACAATTTTCCCAAGTACCTTTGATCTTATGTTCTTGGTGGCATCCTCTCTTTGATTATACAACATGAGTTTAAATTGTTCTTGGCTTCACACCTTCATACTTATATCCTTTATACTTCATCAATGTGTTAAGTTCATTCACAATAGTCAAGTTGTTTTAATTAAGGGTGTTCCATTTGAGGATATTACATCACCACAACTTGGTCCACATATATAGTTACTATTTGTAGTAATAGCGCATCTACAAATATTCCTTTTGTTTACCATGCTATGTTTTGTAGGACACATCAGGTACATCCATGCACATGCCTTCTAGTTCATATATTATTCCCAGATTAGCCACATATTACCTCTTGTAGGAAACCTTATCCTTGTCCTTTTATTATCATTTAGAACACGTACTAGTTCTCACAAGACACCTTCTCCTGGGCATCAAATAAGGACACCCTAAATGCACACTAGTCATGAATCTCCTACTCTATCCCTTTTACGATGCATGTTATGACTATTACACATATTATAAATGATCCTTCATGTATACTAACACTTATAGGGCCTATGTCGCATTCACCCTCTAATTGTATTGGGCATCTTTATGGAAATTTTATTGAGTAGCTCTTGTCTACCCTTTTTCTTGAACGTTTATATTTTCAAAACAATTCAAGAACACTCAAATAATCACATAATACAAATACATTCACATATTTGCAAAAAATACAAAAGCATGACGTACTTATGGTGACTAGCTTGTTATTTTATACATGTTTTTTTTTAGATTGATGTGATAGATAACATATTTACTCTTCATACACATACATTCATGAGGTATCTTTATCTTGATGGTGGACACATAGGTTGATAAAAAATGATAGGATTCATCTCAGGTCCTTACACTACTCTTTAGGGGCATGCCTCATGCTATACAGGTGTTTTTGTTTCGTTATATGTTACATTACACCTTCCTCATCATGTTTGATTCTATAATTAGCTTTTATTTATATCTTTTCAGCTAATATGACTAACATATTTGTTTTGTGAAATGTTATCCTATCTTTTCTTTCTATTTTTGTTATTACTATTGTTTATACTTGCTTCATCAATTGTTGTCTCTAATTTCTTATATAGATTACTTCCTAAACTGATTACTATGTGGTTTGACTTGATTTTCTTGTTTGATTACAATGTCATGATCATTTTTTTATAATTCATGTTTTCGTTGATTTTCTTGAGACATCATGGATGTCCCTTTTTTAGCTCCTTTCCTATCTTGCATGTACATACTTGTTTCTCTAACAATGACACGTTGTGCCTTTTATTGTGGTTATCTTGTGACATTATGGGTGTCCCATATTTGTGACACTATACCTACATATGAATATGTTTCTATATAATATTTCTTAAATGTCTCTACAAAGTTATTTTTATTTCTATATTATTCTTATTTTGTCTTGTAACACACTTGGTTTATGTTGTGATGATTACACTACTATCTTTACAATGGATTCTCACATGTTTTTTTACTATGTTGTTTATATTTTTATACTATTATGGATTATGACATGATTGACATTTTTCTCTATTGTTTTTACTATTATACAAATGTATTCTTGTTTTTGTGTGTTGCATGTTGATTTTTCTCCTTGTCATGGTCTTCACTAGGTTCAAGCCCTTGTGTAGGTATACATACTCAATAGTGGCTATAATTTCATCCTTCCATGTGATCCTATGTAAATTATTATACTAATTACACATGGGTACACATATATTCTTTTGAGTTGCATGCTCAAATTTTTTATCACATGTTCTTCAAAAATATATCTACAAATATTATAAAATATAGGAATAGATTTTCATGTAGCTCGGATACTCATAAAATGTCACGTATACTGAAATGTTATAGAATTCAAGCCAAGTCAAAACTATATAGTACAGTCATTACCTTGGTATGGTCTTAACATGATGAGCATTCCTAGACATGAGGCATATTTTGTTGGATTTTCACTTTATCCATATTCTATCGCTTATTTAAAAGATTTTCATACAAAATTAGATATCAATGACCCATTTTAGAACATGATACAGAGGGCATGAGTATGTCATTCCTTCTTCATTACACTATTCAGATTCAATTGCACAAATAGGGTTTAGAGACATGGGCCTCCTTCTCCCTTATGATTTCTCACAATTCATATGATGAACTTATCAATAACAATAACACCTAATGTGGACATGAAAATTTTCATTCCTTTGATGGTTAAATGTTACAAGACTTTCATACAAAATTATATATCAATGACTCATTTTAGAACATGACACAGAGAGCATGAGTACGTCATTCCTTCTTCACTACACTATTCGATTCAATTACACAAATAGGGTTTAGAGACATGGACCTCCTTCTCCCCTATTATTTCTCACAATTCATATGATTAACTTATCAATAATATTAACACCTAATGGGGACATAAAAATGTTCATTCCTTTGATGGTTTGATGTTACTAAGAATTTACAATAGCACAAATTAGACCTAGTTCCTTTTATAACAGTATGGTTTGTGGGTTTGATGAAATGTGTCAAAGTGGCTAAGTTCTTCATAGGTTTTCCTTTCTCTTCTCTCACTATATTCTCAAAAGTGGAAGGTGTCAAAGTATCTAGCTTATTCATAGACTAGACGTTACTCATTATAATGATCCAAAAGGGGGAACTTTGGATCCTCTTCTCACTCTCTCTAATGTTGGGGTGTACTCAAGAATCTAGTCTCTCCTTTGGAAAAATTTGGGGACTAATAACCCCTAATACTCCAACGTCTCGATGGTAAATCTCAAGTCTCCAAGGAAAAACAAGAACAATAGTTCCTCCTTTGTAAAATGAACAAGTGTATTCTTTCCATATTTTGTTTATCTTTACTTTTTTTTTTTTTTTTCAAAGTTCAAAGTTACAAGCATTATCTAAAATTTGAGTAATAATTCAATTTATATCATAGATATTGAGTACACTCTATGTTGCATGTTTCATCATCGAGAATATCAACACCAATACATTAGAGAACCATTGTCGAGTAAAGACAAAATGTGTGTGCATGCTCAAGTATTTTTTTTGTTTTAAGCATGTAATTTTCAATTATAGACTTAAAGGGGGAATGTAGACACTAATTTTTTTAATATTTCTTTTTGCAATACCAAGCTTGATTGTGCTCCTTGCTAAGATAAATTCCCATATTTGGAATCCAATCAATTCATATTTCGAGTTATTTCATGAATTTCTTATCTTTAAACTCTTCTTTGACATCAATTCTAATATTATTTTATAAAAGTAGTAAATAAAATCTGTGATTTGTGTCACAACTTCATGTTTCATATTTCATCTTGTTTATCGTAGACCATAAAAATGGGTCATGATGTGGGGTTTGGCCTTGGCTAACATGTATGTTCCTTATTATATAAGTTCTCTGACGATATTTTTGGTTGAATATCTTATTCTGGTCATTTCATTTTCCTATGGTTGGTTTTATCATTATATTTCACCTAAAGATGACTATGTAAGAAATTAATTATCACTTTATAACACACCTGATACTCTTACAAGATATTATTATAAATATCATTCCAAAATCCCTCAAAGGCTCCCTTAATCAACCCAAATTAGTTGAAAATAAATTAGACAAGTCTCTATTATAGGTTTGAAGCACTCAATCAGGTTAAAGAGTCTAGCTTCCTCCATTTCCAAGTGTGAAAAGGTCATATATCTATGTCTTAACAAGAGAAAAGTCACTCCCATCATTATTCAAGGGTTTTAAGAAACAAAGGGTTAGGTCAAGTAGCTAAGGCAAACCACATCACACTAATACCATGTTGGATACATTATATGCTATATAATTAGCCTATTATCTTGGTATTAAGAGACGTGAGGGAAAATTTAGGGGGTTGATTAGTTGTTCACACTTACACAAGCACCTAGGATAACTATACAAGGTTTGATCCCATAACGAGGGCATGTTGTGTAACACTTGGATTGGTTTAGAAACTAAGAGTATGATTGTTAAGGGTAGTTCAACCTCATCACATGCACACATGTTTTCTCATTTTGGTTTTTGAATGCTATGATGAAAGGTTCTTGAGGTTTCTATGGTTTCCACTTTGTTTCTTATGTTTACGGGTCATCCCAAAGTTTTGTGAGCAAGAGAGAAATGCAACAATGCTCATTTCTAGACAATAAAAGTGGATTAGAAGTTTCAAATCAAGATTTCAAGGCATCTAATGATTTACAAATATAGGTCATGGCCATGTAAATCTAGTTTAGACAAAGACATTAGTTGTATGGTCTTTCCCTCCTCAATTTTTAATTTTAGAATCAACATCTAAGCCTTTCCAATCTCTAATATGCATGGTTCACCATCTTGAACATCCAAATCCTCCTTATTCTAACATGTACAACTAATTTTCTTTCTCCTCTTTTATATTTGAGATGTTACTTATCATTTATCAATTGCTACAAATTTAAAAGCATTATTCGATTGTGAATGGTTAATATTGGAAGCTAATCGATTAGAATAGTCCTTTGCTACAAACCTTTACATCCTCTTTATTATTGTGTATTCACACATTGCTAGATTTTATTGGGGTGTAAAAAATCTACTATTGGAAGGGTTTTTTTATTTTTTTGGTTTTTAATTTATCACGAATTATTATTACTACTTATTATTATTATAGGTTTTTGTTTAAATAAGGGAATGGTTGATTTATACAAAAGATTAGTTATTCTTAACTCACACCTGAATATTTAATTTTTGGATAAGGATGGGTCGACGAAAAATATTTTTGGTTAAAATTTATTGCGAAAAAACTATATTAAATATATAATGTTAAAACTATAATATTAAGTGTATCATAATATATATTTTATATTTAAATAATATAAAATAAATTATATTCTTATTATTTAAATATAAACTTTATATTAGGGGTTGGTTAATTTAATTAATCAACTAATTAAATCAGGGAGGTGTGCCTCGTCACTTAAGAAGGACATAACCCTTTGGGTTATTTAAATATGACCTTAGGTCATATATTCATGATATCGAGATAGAAGATTATAAAATCACGTAATAATATTCCAATGTGGAATTGGTAAAAAGGGGGGGAATAGAAGTGAGGAGGGAGTTATTGGACTGGTAAATGTAAAATTTTCTCGATAGTGGATTTATTCTACGTGGTTTTTACCCATTTAGGGGTTTTCCACGTTATATGTTGTGTTATGTGTTCAATGTGTTTATTTAATTTATTTATGTTGAATATGTTATAATGTTTAACTTTATATTAATTAATTTTGTGAATGTACCTTTTCACCCCTCATCCTGACATGGTACTAGAGCAGGATTAATAAATTAATTTAATCCTAATATAACCTAAGGTTGTAATAGTTGGGAAGGTAGTTAAACTATTTGGAATATCATTTAATGCCCCCTTCCCTTTCCATGTGGTTGGATGGATGAATATTGCATAGGTGAAAAAGTAATTTTGGACTTTCAACTGTGTGAAAATAATTCAACTTCAAGAATTACCAGGCCCTGGAAAATAAGGTAAGGGTTATAAATTTTTTGAAATATTTTATATAGTTTTACATAGTTTGCAGGGGATTCAAGAAAATCAAAAGGGGAAGTAAAAATTCAAAGTAAAACTTGAGTTTACAGGGGGAGACAAGATTTGAGAAAATATTTTTCTATTTTTTCATTGGTCAAGTAAAATCCTTGTCCCCTGGTAATACATTTGTTTTTACATTGTTTACTATGAATTTTGAACCCCTCATTCATGTCCCGAAAAGGTCCTCAGTGATTTTTTCACCTATATACAAACTATAATACTTGTATATTATTTATAAAATCTTTGTATTTTATAAAATATGTGTGTGTGTGTATAATTGTGTGTGTGTAATTATATATATATATAGACACACACACACACACACACACACACACACATATATATATATATATATATATATATATATATAACTATATATGAAAATAACATATATAATGCCATGGTTTATATAAACCTAAAACTAAATTATATAAACCTATAAATGTAATATTAAAATAAATATATTAATATATATGTGGGGGTGGCCCTCCAAACCGCCCCCTCTTAGTTGTGTTCCACTTTGTACTGCCGCTCACCCCGTGAGCACCTCTACATTCATGTCGCATGTCCCTCCGCAGCCCCATCACCTCTCGCCTCCTCGACAATGACCCCCTTTAGTTCTCCTTTCGTAGTGGGTTTAGTCCCACATTGGGATGGGAGAGGTAAAGGGAAGGAGTGATTGCGGTCACACCACCCCTTTTTTACTAAATTCCCTTACGGGAACATCTCGTAGAAATCTTGATGAACGGATCGACCACATTTGCTTTGTGATTATATATGCGGCTCGACCGCAGATTTGCATAGCTTCGATTGGTGACATATGTTTGGTTATATGGTTTACATTGATAATATATAAACATTGGCATTCCGTATATAATATAAATGTGGTACAGTTTGTTTTACAATATGGAATATGGATCGATGAAAACAACTCACTGAGTTGGTAAGGAAACTTGGTCAAGTTGACAAAAAAATCTTACCTAAAGGAGAAAGAGCTCCAAAAAAATTATATATATTGTTTTTTTGGAAATTGTATATATAAATAATTTTTTTATTTGTTCAAAAATATAGATATATTATAAAAATATTTTCTTGTAAAAATAGTAAAATTATCGTTTTAAATGATATATTCTTATACGACGACAATCTTTTCATCGTCATTTTGTTAAAAAACTAAAAAAATCACTTACATTTCAATTTAATTTTTTGATATCATTCTAACGTATTCTTGTATAGAATATTCAATTAACATGACCTCCTTTTTGTGTAAATTGATCATGATCGATTATGAGGATTAAAATACGATAGGGAAATTTCTATAAAACTCTTATTTTAATCCTTGTTTATTAATCATTTTTATCTCTATTTTATGCAAAAATGGGGTCTAATCAATTTTCAATTGATAAATCTTAGATGTTGAATGGAAACAACTACAACATTTGGAAGATTCAATTAAAGGCATAATTCATGGCTCGTAAATTATGGGCAGTTGTGAATGGAATTGAGAGAGCTCCTACGGAAAACATGCGAATGTTAATAATGTTGTTGCATATCAATAGAAAGTACAAGAGATGTCTATTATTTTGTGAAGCGTATAGGATGATTTTTTCTTCATATCAGAAATCAAGAGATTCTTAGTGATGCTTGGGATCAATTAGATTTAATGCATGAAGGTACGTGTTTATCAAAAATTATTAAATTGATTTTAGAGCTTATGACAACTCCCATGAAGGAGATGAAAAAGTGATTAATTATTTAATAAAAATCAAAAATATTAATTCATAGTTAGATGGATGTGGTAGTAATTTGATTCAAGATAAATTACTTTATTTTATTATCCAATTAAATATTCATGAAAAATTTAGAAATTTCATTTCAATTTTGAATTCTAAATATCAAATAGAACAAGACATTCCATATTTGCAAACCCTTAGTTCTCTTCTTATACAGAAGAACAAGTAATGTCAAATTTTGATTCTAAGGAGAATGCCACACAAGCACTTCTCACTTAGAAATCAAAAGATAAAACCTCTAGATTCAACAAAAACACAAATAAAACTTTTAAACCTCCTAGCAAGGATAAGAAACCTAGAAATCTAAGAGTTAGCTTTGATGGAAAATTTCATTATTGTGGTAAATTTGGACACAAGAAAGAGGATTGAAAATTTAAAAATAACAAAACAAATTTTAAATTTCAAAAGGGTAACAAATTTGTTCAAGACCAAAACCAAAATCAAAATCAAAACAAGAATCAGAAAAACAACCAAAAAAATCAAATGTAATTGCTTTGTATGCTGCTTTTGTCACTGCAAAAGAAAATGAATGGATATTAGACAGTGGTGCCTCTAGGCACATGACCTTTAGATATGATATCCTATCTGAACTTAGTGAATGTAATGATCAGATCTACTTGGGTGATCATTCCATTCTCGATGTTCAGGGTCAGGGAAAAGAAAAAGTTATAAATGGTTTTATTAACAATGTGTTGTTAGTTCCTAAACTTAAAATGAATTTTCTTTCTTGTTCTCAGTTGACTCAAAATAACTATAGTGTAACATTGTTAAAAGATAAATGGTTTATTAAAAATGAACATAATGTTACTATAGTTGAAGGCATTCAAAGAGATGGATTGTATGTGTTTTCTTGGTTATCCTTCTACTTCTTGTTTGAGAATAAGTGACATGCACATGTGTGGCATGAGATCTAGGTCATGTCAATTTCAGGAGCATGTACAACATGTCTCAACTAAACCTAGTAATGGGTTTGCCACCTATTTCCCAAAATCATGAAATGTGTGAAGGATACTTACGTGGTAAGAAATATGTTAATCCTTTTCATATTCATCATGATGATAACTCTTTTGAACCTTTAGAACTTGTCCATAGTGATGTTAGAGGACCCCTATAAGTTCCTTCTCTTAATGGTTCTCTGTATGCTATCACTTTCATTGATGATTTTTCTCGTATGATTTGGTCATATTTTATTAAAAATAAATCGATGTCTTGTCAAAATTTAAATAATTTAAATCTTTAGTTGAAAACTCTTCTAAGTATAAAATTAAGAGGCTTAGAACTAATAATGGGGAGAATATGTGAGTCAATCATTTGACTCATTTTTTGTTGAATGTGGCATTCAAAGGGAATTAACTACTCCCTATTCCCCTCAGTAGAATGGGATTGTGGAAAGGAAAACTGCACTATTCTAGAAATGGCTAGGACCATGATGCATTCTTCTCAAGTTCCTCTCGGGATGAAGCTATGAACATTGTTGTTCATATCTTAAACAGAGTTCCCACTAAATCCTTAGTAAATTCAACTCCTTTGGAAAAGTGGTCAAACCAAAAACCTAGTGTATCTCATTTGAGAATCTTTGGTAGCCCACTTCCCTCTTCATTCCAAAATCAAAATGGAAGAAGCTTGATCAGACCTCTTTTCCTTGTATCTTTGTAGGATACAATATAAAAACTAAAGGTCTTAGGATCTTTGATCCGTCAAAAAGAGAAGTTATAGAAAACATGAATGTTAAAATCTTGGAAAAACATTTTTTTCTTCTTCTTCATCTTCTATTATTTATGATGATTCTAATGAAAATGAAAATGAATTTGAATTTGAAAATTGTGAAAATAATGAATGTGATGAAGAAACTAGTGTTGAACCTATAGTTGAAAATGATATTGTTCTTAGTTCCTTTGTAACTAAAATACCTAGATGGGTTGAGTTTATTATTCATGACTCTAATCCTGAAAGCCTTTAAAAAATGATCAGGATTTATCATATATATCATGCTTTGATGAATTTGTATGAACCTGAACCCCAAAATTTCGAAGAAGCTTCTTTTGACGAAATATGGTTAGATGTTATGAAATTTGAATATATTTCTTTGATTAAAAATCAAACATGGGAATTAGTCCCTCCTCCTGAAAAACAAAGTATATTCGGATCTAGATGGCTATACAAGATTAAATACAAAGCAGATGGCAATATAGATAAATTCAAACAGACTTGTAGCTTGAGGGTTTACTCAAAAACCTAGTATCGACTACATAGAAAATTTTGCACCAGTTGCAAAAATGAGCACAATAAGGATTTTGATTGCCTTAGCTTTACTTAGTATGGTTGGGAAATCCATCAAATGGATGTAAAAAAGATTTTTTGAATGGTGATTTACAAGAAGAAATTTATATGACCCAACCTAAAGGCTTTGAAGAACCAAGAAAATAAATGTATGTTTGTAAATTAAAAAAATATTTATATGGTTTGAAACAAGCTCCTAGAGCTTGGTATTCTAAAATTAACAGCTTATTCAATGAGGTTGGTTTTCCGACTATTCATCCGACAATGATTTATTTGTTAAAATTGAAGAAAATATTATTATTCTCATTGTATTGTATGTTAATTATTTACTTATCACTAATAATTCTAACACTTTAATTATGAAAATTAAAGGAAAGTTAATGCAATATTTTGAGATGACAAATTTAGGATTATTGCATCATTTTTTGGCATGGCTATATTTCAAGATAAAAATTCTATTGTAGTATCTCAATCACAATATGAAACTAATTTTCTTAAAATATTTAATATGCTTGATTGTAAACTAGTTGTTATTCCTATAGAAGTAGGATGTAAACTTGATCCTAAACCTACATGTGAAAAATCTAATCCTACTTTGTACAGAAAACTTGTAGGTAGTTTGATTTATCTAACTATTACTAGACCTGACATTGCTTATGTAGTAGGGATTTCTTCAAGGTTTATGTAGGAACCTTATCAGGATCACTGGAAGTTAGAAAAAATAATTTTGTGTTATGTAAAGGGCACAATTAATTATGGTTTACATTATATTTCATCTAATAATGCATATTTATATGGATATTATGATTTTGACCATGTTGGTGATGTGATAGATCAAATATACAACTAGATATATATTCAAGTTTGGTGCAGTGCCATTACTTAGAGCAATAAAAAAATTGACAATTTCCATTTCTTCTACTGAGGTAGAATATAGAAGTGCAATGGAAGCAAAAAAATAAGCCATGTGGCTAAAGAGGTTGTTGGAAGAGATGCACATGGAAGTTAAAGGAATTACTCCTCTTCTGTGTGATAGATAGAGTTTTATTTCTCTTGCTAAGAATCTAGTTCAACATCAAATAATGAAGCATATTAAGATACATATGCACTTTATTCATGAGAAGGTTCTCGGTGGTGATATATATCTCCACCACCGCCCAACCGGATATTGGGTTGAAAACTTGTTCATGAAGCCATTATGTGTTACGAAGTTTTGTAAGTTCTATATAACGCTTTGGTCTTTCAAATTTCCCATTAAGGGGGAGTGTGCATGGCAATGCCACCTCCTAATGGATGGCTAGTTGATTGAATCTTTCTCCTCTATACTTCTATCCTGGTTTAGAATCATTGTAAAAGATATTGTATGATCTACAAGAAACTCGATAGATTTTACGGAAAATACAATCCAGTGTGCATCTATTTGTAAATGAGGTCCTTGTGTTATAAAAGGCTCCTAGAGATGTGGTATAATAATATTTCCATGAGAAACGGTGAGATTTATTCTCAAAAATACATGTGCTAGCCTAAACCTTTAGGGTTTATGGATTTGTAAATCATGTTGTATAAACAAGTAATGTTGGCATATGGATCTCCACTTAATATTAAGGGGAGTGTTAGAACTATAATATTAAGTATATCATAATATATAGTTTATATTTAAATAATATAGAATTTACTATATTCTTATTATTTAAATATAAACTTTATATTTGGGGTAGTTTAATTTAATTAATCAACTAATTAAATTAGGGAGGTGTGCCCCATCAATTAAGAAGGACCAGGGTTCATTTTAAGAAGCCTCTGGTAAATTGGAGGTAGAACATCCCCGGTGAATATACCTAGAACCACTTTCTCCGAAAGGTGAATTTTCCTAGGTTTCAAAAAAATGAATTCTCACCGACATTTTTTAGAGATAACCACGACCCGCAGGCAAGTTTTATTTAAGTAGAAATAGAAAAGAGGGTTTTGTTGACGCATAGTTATCGCATGATAGCAAGGTTTTTTGACACACGTCAACAACCCTTGTTTTCATGTGTCAACAATTCTCATTAACACATGACAACAATAACTATTGACACACGTCAACAACACTTAAAGGTTGTATATTAGGGGTGATAATTTTTAGAGGAAGTAAATAAGTAGAAATGGCGAGTGTAAAATATGTGTGGATAAGGAAAAATCAATATATGGAGAGTAACATGAAGTATCCTATCAGAATCGACGGATTTGAACTCGTAGGTCTCAATATAAAGAATTTATGTCATGGGTGCTGGAAGAGGAAATAGGTTGTGTATTAGAAGTATTGGGATGGATAACGGAAGTGGTATGAATATGAATGGAAGTAGGAATGTTAAGGGGTTAGATGAATGCCATGACAACTTTGAAGAAGAACCTATAAGAGGTACAAGTATCATCTCAAGAGTGTTTGGTAACAAGTAAAGCATTGAGAACATGTGGCATATGCAAAGGATTAACATGCAAATCTTGACAAAAAATTAGTGAGTTTTTCTAATTGTTCTTGATCAACATTAGTGTCCTCATCGTAAGATTGTTCACTATCATAGGTTTCAATATTTTCCAGAGGAACATTACATGAGTTAGCAAAGGGGTTATCATATTCATCCATTTCCTTACAAGATTTATGAATAGAGGGAGGAAGCTCAATGTACTCAAAGGAACCAAAATGACCACTACATGTGACGGGCATAAAAGGAAAACCCTTAAGGAAGGTTAGATTTGAGCATTGGGTTCACCAAATGATTTAATTTAATTTGAATTAAATATAAATATTACAAATTCACTATTGAACCAAATGATTTATAAATTCGGAATAACAAAATGAAACAAGCAGACTAAGATGTAAATATGAAACCATAAGAAAGAAGGTAAGATAAGAAGACTTAGCTTATTTACACTCGATTTGTAGTTCATCCGGACTAGGAAAATTGTTAAGAACACTGGGAAGAATTTCGTTACTAATCACTATAAATTTTATAGCTCACGAATATTTTCGAACACAAGTTCCGACAAAGAGGACATTAGTACTGGCACTTTGGATATTTATTCTCGGTGACGGTGATGGTGCGATCCTCATAACCTAATTTTTGTAATGTCAAAGTAAGAAAAATTCACATTAATTACAAAGTAAGAGGTAGAGGGAGCTTAGAATGAGGCTAACAAGGAAGGACAAGACAAAATCTTGAGAACACCTTATCAAGCTCGGACTTCTTAAGAAGCTAGTGACTAGTACAGAAAGGTGATGATGTAAGAGCATATAAGGATGATTTCATATGTTTTATATCATGTATATAATGTAGAAACAAGGTCATAATGATGAATAAAGGGGTACATGAGTGGAACTAGTGAAACTAGCTCAGTTAAGTAGGTCTAATCCTTAGGCCTAGTCTACAAATGGACCTGGAACAATGGATTGAATAATTTAGGTAGATTATAAATCATGTTATATTCATGCAACACATGATGGTACATATTTAAGGGGCTACATGATGAAAAATATTTTAGATTTTATGAGTTGTGGTGAGAAATAGCTCAATTTGGCCTATTTCAAGGACCTAGAATGGATGCCTAAGGAAAATAAAGCCATAAAAATCAATTAAAATCATTATATATGCATATTTACAGTATCAATAGTCATCATATGAAGCTACATGTTATAAAATAAACATTTGGAGGTGTGGTTAGGGTCAATGTTATGATTGTCTTTCGGAGACAAGTAAGTTTAAGATGCCCAAATGATATGGGATTAGAAGTTTCAGGGTGAACCATCACAAATTAGACATTTTATATCATTTATTTGGTATTCATTAAGGTTTTGACCAAATTTTAGTACCATAGGATGAGTTTTGTGCAAGAAATTGAAGTTTTTCCAAAATCAAAGCCAAGGACAAGGTATGCCAAAATAGTGCCTTGAATTCTTACCGTTTGATCTAAATTGAAAATAATTTTTACGATAAATCATAATAGAAATTTTTTAAGATAATATAGAGACAAATATTATGAAAAAAATATAAAGTCAAAAGGATGAATAGTAATAAATTTCTATCTATTTTTCTCGCGATAAAACCCTTATAAACCCTAAATGGAAGCGGTATGGAGATAATTGTTTGGTTATGCCTCCAAATGGAATTTTTTTACTATAAATTTATTTGAGTGTGTATAGAACTCATATTAGGTAATTTTCATAGTGTTTTTATCTTATGACACATGGTGGACCCCACAAGAAAATAGTTTTTTTGTGAAGAATTTTGTGTACAGGATAAATTTGCAAAGGAACCCATGCTCAAACTTTAGGTGACAGATATTTTGGATGTTCTCTTGATGTTCATGAATACATATGGGTTATTTATTTGTATAAATATGATGATACATGTGTTTTTCTCTCCTACTACTTGATAATTCTATGAAGGGAAACCAGTCATGAAGATATAAGGGACTACATGATGAATTACATAATAAAGTGATTATTTTGTCCCTGAATAACATGAAGTTTTCCCATATGAGATGATTTTTTTATTTTTTGGTTTAATGAATTGCTTTCATGTATAATCTTGAGTGATAAAAACTACCCTTTTGAGCTAGTGAAGAAGCCCTTAGCTACAATTATGAAGAAAGTGTTATTCCAAAAGAAGGTATGGCTATAAGTTCTTGAGAATGTTTCTTAGGATGCATATGAAGTATTTGAAGTGATAAAATTCCTTAGTGAGTTCCTTGAATGTGGATGTTCCATGTGAGTTGAATATTGGTACTTAATCCCTAGAACCCAAATGCAGACTCAGTTTAATAAATTTGAGTGATATGATGGTCCTTGTTATGTTTTGATTACTTTGTCAATTGGATGTGAAAGAATACTTAAAGAATGTGTGAACTTATTATGTCTCTATATGTTATGTTGATGTAAGTTTTGAATTGAATCATGTCTTAGGGATCATATTGAGTTCTAATAAGTGTAATAGAATCCATGACCAGATGTATAAGTGAGTGAACTTGCTCACCTTTTGAATACTATTAGCTTGTGCATGTAAATCAAATATAATTTGATCAAATTTGTACTTCATGAACAAAATAAGGAATCCTGGACACTTATTTACACTTAAAGGTGATCTAAAGATAATATATCATCATCTCCATGATTTTGAAAGGTTTGAAGGTGCATGCATAATTATTTACTTGATCATCCTTCATGATTACAATTTTTTGTTCTACATGGTTGTGTGTGAAGTCCTAATGAAATTTGAAGGAGAAATGGCGAGTTAGGAAGCATTTCAATAAGTTATAGAGTCAAGGAAGGAATTTTGTAACATATATGAATGATTTTAACACTTTTCCTAAGTCAGATTAGCTAGAAGACAAAAGAAACTCTCCTAAAGGGAAGAAGATAATTTTTACATGGCAATTACATTAGGTTGTAAGAGTAAAATTTTAGATATTTCATAAGGGTTAGATAGTTTAAGAAGGTTTCCTAGTTCCTTATAAGAATATGAATCATCTTGACAAGTTGTGTAAGTCACAATTTTTAACTGATACAAAATTAGGTGTAATCATTACAAAAGGAAAGATTTTTAGGAATTTATTCTTATTCCCTGTATGTTGGAATATTTGTATCTAAATAGTTTTTGGTAGATGAAGTGAAAAAGGAATGTGAGGTTGTTTTATGTTATTATATAAACATCTTATTTTGTGTGGTAAGTTTTTGTTGATGAACATACCATTGAAGTTGTAGTAAGGGAATGAAAATCAAAGGATGTATCTAAGGCATTGAGGACTGAAATTTTACAACATTTTTAGGAATGAAAGAGTAGATGATTGAGAGGTGTGTTTAGGATGAGAATCATGATAAAATGTTTATGAAGAAGAGTATTTGAGTGAGGTACTTACAGAAAATGAATAGGATGAGAAGAAAGAGGAATTAAGATGAGCTAAATAGGTGATCATATTTTTTCGTGAGAGACAACACAAGGAAAGTGATCAAAACATTTTTAAGAAGTCTAAGTGGATGCTTAGCATAAATGGAGTTGACGCTTCCTTATAAGTTTAAGTTTAGAAAATATTAGGTAGAATCTTGATTGAAGTGATAGGAGTTGAATATTTCATGCAAGTATGAGCTTGCTAAAGTTCAAGTGGCGGATTGACTAAACTATTGGATTTGATGCTTCAAGTTGAGCGGATGCTCAACAGTTGAAATCATTGTAAAATTTATAGGACAGTTTTTTCCAAGCTAGTTCATTGGTTTCAGTGATTTTTTCTCCCTTTAAGGGTTTCCCACATTAAATATTGTCTCTCTATGTTTTATCATATCAATTACTTGTGAATGGTGTTTGTATTTTCATCACAACTAAATTAAGCTAATTGAATTATCTGTCAAAGTTTGAATAAACACCGATTCACTCCCCTCTCATTTCCTAGAATTTACAACAATTGGTATCGAGCATGGTCCTCTTAAATCAAGTCTAATATCTTAGAGGAGGTCATCTTGCAACACAAGCACAGCTATAGATATAATCTATGGAATTATCTCAAGAGATAAGTATCTTAGTGAAGATGAAATTTTAGATGAAGATGATGTTGAAGTGAATATTGAAGTAGAATTGATAAGTTCCCTAGAGGAATTGAAACAAAAATAATAAAGAACCACAAATTGAAGATAATGGTGAAATAATATGAAGAGAAAATCAATATTATTGAGGAAAGGTGTAAGAATAAAGATGGATAACATGAAGATGGACTCAAAGATCTTGAATCCCAAATGGATTTGATCTCAACCTCTCTCAAAGTGAAAGAAGAATAGTACCTCAAATTCAATATAGAGTTGAATTCTCATGTTGAAAAAGAGACAAAATACATTAATGAAAAATAATATACCTACATAAGACATGAAGAGGAATTAATATCCTTAAAAATTAAACTAGAAGAAGAAAAAGAAGGATTGAAGATGTATGGAAAGATGTAAAAGAGCTCTAAAGCTTTGAATAGAATCCTGGATATCAAAAAAATTAGTAGGTGATAAGAAGGGACTAGGATTCAAATAAGAACCTATGAATAAGTGTGAAGAGGACAAGGATGGTCCAAGCATACAAACATGTATGAATATGACCAGGAGATAAATTCAAGAATGCATAAATCAATTAGACAACCAAATGCATCCAGGTATGAAATAAACTTTAATGGATAATTTCTTTTCTTGTCACAATTTTTGACATAGAACTAAGGAATGTAGGAATAATAACATAGATGGCCATCCATGGAGGGATAGAAGAGATGATAAAGCAAGTAATAGAGTATGATTTAACTATAAAGAGAAATGTTACATAGATAAGTACTACCTTTATGAATAATCCAATCATCTTTGGAGAACAAAAGAATTGAGAGGTATGAATAAGATAGTATGTTATAATTGTAATAGGATTAGACATGTTGATAGTAAGTGTTATGGTATTGAGAGTGCTAAGTATAGTTTGAATCTCATTCCATTCCCATATAGAAGAAAGAATCAAGTTAGGTGTTTCAATTTTCATAAACTTGGACACTTTGCAAAGCATTGTTATCAAAATAAACCTCCTAGGCATAGCATCGAACTCAAATAGAAAAATGGTGGGTTAAGAAGGTATACAGGTGTGAAAACCAATCCTAAGAGTGTGTCAAAAAAAGGTATGAGAGATACCAGCTCAAGCAAGATATCATAAAGTGTTAATAAGGTTGAGAAGGATTATAGCAAGCCCGGTGTAAATCATGAAGAACCTATAGTTATATCCAAGAGAAAACCAGGGAATGAAGTTCATTATACATGTTTATCAGGAATCCAATCAGGTGATGAAGACTTAGGATATAAAACTATCACATCTAGCAGGTCATTTAAGAAGAAAGAGAAGGGTCCAAGAGAAAAGGAGAAAATAATGAGTCATAAAATTCTCTTAATGACTTTATATTGTTTTGAGATGGTCTAACAAAAACATTGTGCCTTCTCTAATATTCTATAAGGCATGTACCATTGAAAGGAACCATGATAATACTTTAGAGATATTTCCCCACATATATCTCGTTAATCATAAAGTTCTCCATGTTGTAAATTGAATTAATAGTAAAGGTATGGTTTTCTAACCCCTAACAAGATTCTTGAGCATGCATTATATGTGTGAAATATTTTGAAGATCATAATTGTTTCGCTAAACAAGGGAAATTTCCTTCATAATCAAGCTGTTTTTTTTATCAAGTATATTTCCATTTAGTCGAACTAGCTTAAGTTAAGCTTATCATAATGATTATATGATGTATGCCTAATCATCAAGGTTTGAGTCATAAAAGAAAGTATTATCTAGTCACATACTAAACAATAAGTGGCTCAATTTGTAACATGTTGTAAAATATGTCTTGTGACCATGTCTTAGTAAAAGGGTGTCTATTTCACCTTTTTCTTAGATTGTTTCTTTAAAGTGTTGATGAAACAGATAGGGTAACAGGCATAGGAGGAATACCTATTCAAATTTCAGTTGATGGGTTGTTGTGCACGTATGACTTCCAAATCCATAGCTGATCGTGAGAGCTTCCCTTTGGCTAGGAGGAACTACCTGTAATGAAAAAAAGATCACTAGAAGGAATTAAACAATATGGGAATGAACGCCTAGCGTGAGCTAGAGATCTCAGGAAGTATGATACTTCCTAGATGGATATCAATCCACTATTTTAAACAATTCAATGTTGTAAACAAATTAAATCCTATTGTTATTTTAAAATGATTTAGGTATCTCACTTAAAAACACAATAAGAAATAGATCTAATCTAACAGGCTAAGCTAGAATAGAATCCAAAGGTCGAATGATTGGTTCTGGGTCTCTACAGGTCTGATAAAGGTCTCGAGTAGATCACAGGTGAATGAGGGTGAGATAAAATTAGGTGGGTAGGTCTCTATTCAAGGCTGTGTGGGAAAACACAGAGACCAATTTTGGTTATGTGTGACTGACGGCGTTAGGTATAACTAAAGGTCTTGCCATTCTTGTGCATTCTAGAAATGTCACAGAACAAGTTGGGGTCTCCTTTGTGATTGCACAAAGGACTTTGGTTTGTCGAAATGAGGTATTGGGTGACTTTATTAGGATTTTGTGAGGTTTTAATGGGTATATGGAGGTGAAAATGTGGAGAAGGTCAATAGGAGCAAGATAAACAATGGATGATGAAATGAAATAACCAGAAAGTATGATGTTGTACTTACTTGGATTTCATTCCTAAAGGCCTGTGTGTGAGGTATGGAGGTGTTGATGATGGGTTTGAAGGTTGCAAGTGATCACCAACTAAAGAAAATATTTTGCATGGGCTACATGTACACTCCTCTTTGCTTGGATAGATCAGATCATGGCTGGGATGGTTGTGCAGGAGAAGATGCTCAATCTCCTTCCTTGGATGTGAGTTTTCACTGGAATTGGCTCTCTGAAGATGTGTTCTTGCTCATCAAATTTCTCCCAATGTTTTCCAACCTTGAGAATAAGGTAGTTTAGGGGTTAAAAGGGGTAACCGATGGTCATAGTCTGGCTTAACTGGTGATGGTTAGGGGTAACCGACATCGGTCAAGGTGGGATTTCCTAGGTTTACTAAACTAGGGAGATCCTCTTGATTTCCTTGAATCTCATGTCGTTATCCTACGGATTAGAATAGGAGCCTCTTGTGAACATGTGGGAATGTGGTTAGAGGGAATGTAGGAATTGATTTTTAGGGTTTGGGTAAGTCTTAGTTAGTTATGGTAACTTACTAAGAATAGGTCTTAGGTTGAGTTGGCTTGGTGAGGTGTCTAAGTGAACTGTATGTGTGGATATTATTTAAATAATATATTTAAATAATAAATATAGTGAGGATAATGCATTAATTTAATTTAATTAATATTAGTGGGGTAAAGGGGGTCATGGCTAGGAAAATGTAACAAAGGGTGCTTATATGTCGAGGGACAAAAGGAGAGTGTGACCTAATGTTAGTGTCTACATTTCTCCCCTTTTTTGTGTAGCTTGTATTGGTTAAGCGACACGAACAAAAAAAGATGTGGTTACCCCATTTGTGGGTGAAGGTGATCCCCTCAAACCAGAACTAACAAGGCAACATGCTTTGAAGCGATGAGTAGTTTGATAAAAGGTAAATGTGAGGAAAAAGCAAGTGGGGTACAGGGAAAGGGGTGAAAGGTCTACTCGTGCAATCAAGTTAATGGGTCGTGGTCATAGTAGCAATAGCCAAATGCACGCACACATATAAACTACAAAGACACTATCGGTTGAAGAGCAAGCAAACTCTACATCTTCTAAGGTCGATTGGTTTATCCAAACAAGGTTGAAGTGAATCCAAAGATCAAGGTATAGGATATGGTCAGGAAACACAACATAGGTTAGGTGCAGAACGTTTAGGTATGTTTTGGTACACCAAAGGTAGGGTCAGGATAAACAATCACAAAGCAATAGGCTAGGTAAGGTCATTAGGTCAATCAACATAGGTAACAGTGCCACAAGGTATAGCGAACACATGAGGTCAAAGGTCACTAGCAATGGTCTAGGTCCAAATATCTAGGTCACGGCATGGGTAAGGCCAAGGTAGGGGTAAAATAATGAGTCCCCAAAGGAGGAAAAATGGAGGTAGTAAATGATGAGGTTAGGAAAGGTAAGGTAATGGGTTGGGTAAAGGTTGGATGGGGTAAAGAGCAAGGTAGAGGGTGGGGTAAAATTGCAAAGTAGGGGCAATGTGTTGGTTAGGTTGACCGATGCTTTGGTTTTCCTAACCGCATCGGTTAGCCTGTTTCACATTCCAGCCACCGGTTGGTACTTTATCCATTTTTTATCACCAGATTCACCTATTCTTGCTGTTCTTTGTATCATTTACAGAGAAGCAGCCCTACGATTAATCACCGGTTCACATGGTGTTGACACAGAAGACAATCAAGTGCCCTCGTATTCAAAGACATTTGCCAACCACTCCCACCTAGTCCTTCACCACCTTCTATTTTATCACCAGCCATGGATCCCATCCAGCCTACTACTATCACTACCGAAGATGAGGAGTTCACATGACTCCTTGACCAGAACCTTGTCACCTTGCAGTTTTACCTTTCCCACTCGTCCACTCGAGATGCCTCGGGTCAGTTGATATATGACATGCCTATATCTATCCCCCCAACTCTCACACCCACTTCCGCATCAGCCCCATCTAGCTCCATGCTTCCCGCATCCACCTTACCCCCAATTGTTTCATAGTTAGGTTCTATACCCACTATGACTGCACGTCTGTTACCTCTGTGGCACCCATCACATCCACCATACCCTTGAATGAATACCCCAAACACAACCTCATCCACCCCTAATGTCTCATACATACCTGTAGCTACATTCCCACCTCTAGTGTTAGTGACCCCTACCCCATTTCAGAATGTGGTTCTTTCCATTCCACAATCATTAGCCCCTATTACCACTAGGGTTACCATGACCCTTCCACCCCCATATACATACTACCAACAACCTCATGTTTCATCCATTATTCATTCCGGGTACGTACCCCCTATTTCACTACCTTCTTCTCTAGCACCCTATGTGGTAGCCCCATACACTAGAGTGTCACCCTTGTTATATGCCCAAAACCAACCTCCTCATGCTACATGAGGCATCTAATCATCACAACCCACCAATGACCTAGTTAAATTGATGTTGGAAAAGATGCAGACATTGGAGGCTTTGGTTTCTAGCTCCCACAACAATCTCACCTACAACGAGATTTACAATGAGCCTAATCACCCATCCATTCCTATCCATTCATACCCTGTGCATTGGGAAATGCCTAAATTCAATCGTTTCAATAGCAAAGAAGACCCCAACAACATTTGTGGTCATTTAAACATGGGTGTTATCTCGATCGATCATGATGATGCCTTGTTTTTGAGAACTTTTCCCATGTCCCTCACTCGGACCTACATTAGATTGGTATAGTGGGTTATCTAAACACTCTATATTATCATTCAATCAGTAGCCCAAGCCTTCTTGGATCTTTTCTATATCAATATCATCAAGAAGGTTACCATGACCAATCTATATTCCACACATCAGTATGAGGATGAATCTATCACAGATTTTTCACTCACTGGTACAGCCTGATCAATCAACTTACCTTCCAACTACCACAAACTGAACTCATCGAGCTCTTCACATGAGCTTGCACTAGACATATCTCCCTAACCTTGTAGGTCCAAACCTTCCAAACATTCGATGAGGCATTCACTATGGCATGAAAGTTAGAGATTTGGGCCATCGAAGAGAAGAAAATCCAATTACACAATAAGAATTCGGCATTCAAGTCGAATGATACCTCTTCCTCTTCCAAACCACAAACCAATTATTCAAAAGCTAAGGGCACCGCTAATGCAATGGTACTCAAGGTTATCCCAGCTCATCCATCAAATCAGCTACACCCTCATCTAATCTCTCACCTATCTAGACTTTTCAATTCAGACAAGAGCAGTGAAAATATACCCCAATTAGGGAACCTTACTCTTCTGTCTTAGAAAATCTTATCAAAGCTGGAGCCATCACCCTTCCACCCATAAAACCATACACTAGTTTTGAGCCTACTCACCCCATGCCTGCATGGTATACAAAAATGATTTCTCAGTAACTATCATCGAGTAAAGGGTCATAGTGACAAAGAATCGCATCACTTTCAAGAATATTGTCCAAGAAATTCTTGAGAAAGGTGAATTAACTGTGGATAATCCCAACACCTCCCCAATCAAAATCTACAAATCTTCAAAAACCATTTCCCAACTATGCCCCTTTATCCAATCAAACTGGTGAGACATCAACCGATGATACCCATACCCGTAAGGTTCGCGTTATCTTTAACAAGATACATGTCACCTCTCAATTACCTCACATCCCTTCCATAGAGGAAATCCTAGCTCAAAATCCTCCTTCCACATTGGAACCAATATCCCCTATTCCTTCACCAATAGAGGAACACCTTTCATCTCCTTCATCACCTAATGAGGGGTCTTCCACTAACATTGAAAACATCTCACCCCTAGCTTCTCCACTTAGAGAACCTTTACGTACAATACCTCCTCCACCCGAGAGGATTACCCATTACCTCCTCCATCCACAGAGGAGCACCTATCTATTCCTCCACTTATAGAGGAGCTCCCATCATCTCCTCCACCCATCATAGACCCAGTTGAGATACCTTTGCCTCTTGGTGAGCATTCTCCATCAGCTACCCAAAATCCAACAGACCTACTTTCGGCTCTCTTACCCACGGAAGCTGAAGCTGGCCAATTCCCTGTCTCTAAGACACATTTTATGGGAATTCCCATTAGGTCCTCACTAACTCCACCCACAGACATGTTGTTCTCATGTTTGGCCGATCACTTAGATTATGTGGATAGGGATTTATTATGGGGGTGCCTCTTACTCCCTGTCTCAACACACATGTAGAGATCCCTTGCTGATACCTCCACTATCTACCCAAACACATTTTGACCCATCAAACCAAATACAACCACTATTGTCACAACCCCTTCCATAATACATGTTAGCACTCACACCACACCCTTACCCATAACCCGACCTACATCTAAACCCAAACCCATACCCATAACATTTGCCTCAACTAAACCTATTACCACTTTAGGGGTCACCCCAACCACCCTTACTCATCCACCTATTAAACTGGATTTAGCTACATCCTCCAACATCAAAACCACACCTACACCAACACCCAAACTAAAGAAACAAACTCATTGACCTCATACCCCAACCGTACCAATCACGCCCGCACTTGTCCCGTCTGCCTTAAGACCTCAGCTGCCCAACATGGTCAAGCACCCCGCACCCATCCATAAACCAATAAAGACAACAACCCATTCCTTCCTCACAAACCTATAACCTACTCATGCACACAATATGACTTATACCCACACCTACAGTCTCTTTACCACCAATACCTCCAATACCTTCAGTTATTGCTTCACTACCCACTACACTTCAGTCATTATCCCTCACACCCAAAGTATGAACCACGTCATCTACCTTCACAACACCCCCATTATCCCTGTGGATAACTCACCTTCTTCCTCCCTCTAATTTTCCTTCTATACCTCATACACCCACATCACCTTTACACAAGAAGGTGCAACACAAAAACAAACCCCACTACCCCACAACAAGGTAGTCAAAACAACCGCACACCCTCCTACCTGTCCATCTACTATACCCCTTCCCAAAATAACCCGATCGATACCTCAAACCACACCGGCACCTCAACCCATAGCTTGACCCATTCCTCCTCTTCCAATCATAGTTCCTTGACAATCAACCACACCTACACTTAAACCTACGTTCACTTCCCATTGTGATCCACTAGCAGGGTCCTATGCCAAAATTTTAACTAACCTCCTCGAGACCTTTGTTATCACATTACCACCACTCTAACTTTACGACCCCCTCAAACCCAAGCCAAAAGGGTTTAATGATACTAAAATTTACACATACCATCATGTTTCAGTGGCATGATGTCAAGAACTGCAAGGCCTTAAAAAGTCCTTATCCAATTATGTCCACTCGTAAACCAACTTTGATGATGATGACCTTCTCGACAAGGATCCCGCTTCACCAACACCCATTCCCACACCACCCACTCAACAACCACAACCTCCACCCTCACAAACCTTCTGAGCCACACCCAAGATTTAAAATTAACATGGTTTGCATCGAGAGACTTTCCAAGCCACCACCCAAATGTCGTTGCACCCAGCTTGACCTCGTAGGGCTTTTCTCCTCCAAAGAGGTTTTTTCCATCGTGTCATTATACCACTCACCCTACACCTTCTCCATTTTCCAAATTCCCTCAAATCAACATGATACATGTCACTACACATGCGTAGAAGGGAAAAGAAAAGGCAACTGACCCACTAACCAATCCTATACCCAACATACCATCTGCACCCATACTAAAATAACTATCTATGACCCCACGTATCCCATTTCTAATAGCGTCACACATTGCACCATGCTCAAACAATTACACCAATATCCCCTTAAAATTTCTTTATATGACCTCATCCAAACCTCGAATCCCATCGTCAAGCCCTCATGGAGGTTCTTCAATCTATTGAGGTTTTACCCAATGACCCTACACCCGTAACCTCCATTATCACACCTCATCATGTATCCTCTCTCACCAAATTACCACCTTCATCCTCACCTCACCTTATTCATCAAGTGGCCTCCCTTAGCTTCTCGAGAGGAGGATATCACACAACACCAAAATGATGACCCAAACCCAGCCCTCTTCATCTTTTTCCACATTAATGACATATGGGTACACCGTGTGATGATTGATGGAGGCACTAGTATTAACATCATTTCATCCCATGCATTTTCTCAAATGTGCATACCTGACAATTACATGCATAAACATCTGGTCATGGTGCATTCATTCAATGACGCTATCACCTCCACACTGTGCACTATCATCCTTCACATTCACGCGGGCCCCCGCACTCGCTCCTGCAATTGTTTTATGTTTTGGAGGGTGAATTCCAATATAACTTGTTACTTGGTAGACCCTAGATCCATGTCATGGGTTACGTTCCTTTCACTTTGCATCGTTGTGTAAAGTTTGAATGTGAAGGACACACTTATACCATTCCAACTAACCCATCACCTTTCAAAACATACAACATGCTTTACCAACCCAATGATGTGCTCATACCGCATGCAAGCCGTACCTCCATAACCACTACCACTTCACCTAAACCTCCACCTACCAAAGGTATAGTTGCTACCTCAGCCACACATACCTCCTCTATTCCTACAATCTATAACCTTCATGGTTGACCCATTAGCTTCCCAATCCATTAACTCCACCTCCACATCGATCTCTGACACATCATCCATACCAGCTACCTACATACCAACCACTGATCCCTTGGAAGGTATTTTTCAACGCCTCACTCTAGAGGAGTACCGTCTATATAGTGTCAACACATTCCTTACTCCGCACGAGTATGGAAGCCTTCACCAACACCCTTTCTATGATCACCGTATAGGAGAACACCTCCTTTATGGTCCTCCTCATCTTCATACTAGTCTCACCTATGGGGGACTTGATACTACCACTTACACACCTAAACCACCATCACAACCCCACCCATTTTCTGCTGACTTCCAATCACTTACCAATCACCATTTCACCCACACCTTCCTGCACCATTATGCGTGGAAGGGTTTTGGTTTTGGATTTTACGAGCAAGGCCGCCATACCATTATTCCATGTACCACTCACAAACATAATGACCATAGTGGTATCGGCTTCCCTGAACCTCCTACCAAATAGGCCCGCATTGAACTCATTGAAGACCCTAGCCCTCCTCCACCTTCATCTTCATCACCACCTTCACCCACTCCACCTTCATCACCACCCTCACCGACGGAGTTGATGGATCTTGAATCTATCCCCTAACTTTTTTTTCATAAACACCATTTCCTTGGGGCCTTTGACTTATCAACGCAAAGGCGAGGCCCCTTCCACTCTCCCATTCCTGTATCCTAAGATGATCGATGATGACACACCTACAATTAACATCGTTCAATGTTAGGATGATGAATCCATAAATACCTACCTTGGTGTAGAAGACTCATATATTCATCAGTCATTACCCTCTCGAGACACAAACCATGTTGAATGAATCAACTATTGAGATCAGCATTCATACTTAGGATGATCCGCACATCCTAAATATTAGACAATATTTAGATTCTCCATGCTTTCACTTGGTCTTACGTATACATGCCCGGTATTGACCCCACCATAGTGTTCCACAATATCGTAATTATTCCCAATGTCAAACCTATCAAACAAAAGTTGAGGAAAATACACCCTTGTATTGCTCTTCTCGTCCACGAAAGAACTTCAGCACCTTCTTTCAATTTCCTTCATCTTACCCATTGATTATCCTCATTGGATTTCTAACATTATCCCTATTACTAAAGCAATAGGGGGACTCCGCATTTACACGGACTTCCGTGACCTCAACCTCGCCTACCCGAAAGATGACTTTCCCTTGCTCGGTATTGATCACCGGTTGACCTCACCACTTGGTCATGAGATGCTCTCACTCATGGATGGATTCTCGTGTTATAACCAAATTGTTATTTCCCGAAATATCAGCACAAGACCGCATTCATTACCCCTTGGGGAACCTTTTGCTATCAAGTCATGCCTTTTGGCCTTAAAAACATTGGTGCTACATATCAGCGTGCTATGACTTACATCTTCCATGATATCATGCATCACATATTGGAAGATTGCGTGGATGATCTCTTGGCCAAATCAACATCGCGCCGAGAACCTCGCTGTCCTTGAAACCATCTTTGACCGCCTCATTAAATATTATGTCCACCTTCAACCTAAAAGTGTGTCTTCATGGTTCTCTCAAGAAAGCTCCTAGGATTTATTGTTTCCCTCCATGGTATAGAAGTTGACC
This sequence comes from Taxus wallichiana var. yunnanensis, assembly GCA_018340775.1. Classification (NCBI taxonomy): domain Eukaryota; kingdom Viridiplantae; phylum Streptophyta; class Pinopsida; order Cupressales; family Taxaceae; genus Taxus; species Taxus wallichiana. The sequence goes on from CM031234.1 coordinate 79,277,363, forward strand.
CTACTAAAGTCAAGGCCATTCTGGAAATGCCTCCACCCACTAACCTTAAACAACTCCGTAGCCTGCAAGGTAAATTACAGTCCATTCACTGTTTCATTTCACAATTATCTGATCGGTGTTAACCATTTCATCATCTGCTTAGGAAGGATTTCTCCTTTGAATGGCACAAAGTTTTGAGGCCCTAAAACAATACCTTCTCCAACCACCCATACTCATTCCACCTAAAGACGATCAACCTTTTTACCTATACATATCAGCTACCGATCATTCCTTGGGAGCCATGCTCGCTCATCGTGATGAAAAACACAGGGAGCAGGCGGTTTATTACATAAGTCGTACTCTTTTGGACTATGAAACCTGATACAACCATCCATAAAAATATTTTCTTAGCCTTAGTTTTCATTTCCACCAAACTCCACCATTACCTACTCAACCACAAAACCTATGTCATGACCAACACCGATCCCTTACACTTCATGTACACCAAACCTTATCAAAATCAGTGCACCGCACAATGGCTTATGCTTTTAGCTGATCTTGACCTCGAATTCATTCACCAAAATTCCATCAAGGGCCAGGCTATCACTGACCAACTAGGCTGACACACCTATTTCTAGGGACCAACCCTCTAATTTTGACTTTCCCGATGAGTCAATTGCTACTCTTTCCTGGATGAACCCCCTTACCAAATGACACTATTCTTCGATGGTTCTAAGTGTCAGTGTGGGGTGGGGCTGGTGTTATCCTCATTCCTCTGGATGGAGAACCCATGCCTTTGTCTTTCAAACTAAACTTTGAATGCACCAACAATATTTATGAGTATGAAGTGCTCGTACTAGGTCTCCAGGACGTATATGCCCTAGATGTCAAATCAATCCACATCTTTGGTGATTCACAATTGGTCATAAACCAAGTCAATGGTATGTACCAATGTCATAATGAGATACTTCAAAAGTATAAACATCATGTAGACATACTTTTGACCACCTTTGATCGTTACACCCTTCAAACCATCCCATGTTCAACCAATAAATTTGTCGATACCATGGCCTACTTAGCTTCCCAAATACCCACTTCCCTGTCGATTCCAAAATATTTGTCACCGTATAATGCCTCCATTCACCTTCTTATTTACCTCATGATGTTTACTCAATCAGAAATGACACCCCTAACCCGAGTGACCTTTGGTATAAACAATACTCTGACTACCTTTCCCTCTCCATCTTACCTCCTGATCTCACCCGTAATGGACAACGCGCCTTCCTTAAAAAGGTATCTCATTTCATCATTCTGGGGGACTCCTCTATAAGTGCAGCTTTAATGGTATTCTCTTACGATGCCTCAAAAGTTCTAAAATTCCTTATACCATTAAGGAGGTTCATGATGGCATATGTGGAGGTCACTTTAGTGGCCTTGCTTTATTGCTAAGTGTATTCTTTGCCTAGGATATTACTAGCCGACCCTTAACCATGATTGTTGTGACTATGTCAAATGTTGTGTGAAATGCCAACAACATTCCAACCTTCATCATACACCCATTCATGCTTTACAGGTCGCTTGTGACCTTTGGCCCTTCTCTCAATGGGGTTTGGATCTTGTCAGAGAAATCAATCCTCATTATTCCTAACGCCATCAATGGATCATAATCTGCATCAATACTACACAAAATGGGTGGAAGCCATACCACTCATCTCCATGAATTCCGAGAAAATATGTGAGTTCATTAACCATCACATCATTTTCCACTTTGGTTTCCCTCATCACCTCATCACTGATAATGGAAAACAATTCAAAAACAAAACATTACAAAAACTTTACGATGCCTTTGGCATTCAGCTCAATTTCTCATCACCTTATTACCCACAAACCAATGGCTAAGACAAATCCACTAACAAAACACTCAACAAAATTCTCATGAAAGTGGTTGACGATCTTTGGGAAGGATTTGCATACACACATTCCTTTTGCCCTATGGGCACACCGCACTAGTATTCACACTTCCACTGTGGCCACACCCTTTTCGCTGGTCTACGGTACAAAGGTTGTTCTACCTCTCGAAGTCCAGATCCCCTCACTCCGTATTTCTCTCCATGACATGCTTACTGATGATGAATTTCGTCAAGACCGCTTAGCACAACTAGAGTTATTAGACGAATGTTATCTTAACACTCTGGATCACCTTCAAGTTTACCAATAATGTATCAAACGTGCTTATGACAAATGTGTTCATGAACGAACCTTCCAAGTTGGTGACCTTGTCCTAAAATAAAATCAACATGTAACCAAAGCAGAAAAAATTAAATGGGGAAAATTCACTCCTAATTGGCTTGGAGCATACATCGTAACTCATACCTATGGATCAGGTGCCTATCGTTTATCCTGTCTTGAGGGTAAACCCAAACCTAAGCCTCTCAACACATTGCATCTTCAACCATTCTATTATTGTCTCGTTTTCCTACCTCACCTTTTATCTCTCTACACACTCATCCCTTGAGCGCTATTCACTCCATACACCTCCCTAACGATTAAACAAGAATCATGTGAGTACGCGTCACTTGTTATCTTCTCTTCATATGTATACCATGGCACTACACATAGCATGATACTCATGGATACTTTTCGTCTACCTTTAGATTAGATCCCATGGTCATTCCACCTTTCCTTTTGAACAAGAGTCATATCCTTCACCTTGGTCTTGTCCATGATTTCAAAGCCCTCACATCGGACCAAACTCCTTGAGTCAAACTTCTAATAAAAAGATTACTCCCTCAAAAGGACATCTTCCTCTCAAAAAAATTGCTGCTATAAATAGACTACTCCCTCGAAGGACAGCTATGTGAAGCTTTCAAAAAAATGAGAGAAACCAAAGCTTCCCACATCGATCGGCTTCATGAAGACCTCAAGGAGTACCATGTTATTTCTCCCATATAGACTTCCCACATCGATCATTCTATCTTAACAAAAAAAAATTAGTCATGGACTTGCCCATTGTGACCTCGGACCTCTTACCCAAAAGACCTGTCACTCAAAACATATAAAATTAACTACCTTTCACCCACCTTACCATTTCCACTCTCATTTCCTCAATCCCTAGGTGAAAATTCGGACAGGTTGAGAGATTAAATGAGGGTGTAGCCTGATTCGATGGATTAGCTGGGTCGGGCTTGAGTACCACTGCGTTAGTGGTGCCCTTAACTTTTGAATAATTGGTTTGTAGTTTAGAAGAGGAAGAGGTATCATTCGACTTGAATGTTGAATTCTTATTGCATAATTGTATTTTCTTCTCTTCGATGGCTCGAATCTCTAACTTTCATGCCATAGTGAATGCCTCATCAAATGTTTGGAAGGTTTGGACGTGTAAAGTTAGGGAGATATGTCTAGCGCAAGCTCGTGTGAATATATTGATGATTTCAATTTGTGGGAGTTGGAAGGTAAATTTATTGATCAGGCTACACCAGCGAGTGAAAAAATCTGTGATAGATTCATCCTCATATTGATGTGTGGAATATAGATCAGTCATGGTAACCTTCTTGACGATATTGATAGAGAAATGATCCAAGAAGGCTTGGGCTACCTGATTAAATGAGAATATAGAGTGTTTAGGTAACCCACTATACCAATCTAATGCAGGTCCAATGAGGGACATGGGAAAAGTTCTCAAAAGTAAGGAATCATCATGAGTGATTAGATAACACCCATGTTTGAACAACCATAAATTTTTTTGGGGGTCTTTTTTACTATTGAAACAATTGAATTTAGGCATTTCCCAATGCACAGGGTATGAATGGATAGGAATGGATGGGTGAATAGGCTCGTTGTAAATCTCATCGTAGGTGAGAGTGTTGTGGGAGTTGGAAACCGATGCCTTCAATGTCTACATCTTGTCCAACATCAATTTAATTATGTCATTGGTGGTTCGTGATGATTAGATGCCTCCTATAGTGTGAGGAGGTTAGTTTTGGGCATATAACAAGGGTCAATTCCGGTGTATGGGGCTACCATGTAGGGTGGTGGAGAAGAAGGTAGTGAAATAGGGGGTACGTACCTAGAATGAATAATGGATGAAACAGGAGGTTGTTGGTAGTATGTATATGGGGGTGGAAGGGTCATGGTAACCCTAGTGGCAATAGGGGCTAATGATTGTGGAATGGAAAGAATCATGTTCTAAAAGGGGGTAGGGATCACCGACACTAGAGGTGGGAATGTAGCTATAAGTGTGTATGAGAAATTAGGGGCGGATGAGGTTGTGTTTGGGATAGTTGTCGAGGGTAAGGTGGATGTGATGGGTGCCACAGAGGTAACAGACATGGCAGTCATAGCAGGGTATAGAACCTAACTGTGAAATGAATGGGGGTAAGGTGGATGTGAGTAGCATGGAGTCAGATTGGGCTGATGTGGAAGTGGGTGCGAGAGTCAAGGGGATAGATACGAGCATGTTGTATATCAACTGACCCAAGGAATCTCAAGTGGATAAGTGGGAAAGGTAAAACCGCAAGGCAGTAGGGTTCTTGTCGAGGATTCGTTCGAACTCCTCATCTCCGGTAGTGATAGTAGTAGGTTGGATGGGATCCATGGCTGGTGATAAAATAGAAGGTGGTGAAGGACTAGGTGGGAGTGGTTGGAAACTATCATAGAATACAAGAGCACTTTCTTGTCTTTGGGTCACCGTGAACCAATATTGATCAGGTAGGGCTGCTTCTCTATAAATGATATAGAGAATAGTAGGAATAGGTGAATCTGGTAATAAAAATGATAAAATACCAACCGGTGGCTAGAATGTGAAATAGGCTAACTGATGCCCACCGTATGACTCGGCGAGCAGCAAGTAGTCAGGGTAACTTCTTCCGGGTAATATGTTGTTTAAGAATGTATGTATTTTGAATTTTTGTGTGGTTTGGTAAGAATCGAGAGAAGAGAGAAGGATAGAAGTGATTTTCTATGATTCATTTGTTAACCATCAACTAGTCATGACTTCCAGCGTATAGGTTGCCCTCAATTAATGTGAGCTAATGTAATAAATCAGAATGAAATGCACTTGTTTTTAAACCCAAATCGAAAACGTGGAATTGGATGACATAATAAGATGAAGAGGAAGAGGGATGCTCTTTCACTATAATGCAGAAAGCATGAAGAAATGATTCTTTTTAATTACACCAAAAGAAAAGTTTCCTTTAGAGAAAATAGAAAGAAGAGGTGGATTACCAGAAATAAAATTAGTATGTACACTTTTTAAAAGGGAAACAAACACACAATTTTTCCTAGGAATGAATGAAATGCAAGGAACCCCAGATGGGTCCCACCGGCATGCCAAAATGTTTCACCTTTTTCTTAGATTATTTCTTTGAAGTGTTGACAAAACAGATAGGGTAACAGGCATAGGAGGAATACCTGTTCAAATGTCATTTGATGGGTTGTTGTGTGCATATGACTTCTGAATCCATAGCTGATTATGAGAGCTTCCTTTGGCTAGGAGGAACTACCTGTAATGAAAATAATACCACCATAAGGAATTAAACAATATGGGTAGTGAACTGCCTAGCGTAAGCTAGATCCGGGAAGTATGATACTTCCTAGATGGCTGTCAAACCACCGTTATAAAAAAATCAATGTTGTAAACAAAGTAAATCCTATTCTTATTTTAAAATGATTTAGGTATCTCACTTAAAAACACAATAAGAAATAGATCTAATCTAATAGGCTAAGCTAGAATAGAATCCAAAGGTCAAATGATTGGTTTTGGGTCTCTGTAGGTCTGATAAAGGTCTCGGGTAGATCACAGGTGAATGAGGGTGAGATAAAATTAGGTGGGCAGGTCTTTATTCAGGGCTATGTCGGTAAACATAGAGACCGATGCCGGTCAGGGGTGACCGACAACAATTAGGTGTAACCGGTGTTGGTCACTATGAGATCTGGAAATGTCACATAATAGGATTTTGGTCTCCTTTTTGATTGCACAAAGGACTTTGGTTGGTCGGGATGATGTATTAGGTGACTGGAGTAGGATTTTGCGAGGTTTTAATGGGTATATTGAGGTGAAAAAGTGGATAAGGTCAATAGGGGGCAAGGTAAACATTGGATGATAAAATGATGATGAAATGAAATAACTAGGAAAGTATGATGTTGTACTTACTTGGATTCCATTCTGAAGTCTTGTGTGTGAGGGATGGAGGTGTTGATGATGAGTTTGAAGGTTGTAAGTGATCACCAACTAAAGAAAAGCTTCTACATGGGTTGCATGTACACTCCTCTTTGCTTGGATAGATCAGATCATGGCTGGGATGGTTGTGCAGGAGAAGATGCTCAATCTCCTTCCTTAGATGTGAGTTTTTGCTGGAATTGTCTCTCTGAAGATGCGTTATCTCTCTGAGATGTGTTCTTGCTCATCAACTTTATCCCAATGTTTTCCAACCTTGAGAATAAGTTAGTTTAGGGGTTAAAAGGGGTAACCAACAGTGGTCCAAATTAACCGGCGATGGTTAGTGGTAACCGATGTCGGTTAAGGTGGGATTTCCTAGGTTTACTAAACTAGGGAGATCCTCCTGATTTCCTTGGATCTCATGTCATTATCCCACGGATTAGACTGGGATCCTCTTGTGAACATGCGGGAATGTGGTTAGAGGGAATGTAGGCATTTATTTTTAGGGTTTGGGTAAGTCTTAGTTAGTTATGGGAACTTGCTAAGAATAGGTCTTAGGTTGAGTTGGCTTGGTGAGGTGTCTAAGTGAACTGTATGTGTAGATATTATTTAAATAATAAATATAGTGAGGATAATGCATTAATTTAATTAAATTAATATTAGTGGGGTGAAGGGGGTCATGGCTAGGTAAATGTAATAAAGGGTGCTTATATGTCAAGGGACAAAAGGGGAGTGTGACCTAACTTTAGTGTCTATAGTGTCAATAATATCATGACAATCATGCTAGTTTTCTAAACAAATTGCCCTCCATGTTGACGTTGAGTAAACCATCAAAAGTGTGTTATTTGAACACCTCTCATAATCTCTCTATTCCTATTTATCTAGTATAAGACCTTTCTTAACTTTAAAAGTAAAGTAAAGTATTCTAAAATCATGATCTAATATAAGTGACTCCCATTTAACTCATCAATTATGTCATGTCTAGTAAGAACTATCAAAATCAGTCAAGGATTTGGAAGTTATGTGTTGAGGGAAGATAACACATTAAAGTATCTCGTGATGTAATTAAGTGATGCAGAGCATCAACAAACACAACCAATCCCCTTTGTTAAAATCAAGAAAATAGCATAAACTTTTCAAACTTGCAATTTTGTTCACTTTCTCAAGTTAAGAAACCTTGTTTAAACTTGTAATTTTTGGATTAAAAGATTTATTCAGAAAATAGAATCACTTCAACATGTTTCTTAGACACAAAGCATGTTATTTCAACTATCACACTTGATAAAATCAACCAAATTCCCCAATTTCACTTTTATCTCTCAAAACTGTCATTTTTGGCTTCTTAAGGGCAAGTCAATAGTGAAAAATCATTGGGAAGAATCTACAAATCCCCAAGACAAAATAAAATCACTTTTGAGAACTCTTTTCAAACCTCTAGGTGTGTGCTAAAATTTTTATCTCAACTCCTATTATAAGTACCACTTCCTTCACAACCTCCTCTTCTAGACCTATTCTCCCTTACTAACCTTGCATTTCTTGTTTTTCACACTTAAATTTTTTTCACAGACTTATTTGAAAAAATTATAACATTCTTGGATACCCATTTTTCCTTATTTCTTGTGTACAAAATTTTAGGGAACCTTAATTTGTAAAATTTCTCCCAGTCTCCAATCTTTATGTTCCAATTTAGGTCTATTTGCACAAGTACATGTCTACATATCTACTAGTAAGAGATGAGGTTTCTTGAATGGTCTCCAATACTTAAAACCTTAAAAATAACTTTCCTCAATCTGATTATATGTTAAGGACAAACTTTTAAATTTTAATTCAAAGCACAAGTCTCAATTTTCAAATTTGTTGTCAAACCCTCCTTCCTAGTTCTCACATACTTGCTTAGGACTGTCATAATTTCTCTTCAAATGACGACCTTTCATATCATAATCTCTTTTAAAATTGGTAAGGGTATTTATTGTATGACTCCTTCAAAGTTTCAATGACAATCTTCAACCTTTGACCTTTCTTTCTCTAATATCTCTCTTGTAATCTAACCCACTGGATTGTGTTTCAGTCTGAGTTCTTCAACTGTCAAGAGCTACGGACAAATTTTTGAACTCTTAACCATATAAGCACTAACACATACCTCTATATATCCTCTATATTTTATCTTTAAAATATAAATCTATGAATTACCCCTTCTAACCTTCAATGGTTAGCATATTTATACTTAGCCTTATAAAGTTATCACCTACGGTCTTGCTAAGAGACTATCATAGTTTTCTTGGTACTACAATCCTTTTCAAGGTTTGATCCTTATTTAATATTATATATGGTTCTATTATAATTATTCCTTAAATATTTTAGGCTTGAAAGTTTTTAAATATTCCTTCACACCAACATGCAAACTAAGCTTTTAAACTGCAAATCAACACCTATAGATTAGCATATATCTGTCATAGATTGTGATGATTGGGGAACCTATCAAGGGTTAAAGTTTTTAAAATATCCTTTATAATCCCTTCTAGATACTATTTTTAAAATTTGAGGTCTTAAATCCTGATATAACTCCTTGTAATAAGAAAAATCACCAAACCCTAGTAAGGATTTCATTGATACCCGAGAAACTTCTATCACTCGTCCACATGTAATAAAGTTGTTTTCAAATACTAAACCTTCTCCAATAAGTTATTTTAGGATCCTTACAACTATCTTAATCCTCAAAAAATACAAAAATAACATTTTCCTTTTCAAATAATCTCAATCTCGACTTGCTCCATACAAAACAAACAAAGAATCTTTTCCACTAAGTCTCCAAATCAAAACAAGGTTATATAAAATACCTACTCAAAGATAATTAAACACATTATTACAATATCCCTTTAAGGTTCCAAGTCAATGAAATATATTATTCTTCAAACTAAGATACAAAATATTCCTTTCTAATAAGAAAACAATTACTTACAGTTTGGTAAAGTTCCTTATAACAAAGTATCAAATATCGAGATGATATTTCAATAATTACAAAATATTCTTCACATACCTCTAAGCATCAATCAACTTGTAACATATATTTCATTTCCTCTTCATGTAAATAAATACAAAAACCTCAAGATTCTTAATGGAATGATAATTCTAGATAATATACAGTCCTTATCAGGAACAAATTTTTCTCTTAATAATCTTTTGTAGATATCTTCATACAAAGCTTGTTTTCCTCCTTACTCACACAAATTACTTGCTCCCCTAACTTCTCACTAATTTCCCTCAACCTATAACTCTCTTTTCATATTATCTTTTACCCTAACTAACTTCTTAAACACATGTCATGACTCAAAAACCATATTTTTTAAACCTCTAATTACATTACTCCTTTCATACACATTAGGAGTCTTATTAACATGACTAGAATATTTACAACACCTTACCCTCTTTCTAAAACCACTAACATTCACATTATAAGCCAGGAATGGCTAAGACCCACTTAGGATTTCAAAATACATTTTTGGAGGAAAATGTAATTATTTGAATTTGTGAAGACTATACTTAACTCCAACGTCATGAAATGAATCAAATGAATTCTAGGACCTTCATAGTCACTTTGCAAACCAAAATTGACCAATCACACCAAAATGGGTCCAAAGGAGAGATGTTCCCGCATCGCAAGGAAGAATACTACAATTCAAAACGTCTATATACGGTGCTTCTTGAAGGAAGTAGATATTAAAGCTCATTAAAGATTGTACAAATAATGAAAAACAAAAATTAATTATACAAGGTATGGCAGTTAATGGTTTTCAATAAGAAGTGTTTTATGACCTAACTAATAAGTCTGAGAAACAAGGTTGGGTCTCGTGTAAAAGAATACATACAGTTAAGCCTTCTTGAGAATAGTTGTCTCAGTGTCTCATATCAACCAATGAAGAAGCTTTATTGTATTGATTCAAGTAAATGACAAGATCTCAAAATATCTATTTGTGTTTGCAATTAGGGTTCCTCATTCAAGTCTTGAAGCTAGCTTAGCAAATCTGGGTTGATGGTCGGCGATAAGTTTGGTTAAAATCAAAATCTTGGCCATATCTTGTCCAAAGGTTATAGGAGAATATAAATTATGGTAAAAGCTTTGTGTAAGATAAATTCAAGATAAATAATACAGGGATATGCATTGAAGTAAATTTGTGCACAAATGAAGATATGATTTTATAAGGTCATTCAAAGTGTTTTGGTTCATTAGGGTCTCAAGAAATCATGATGCAAGAAGCACGTGGAAGCTCAATTTTTGTGAAAAAGACTCATTGCTAGCTAAAAACCATGGAGAAGGTAAAGATAAGTATGATGAATAATTTTTAAGTCTTGAGAATGAGATATCTTTAATTTATGCTACTTTAATCCCTCTCATAACAGAGTAAGGGTTAGCTAGGGTTTGATGAGAATTCACTCATTAATGGCCTTTCACTCAAAACTGAAACATGAAACTTATACTTACCTTTTAGAAAGAGGATACATCAATACTTTGAATATTTTAAGTTACAGGACACAAAATTGATTGAAATTTATTTGACATTCATCAAAAGGATAAAAGCTACACTCATTAAGGCCTAATAAGAGAGAAGAAATTGTAGAAAAAGAGGTTCATGTATATTATGAGACCTTGGAACTTTTGAGATGATTAAAAATTGAAAATGGGTATATGATAATACTCATGGTTTGGCTTGAAAGTCAGAAGAACAAAAATTATGCATGAAAATGTCTCTGAGCAGGGCTAGTTAAGCCAAATTGAACTAGAGAAGAAAAATGGTGATTAAGAAAGAACTTGAAAGATTTATTCCATGAAAATTTTCATACACCTTGGGGGCTATAAAGGGTAATTAAAATTGTATCTACTTAGTTATGTGTATACATATATTGATCCATTTATGAAACTACCAAGCAAAAGTGCTTGAGAGGTCTAAAATGGTAGTTTTGAGTACAATTGAAGGATTGAATAAATTCTCTTGTTGTAGTCATATTTTTTATTGATATCCTAACTGATATCAACCCTCTAGAATAGGTAATATTAGTTTATAAAATCATTTTCGATGAAAAATGTAAAACTTTGCAAGATTGAGCCTCACCTAGAGCATTGAAATAGAGTTGTAAAGACAGTCAATCTAAGATATGTCACCTTAAACTTGATTATGATGAATAAAACATGGTTATTAGTATTGTTATAATCCTTCCATGGTGATGAGCATAATACATGAGGCTAATGAGAAGATAAAATTCTTACAAATGGTTGAGAAAGAGAGACTAGACAAGTCATAGGACTTGAAGTCCATAATTAAGAACACAATGAAAAAGTACAGTAGCATGTTGATGAAAAGGTACAAGGGATGTAAATGAAAACCATCCATAAAAGGTAGGTGTAACAAAGAAAATCATGAAAATATGAAGGTAAGACCATAAGTTTGTTCAAAATCATAATACTCTTTAAGTGTTAATGGTGGATGAAACTCTAAAATTACATGTTACATGCCTAAAACAAGTACCTACAGATTTGAGAACACCGTGTAAGGAAGGAGAGTTGGCTATAACCTTCTATAAGGTTCCTTAGGTGTTTAGAAGAATAGAAAGGTAGTTTGGATTATATTAGTATAGCTACTCCAAGGGGAGAAAGTGTTATGACTAAGCAAGTTATTATATCACACAAAGAAGCATCAAACACTAACAAGTCAGTTCATGGAAGTGATGGAGATGTTGAGTACGCCCATATGACAAGAGGTCAAGATTTGAGGTCCAAATTTTACAAAATAAGGGAGATATAGATGGCATAATATTAGGGGGATCCATAAGAGGTTGATTTATGTGCCCTATAAGCTTTGGCAACAAGGTAAAGTTGGTCTATTTTGCACTAAAAATGTACTTTAGGGACCTAAGACCAAAATGAATGAGTTTCTTAAGCTAAGATAGGCATATCAATGAGATAGAAGTATTTTTTAGTCAAAGATCATTTGTTGTCATGTTTGTATGCTCTAAATGCATCTTCTCATGGGGAGAAATAGTGAAATCACTAAATGATGAAAGCCAAAAAAAAGTTAAGGAAGAAGAGACAAGGAGAGCTTGAATGTTGAGTTTTGTTAATGCTTCTAACCAACACAGGGGCCTAAATAAGATGATAAAGATGAAGACTAGGTACTATAGCCATGTAATTTTTCATTAATGCAAAAAGGGGGAGAAGAATCAGGAGGTTTTTCCATCAATGACAAAGGGGAGTTTTTGGCATGTGATTGTGATTTTCATTTATGTAAAGGGCACATGAATGACAAAGCAAGAGCTAGAGGGATCTTGGAATAAGGTGACAAGGTAGGACAAGACAAAGTCTTGATAACACCTGATCAAGCTCTAAATTCTTGAGCACTAGTGATTGGTATAGGCAAGGTTATGATGTTATATCATACTAGGATGATGTCATACATGGTCTAGTATGTATATGATGTGGAAATAAGGTCATAAAGAATTGGTGAGACTAGCTTGGTTAAGTAGGTTTAATCCCTAATCACAAAATGTACCTGTCATGGTGGAGTGAAGGCTTGAGGTTTATGGTGAAGTATGGTATAGGCATGATACACATGATATGACATTTTTAATGGGATACATGATGAATAATAGTTTAGATTTAATGAGTTATGGTGCAAACTAGCTCAATTCTACCTATTTCAAGGACCTATAATGGATGCATGAAGCAAATCAGCCATAAAAATCAAATACAATCATGTTAGATGTATAGGGAAATTTTCAAGAGTCCTCTTATGAATCTATAGGTCATAAATCAACATTTATAAGCATGTTTATGGTCAATGATATAGATGTCTTTCGGGATAAGTAGGCTTAACATGCCCAAATGAGATGGTATTGGAAGTTCCACAACGATCCATGAAAAATTATCCATTCTAAATCATGGAGGAGGTATTCATGAAGGTGTGGAACAAATTTTAGGATCAGATAATTGGTTTTGTGTAAGAAATAGAAGTTTTTCCAAAACCGGATTAAGTAAGGTATACCAAAATAGAGCCTTGACCTCTTAGCATTTGATCTAAATTGAAAATCAATGTTAAGATAAATCATAAGAGATATTTTTTAATCACATAGATATACATATATCATTCCAAAATTATGAAGTAAAAATGATGAAGAATAAGAAAGTTTTATCCATTTTTCTAGCACTGTCTAAAACCCTCCTAAACCCTAGTTGGAAGCAGTATGGAGAAAATTGATTGGTTATACCTCCAAATGGAATTGTTTTCCTAGAAAATAATTTGAGTGTGTAGATAACTCATCATAGTTCATGTTCATGGTGGTTTGAGCTTATGACACATGGTGGACCCCATAAGAAAATAATTGTTTTGTGAAGAATTTAGTGTATAGGCTAAATTTGTAAAGGAACCCATGCTCAAATTTTTGGTGAAATATGTTGGGGATGTGATATTTATTTTCATGAATTCATTTGGGTTATTTATTTGTATAAATGTGATGATACAAGTGTTGTTTTCTCCTACCACTTAAGAATGCTATAAAGGGAAACCAGTCATGAAGATACAAGGGACTACATGATGAATTTCATAATAAAGTGGTTTCTTTTCATGAATATAATGAAGGTATCCCATATGAGATAAGATTGTGATTGGTTTTCTTTGATGAAGTGTTTTCTTGCATAAAATTTAGTGATCCAAAATTTCCCTTTTGATCTAGTGAAGAAGCCCTCAGCTACATGTATGAAGAAGGTGTTATTCCCAAATAAGGTATGACTATAAGTGCTTGAACACGTTTTTTATGTTTCATATGAATTATTTGATGTGATGAAATTCCTTGGTGATTTCCCTAAAGGTGGTTGTGCCATGAAATTTTAAGCCTGTTCCTTAATCCCCTAGAACCTTATCAAACCATTTTAAGAAATTGGAGTGATATGATGGTCCTTGTTATGTTTTGATGATTTTTGTAAATTGGATGTGAAAGAAGAATTCATGAGCTTCATGTTGATGTATGATAGGTGATTGGATGATAAGGTTTAATTCCCTCAAGTAACTTGATTTTGAGGAATTTATTTCTAGGTTTTTGACAAGATAGAAATGAAAAAGAATGAATGAACTTATTATGTCTCTATATATTATGTTGATGAAAGTTATGATTTGAATCATGTCTTAGGATCCATGACCATCTATATAAGTGAGTGAACTTTCTCACCAAGAAGACTATTAGATCGTGCATTTAAATTAGACTATAAGCTGATCCAATTTATACTTCATGAAGAAAATAAGGATGCCTTGAAAATTATTTTCACTTGAAGGTGATCTATAGATAATATACCAACATCTTCATGCTTTGGAAAGGTTTAAAGGTGCACTTATCATTATTTAGTTGATCATCCTTCATGACTGAAATTTTTTGTCCACCATGGCTATGTGTGAAGTCCTAATGAAAGTTGAAGGAGAAATGGTGAGTTAGGAAGCATGTCAAGAAGTTATATATTCAAACGAGGAATGTGATAACATATATGCATACTTTTAAAAAAATTCCTAAGTAAGATTAGCTAGAAGATTAAAAACTCTCCAAAAGGGAAGAAGACAAAATTTTGCATGGCGGTGACATTTCGTAGAGATGTCGATTGCGGTTAGGTTGTAAGAGGAAAATTTCAAATATGTCATAAGGGGAAGATATTTTAAGAAGGTTTCCTAGTTCCTTGTAAGAATATGAAGCATCTTGATAGGTTGTGTAATTCATGAGTTTGTAACTGACACAAAATCAAGTGTAATCATTATAAGAGGACATTTTTTGTATGAAGTTATTCTTCTTCCTTGTATGAGTTGGAGAGTGCGTAGTTGAAGAGTTTTTGGTCGATGAAATGAAAAAGGAATGTGAGGGTATTTGATTTTATTATATAAACATATTATTGTGTGTGGTAAGGTGTTTCTAATGAACATACCATTGAAGGTGTAGTAAGGGTATGAAAATCAAAGGATGTATCTAATGCATTGAGGACTGAAATTTTCCAGTAGTTTTTGTCATGAAAGAGTAGATTATTGAGAGGTGTGTCTTATATGAGATGAATGATCAAATGTGTATGAAGAAAGAGGATTTGATTGATGTACTTACAGAAAATGAAGAAGATGAGAAGAGAGAGTAATCTAACTAGATTCTTAGCATAAAAGGATTTTAAGCTTCCTTGTAAGTTCTGACATACGAGAAGATTGGGTAGAAGCTTAATTAAAGTGTTGGGAGTTGAAGCTTCCATGAAATTAGGAGTTTGCTAAATGTCAAGTGGAAGCTTTACTAAATTATTAGATTTTATACTTCGTTTTGAGTGGATTCTCAACAATTGAAATCATTGTAACATATATAAGACAAATTTTTCCAAGCTAGTTCATTTTTTTAGTGAGTTTTTCTCCCTTGAATGGTTTCCCACATTAAATAGTGTCTCTCTATGTGTTCTCCTATTGATTTCTTGTTAATTGTGTTTTTAGTTTCATCGTAAACTAAATTAAGCTAATTGAATCATATGTCACTATTTAAATAAGCACCGATTCAACCCCCTCTTAGTGCTATTATTTCCAACATAAGGTACAGGTAACATGTAAAGGATAATTTTGCTTGCACAAGCCCACAAACCACATCAAAACTAAAAAGGAAAATTCATAATGGGGAGTTAGACTGACCCAGGAGGTCACCCATAGAGATAACTTAAAACCAAGTGTTGCACTTCATCTCGGACTTCATGTAGTTTTGGTGAGTATGTGTAGAAGTTATTCCCTAGTATGCCCTTGTGAAAGTGCACTTGATAGCAGGTTGTAGATAAATTTAGAAATGTAGTAGAATGTGTGGATGGAATAGAAAGAACTTCCCCTTCCTATATGTTGTGTATGTAAATTATGCAATACCTTTTCCCTTAAATGGATGCTAGATGGATTTCTTGAAGTTTTTTAGGTGCCTTTTGAATGCAAGATTAGGTGATTGTAGTAATGTTTAGTGTTTGGTCCTTGATTTTGAACACATAAACATGTATTTATATAATTCCCTTGTTTGAATCTCATAATTAAAAACTAGAAGGCCGACCCATAAGTGAAAAAAAGCCCCAAAATATAAAAGAGGCCAAATAAGAGCGAGTAAAATAGAAAAGGGTCAGGGGCACTTAGAAGGGACAGAAGCACATGGGTGCTTCTGTTCTAGATGGGTGCTGGTTTTTGGATCCATAAAATATAAAATAGTAAAATTTTGAATAATTTGTAGGGTGTAAAAGACCAATTATAAAACAAGAAAAAAGAAAAAAGAGGTCAAAGATAGTTTTCATTTACGATTTTTATTCTTATAAATCATATGAATGCTAGTACATGTTTAGGACATAGAAATGTACCCAAGTGTGTGATTTTGTGTCTGCGGTAATTTGTAAAACATATTTTTATTAAAATTTACTTAAGTTTTGGGTATTTCCCCCTCAAATACCCTCCCAACTATTGGACCCTACCCAAATATTGGGTTCTACTCCATATTGTTGGCTAAGAGAAACTAATTTGTAAAATCTTATTTAATAAGAACTATGTTTTTAAAATAACCCTAGACTATAAATATATTGAGAGAGACTTGATCTAATAATGTGTGTCTAATGGTCTGGTTTAATGTTTTCCTATGGTAATTGTTTTCCTAACTTGATGATTGAGAAGTATTGACTTCTCCTACATACTATCACTTCTCGTACATAGTATCGAGTAGGACTCAACATCCATTACTCAACAAGGTTCACCCATTACTCAATAAAATTTGAAAAATAATTCTCCTATATTAAGGAGTTACATCATTTGAAAAAATTCCATTCGTAAAAATTTAAGAAAAAATGCATGTAGGTGTTGTTAAATTTTCAAGTCACCTTGTCAATTTTGCCTTTTATTTGATTGATTCCTTGCAAAATTTTCCTTTTTACCAAAAATATTTTTGAGAAATCAATCAAAAATCGTTTAAGTATATGAAATTTTCCTTTGTATTTCAGATTTTGGGTTCCAAAACAAATTACAAATTGCTTCTCAAACCCTAAAACCTGAAATACATATAAAATTGTGTATTTTAGGTTTCGCGTTCCGATTTGTAATTTACATGTAAATTACAAATCGACTTCCAAAACCTGAAAATAAAAGAAGACCGCATTTTGGGTTTTGGATTTCCAATTACAATTTACATGTAAATTGTAATTCAACTTCCAAAACACGAGACCTGAAAATTTTACAAAAGTGGGGTCAAATTTTGACGCATTAAATGACACCAACTCACACGTGTCACCTACGTGTAATTAATTGTGTCTTTTTTCTATGTAAAGTCATAATTCCACGTCATTTTCACCTAACAATTTGTATGCTCCATCTTGTTGACAGCGTTGAATTTTGACCATACCTTTTCACAATTTTTCATATGTTTTTGGTGATTTCTCTTCAACCCATTATATTTTTGAGTAAGATATAGTGTTTAAATTATTTTTTGCAAGAAGTGTCCTTGTGGGCCCCTTTAATTTGCTTTTTTTTTTGGCTTATGTGAGTTTAAGTTTCAGATCCATATTTTCCCAAAAGAATGAAATAATTTCAATCATGAGCTCCAAAGTGGAAGTTTTGAGTTGTCAAACAAGCACCAACATTCGTCTAGATTAAAAGTGGAAATTATCACATGCAAAACAAGCATTAAACTCCACCAAGTTTTTTCAAAGGTTCTAAGTTGTAAAACAAGTGCCAACTTTTTCCCATTCTATTTCCAATGTCGGGATTACATAACAAGTGTCAAGTTTTGATTAGGAAAATTATAGGGGTGGGAGGTTGTACAACAATTTTTGACTTCTGTCATGTTCATTTCGTGAGGTCTCGCTACTATTTTTCAAGACCCTAATTTTGCAACTAGTTTCAAGTGTTTCTAGGGAGCCTTCGATATTTTTTCCAAATAAAATGTCTGAATATTCATCAAATCGTAAAGGAAAAATTATGTATATTTTCTAAGGGGTGGCTTCCCATTCAAGTATCACATCAAACCTTGTTAACATTGGAGACATTGATCTTGGTCACATTGATTTATCAAAATTAAGCAAAGAGTCGAGCTTCATCTAAGTATGCTTAGATCAAGAGAATCTATGATAGTGGAATTTCCATGCCCATTACCTTTCTATCTTTGATGTAATGCCTAGAATTTGTACTCTTAATAGAGGTACACTATGATTTAAAGGCATAGATAGTAAAATATCAATATGTAACAAAGTAGTGATTAGGTTGGATAGTGAAAACTTTGAGGATTTTCTCAAAATATGTGATGTTGAGGGTTATGAATCAATCTCACCTAGAATAGGTCTTAAACATTGGAAAGGAAATCATGATACTTATACTAAGGTCCTTAACAAGAGTTACCTGGAAAATCCTAAGCCAACAATAACCAAATTTCCAAAAACCGTTCCTCACTCAGACTTCATCCAGGAAGTCAATGATCTAATCACATTGTTTGGTAGAGTTGTAGGAATTCCTTCTTAAAAATATTTTCAAGACTGTATGTATCAATACATTTTTACTATTCGCAAGAACTTCTATCTCATTGATGGGCTAAACATATCATTGATTTCATGCACACCCAATTAATGGAGGTTCAAACTATAGGAAACTTCTACATGTCTTCTTATCTTGTATATGCCACAACAGGGATGACAAATTATCCTGGATTGACATTCATTGGTTCAAGAAACCAAGCACAAATTTATGATTTCTATCCTTAATTGACGATGAAAGAAGGGGAAAGACACTTTAGAAGAGTGAATGATGATTTATTTTTTCCCTCGTATGTATCTTTGACATATACTTATATAATTTTGAATCTCCAATAGTGCATGGAATGTAGTTAGAATTTGGGAATGTATCTTCTTACAATTCCCAACTTTCACATATCTCAAAGTTGGAGGATTTTCAAGTGCCCTTTATAAGCTGCCAAGGTTACTAACTAACAAGTGGGTTTTGATGGAGTTATTTGCACAATTGATTCACCTACAAACTTATCTATAGAGAAAGCACAAGACATGTGTTTATTTCCCAGTGACATTGGGGAGATACATATGTGTATTGTCTTAACAAGAAAAATTTGTTAAGGCAAAGATGCAACAAGTGACAATCAATACCTATCACCCAAGAGTATGTTTTTATTTTTTGGTATGGTGTATTTAATGAAATTGGATTGGATAGTGTTCACATACCTTAATTGGATGATATATTGATTGATTGTATGGATGTAGTGGTCATACGAGAGAAGGATTATTAAAGGATGACTCTTGAGGAGGTAACCAAGTACAGGACCACGAGATGTTCCTAAATGTTTCCATGATGAATAATAAGTTTTGGATCATGTTTAAAGTAAATGAATGTAAAATACCAACCATTTCCTTTAATAAATTGGTCACTTGAATGTGCGATCTCTCTAAGGAGCGTGCGGTAAGTATTTTTAACTATACCCCCCAATGGTTAATTTATTTGAGAATTCCACCCAAGGTTTTAGAACATGCCTCTACTACCACAACTTAAGTACAACCAGTGGTGCACCAATCCCACACCCAAGACTCAAAAGATACAATTTTGAGAGTAAAGGTGTTGGACCTTCTTCTTATACTCCTTATACATAAGTAATAGATCTAAGTGTGTCTCCATCTTCCACCACCCAAGTGTTGTAGTCTCCTCTCCCACCTCCTCCTCCTTCTTCCTCATTTTTGGTTCCTCCTTCTCCTCCACCTTTCACACTTCCTCCACTCACATCTTCCATTCCTTCTCCTCCCATATCCCCTCCTCCCACTTTCACTACTTCCTCTCCTTTTATGGCTTAGTTATTTTCCTCCCTTCCTTTCCTCTCATCTAGAGATATGTTGGCTCTAATTTATCCTTTAATGACTCCTCTTCCCAAGTAGCCTCTTCCCACTTCTTCTCTAATCATTGTTCCCATTTTATCCATACATGCAGTTGTATTTTACATCCCTCCTCTTCTTTTCACTCTTTTACCACTTGTGGACTCATGACATTATGGCATCTTCCCTTTCGACACCAATTCCTTTCACTTCCATGGTTTCATTTCCCTTCTTGTCCTCTCAAAAATTATTTCTTCTTCCACTCCTTCCTATTTGATAAGGAAGACTCCTAAGAAGAAACAAAATATACCTAGTATTGATGACTTCAATCTCATCACTTTATATCTAACTCTGCGTTGCCAATCAAGAATCCAAAGGTCATATCTCACCTATTGGTTGATCAATCAAGATAAATATTTTTAATATCACAAAACTTGTTGCAGAAAAATCTAAAGAAGACATTATGGTAGTAGATTATCAAATTTCTAAGATCTCGTTGGGGAAAGCCACTCATGAAGGTGTCAAATAGGATGCCCAGATCACCGAGATGTCCAAATAAATTTGAAAAATATAAGGTTACTAAGGATGAGCTGAAGAAAAAGTGGAAAAATTAACGACTATCCTTCACAAGATCACATAGCCCACTCATTCTACTGCCCTTGCGATTTCAACAAGTTTCGACACCACTTCCTTCTCCAAAGTTTATAAAATTAGTCAATAAGGGTGATTAGTTTGGGCTTGGATAGATCGTCGATCGCAAAGAAGGATAGGTGATTAGAGACATTGTGGAAAAATACAAGGATCTTGAAAAGGAGAAATATATTGTGACCAAGATGTTCACTATCTTGGGAGATGAGTGTGATAATTGGGAGCTTACTTTGGAAACATGGAAATAATTGTGGAAAATGAACCCCAATATTATTTTCAACAAAGGGGTCACTTATGATTCCTCTAAGATATTTGAATATTATAAGGCCATTTAATTTCATATACAAATGCTTAAATAAGCCACCCAAAAGTTGAGAGATGTAAGGAATGATGGGATTGATTCCACTGATGATATCACTGATGAATTTGACAAAATTGAATGTAAATTTCAGGATAATGATTTAAACATAGCTTCTCAATTCTAAGCTTAGTTGAGGAAGGTATGTGATAAAATTAGATTGTTGATCTTCAATCTATTAACATTTTGGTGTTTTATCAAGGATTTTTGGGCCAACTTCTGAAGATCATGAACAAGGTTAAAAGAGTTCCTGGAAGATTGATTTGTGCAACCTACTCTACCAAAATTTTGAATCACTACACATGCGGACCTAATGAGAAAGAACCGCAAGAAATCATTTAACAATTTATTGATTATTGACAGAATAAATTAGAGAGGAAACCAAGGAAACTGATACATATCAGGGCACACAGGAAAAGGTATGCGCCAATTCCAACTAAGTTTTTTGTTGTGACTTTTTCACAATCCTCTAGCCACAATCCACCATTTCAAATTCTAGGTTTGACCCGATCAAAGTTTCACAACCGCCTATCTATTTTCGAGGAGGATTTTTCATAATTGTAAATGCATCCTATTTTTAGAATGTAATTAGTTAAGAAGAGTAGCTAATATTTCTCAACCTTCTTAGATATATATAGGAGGATGCATTATGTATTCAGGAATTTTTGATCTATTGTATAAGGAGGATCTTCCTTTTGAGCACTTGTATATAGGATTAAGCCTTAATATTATTTATGCAGAACTGATATTTAGCCTTCTTCCACTTCTATGTGTTATGTATATTGATGGTGAATTTTTTACTTGTGAATATTTCTTTCCTAATACTTGCATAATCCATTTACCTTCATATGAAGTTAATTCTTCTCTTAGCAAGTTGTATGTTGTGACAAACAAATCTTATCTATGATAGTTGTGGAATCACATATGAATCCCTTATGTTATTGTTTAAGTTTCTAACCTTCATACAAAGTACTTATGTTAAGAGGTAAATATATAAAGTTTTGTTTGTTTTTATCCTTCTATTAAGTATTTTGTTCTTGAATAAACTAGTCATTTTTTTCCTTAACTATTGGTGCATCACCACTTTATTTTATTCCAATTATCCTTCTTCCTTTTCTTTAAAAATATTTGAATAGCTATAGTTTATCTCTATTATCATAGGTTTTATAGCTTGGTATTTCATCGATGCACATAGTTTACTAGGAATTTGGCATATTCCAAAGGTTCATCACAAGGAGCTAAGGTCCCACACCTTGGGATGTTCCCATGTTGCACTAGATCATCTAACGATCTAGTGGGTTTATGATCGTGAGTGACAATAGATGCTTCCATTGGCGGGAAAACAAAGGACTTGTTTATAATTTCATTGTAGAATTTTTGGTGTAAATATTAGTGTATTGGAATGTAACTCACCTCCATCTCCCCTCCCACTCAACAGGGTGAGTTTCACTACATAAATCAGATTTTTGCATTGATTTTCTAGCTTAACTCGACCTTAGCATTACAATTTCCTAGACTCGGCACATTCAAATCAGTCGGATCAACATTCAACACCGAGGATCTACATACACTTACTCGTGGCTCCTTAATAAACTAACCATGCTTCATAATCCAACTTGGCTTCTAGAGACTCCTATTCAGTTGAGGTGACCCCTAGATAGTTACACCTTTAGATAAAACAAAACATACTCAACTTGGCCTCATGAGAACCGTAACACACAACTCGACCCTATTTTGTAAAGGTAACTTTATCTCCTCATCAATCCATGTGTTAGATCCTCAACATCGTCATGGCTTGGAATTATATGTAACTAGTCCCTTATCTATCCAATGTTAGGATCGAAGAGGCTTCAACTCGTCAAGATCTCAATTCTTGACTCTCAAACCGCCGCATTCCCTTAGTATCGTGACTCAACTCTTGGCTTCATATTGTGTCTCACCTCCCTAATTTTCATAATTTTATTTAAACAAATTGATGATTATCATACTTCCTATAGTGGATGACATAAACATTGGATTTTACATCAACATCTTTCTCATATCGAAGTTGTTCCAACATAGGTTCAATCACAAAGTAACTTGGCTTGGTGACGATTGATCTAGCTACACCCTATTTCTAATAGTAACTCAAATCAGCACCTCAACCCAACTCACAATCTTAATATATCTCCTTATTTTGAAGGCCTCTCATCTCTATGTCTAAATTTTTGCTCCATCTCCAGCTCCTCCTTCAACACTTTGATCACTCACACTAATTGAATCAAGACTCTACATTTGTCCTCACCAGTTGATATCTTAGCATAGACGTGCAAGTTACTACTCCATTTGGTCTCAATCCACTTCTCCTCGACCTCTATAGAATAAACAAACAATTCATAGTGGCTCTAAACAAAGAGACTTGGGAAAAGTGATAAAAACACATCCTACACAAACCCTAATAATCAAGGTCTATCACCTTACCTTTTTGGAAGCATAGTCGAAGATAATTTTAACATTTCCACTGTACATGAAATTGGAAAACATATTTATGAGATTAACTTTCTAATATTTTTTAACACAATTCTACGTGTGTCCTTTAGCAGGTGGTGCAGTCCGATAGGAAGTCGACCTCCTCATAGTAAACACTTTATTCTTTCTCTTTGTCATATCTTCCTGCCTTAAGCTCCTTTCCCTACAATCTAAAAATGATATGATTTTCTTTGAATTTTGTGCACTTCAACAAGACAATAAATTTTTGGAAGAGAAAATCAAATTTTCACTTTTATGCTTCATCATTCATAACAAGCATTCCCTTATACACTTTGTGTGAAAGAAATGTGTTAGCCTACAACATCCCCCTTATAATGTGAACGTAAAAAACCCTATTCTCGGTGAAATTTTATGATTCAAAGGTGTAAATATTTACCATGCATTCAACAAATGAAGGAGGATCAATCAACAAGCTACACTTAAGCTTTGCAGATGAGGATCTTAACCAAGAAGACCAAAAAGGCTTATACATGTAATAATTGATCAAATTTACCTAAAATGGCTCAATCATTCACTATAATTTGTTTTATACCCTGTATTCAATGTCAATTCATTCATCAAATTGATCTCTCGTTATGTAAATCTCACTTACTCCGATCATTCTTCAACTTGAATTCACTAGCTATCACCCTCCTTTAGCTCAAAATAATCATCTTTGGTATATTTATCCTTCACCAATGCTTCTTCCTCATTTACCCTATTTCACCACTTCAATAATTTTTAGATCAATAAATAATTGGACTCAAAAGGATTCAAAACTTCACCTATCTTGTCAAAAATTCCCTTGTAGTTCCTTAAGACAATATACTCTGCGCAGTTCATGGTTGGGATGAACTAGAAATACCCATAAAAAAGTGAAAACTCCTTCAAGGATCCCTTATCCCTAATAATGTGTGGTGTAAAATTCATGACCTGACTCTCTTCCCTCTTCTTACAATCTCTCATTCTTCCTTTGTAGCCTTCAAACTCTTACTAGCCCTACTTTTTGAAATTTTAAGCCTAAATTTCATTTCAAGAGGTTTAAAACCACAACAAAATTATATCTAGGCACCCATTTACATGTTCTAACTATCCACAAATCTACAAACTTTAATTCCATCTTAAAACCCTACTTCCTCTGTAACATGTCCTCTCTAATTAAGTCCCTTCCTTATATCACTCTACCCAAGACTATATTGTCATGAATAACTTCTCATTACCACTCCCTTTGATCTTAATTCCTTATGAATATGTATAGGTAATTAGGAAATATGATTCCTATCCATTTTTGAGAATTTCCCATAGTTCATTTGTGATAAATAGGGGTTTAGCTTCCAAACCCTTGGTATTCCCTGTGTAATCCCGAGAGGTTAAATTTGTTATAACTTTCTCCATGTTTTCTTTCATCACCCCAAATTTGTATCCCTAGATATTTTTCCCTATTCTTCTCATGTTCCTATTACCAGTGAGACATGTTGAACCACTAAATTATGAAAACCACTTAATCTTCCATTATCTTGCCTATAGGTGAGTATACAAACTTCAAGCTTCAAACCTCCTTCACAAAGCTTCTTGTATTTTTAGGTTATTTTTCATTCTATCCTTCTCCCACTCTATTGTCACATAAATATCACATAAATATAGCATGCATCTCTTATACAACTATCATATTAATAAAAAGATCAAATTTGTTTAAACTGTGAAAGCATAGTCTCACTCACGGAGTACTTCATATCAATCCTGCAATGGCTTAACATCAAACTTATATCATGCATTTATCATTAAAAAAGATATATGACCTAATACCAAATCAAACACAACAAGTATAATTTCAAACACGGTCAATTTTTGTAGACATAGTCCATACATTTACTTGCATGTTAAAATCAGGGGTATTCATAATCTAAATCCATCTAAAATATTTCATGAAATATGAGAATTATTCACATGATCCTAATAAGGATTTAAATCTCAAAAATGGATATTTATCATGAACATTCCAATAACTTGAACAATGCATAGTTTTTAAACAAATTTTATTGCATTAAACTATACTACATACAAAATTTATGGCTTCTCTTAATCCTTCTCTCCTCGGTCTTAGGAGTCTTTCTTCCTCCCTCTCTCACCTTCCTCATAAGGTCTTCTCATTTCCTTCTAACTGAATCTCTAGCTCTAATACATCTTCTTTAATGTAACTCACTTTGTTGTAAATATAACTAACTCCTAGGTTTCTCATGACCATACATATCATTATAAGGTATTTTTACATCATTTGCGACATTATTCACTCATATTCACCTAGGACCTAATTATAACATGCTTATATGTTCACATACACCCCGTGACTCACTCATACCCACTTTAACCATCAAAACACATTTTTCACTTCTTAACAAGACTTTTCTTCACTTCATAAGTTTTAGAAATTTGAATCTAGAAATGGAGGGAAACCCTATCACTTAAAATTTTGAGCCACTTAACCATCTAAAATCCCTCTCATGACCTCTACACATTCTAACACACTTATTACAACCATAAATAAAGAGGAATTCCCATTTTTATATCCATTAGATGATTCCCATGCATCAATTTAGCCACTTCATCCACACCTACTAACCTAAATATTTTGGTATTTTAGTTTGTTCCTACTTTTGATTTTCCTATTACAGCTTATGCTAGTATACATGTTACTCTTGTTACACCTTTTACTTTTGAATATATGTCGATTATAGTTTCACATTATATGTATCATGTTTCAAATCCACCGCTTCTCTTTTTAGATCTTTTAAGAATTATATTATTGTTTTTGGTTGTTGCATGCTCCATTCCATGGGTTCCCTTTCTGGCTCTTTTGACAAAGGAATAAAATAGGTTCCAAAATAACCATTGAAGCCAGAAAAAATACCATAGGATGAGGGATCTAGGAATATCAACCTCAATAGTTTGAAGGGTGGTTCTATGTGTCACTTGATTCTACTTGAGGTGGGGCTAAAATTTTAAGCACCTCGGGTGTTTGATGCAAGAACATACAAGATATAGATTAATCCTACAAAAAAATTCTAAGTTTGGGTGTGTGTGAGAATGGATATTTCATGTAATGGAGAGATGAGGCATAATAGAGTGAAAGAGTGAATGCATAGAAGTACATAAGGACTTTGTGCAATGGATGATGAAGAGTGCAGACATGGAATTCTTATAATAAGGGGATGTGTAGTAGTGTGTGAGAGGTTTGGTAAATAAAGGAGTAGTGAAGCACATAATTCTTTTCCAGTGGAAGGAATTGAGGTGCGGAATAATAATGCATAGTGGTGCATGTAGTAATTTTAGTAGCACATTAGGAATTTTTAAGTGCTATAGAGTTTTGACCAAACTGAGGAGGCTGACGGTGTGTGCATAAATTGTAAATGAGTTATGTGCAATGGAAAAGATTGCATGAAAGGTGAAAGAGGATAAAATAGGGTATCGTGAACTTTTTTATTGTGAAATAGGCATGTGGAAGTTTGGAGGAGGCTTATAATCCTAAAGGAATTACTTAGAAATAAGGTAATGGTGTAGATTGATATGATAAGTATGTGGGAAAAAGAGACATATCTATGGAAAAGGACTGCATGATAAAGGAGTGTGTGGTAGATTTGGTCATTGTTTGACAAGTTATAAAAGTGTCATAATTAATCTAACAAGGTGGTTGGTAGGGAATCAACAGTTAGTTTACTCCAATCACTAAATCAACATGGTGCAATAAATTAATTTATAGATGATGTATCAAATATCATTAATGACTCAATTAAGTTTAAATCTAAGTGGGAACATCCAGACACATCTATAATATACCATCCCATGCAAGGGAAAATTCAAATGAGGACAGAGAAGTAGGAACATGCATCTATATAATAGAGGTTGATTTTACCATTTGGAGTTTCTGAGGAGGTTTTACATGTGAGGAAAAAGTATCCAATTGAGATCGGCTATGCATTTATAGGACATTAGATCTGATTTGATAATGTAACCAATTTAGCTTAAGTTCTTATGGGATAAATTCCAAAGTCTAAAAATCTCCATGAGATATTTTGTAAGCTCCATAGAGAAAATTACATGTATATGTCATTAAGGCCATTGAGAAATAGAAGAAAGCTTTGAGTGTCATTCTATTATGTAAAATTTGTAAATTGTTTGGGGTTTTCGACCCTTGCAATTACTGTCAAGAAAATCTAGGGCCATCGCATCCCTTGTGTCACAATCAAGAACGGTTTGAGGTCACCTTAGCCCTTACTTTGTCATCATTTGGTGCAATGTCAAATGTTGAATCAACAATATTTTGGTTTCCTTTCATCATCCGAGTAATGTCTTCCCTCAATTTCATCATACATTATTCCTATAATCCTATATGTTATTCAAATTTTTAATTTACAATTGAAACATATTATTCATACAACACTAAGAGAATATTTTTTAGCAAATTATTACGATCTTTAACCTTGATCTTCAATTCATCATTACTTAACTTCAATTTATTGTTATGTTTTTTCAAATCAAGTTTCTCCTTCTTATATTTTTCTAGGATGTCATGAAGAAGTTAAAAATAATTTTGATATGTGTTCAATTCCATATACAAATCATTAATGTGAAAAAATTATACTTTCAAACTTTTTTAACATCCACTAATCTAGTCGTAATGCCTTAAATATCATGAATATTAAATCTCTTTATTTCAACACTATGGACCTCTCACATATATCCTTTAAATCTTGGAGTATTTCAAAACTCCCTTCACAAGAAAACTCAATAAATTCATTTTAAAAATTAGTTTTTCCTTCCCTAACACCAATATAACTAAGGGAAAGATTCATCTACAATGTAAACTATATAGTTTTCATACTTTTACAATAATTTTGGAATAGGACTAGCATCATTATCTATGTTTGAATGAAAAAAATTATGATCTATTTGGTAGGAATATTTTGACATACAACAAGCCTAATAAGTTTTTCAAATTCATGTATTGATTGTTGGTTTAACAAATATTAGAAATTTGTAAAACCCTAATTGAAGAGTCACAACATAATGATAAATAATAAAATGCAGATTTGACGTAAGCAATAAGCTAGAGAAATATTAAACCCTAGGTGTAAAATAGGGAATAATATACTTATCTTATTTCACAATAAATCATGAGGTGTGTCAAGCTAGAAAATTGATGGAACACGAGGATAGACTATCGCAACCGAGCCCAAAAAATTATAGAATTGTCGGATATGTCGTGACTAGAACGTCTGGATCGGGTTCAAGGGAACCTAGGCTCTAGAGACCTTCTCTAGACACTTGTGACTATGCATAAACCCATAAAATGATTTGTTTTGTTACACGAGTGTCTAGACTTCATTTTTGGTCACTTGTATGTCATTGGATGTCCGTAGAATTTTCTTGTAACCTACAAAACAAATGATCTCCTATAAAACCCCAAAACACATCAAATCCTAAAAATAAAAAGATGAAAATGGGGAGTCATACTGACTCGACGGTCACCTAGTAGAGTGAGCTTATGGCCGAGCACTGCACTACATCTTAGACTCCATGTAGTTATGTGTTTGTAGAATTGTTCCCTAAGCGACTCTTGCGCAAGATGCATCGAATAACGAGAAATAAAGCAAGAATGTAGAAATGTAAATAGATGTGTGGATGTCAAAATGAAATTCCCCTCCTATGAAGTGTATGCAAAAATATAGTCCCTTGTCCCCTTAATGAAGTTAGATGGATTATTTGATGCTCTTAAAATGCCTTTGTATGCAACCTTAGTGATAGTAATAGATTCTTAGAGATTGGTCCTTTATTATGGTCACATAACTTTGTATTTATATGATTCCCTTGTTTGAATTTTGTAATTAACATCTAAAATTCTGACCACCAAGATAAAAAGATGCAAAAAGATAAAAGAGGACCAAAAGAGGTGAGTAAGATACAAATAGGTTGGGAGCGCCCAAAGGGAATGAGGGAATCTTGATACTAGCATCCTAGATGGGCACTAATGTTCAAAGCCAATAAAGATAAACAGTGAAATTCAAACTAGGTAGTGGGGTGTGCAAGACCACAGAGAAAGAAAGAAAGTAAACAAAGAGGCCAAATATAGATTTCAATTAGTATTTTTCTCACTTAGGAATCATATGAATAGTGGTATGTGATTAGGACCTAGAAATGCACCCAAGTGTGTGATTTAGTGTCTACATTATACCCCACTTTATGTTATTAATTGAATACTTGATAACATAAAGTGGGTAAGAGATGCGTACCTGATAACCATGTAGGTCGATGGTGAAATCATTCCGAGGAGACAAGAAAAAGTGTGGATTGATAAAATGAATCTTGGAAGCTAAAGAAGAGGAAGTGACCCTAGGGGTGAAGCATATGTTTTATGTCGCATTATACCTATTATATTTTTTACTTGATGAATGGTTACTTCTTATAAGGATAGACCTATAAAAATAAGAGAAAAATAGTAGTCAAAGTCATGTAAATGTGAAAAAATATCCAAGTACGTAAAAGTATGTAAAAATGTGAAAAAGTAGTAAAAGGAATGTGTTCACCGATCCATGATTTCTATCCTGAAAATGTTGTATAAGAATGAGTTTTTTTGAGTGATATCATGCCAAGAACAAGTTTTTTTGGGAAATCTCATGGTAAGTGCAAGTTTTTTGGGCGATCTCATGCCACAGCAGAAGAAGTATAAGGGAGAAAGGTCTAGTGTCATTCTCCATCCTTGACTACTTCTTGAAATTATACACCACTGCAAATGGTGTGATCCTTCTTTGTTCTAGTTTAATCAAGTTTGATCCATGTAAAAATGAAGACAAAAAGAAATAGAATGCATTCGATTGTTGGGGGTTGCTCTTGTACTAATAAAACTACTTTGTAGACTATTGTGAACCATGTTGATATGAGAAAAAATTGTAACTTCCCCTGGTCATAGGCACCCAAGAATGGTCGAGGCATTGAGGCACTCATGTCCGTGTCTCAGGTGATGGCGTCTATGTTGTTCTAAGGACCCAAGTCGATTTTGGGTTTTTATATGAATGAAGACTATGTTATTCCAATACTATGTAGGTTTGAACTATGACTATATACTGATGAATGGGGTGATTGATTCACCCAATGTATGTGCCCCCTCATTTTGGGTGCATGCGATGTCGCTAGGAGGATGTGGACCAAAGGAGAGGGCCAAAAAGTATGATGAAACTAATACCCTATAGGGGGATGGAATGTGGTTGGTATAAACTAAGGAACACACAAAAAATTGGTTGGAAATATTTGTTAGTGTAAACAAGACAAATACGCATATAGAAGGCAATGTGTAATCTAGTAAGAAATAAGACAATGTAGACTGTGAAAATCAGGTTTCAAACATGGTACATCACTCAAAATGTTGCAAGACAATTAGGACCAAAGTGGCCAAAATCATAAAATGTGTAGACAAGAAAAAGGGCATAGCCCATAAACAATGGCATACAATGGCAAATAATGACAAAAATAGCAAGAAGAGTATCAGAAAACCATGGTAGCAAATAGTTCCTGCAAATCAAATGTTACACATGAAGCACCCGTTAGCATGTTATAAAGATAAAAAATTTATCAAAGCATGTATAATTCGATATGAAGTATTTTTTTAGCAACAATAGTTAGTAGTATATAACGAAACAATAACACTTGTAGTGTGTATGAAAGTAGATTCCCCAAGATCCATTGTGGGACAAGTAAGAGGTACAATGCCAAGCATTTGTGTTATGTGTAATGATCTGTGTAAAGTTTACATTCACAACTAGAAAACAGTGAACACACATGTGTATATAGAAAATATAATGACATATGAAATATTTGTCTAGTGTGTGAAACAAATTGTTTATGTAACGAGTATAAGAAAGTAAGAGTATGTGCAACCAATATATACTGCAATATGATGTTGGTGTGAATCAAATAGAATGCAAAGAGAGTGTGATAAGAGAAACATGTCCCCGAGTGAATGTGAATGAGTATAAATGAAATGAGGTTCATTTATTAATTCCCCCTCAGTAGTCAAGAATGAACCATAGAACAAGAGTGTGTCATCGGAAATGGTTTAAATTTTGCGCTAGAAAGATATGATCGAAAAGGCATAGAGTGTGTAGTCATTTTTATACCCCTAGAACAATAGTATAATCCCATGCACGTTGACCTATCGCCCATCGAGCACTTTGGGTGCTCACCCGAGCCACGCGTGGTGGAAATACCCTCCTTTATATGAGACTTATGAGAATACATCCTTAATGAAAATTTAGATGCAGGAAAGAAAATAACCATGCGTTCATTCTAAGAGCTTAGGATTAGTTATCATATCATTGCATCCATTCAGATAATAGAATACGGAAATGATTCATAACACAAATGAAATCCTCTAGGATTTATGCTCATGAACAACTTATATTCTTTATAACATAACCTTATATTCATGTTAGTGAGTTCAATAACTACATTACATTCATTAAGGCCATAAAAGACCAATATAAAAATGCATTTATGCATCATGAACCTTAGCTATCCTTTCCACATTACAAAACTAGTTACAAACCCATCCCTCTAAATATGTAATTCCTCCTCTAGTTCTCCTAATCCAACCCAAAGGATCATTCATTATTCCTATATAGCTTCACCTATTTAGCGCTATATGATGTCACTCTTGGTGTCTGTCTCTCTCTCTTTGTGTCTACTTCTTTTCTTCTACCTGAGCATCTCTATATATAGCTTTAGTCTCCACCGCCATGCCTTCCTGAGATAATAGATCAGTTACCAAGTGTCCATGTGGTCCTCTAATGGAGCATGATTCCTTTGATCCAAGCTCTCCACTCTTTGCAATGATGTCTTTTTGGATCCTTCCATCGCATGCATGGAATATTCCATTCTTGACCATACAACTGCCAGTGGCACCTTATCCACTCCGCATGCTAGATGGGTCACACTTTTCTCATGTGTTTCTTGGAACGTTGAATATGGCTAAGTCCCAAAACCTAAGTTGTCTTATATGCACATGTCATGTGTTCTATTAAACCCTGCTAGAACCCCCTACGCACACCTTCAACCCGCGTGCCCTTCTTCAAATAGGTCTTGCGCACCCATGCGCCTTATTGTTAGCTAATATTTTGAGGCCCAACATCACCCCACACTACACCTATTCTCCATCCTCATAAACACTTCTCTCTAATGAATAAAGAATGGTGGGCTCTGAATAGGGGAAAAATAATGAAGAAATGAAGAATTGGGGAAAGAATGAAAGAATGGGGAAATTGAGAGAGAGAAAATTCTTATTTTTGGAGGAGAGGGAAATCCTTCCCTATTTCTTCCTCTATATTTTCTCAAGCATAAACCTTGCTCTGTGCTTACTAAGATATGTCTCTAACTAGGGTGCTCACCTCCTCAAAACTTAATTTCTCCCCTTTGGCACTCATTGTCTCAATAATACCCTCCAATTTTTTTCCCAAGTCATCAAGTGCATCCATCCTGCAGGGTGATATGGGGTATAACTCTTTTATCCAGATTTTGATTAAGCCTCGCAAGGTCTCGATAGCTTCTGACTTCTTCTCTACCTTAGCCAAGATTTTATCCCTTTCTACTCTATTCCCTTATTCTTTTCTTGAAACTCCTTGAGTTCCATTTCATGTGTAGCAACTAGGATTCTTGCCACTCTATCTCTATTAGTGTAGTTGTCATATGCAGCTTTAGTAACTTGTGTGGTGGAATTTACCTCTATAAGGAGTTTGGTATATTGAGCAATGATCTTGACAAACTTCAGCTTCTCTTCTCTCTCTTGGCGTGCCAACGCTTCTTTTGTAGTCTCTAAGGCAAGTGGTCACCTTTCCATCATGAGGATGTGAGTCAAATCCTCTAGACATTGCAAGGCTTATTCATATTTTTTCTCGGGTGGTGCTAGGTCGGGATGCTTTAATAAAATGACATCTATAATCATCTCCACCTTCTTAGAGACTTCGTGCACCTTTTCCTTCTCTTCCTTTAGTTCGTGCCTTAACTACGCATTGATAATCTCTTCTTGCTTTAAGTCCTTGCTCTTCTCAATGAGCTCCTCCTTTTCCTCTCCAATTCCTCCTCCAAGAATCTCACTCTATCATTCCTTCCAAACAGTCTGGCCTCAATCTCAACTGAAAATTTGTTGAGCGCGTTGTAGACCTGCTCATCTAAAAATTGTTGAGCATTCACCAAGGGATTTACTCCTTTTTCTCTAGCACCTTCATTAGCACTCCTGGATTACTTCAAACTCAAGTTCATCCACGTGGGACTCAAACACCCAAGATAACATATTTCTGGTTCATAGATATGCACCTTGTTTATCAAATGAAGACATATCCATGAGTTGTTTTGTTGGTATAGTGCTTTGGAAGTGTGCATGTAACACCTTTATTGGATCATTGATGTATCCCATTCCTTTCCCTTGTGCTACTACTATGCCCTTCCCACCTATTCATGTAACCTTTGGGAAGCTTATCGCCAAATTGGGATTGCCACTCATGCTACCATATTCTTTCCCAACACTTTCTTCTTCTATTTCCTTAAAAATTTCATCTGCGCTCCACTCCAACTCCTGCTCCACCAAATCCTTAATGGTTCCTGCTACTTTTTTCCATGTATTTTCCCACTTGTACCTTTGAAAGGCTTTGGTTTCCCTGATTTTTGCTTACCTCTTTGCTCACCCCCTTGCCTTGATCCTCTATTTCCTCCTCGTCATTCTCCTCTTCATCTTCCTCCTCCTTAGAGTCATGTACATTATATACCATATGGTCTTGACCTCCTTCGGCTCATCATCATCCATGTTACCAATGTAGGCCTCTAGGCTCTCTGTTTCCTTTGAGTATGCCTTTTCTTCCACCTTCTAATTCTTCCTAACTGGTGATTCTAGTATAGGAGACTCTTCCTTCTCTTTCTCTTTAATAGATGATGTCTTCCTTGTTGATTCTTCATGTGTGAGGGGTCCTTCATACTCTGGCACCTCTTCATTTTGGGGTCTTTTCCTTGACCGGGACTTCTTCTTGTGTGTGTAAGTTCTAGGCTTTGTGATTACTTCTAGCGCGCCCACCGATTGTGTGGTTTTCACACTTGGTGCCTTCTTCTCCTGCACCTCTTCTATTTCCCTCTTCTTCGGTGTGGCCTTTTTCCTCCCTGTGGGGTCTTCTGGAATGGAGAAATCACTCTCTAGATAGGCACCTTTCTCAAACATAGGTCTTATGCACAAACATACCCTTATTGCATCTCTTCCAGCGATTGGTAGCATTATTAGCTAGATTATTTATAATTTGTGGGAGACATACTTCTCCATGTATGCGTACTTCTTAGGGTATACAAGCTTTCATTTCAGCTTATAGTGGTCTTGGTCTACCTCACTAAGGTCAAACCTTATCATTTTGGCCTCTTTGAACCAGTTGACCCCTATTTGGAAGTATTGTGTAGTGAAGGAGAAGGGTAGCTTACACCATGGGCTCTTAGTCCCATTTGTCAATGTAAAC
Source organism: Taxus wallichiana var. yunnanensis (assembly GCA_018340775.1). Taxonomy (NCBI): domain Eukaryota; kingdom Viridiplantae; phylum Streptophyta; class Pinopsida; order Cupressales; family Taxaceae; genus Taxus; species Taxus wallichiana. The sequence goes on from CM031234.1 coordinate 79,312,417, forward strand.
CTAGCCAATGCAGAAATGTTGATAAACTGCAAACTTTTCCTCTCCATCCACGAGCATGGGAAACTACTCAGGGATCCTCCATTCTTCCTTGAATGCATCATGCATTCACTTGTACCACTTTTCTAGGTGCACCTTGTGGGCGACCGTCATGGTTTCACAAGTATACTTCTTGAACCTTTTTGCGGGTGAGGGATTATCTTCTGGATACTCCCAAATGAACTTATCTAGGCCCATTAGGAACTCTAATCTCTAAGAAGATGATGGTGAGGAGAATGTTGTCGAATAGTATCTTTTCTCCTTCATGTGCACTACTTATGATCTCATCCACAATAAAGGTGGACAAGTTATAGATGGTCCCTTCTAAGATCTTTCGACATATATTTAACCATGCCTTGTTTACTTGTGTCCATCTTTCTTGATCATTAAGCTTGGTGACCAAGCATGCGGCCATCCTCATAACAAGGTCTGGAATTTATGTGATGTCAAAGTACCAAAACCCTTTTTGTATTCATAAGCCTCCATAGTTTCCTTGATGGCCTCCTTATCACCCAAATCATCATCTATGGATTCTCCTTCACAATTCAGGCCAGTGAACTTAGATATCAATTGAGGTGTTATGTGCATCTTACGGCCTACAAAGTAGAAATGGTCTTCATGTATGTGCGACATCAACCACTGATATAGCCACTCAGGCTTTCCAAAATAAGGTAACTCATATAGTTGTAATAGCCCTACCTTTTCCAAATTTACTTTCACCTTATCATTATATATTGGCATTCCATCTGGTGTCCTCTTGTTAGTTGGACGAACCAGATCCAACATCATTTCTTTCTCTCGTAGTGCTCATGTGATGGTTTTAATTGCTCACGGCCATTTGTCTCAAATGTGACACCCACTCTTTTCCCAACAATACTCCATCTAGGTATTGCATTTCTACATACCATTCCTCATTGGAGCTAGCGATGGCAGTGGTTTATTTTCCTTTGCCCTTGCCCTTCTATTTATTTGGTGAAATGGTCACCTTCTTTAGTGTCATTCTTCTTGTTGGGTTAAAATTTTAAACTCCTTCTTGATCTCGCTCTACTACTCTACTCAAATCTAAGGCTTAACTCTGTGAAGAAATCCTTCTCTCTTCGTGCCCTAGCTATCAAACCCTAACTAGGAAAACCCTTCCACAAGACGGTGTACTTAAAACAAACTCTCCCCATGCCCATGTACTCCTTCCTTCTGGTTTGTAGATCCACCCTAGTCACACACTTAGATTTCTATGATTCTTCTTCCTTTGCACAAATCTCTCTGGATTCCCTAGTTTGCAAGAGTGCTTCAACTTTGTAATAGAAAGGTAAAATAATGACTTGCCCAACCTCATATTTATAGTTTTTCTCCTCTCCAACAATAAATGTTATACCACCTACCAACGTATTTAACATTAAATGTGGCTTTTTCCACTAGGCCGACCTTAAGCGCCCTTACCCACACGCCCAATCCTACATGAAAAACCTTCTAAAACCTTTTGGCGTGCAAAAATCCAATCTGACCAAAGACTCTTACGTGCACATCTAAAGTGCCAAAGGAACTTCTTATTTCCTTTACCTAGTTTTTTTCCTCACCTACCTCATGTTTTTCATGTGCTCTTCATTCTTCGTATGTGGTATTTGTTATAGCCTTCTTCACACCACAATTCATTATCCATCATTTCCCCATGCGCTTTCGCAATCTTACGTGCTTTCTTCTCTTGGGTTATACTTTACATTGTACTACTCCACCCCACACTAAAACAGAGGTGCAATCCTCTATGCATATACAAATTTAGAAAAATAATGTAGTTACTGGCACATAAGCTATAAAAGCGGACAAAAAGAAAGGAACAAGCAATGAGAAAGGGAAACACAAGAAAAGAAAAAGTGTAAAGGGAAATCCTAAGCTAACTAGAAATACTACCTTATTTACAAACACCAAGAAGACTTATTTATAGTAGGGCTTCACCTACTCCCATTGAAATGACTTGGTAATATCGTCCCATCTAGTGCTTGTAACTAGAAAGTGCTTGAATCAAGGATGTACAAGATGATGTAAGGTCCTAGCCAATGGACTTTCAACTTCCCGGATGGCACAAAAACTTGGAATCATATAAAAACCATCTACCCAACCTCAAACTTCTTGTTTTTTATATGACAATCATGTCATGCCTTTTGTCTTTCCTTTTCTATATTTTGACTCCATCTAATAAGTGATCACCTTTCGTATAACTACATCAACTTATCAATCCTCTCTTCCAGCACTTGTTCATCATCCAACCCTCCTGCATGTGCTATACGCAGTGATGGTAACATGAATTCAACCGGAAAAATATCCTCCATGCCAAACACCAATTGAAATGGTATGGCCTTATTCAACCTCTTGTAGGTTGTCTTGTATGCCCATAGAACGGCTGATACTTTTTCATCCCAATCTTGTCTTCCGACGTCACATATTTTGGTCAACGTGTGACTTAGTATTTTTAAAGGCCTCAACATTTCCATTTTCCTTTGGATGATAGGGGTAGTCATGTGATGGGCCACCATAAATTTTACTAACAAAATCCTAACTGTTTCATTTAGAAAATGTGTACCCCTATCACTTGTTAAGCTTAAAGAATAATTGTACCTATTGATTATGTTCTCCCATAAACATCTAGCAGTTATCACTGCAGTGTAATCCTTCATAGGCACTGCCTCTCCCCATCTTGTTAGGTCATCAGTGTAAGTAATGATATACCACGAACCAATCCTTCGTGCGGGTGGAAAAATTGGCCTATAAAGTTGGACTGCCCATTTTAAAAATGGTTCGAGTGCTCGATATTGGTCACAAGGGCATTTCATCCCTCTTTCCAGGTTTTCCAAGGCACTAGAAATTGTCACATGCCTTACAAAACTCAATACAATCCTGGTAGATGGTTTCCCACCAAATCCCCACCATTAGAATCTTTTGCACAGTAGCATTTCCTGCATAATGTCCTCTTGTAATCCCACCATGTGCTTCCTCCAAAATCGCCACATGCTCATGTTCCAATACACATCGGCGCAGAACCTCATCACATCCTAACTTATAAAAATCTCCACTTTGATCAACATATAGGGTGTGGAGCGTAGTGCTAATTATTTCCTCTCCGATCCTTCATCTTGTCCAACACCACACCGAGTTTTCAATATTACTATGATATCTTCCAAGTCTGAGGGTGCGTGTCACAATGTAAATAGTTGTGTGTCTGAGTATGGTATCATCAATGCTTTGCACATCCTCCCCTAAGCCAATCCTTGATAAGTGGTCAGGTCTTGAATTACTTTTTCTTGGTTTTATAACCACCATGAACTCAAACTCTTAGAATAATAGGACCCAACGGCATATGCACCCTTGCAAAATGGGCTTGTTCACCAAGTATTTCAACACCATGTGGTCTGTATAGAATATAAAGGGTGTTTCCAATAGGTACTGTCTGAACTTATGCAGCGTGTAGATCATTGACAGTGCCTCATGCTTAGTAGTTGTGTAATTTTGTTCTTTTGGTGTCAACTTCTTGCTTGTAAAACACAAGGGGTTATCAACAATCCCTCACCAGGGATGTGCAAGTATTGCTCCCATGGTTGTTCTGAGGCATCAACATGTACATGGAAATTCTTATCCCAAGAAGGAAAAAGTAGTATGGGCATACTTGACAATTTTATCCTTCAAAGTGTCAAATTCCTTCTGTTACACCTCTCCCCAATGAAAGGAACTCTTGTGTTTTAGTAATTCCTCCAAGGGCACGAGAGATATTGGCATACCCCTTGTTGAATTTCCCGTAGTACCCTGTATTTTCAAGGAATCTGCATTGTGCTTTGACTAGTAGACTCCCCCAATCCCACAATAATTACAACTTTTGTGGGATCCACTAGTAAGCCTTCTTTACATATAATATGTCCTAACAGGGTTCCAAATGGAGTAACAAAGACACATTTCTTAATGTTGAGGGATATCCTCAATTGCTGACATCTCTCAAACATCAGCCTCAAATTGTCACAATGGTCTTTTACTAACCCATACACATTCCAGTCATCCAAGTAAACTTGAAGAAATTTATGGATGAAGTCTTGAAATGCTTGTACCACGATGCACAAGAACATAGCAGTGTATTCTTCAATCCAAAAGGCATAACCATGTAGGAAAAACTTCCCCATTCAGTGGAAAAATTTGTCTTTCTCTGGTCTTCCTTTGCAATCCTGACTTGGTGATACCTTGAGAACCCATCCGTGAAAGATTAGACTTCGCGCTTATCTACTCCCTCTTGAATTTCTTCGGTAAAAGGGGTTGGGAAAGGATCAATGACACATACTACATTTAGGTCTCTATAGTCAACATATATCCTTATTATTCCATCCTTCTTGATATTGATAACCATTGGGCTTATCCATTATGATTCCTCCACAGCCTTAATGATACCAGATGCTATCATCTTATCTATTTCTTCCTTGATCTGTACACACAAATTTGGATTCATCTGATAAGGCTTCTTCTAAATTAGGCGCATACCTTCCTTCAACTTGATTCTCATCTCCCTAAGGAAGATTATACGCCTTTGAGTTCATGGTACCCATGAGGGAAGAAAACCTAGAACTCGTGTAACATATCAATGACCTTTGAAACTAATTTTTCTAACCAATAGTCTCTAATGATAGCTTCCTTCAGTTTTTTCTCTATCCCAATGTTAACCTTCTTTATTTTCAAGAACTCATGGTAGGCACATTCTCACTCATCGTGTTATATATGACTTCGCATGTACCTTACAATGGTTGACATCCAAACCTTCCATCTCTTCACCATCTACTACATAGACCATTTTTCCTTTTTCTTTTCCATGCATGCGCACTCAAGTTGTACTCTCTCTGATTATTATTCATCAAAATTTATCTCTAAACTAGGTTATCCTAGTAGCTCCTATATTCTATCTTCCATCATAGCGCTATTTCCCATTGTAAGGCATTTTATTACCTATAATGCCTTATCCACCGATGGCTTTATACTCCTATACTCGAAATATTAAATGAGATCAGCCGCTGACTCCTGCCAATTACTGTTTGAAAGTGTATATCCGAATGAATATACCATGCACACACATAGCCTTGTAAGGTGGAATACAACTTATGCACCCATAAAAAAGGTGGTAACTCTTCTACGCTTCCCATCCAGAACTTTTCACATGCTTGGACATGAAATGAGGTGGTCTCTTTACCATGGTAGTCTTGGATGACAGTGGGCGCGTTGCTCCTAGAGAACCTTATAGAAAATGTGACTCTTACCTCACGTCATTCTAGGAGGCTCTCCCAATGAGTATCCCACCAATGTGTTGTAGTTCTGAGTAGGTTATAACTGAGCATTACCCTTCTCTCATCATCATTCATCCACTGAGCCTCTATGTCTTGTAAGAAAATTTTAGGGTATGCTCCTCCAAAGTAACTCAGAAAATTATTCCCTCCTAGGTGTTTGACTAAGCGCACCTTTGCTACCCTTGTTACAGATCCTCTCAACTATCTCCCAATCAACTCATAAGTCCGATACGCCCAATTTTCACATACCATACTAGTGGTATCACTCAAGGACTGAGCATCTTCAAACTAGATAACTCCCTCCGTGGGATGAATTATCTCGAGATCTCGATGGAAAGCACATTGATTCTATTGAGGTCTTCATCTCCTAAGGGCTCGATATACGATGTTGATTTCCCATCTATTAAAGGGATAATTACACTTTCTTCCTTGTTCTCAAATCTGGTATACCCCTTGTTAAACCATAGGTCGGCATTGTTCTTACAACACCAAGGGCGCCCAAGTAATCTTTGAGGAAATTATCCACTTCAGCGAGTGTTAAGACTTCAAAGTCCCCAGTGAATATATCCCCTTAAATAGTGATAACCACATCTTTCAAGACTCCAATGGGCATTTCCTTTGTCTTATTTGCCATATACAGCACATTCAAAGATGTCTCGTAATGTGGGCCTTCCCATTTGATGTCATCCATATAAGGTGAGAACATTGACCTCCAATCTAGTGTTGATGAGGATATTGCTTAGAATCCACCCATCAACAACTACATTCAATGTAATCTCCTTATCATAGTAAAGGCTATGAGGAGGAAGGTTTACATGCAAAACCTACCTTTCACACTTTTCTCTAGCATGTGGTACCTTCTCCTGCAACCATTCTTCTAGCAAGGGAATAATATTCTCTTGCCTTAACATCCTACATACTTCCTTGACTTCATCTAGGTCCTCCTTCAAAGCCTCGTCAATCTTCCTTTTCTCCAACTAATTTAACTACTCCTTCAGACATTGGATCTCCCCTTAAAAACTTTGAATCACATCCATAGTATTTTGATACACTTCCTTCTTATGAGTAGGATCTGGATACTTCCCATGTACCACTTCTTCCCTAACAACCAATTTCTTTCTCAAAATCTCCCTTACGTACAAACCCTTTTTGCTCGCATTGTTACCAAGTCACAGTTCTAATCTTGACTCACATGTCACTATTGGTATCCACTGTGGGTCAGCCTTCTTTATAGTCACCATCCCAATGCCTTTTTATTTCCGGTGTTGTTACCTCATGTGCTCAAATAACTCAGAGCACTCCTCGTACTTATGTTTTTTCTACACCATGAGCATTGCAATAGGTCAAGACACTCACACTTATAATGACCTATAGACCCACAATCATAACATATTCCTCACAGAACTCACTTCTTCATCCACTATGATTACCGAAACCACAAAATCCTCCACAAAATCATCTTCCACATGCTCCTCCATCTGCATGCCCTTCATAGTGGCAATCATCATCCTTGGAACATATTACAAGGATTGTCTAGTGCACACCAAGATCAATAGCATCATGAATGTGGTCAATTAGCCTCGCAATCCTTGGTATCATGGGTCATAGAGGTAAAAATATTGTAATAGCAAGAAACATTCTATCGGATTGCACATTATAGTAGAGGACATCTATTTATATCATGATCCCCATGGAAAATTTCACAGTCTATCATTATTATGCGTACCATATTTTGAGGGAAAATATCCTTTGCATGCCCTTCTACTTCATAGTATGTACACCAAATCCCACTACGAACCTCATGCATTGATTTTGTAGATAGCTTCTCCAACTGCTTGGCCATTGCAACAATTTGAGCCTCTAGAAAAGGGCTAACACTAGTGTCAACGCTTCTAATAGCCTCAGCACACAAGGAAGCTTCCAAGGCCTCACACGGGTCTATGAAATTCTTGTGTGACAATGCCCTTCTAAATGGTGTTATCAATCCTCCAAAAACCATTGAGCATGTTGAGAAGGGTGAATTTCATAGGATAGTTTTGACAAGAGAGTCTTGAACTGTGTGTCATACTCCCACACACTCTTTGTCATTCCTTGTTGGATATCCTTTAGGGAACTTATGCTTTTCTGCTCAAATTCAAGGATATGGAATTCTATTAGGAAATTTTTCTTCAAGGTAGTGTAGTATACCACCATTTTATGGCGGTCATACTTCTTATACAAACTATGCATGCACCCTTGCAACGTCGTTGCAAACTAAATTATCTTCCGCTCCAAGGTAGTGATCCCTTTCACATGTCATATTAATTCACACTTGTGGACATGCTCTGCAGCATCCTTAATACTCCTGTAATCTGGAAAGTGAAAATACATCTCAAAAAATAATTGTGGAGGTGGTTGTAGCCCTTGTCCTCCTAATCTAGATCCTTGGTTCCCTCCGATGTTTCCTCGTCTACTAGATCCACCGGATCCACCGATCGTCCAGATCCACTAGGTTTACTAGGTCCTCTAGCTTTTATACCACCAATGTCCCACTAAACTATGTGCCAAGGGTTTGTGATATTATCCCGCTACCTGTTATGTTTCCCGGGCCACTTATAGATGCGATACCCAAACCTTGTGTATTTACACCTTGTCTAAAAATTCCTCCAAATACGAGAATTGTTTCAAAGATCCATGTATGTTCTAAACCAAAAATTATATCTTCTAGTTATATATTAGTTACTCCCATCGATACCAACTCAGGGTTAACAATACTTCTCCCTTGATCTGGAAAACCAAGCGCTAAGGGTTGGTTACTGAGGTGGGTTTGGATGCATGCTAACGGATCTCCTTTCTTCATGCAATGAAATCTCATCAAAAATTGAAGGTTCTTCTCTCCCATGCTATAGAAGATGGGGTAGCATAGACTCGGGTTCCATGTCCTCAGTGTGAACCTCAACCCCTTCCCATGACATCTGCTGCAACCTCACATTGTTTATTCATATCCCTCTCATGCTTTGTTATACTTGAGTCGTCTCTCCTCCCTTTATTTTTAGTCATAAGTTCTACCATCTTCCTCCACCCTAGCTTCCTCACCCAACGACTCAAGAGAAGCTTAGTCGGCCATAGGAAATGCCTCTAAACTTAAGGTAATGATCAAGATCTTCATATCCAAAGGGATAGCACGTAAAAATGATCCTCTGGGCTCCCTTAGAAACTCAAACTCAACAACCTCTAGGAAGAATACATAGAAATGGCATATTCCAAAGTATAACTAGTCAGGAATCCTTTCCACCAGTGATCAACAACACGCATCCAAGTCATATCTACATCCTGTAGCCTCTGGTAATCATCTTGGGTCCATACGTGTGATCTATAGTACCAGCTTGATCTGGATGCATATGTTGAAATCCATTCATATAGTTCTACCAGAAAATAGCAGAAGAATATCTCATACAACTCATGGTACATGTTATTTTCTACCCATCTACATGCATTGAACTCTGGTCTAGTGCTGAATCTTTGAGTAAACTCATCGTTCGTGCTTTTGAACCATGCTTCAACACTTTCCAAAGTCAAACGTTCAGTCATCACACATTACAGGGACCAAGATGTATGACATTTCTCACAAAAACTTCGAAAAGAGGTCCCAGCAATTTAACCAAGATGTAGTCATTTTTATACCCCTAGAATAACATTCTAATCCCATGCACACCGACCTATTACCCGAGAGGGCCCTAGGAGCTCACCCGAGACGTGCACGGGTGTCGATCCCCTCCTTTATATGAGTCTTATGAGAATACATCCTTAATGACATATTTATATGTAGGAAATAAAATAACCATGTGTTCATTCTAAGAGCTTAGGATGAGTTATCATATCAATGCATCCATTCAAATAACAGAAATACATAAATGATTCATAACACAAAGGAAATGCACTAGGATTTATTCTCATGAAAAAACATATATTCTTTAGAACATAACCTTATATTCATGTTAATGAGTTCAATAACCACATTACATTCATTAAGGCCATAATAGACCAATATAACAATGTAGATATGCATCAGGAACCTTAGCTATGCTTTCCACATTACAAAACTGGTTACAGACCCATCCCTCTAAATATGCCATTACTCCTATAGTTCTCCTAATCCCAACCCAAAGTATCCTTCATTATTCCTACAAAGCTTCACCTATTCAAAGTTATATGATCTCTCTCTCTCTCTCTCTCTCTCTCTCTCTCTCTCTCTCTCTCTCTCTCTCTCTCTCTCTCTCTCATATATCTTTAGTCTCCACTGACATGCCTTCCTAAGATAAAATATCAGTTGCCAAGTGTCCATGTGGTCTTCTAATGGAACATGCTTCCCTTGATCCTAGCTCTCCACTCTTTGCAATGATGTCTTTCTGGATCCTTCCATCACATGCATGGAATATTCTATTCTTGACCATATAGCTGACAGTTGGCACCTTATCCACTCTACTTGCTAGAGGGGTCATGTTTTCCTCATGTGCATCCTGGAATGCCGAATATGGATAAGTCCAAAAACCCACCTTGTCTTACATTTGTGTGCCATGTGTTCGATAAACCTGCTAGAACCCTACTATGTGCACCTTCAACCCATGCGCCCTTCTTCAAATATATCTTGCATGCCCATGTGCCTTCTTGTACTTAGCCAATATTTTGAGGCCCAACAGAGTTTAGAGATTAAGTGAGTGTGGTGAGGCTCATTTCATATTTATACCCTCGGTAGTTGAGTATGATTTGTGAAACTAGAGTACGTTATAGGGTACTTGTAATATGTGAGAATGTGATATCGTAGATATGTATCATGAATGTGCTGAGTTTGAAATGTGTCATGTGTATGATGTGATTTTCATGAATGTAGTATGCCCTCAACAATCAAGTGTGAACCATTGCATAAGAGTGTGTCATAGGGTAATGATGATATCAGTGTATTAAGATGTGTAATATGCATGTGAAATAATAGATGCAAAGCACAGAGTAGGCAAAAATGCAAGACATGTGATAATGCTAGAAGGGGGGATAATAAGCATGATACCCCCTGAGTGTATGATGATGATAATGATCAAGTATCATCTTCTAATAGATCATCATTGTCATGGTTGAATCCAAATGGAGACGTGTTAGATACCTTGTAAGAAATAGTATGTGGTTTATTAATTAAATATCCATTGCATGTATAGATTTTACATGTCCATTGCATATTCTTAGTTAGTGAAAGGAAGTAATGGACATCCGTGTGCATACCATTGAGTAATATTTTTGCTAAGAAATAAATCATTTCAAATAAAAATTTAGTCAAGGGCATTGGGAATGAAATTTTGATATGATCGGGATCTAAAGTGTGGAAAATATATAGTCAATCCAAGAATTCCCAAGAGTAAGTGGAAAAGTGCAAGAAGTGCGCACAACAAATACTAATAGAAGGAAAACACGAAGGCCATAAGCAAAAATAGTATGAACATATCCATGATAGAGATGGGGTGAATGGGGCGGGGGGAGAAGATCATTGAGTGTGAATCCAAGCTGAGCCAATCCATCATATGTGTAAACAGTTTCAGAGCAAGTGGGATCAAATAGAATGTGTGGCCAATAAGCATTATTCATGAAAAGAGTACATGTGAAAGGAGGGATCATAGATGTAGGTTTCTCATTAGAATAAAATGAAGGTGGTATGACATCCGATATAAGAACAGAACCTAATAAATTGCCATAGAATTAGTATAAGGATGTGGTGATACTGAAGCGGATGGAAAAACGTCTAATGCACAAACAACTGCTTCAAGTGGAGGCAAGTTTCCAAGATAGTCTGTGGGTTACAGATCAGCAACAAGATGCATAGTAGCAGAAGTTGGAATAGGTAATGCAATGGTTTGATCTGGTTAGAAATAATTGAATGGGTTACTATCAATGGGAACTATATATTCAAATCCCTCTTGTAATAATTTAATGTACCGGTGAAATAGAGAAGGCATTGTTTTCATAGTGTGAAGTCATAGCCTACCAAGTAAGCAATTGTATTAGACTAGAAAATAGATGACAAAAATAAAATAGGAATATTTTTTGGCCTAACTGTGATTAAAAAGATGATAGTACCTATGCATGGACTCGTAGAATAATCATATGCATGAAGAAAAGTAGATGTTGGGTTAAGATTAGCTAAGGGAAGGACTATATTCTAAATGAATGATAAAGTAAAAAGATTGAGATCAGATCCATTATCAAGTAAAGTGCGCTTGATACACATGTTATTGATGCATATGTGTATATATAAGGGAGGATCATTATCATAAATAGAAATATTGGAAACTATATCAAATGAAAAAATAAGGTGTTGAGAAAATGCATCTATAAATGTCTAATAAATTGTCTCGAATGAGTAGTAGAATGGATCAGTATTAGCCAAGAGTGAAATGATTTTTGTGTGACACTCAGGATTGGCTAGTAAGAAATCATGAATAGAAATATCCATGATGAGGGGACCCTAGGAAAAATTAAATAAGTGATGAAATGAAGACCCAAGAGTGTTCAAATAAGATGGGTTCACCAAATGATTTAACAAATATTGAAAATTTGTAAAACCCTATTTGCAAAGTCATGCCACAATGATAAAGAATAAAATGCAGTGTCGACCTAAGAAATAAGCTAGAGAAATATGAAACCCTAGGTGTAAGAGAGGGAATAAGAGACTTAGCTTATTTCACAATAAATCTTGAGGTGTGTCAAGCTAGAAAACTGATGAAATAGGAGGACAGATTATTGTTGCATTGAGCCCAAAAATTATAGAATTGTTGGATATGTCGAGACTAGGGTGCCTAGACTGGGTCGAGGTGCCTAGGCACTAGAGACCTTCTGTAGGCACCTGTGATTGTGTAGAACCTCATAAAATGATTTTTTCTATGTCACACGAATGTCTCTAGCCTTCGTTGTTGGTCGCATGTATGTCATTGGATGTCCGTAGAATTTTCATGTAACCTGCAAAAATAATGATCTCCTGTAAAACCCTAAAAAACATCAAATCCTAAAAATAAAAATATGTAAATGGGGATTCATATGACCTCGGTGGTCACTCGATAGAGTGAACTTATGACTAATTTTTATACTAAATCTCATACTCCATGTAGTTATGTGTGTGTATATGTAGAATCATGACCTAGGTGTCTCTTGTGCATTATGCTTTGAATAGCAAGCAATAGCTAGAATGTAGCAATTTAAATAGATGTGTGTGTGTCAAAATGAACTTCCTCCTATGAAGTGTACGCAAAAAAATGCATACCCTTGTCCCTTGAGTGAATCTATACGGATGCTTTGATGCTCCTAAAATGCCTTTGGATGCAACCTTAGGTGATAGTAATAGATTCTTAGAGCTTGATCATTTATTATGGTCACATAACTTTGTATTTATATGATTCCCTTGTTTGAATTTCATAATTAACATCTAAAAGGCTAACCACCAAGAAAACAAGATTCCCAGAAGATAAAAGAGGCCCAAAAGGGATGAGTAAGATATAAAGAGGTCGAGGGCACCTAGAGGGGATGAGGGCACCTGGGCATTGATGTCTAGAGCCAAGAAAGATAAAAAAGTGAAATTTAGACTTGGCAGTGGGGTGTACAAGACCACAGAGAAATCAAGAAAGTAAAGAAAGAGGCCAAATATATATGTCAATTACTAGTTTTCTCTCTTATGAATCATATGAATAGTGGTATGTGATTAGGACCTAGAAATGTACCCAAGTGTGTGATTTAGTGTCTACAATTGTTAGTCCCCACATGAGTATTTACCTATTTCCTTTTAGTTTCGGTAAGACCTACCTCCATCTTGAGTAAATAATCATTCCTTTACTTTGTGTAAATTATTTGAGTCAAAAAGATTAACATCTAGTGAAATTTGAAAAAAATTAAGGAAACATATTTAACTTCTAATAAGTCATGTTGAGGATCGGTAGAAGATGGACACCCATTCTCATATTTTTCACTGAATATTTTTGCATCTACAATCATAATACAAGGTTTTGACTAGGTTGTAATTACAAATATTTGGGAATATCAACTAAATCCATTGCATCATCATAACATGATAGATTAATGCATCCCCCTTACATCGAGACTCCTCTTTAGTTTTTGAACACGTAACTTCTGCTATAACATTTTTGTTTCTATTTATATTTTATCTTGGACACTAATACAATGCCTCCATTTCCTCCTCCACAATAATAGCCATATTTTTTTCTATGTTATTTCTCCTTTTTCATACTTTTTTCGATGGTTTAATTGTCATCATACCAACAAATTAATTTACCTAAAACATAGAAGAAATTTGGGGATTTTGATGTCTAATTATTAAACTAAAGAAAATAATTAAGGACCATTACATACATAGAACAAGTAAATCTCACAAACCCATTATGATGAAATTTTTCCAATTTTTGTATGAATCTATTAGATACATATGTATCCCAGCTTATATTGTTTACCTTTCACAAATCTCATTGCATATAAATCATTCTCATTGTAATTTTAGTATTCCTTTCTCGCAAGAAATAATCGAGATAGTAAAAACTCATAGACATATTTTATTCCAATATTTTTTCACAACTAAATTTTAAGGCTCTTATCTCTGTTGACCTCACTAAGAAAAGTAGTACAAGATACATTAATGAATTTATCCCTGACTTATGAAATTATGACTCCCTCTACAACATGTAAACCTTTAGAAAGTAAACCGAATATCAAGGTAAATAATTTTAGTGTGTGTTTAAATAGAATACCTTCAAATTCAACATAGGCATGATCCACGTAATTTTCCACCATCTCCTACAATTTCACATCATCCAAGATGTGGACTAACATGTTTACCAAGAGGGAAACCCTATCCTTGGATAGAGAAACATATAAAATAACTCATCTTCAAAACCAAGGTATTTGAAAATGTAGACCACATGTAGCAATCCTACCATTTCCATTTTATTTCCACCTTCTTTGAATGATGAGTGTCACTAATGAAAAACATTTGCATTTCCATTAAATATTTCTCAATCTCTTCCTCTGCTGACCTCTTGGAAATATTTTTTAGCTTACAATCATCTCCAAAAAAAAATTGACTCCCCATCCAATTTTTTAGTTTCTTTTAAGGCATTTCCTTAGTGAAGTGATTCAATTTCTAACTACAAGATATTTATCTACTTGATTAAAACTTGCTAAGTTAAAAAATTTAGGAATATATTTGGATTGTTGCTCACATATTTATTTATAAGGGTTAAATGTAATATTCATGTATTACATTAGTTTGTGTGTGTATGTGTGTGTGATATTAGTTATATTGTATATTATTAATAATGATTTAATATAACTTATAATAATAATATAACATGTGAGTATAAATAAATTTTAGTGACTTGTAATAAACAACTAATATAGTTTATTGTAATAATGAGTTGTGAGAACAACTCACGTAGATAATTGTGTATGGAGATATTGTTGGTATATGTGAGAGAATAGTAGTGAGTGATTATAGGATATATTAGTGGAATGTTATTGGTAAACCTCGTCTCCTTGTTTATAGGAAATGTAAAGGATTTATATGCAATCTCTTTAGAAGCACCATATAATTGCTCCACATATATTGATTAAATAATAAGAGTTTTTATTATATAATTTTTTCTCTACACATTTAAGGTGACAAGGACTAATAGGGGGTTGAATCAGTCCCCAATAAAACTTTTTCAACACTTGTGCTTCAAACCCTAACCACACATGCTCATATACAACATATCAAAGCATACAACCTTCTAAATGAAGTAAACTTAATGCAAAGAACATAATATGATCTCAAACACACATATATTGATAATAAAATCAGATCCACACACTTATATATATTCTCAAATCAGATCACAAAAAGTAGTGTCTTCAACAATGATCCACAAGATACAATAAAGTGCTCTCAAGACAATCAATGTCTCATGAATACATATGAAGAAATAAAACTATGAGAATTTATTAAACCTTCAATATCATATCTGAAAACTCCTTAGACACCTGCAAATAACATCAACATGCTATGAATATATCATTCAAACTCAAGCACTTAAATTTTCCTCCTTCTCCAACTCGCTCTCAAAGAAACAATACAACCTTTGCACTTGCTTCAAATTATCCTCATGAAAAATCAACCAATATATTTCCTAGAATGATATTCCCGGTGTTTTTTGATATTCCTAAAGTTTTTTTCAACAAAAGGTTTCTTCAAAAGAATATAAAAAGGGTTTCAAAAGCTAGTACAATTGTACCCAAAAACTCCTTTTATAGCCTTTCCTTGATTAGAAATCAAAGGAGGTCGGTACATCATGATATTTTCAACCTATAAATTCTTATAAAATTCAATAACATCCATCCCAATATTCACATTTGACCCAAGTAGGTCGGCCTAGCTAAAACCCTTCATCCATGCACCAAAAATCTCAAAAACCCTTGCATTGGGATGACAAAAATCTCCTAATCCCAAAACAATTTTTGGTCAAGATATAAAAATCATCACACATGTTTAAAATAACATTTAAACATCATATATTTTCACAATTTATCTCATCCAATCAAATTATTTTGTTTACTGGGCCCAAAGCTCTTTGTACTTCTCAAAACAGTTTTTTCATGTACCCTTCAAAGACTTCTGGAAACTTCATATGATCATTAAACCACTTCTACTGAAAAAAACATTCCATGTGAAAACTTAGAATAAATTTAATAACATTTATAACACTTATAATAAATTTATAATTCATCAAACAGAGACTTCACTTCAAACCACAACAACATTTTCCTTCACAGATCAACCTACCAAAAAGTATTTTATAAAGATTAGCTCATAAAATAATTTCTAAAAACATTCATGACCTTGAATTGATTCCTTACATACTATATCCATCCCTCTATACATTAAATTTTATATTAATCATAACCCAATACACATCATGCTTCAAATAACATCAAATTTTCACCAAAATAGATTCTATCTTGAACTACCAAAAATATTCTTGCTCAAAGAATGACCTATAAACCCTACCAAATGGCATCATCATGAGGAAATAAATATATCAATATAAATATATCTGAATCTACTTTCCAACACAACTTGAATCATCTCATAACTACACTTGTAGTTCAATTTATGCTCGGTTTACTCGACCACCTTTATTTGAGACCCTAAAAGCGCCCTTTGACTAGTCAACTTGTTTGGACATTAAAACACCATGAAGCTGTAATATCTTTCTCTGAAACTTCATGGATATCCAAAAAAACCATCCATTAATCATGCAACATGAATTTTTCATGGTACTTCTTTGGACAATCTTTCTCTATAACCTTATTTCCCTAAAACTTCTATTTTTAGATGGGGCCCACATATCACTGTGACCTCAACCATACATTTCTTGAAATCCTGAGGATTCCTATACAACATAAAATCATCACTTTTTCACTATCAATCAAAACAATGTCACTACACTTCACTTTATGCAAAGCCTAAACCCTCTAGCTATGGTTTAACTAGGGTTTTAGACCACTTTACCTTCTTAACATTTGTTCATAAAATTATGACGATCAACTTACCTCATTATTTTCTGAAACATTCTAAAATCACCATAGAAATATACCTAAAATCCACAATGTCCCATGAAAATCACAATATTCACAACAAGCATCGGAAGTTGCACTTTGAGCTAAAATTTTCCTTCTTTTTCACCCTATCTCACAAAATCAACCATGTCGACAAAATACTCATCATGGGTGCCTAAAATTTTTCAGAGTGAATAATAACTCATCCCTCTAACATACCCAATCATCATAATGTGATTTTCAATTCCCAATATCTCTAATCACTAAGACTTACCTATGCATGTATGTTAGATCCTCACATTAGCAACTAGGGCCAACTGAAATAATGGAATAACAGAAACAAAATAACCTTTGAAAATTACTTAAACATACCTAATATTGCACAATATACCTGATTTCATGCTTATATTATCTCAAATGGCTCCGATACATTTTTTCACACCTCCAACCAAGCATACTTGCTCCCGATGAGCACTGTAACATGGTAAACCACATGTAGCTACATTATACCACTGTTGTGAGTGCTCAATCACCCTCAAATAATTATTTCTAACATGCTAAAATTCTTACCAATTATTCAAGAAACTCATTCTTCCAAGCGACACCTCTTATGCACCTGTATGGGCTTGCTAGAGCAGGCATGCATTACTGAATCCCACTATATCAGCTGATATACATCTAAAACATCATTTTAGCACCACAAAAAACATCATGACATCACCCTAGATCATTCAATTTGTCATTAATTTGGTTTTGAACCAATGAAAACACACATTAGGACACCATGCCAACAATCTCCCCCTATGTCATTGATGGAAAACACCATGAACTTCTCCCCCTTTTTACATTGATGGCAAAGGCTCACTTGTTTCTTACCTATTTCACCTTCATCAGAAACATACCTTCATGATTTGGTTGGTAACATCAACCAAAAATCTCGAATAAGTTCAAATCTCTTAAATTTTCCCAAAAACTGAAATTTACCTCATTTCAAGCATGCAAATGCCAAGCACCCTCTGGAAAGAACACTTCAAACATCTAAAAAAATCAATGCACCATGAAAAATCCAAATTTTCACCTTCTTAGGATCAAAAACTTCATTTTTCATCCTCTAGGCAAGAAAAAACATCAAATTTCTTTTATACACTTGTTTTGAGCTCCTTAATGGTACTTCAGCAGTTATGGGACAGGGCTAACATCACCCTTAGCATGCCAACAATTTCATTATGAGCCTATATACTCATCACACCTTCTTTCATGAGTTTACTCCATCTTTTCTAGGCCAAAAACAAGCTCTACAATGCATATTATTACTCTTCATACTGTCTCAAGAACGCATGTCCCTAAATAGACTTTTTAGAACATTTTCAAATAATTTCAACATGCAACCACAAGTCAACCATGCTTTGACTCAACCAAAATTCACTCCTCCTAGACACAATACCTCCATTTCTATCTCAAGAGAACAAATTTGAGCTACTAACCTTGATAACTTAGCTATAATTCCTCTTGACCTCTTTTGCTAGGTCCTAGACATCTTTCCTAGTCATAAAAGTCATTATTGATTGAGAAGTGACAACGTTTAAGCTTGAAATGCATAGATTTGTAAAACATACCTCATACTTGTTTTGTGGTCACCTATCCATCATTTAAAGGTCAAACTACTAACTCCCCCTCTATCATAATAGTATCATACTCACTTGAGAAATATTCAAACACCTTGAGATTAGCTTACTTTCAATACTTGTAGGAGAATTTTCATGTCTCTTTTGACAACATACATCTATATGAGCCAAAATTTCATTAAATCACTAACTTCTTGAGATAACACGGTTCATAACTAGACTGGAACTTCTTATCATGAAAAAATTGAGGCAATGACTACCCAAAATTCACATGAAAACACTTATACACTCATTGTTTTGACATTTCGGACTTCAAACAAGCCAATTTGGCCCGATAGTATTTGGAAATTCATTTAAGAAACATGTAGATGCACTTTAGACCTGTCATACCATCAACATGATGTGTTTCTTCTTTTATGCATGTAGGTTATTTTTTGGACAATCATAATATTCTACTATCTTTATGCTTCTTAGTACTTTCTAGAGCCCTATATTGTCATGAAATTTCTCAAGTCAAGGGTTTCTTCATAATTCCGAGATTTGCATCACTAAACCATCTATAAGAAACATATAAACCTTTAATAATATTTAAACTATCTCAACAGGTCTTGAGTGTCTCCAACTCTGTCAACCGATATCTTGACACCTTAATCGTGGTGATACTCTTGATCATGTTCTCATGAATCTTGCAACATAAAGAGGCACACTTTTACTATCCTATAGAACCACATTTTTGTATCTTTCACAGTCCCTTCACTACCTCTAGAAGAAGAGATCAACAAGATGACATCATTCTAAGTCCTTCACAACCTTGTAGGATGATTTTTTGCCATTCACTTTGGTCCTTATGAAACACTCAAATTGTGCACTAACTTAGATATTCTAAAAATTACATAGTTCACAAAGTGTGAAACATTTGGCATTCCACCTTGTATACCAACTATGATCCAATAGCTCATATAGTGCATGAATAATTTACCAATACTTGAAGAATTTTAACCACAGATTTTCATAGGTCCGATAAATCTATCAAATTTTAAAATACAACTTGACATCTACCAATGCTTTGAAGTATTTCTCAGACCTTAGACAACTTTTGAAATTCTTGTATCATAAACATGTCTAAAAAATACTTGATCTAACTTGTAGCATGTGCTCATACCTCATTTATCTAAAGATTGAAACTCACATATTGCATTATATCACTCACACAAAATGAGAATGCACCTAAATTCCCTTGGGAGAAATCAACATCACAGTAACTTCTTCATAATGCATTTGACCCATATTAGGTTATCTGCAATCAAACCCTTGATATAGTCTCACACCACTTTTGAAATAGATATAGACCTTATTATTAAATTACACACCCAGATTCCATACTTTTGAGTCATTACAGCCAAGCTCCTTCTTAAAGAAAGCATATTATTTTCCTTATTGCTCCAACACAGATCTCAGACAATTTTTTTTAGTCATCTTCTTGCAAGATCATAAGTTTTTCATCATGATCAATCACGTCTCCTCAATACCTTAAGCTATTGCATGAGTAACTGAACAAGTTATAGGTTTACTTGAGCATGAGCTATAGTCATTACCATTACATCACAGCTTCACTTTACTGATCTTTTTCCCATATATGATGGTGCTCGGTCCCACTAGATCCATAGAACATTCATCGTAGTCTTCAATATTAGACACATACTTGAAAGATCTAATATATCCTTCACCCTTGCAACTTTTCAATGCTTCAAAAGAGTTATTAGACTAACATTGTGTTTGTAGAATTCTATTTCTCAATATTCGAGTTCACCTTTTACATAAGTAGGTCAAGAAGGATCCCAGTATACATCTCTCATTTTTCTAGGAATATGAGCATCTCAAAGACAAAATTGGCATCAATTTGAGCACCATACTATAATTATCCCTTGAGTGTTTTGATGCTTTCTTTGACTGGGCCCACCTAATAAAATATGCAAATTAGGCTTTTTAATATTTAGTATGGTCACATGGAACTATGCATTGTAACTTACCTTCAAGACAACTTTCTCTTCCACTCATGTTTCAACCTACCTTTAGGAGCATTTTACACTTCTTTCTCGGTACACCTATGCATAGTTACACTTTATTAGACCTAAGAAACCATGAATCAATCCGAACATACACCTTGACAAAGCACATTGACTTCAATACCTTGTTTCATTTGAATTAGATGACCCCTACAAGGAATCTGTGATCACATGACACCTTTCACACTTTCATATTAACCTTTTTCATAAGGGGTCCTTGATTCTTCAGGAATACTGACCATGCATAAATACTAAGGATAGAACACTTCATGGCCTCTCTGTACCTTGTAATTTTGTCACTATTAGACCATTCCTTTGATTTTCTCCTTAAAATCCTCATATCATGATTTCATCTCCTTCTATGTAGCTTCATGATTTACATCTAAGCCATTGTAGCATGATCTTTTTCTCTCTTAGAACTTTTAATGTGTGTATGCACCCTTCACAACTTATGATAGATGAGATTTGATGAACATGTCTTTATATGACATTCTCTAACATGTATAATACTTTACACTTTGAAAAACATGGAGACTCAAGATGATTTGACATACTTTTAAGTATAATGAGAAATTCATAATCCATAGAGACTTGGATACATTGTCATACAGAGAATGTATCACACTCACAACTTCACATGAATTACATACTTAAAAGACTTGAGTTTCTTCAGGTCATAGACTTATAGGATTGAGTAGACACAACACCATACTATGAAACCCTTGGTAGAACATTTTGACTACATAGAACCACATTACCCATCTTGAGACACTTTTACCATTTGGCAGAGTAACCCTTCACTTGAAGAAGACTAAGATATCCATATGCAGAATACCATGCTCAGAGAAAACACTCACTCTTTATGAACAATACACTAAGCTCAGAATCAGACTTTTGCACTCTAAAACCTTTGACTAAAAGGACACACTTTGAGAAACATATTTCCATGTTCAATTACCATAAATATATACATATGTACTTATCAACTCTACTACTTTAGGATCAGTCTTGACTTGAAAAAACTTGACACATATAAGGCTTATAGAAAAACTTCTCATCGTGATACACTTTTACACCCATAGACTAATACATCATAACTCATAGCAAGATATGAAAAACCATACAAGATAAATTTCAGATCTTGACACATTTTTGAAACTTCATGACATAAAAGAGCTCTTCATACCACACCAATACTCTTGATATGCATCAAAACATAACTTATACCTTAGACATCTTACACATGACTGACTTATATGCTTTGAAGAGAAACAACACAAGAAACTTGACACACTCATCATGACTGACTACATGAACCTCAAACACATACTCAATAACTTGAAATGGCATACCTTACATCATGAATAAGACACATAGTTGAAAAATACATCTCCCCCTCACTCCAATGCTTCTCTTGCACCTATACACCTCTATGAAGCCTAATAGAGGCATATGTCACCATGGAGGATCTTGATGATAGGCCTAAGTGGGTCACAAACCTTCTTCTTAGTCCTTGACTATCTCCTCTTTATCTAATTCAAAAAAATTTAGTAGATCCTTCTTTTAGCTCAGTCACACATCCTTGGAATCTTCTTTAGCACCTTGACTAGTCTCATCCTTATTTTTGTATGCTTGAGCTTATGGCTTAGTTCTTTGAGGATATTTCTTCAACTGACCTATATTACAAAACCCTGTAATGTGCCCTATCTTGTGGTATCTAAAACATTCCACTTGCCTTCCTTTTCATTCATAATACCTATGTCCATAACCATTACAAGCATATAAATACCAATCTAATGTGTTTACATACCTTCTTGTGTTTGATGACCCATTTTTGCAATACTTTGCAAGATGTCCCTTTTCTTGGCAATAATAGCATTCATCTTCATATCTTTCACCTACATTTTTCTCCTTCTTGTCTTGACATTCTTCATCCTTATTTTCTTCACAATGTTCCTTTTATTTGACATCATCCTTCTTTTCAACCTTGGGGATGCAAAAACTATACCTATGTCCAAAAGAACCACATTTGTAACAATTACCATGAAAAACACCATACATGTATGCACTTGGTTTCCTAATAGGTGATATTCTAGGAGGTGGAAGCCTTGAAATTTCTCCCTTTCTTGGCTTCCTTCTTTCATTTGATCCTTGACTTGACTCTTCTTCATTATTTTCTTATTTGAATGAGCCCTCATTGAATCCTAGGCCTATCCTATCACCATAGGCCTTTTGATTTTCCAACATCTTTCTTAGATTTGTTGAACTCCCTTGAAAGGATAATACTTTGCTTGTCATGGTACCTAAATATTTCTTCAAAATCTTTGTTTCTTCCCTCTTGATCTTCAGCTCAGTTTGTGCCTCCTCAAGTTTATTCATTACAACCTTGATTATTTCTTCTTTTTCAGCCTCACTTTTGATACGTCTCTCCAATTAAGCTCTTAAAACCTTAACTCGCTTCTACATGAGATTCAAGTAAATTTTTAAGTCTCACAAGATTTGCACAAGTTGTGTTCCTTAACATAAATGTATTGATCTGAATTGTTTCCAAATTTACAACTATCATCTTGTCACCAAATATATCCCTCTAGCTTGTTAGGTTACTTCCAAGGGTCTAGTCTGATACCAATTGTTGGAGGTGACAAATACTTTGAGATGGGGGTGAATCGAGTCCCAATAAAACCTTTAAAACACTTGTGCTTCAAACCCTAACCACACATGCTCACATACAACACATCAAAGCATATAACCTTCTCAATGAACTAAACTTGATGAAAATAACATAATATGATCTCAAAAACATATATATTTATGATAAAATCATATCCATAAACATATATATATTCTCAAATCAAATCATAAAAATTAGTGTATTCAACAATTATCCACAAAATACAATAAAGTGCTCCCAAGACAATCAATGTCTCATGAATACATATGAAGAAATAAAAATATGAGAATGTCTTAAACCTAAAATATCAGATCAAAAAAATCCTTAGACACCTGCAAAAAACATCAGCATGCTATGAAGATAGCATTCAAACTCAAGCACCCAAATTTTCCCTCCTTCTCCAACTCGCTCTCAAAAAAACAATACAACCTTTACACTTTCTTACAATTATCCTCCTGAAAATTCGTCCAAAAATTTTCCTTTAATGAGATTATAGGTGTTTTTGGATAGTCCCAAAGTTTTTTTCTTTTCAGAAAAAGGTTTCTTCAAAAGAAGATAAAAATTGGTTTCAATAAGCTAGTAAAATTATTCCCAAAACTCCTTTTTATAGCCTTTCCTTGATTAGATCTCAGAGGATGTCTTTCCCTCAAGATATTTTCGACCTATAAATGCTCAAAAATTCAATAACATCCATCCCAATAGTAACATTTGACCCAAGTAGGTTGACCTAGCTAAAACCCTTCATCCATGCACCAAAATCTCAAGAACCCTCAGATTGGGATGACAAGAATCTCGTAATCCAAAAAAAAAAAAAAATTAGTAAAGCTCTAAAATCATCACACATGTTTAAAATAACATTTAAACATAATATTATTGCAATTTATGTTATATAATCAAATTATTTCATTTACTGGGCCCAAAGCTCTTTGTACTTCTCAAAACAATTATTTCATGCACCCTTCAACACCCTAGAAACTTCATATGATAATAAAATCACTTATACTCAATAAAAACATGTCATACTACCACTTAAAATAAATTAAAACCCTTTATAACACTTCTAATCCAGTTATAACTCATCAAACACCCTTTTCTTCAAATGATAGCAACATTTTTCTTCACCGATCAACTCGCCAAAAATGTTGTTTTCAAATATTAGCTCATAAAATCATTTATAAAAAAATTAAATACCTAAAAATTATTAATTTGATAAAAAAATCATCCCTATTCATATTATATGTGATATAAAGCATCACCAAATCCATATCATGCTTTAAATAACATCAAACTTGCACCAAAACAGATGTTGTCTTGAATTGCTAAAAATATTCTTGCTCAAAGAATGACCTAGAAACCATTCACATTGACCTCATCATGAGGAAATAAATATTTAACTTGAAATATATTTCAATCTAATTTTCAACACAACTTTAATCATCTTAAAACTCCATATGTAGCTCAATTTATGCTCAATTTACTAGACCCTGCTATTTGAGACCCCAAAACTGCCCTTTGACCAGTCAACTGTTTGGACCTCAAAACACCATGAACCTATAATATATTTATATGAAACATAATTTATATCAATAATTCATTTCATTCATCATGCAACATTAATTTTCATGTTACTCATTTGTACCATCTTTCTCTATAACCTTCTTTCCGTGACATTTCTATTTTTAGGTGGGACCCACATATCACCATGACCTCATCCATACATATATGGAAATATTGAGAAGTCCTATACAACATCCAATCATCACTTTTCCATTATCAATCAAAAATGGGTCAATATACTTCACTTTCTGCAAACTACTCCTAGCTATGGTTTAACTAGGGTTTTAGACCACTTTACCTTCTCAACATTCGTTTATAAAATTATGGTGATCAAATGACCTCATTATTTTTTTGAAACCTTATAAAATCACTATATAAACATCCTTTAAACCCACAATTTCCCATGAAAATCACACTATTCACAACGAGCATCTGAAGTTGCACTTCGAGCTAGATTTTGCCTTGTTTTACCCTGTCTCACAAAATCAACCATATCTGACAAAATACTCATCATGGGTACTTGAAATTTTTCTAAGAGAATCATAACTCATCCCTATAACATATCCAATAATCATAATGTGAATTACAATTCCCAATATCTCCAGTCACTAAGACTTACCTATGCATGCATACTAGATCCTCATAGTAACAACTAGGGCCAACTAAAATAAAGAAATAACTGAACATATAACCTCTGAAAATTACCCAAACATACCTCATATTCCATAATATACCTTATTTCATGCTTCCATGAGCTCAAATTGATCCAATACATTTTGTCACACCTCCAAGCAATCATACCTACTCCCAATGAGCACATGTAACATGGTGAACCACATGTACCTACACTATGCCACTATTGTGAGTGCTCAAGCACCATAAAATAATGTTTTCCAACATACAAAAATTCTTACTAAGCATTCAAGAAACTCATTCTTCCAAGCTACACATCATATGCACTTTTATGGGCTTACTTGGAGCAAGCATGCATCACAGAATCCCACTATATCAGCCGATATGCATCTGAAACATCATGTTAGCACCAAAAATAACATCATTAAATCACCCTAGATAATTCACTTTGTTATTAATTTGGTATTGCACCAATGAAAACACACATTAGGACACCATGCCAACAATATCCCCCGTGTCATTGATGGAAACACCACGAACTTCTCCCCTTTTTACATTAATTACAAAGGCTTACTTTTTCTTACCTATTTCACCTTCATCAACAACATAACTTCATGATTTTGTTGGTAACATCAACCAAAGATCTCAAATAAGTTCAAATCTCTTAAATTTGCCCAAAAACTGAAATTTGCCTCATTTCAAGCATGCAAATGCCAAGCTCCCCTGAAAGAAAACTTCCAACATCTAAAAAAATCAATACACCATAAAAATAAAAATTTCCACCTTAGAAATAAAAACTTCATTTTTCATCCTCTAGGCAAGAAAAACATCAAATTTCTTCTATACCCTTATTTTGAGCTCCTTAATGGTACTTGGATCAGTCATGGGATAGGGGTGACATCACCCTCAACATGCCAACAATGTCATTATGATCCTATATACTCATCACACCTTCTTTCATGAGTCTACTCCATCTTGTCTAGGCCAAATACAAGCTCTACAATGCATATTATTACTCTTCATATTGTCTCAAGAACATATGTCCCTAAAAAAACATTTAAGAACATTTTCAACCAATTTCAACATGTAACCACAAGTCAACCATGCTTTGACTCAACCAAAATGCACTCCCCCTAGACACAATGCCTCCATTTCTAGCTCAAGAGAACAAATTTGAACTACTAGATTTGATGACTTAGCTAGAATTCCTCTTGACCTATTTTGCTAGGTCCTAGACATCATTCTCAGTCATAATAGTCATTATTGATTAAGAAATGACAACATTTAAGCTTGAAATGCATAGATTTGTAAAACATACCACATACTTGCTTTATGGTCACTAAGCCATCATTTAAAGCTCAAACTACTAACTTTCCCTCTGTCATTAGAGCATCATACTCACTTGAGAAATATTTACACACCTTGAGATTAGCTTACTCGCCTCGCACTGTAGGAGCATTTTCATGTCTCTTTTGACAACATACATCTATGTGAGCCAACATTTCATCAAATCACTAACTTCTTGAGATAACATGGGTCACAACTCAACTAGAACTTCTTATCATGAAAAATGTGAGGCAATGACTACCCAAACTTCACATGAAAACACTTATACACTCACTATTTTTTACATTTCAGATTTCAAACAAGCCAATTTGGCCTCGATAGTGGATTTGGAAATGCATTTAAGCAACATGTAGATGCACTTTAGACCTATCATACCATCAACATGACGTGTTTATTCTTTTATGCATGTAGGTTATTTGTTTGCAGTCATAATACTTTTTATATTAATGCTTCTTAGTAATTTCCAGAGCCATGTATTGTCATGAAATTTCTCAAGTCAAGGGTTTCTTCATACTTCAGATTTGCATCACTAAACCGTCTATGAGCAACATATAAACCTTTAAGAATATTTAGACTACCTCAACAGGGGCTTGAGTGTCTCCAATTCTGTCAAACTTATATCTTGACACCTTAATCACAAAGTGATACTCTTGATTATGTTCTCATGAATCTTTCAACATAAAGAGGCACACTTTTTACTAGCTGCGGAACCACATTTTGTTATCTTTCACAGTCCCTTCACTACCTCTAGAAGAAGAGATCAATAAGATGACATCATTCTAAGTCCTTCGCAACCCGTAGGATGATTTTTGCCATTCACTAATCCTTATGAAACACTCAAACTGTGCACTAACTTAGAGATTCTAAACATTACATAGTTCACAGTGTGAAACATCTGTCATTCCACCTTGTATGTAAACTATGACCCAATAGCTCATATAGGGCATGAAGCATTAACGAATACTTGAAGAATTTTAACCATAGACTTTGCATAGGTCTGAAAAATCTATTAAATGTAAAAATACAACTTGACATATACCAATGCTTTAAATTATTTCTTAGACCTCGACTACTTTTGACACTCTTGTATTATAAACATGCCTAAAAATACTTGATCTAACCTATAGCATGTGCTCGGACCTCATTTACATAAATATTCAAACTCACATATTTGTTAGAAGAAAAATGGACTGAGAGGGGGGGTGAATCATTCCTTATAAAAATTTCAAATTAAACTTCAGATCTGAAACTCAAATTACAATATCCAAATAGCCACAATAACCACTTATTCAACTTTTAATGTGTGCATACCATAAACCATCAACAATGCATGAAACCATGAAAACACAAGAACACCATAAGAACACAAGATTTAAGTGGGAAACCCTCAAGGGGAAGAAAACCCACTAAAACACAATCTTATATTTATATGTTTCAAATTTAGTGAGGAACCAACCCCACAAGGAGCACCAACCCCAAGTTTAGTAGAGCACCAACCCTACAAGGATCACCGACCTTTAATTTTTTGAAGCACCAACTCCACAAGGAGGATACAATCCCCCAAGATGATCAAGAACCCAATAAACCACCTTATAATTTTTATATCTCTAATTTTTTCTACCACAACTCGATGGATATCTAAAATTCAGATCTCACTTCTACACTCAAACCCTAGGTGATTAATCTTCACAAGACAAGCTTTTCAATCACTCTAAAAATCATCAAACCCTTGCTCTCATGTTATATGATTTTTCTCAACCTATAACACACTTGAATTGGCCTCAATTCATGCTCCAATACCTGCAAAAAACTTCCACCTAGGTCACTCCACCTTGCACACACTTCACTAGTTCATAAAAACACCCAAAACATGCTTTTTATATGCATTTCATCTTTGAAACTTTGGACCCAAACTTTTCCCTCAATTTATTTTGACCAAAATATCAAGGAAACATTTCAAATTTTAAATATATTAACTACATATGATCCAATTAGGTCATCCTATCCAAAACCTCATTACATGTGCCAAAAATGGCTCAAAACCCCATGGGCACAATCTTAAAATTTCCCTAACATGAGTACCATAATTTTTCATGACCCATGAACCCTTATACATGATTAAAATATCATAAAAATTCATACATGGTCGCAATTAATATCAACCAATCAAATTATTTCATTTACTAGGCCCCATTCCCTTTACAATTCTCAAAACAATTGTTTCTTGCACCCTTCAGCACCTTGGAATCTTCATATCATCACAAAATCACTTCTAATGGATAAAAATTTCCATGTGACCACTCAAAATAAATTTAATAACCTTTATAACACTTATAATCAATTTATAATTCATGAAATGTCCTTCACTTCAAGCCACGATAAGATTTTCCTTGACCAATTCAACTCCGCCAAAAATATATTTTCTAAAGCTTAGCTCATAAAACCATTTAAAAAATCCTTCGAGACCTCAAAATTTATTCATTGGATGAAAAAATCATCCTTATTCACTTTCCAAGTGATAATAAGTAACATCTAATCCATTTAATGCTTCAAATAATTCCAAAAAACGGATCATGTCCTCAACTGCCAAAAAACTTATTGCTGAAATACTGCCCTAGAAACCCTAACATATGACCTAATCATGAGGAAATTCATGCATGACTAAACATATTGATGAGGTTTTTCAATCCTTTCCATTAATAATTTTAATGTGGGTTGGTGTCCGAAGGTTGTATGTATTAAGAGAAGAAGATCTTGGAAAGCAACTCCTTTAAACACAAACCAAACTTGCATAAAATAAATCACACTTGCAGAAATTTAAAGGCACACTTGCAGAAATAAAGTTTGCATGAAATAAATCACACTTACATGAAGGAAATCAAACTTTTAGGAAATAAAAACACACTTGCATAAATTGAAATTGTTGAATTAGAAATAAACATAATTAAACGAAACACTTGCAGGTTCACAACAGACTAGATTTTCACAATACAAAGATAAAAACAATACAACAGAATGAATTACAAAGAAATGAATAAACATAAACATAAATACATAGATCCATATTCCTTGAAAGAGGATTTAAATCATACTTCCAAGATTTTAAAACTACAAAATATTTGAGAGGAAAGAATAGATCTTTATTTCTTGGGAGAAGGAATTACATATCTTAGTGTGGAAGGTTGCATTTATAATTCATGCATCCAACCAAATCCTTATTTTAGGAAATACAATATGATATTATCTTTTTTCCATTCCTAACAAATAAGATCTCCATCTCCACAAAATATGGAGAGAGATATATTATTGGAGTCAAATCTTCTCTTGCTTATTTTAGGAAGATTTGCTCCCAAATCTTCTCCTTGATTTTTGGTAACAAGAATCACAATGATTTTATCCTCCTATATTATTGGAAGGATTTTTTTCTCAAAATATTATTTTGACCAAATACCTTTCCCGTATTTTCCATTTGAATTTTCTATTTTTGATTGTGGAACTTTTAATGCTTGTCTCGATACGCTTTTTCCTCGAACCTGCAGCTTCACTAAAAGTTATATTTCTCTTCATTGGTAAAACACTGTAGCAAATTTGAATGAGGTATTTGTTAAAAACATTCCTATGAAACAAAAACCTCTCTCATATTTTCCTTTTGACTTTTCTATTTTTGTTTATGGAACTTTTAGTGCTCGTGCCTAATACATTTTCCTCGGACTCCAACTCACTAAATGTTATATCTCTCTTTATTGGTAAAACCTATAAAAAAATATGAATGAGGTTTTTGTAAAACACATTTATATTAACAAAAACCTCTCTCATATTTTTCATTTGACTTTTTTGTTTCTATTTATGGAACTTTTAGTGCTCGTCTAATACACTTTTCCTCATACTGTAGCTCACTGAAAGTTAAATTTCTCTTCATTGGTAAAACATGTAGAAAATATGAATATTTTTTTTGTTAAAAATATTTCTATGAACAAAAACCTCTCTCTGATTTTCCAGTGGATTATCTTATTTTTCACAATTCCTCAAAAATTGTCATTCTGTTGATGTAGGTTCTGGAGCTAATGTTACTCTATTGATGCAGGTTCCGAAGCTAACTCCAATGTTTTCGAGCTAACGTTACTTTGTTGATGTAGGTTCCAGAGATAAATCCAATGGTTCGAAGCTAACGTTACAAGTTTCGGAGCTAACTCTAATGGTTATGGAGCTAACGTTGCAAGTTTTGGAGCCAACTTTTGCAAGTTCCGAGCTAACTCGAGGGTTCTTGAGCTAACTAAAATAGCTATAACTTTTACATGCAATCTTGGATTGAGATGATTCTTTTTTGAAATTTCATAATTTTCCGAGAGGAATCTGAATATGAAATCATATTTGAGTTTAGATGTACTATTCATGATCAGTTCCATTTTTCCCAATACTAGCATTATCTTTCCTTTATGGTCTAGGATACACAAGAATTTGCATCTTTTCCCAAATAATCAATAGGATTAGTCAAAAAAATAGATACAAAAATATTTCTAAAGAATGAACAAGATATATATCCTATATTCTATCTTAAGAAAACTATAAGTTTCTAGATTACATTTAGATCCACTTTCAAATGTAACTTGGAATGAAAAATAATGGTAATTTATGGCCACTTTGTGGCCTCATCATGTATCTCTGAATCTAATTTCTAACACAACTTTAATCATCTCAAAATTCAACATGTAGCTCAAGTTATAGCCAAAACGTTGGACCCTGTTATTTGAGATCCCAAAACTTCCCTTTGACTAGTCAACATGTTTGAGTCTCAAAACCTCATGTACCTACATGAACTTGATCTGAAACCTCCATGTAAATATATAAAAACTCACATTCATCTCATAATTAAAATTTAGTTCATACCACATTTTGTAATTTTTTCCTCAAACTAAAAATATTCAGAAACTGTTGTTTTCAGGTGGGTCCCACTCATCACCATGACCTCAAACTTACATTTCTATAAATATATTAGATTCCTATACAACATCCAATCATCACATTTGATGAATCAATAAAAACTGGTCACAATTCACCTTCTTCTGACAACTACTCCTAGTTAGGGTTTAACTAGGGTTTTTGACCTCTTTGCCTTCTTAACATTCGTTCATAAAAACATGATGATAAAACAACCTCATTATTTTTGTGAAACATTATAAATTCACCTTAGAATCACCCCCGAAATCCATACTATCCCATGTAAATCACATAATTCACAACGAACATCTAAAGTTTCACTTCGAGCTTGATTTTGACTGTTCTTGACTTTGTCTCGCATAAACTGTCATAACTTGCAAAATTCACATCATGGGCACCTAAATTTTTTTTGAGAGCACTATGACACATCATAATAACATCTCCAATCATCATAATATCAATACAATGGTAAAATTTCTCCAGTCACTAAGACTTATCTATGTTTGCATGTTAGATTCTCACCGTAGAAACTAGGAACAACTTAAAAATGCAAGAACTTAACAAAAAATTCTAAAATGGAAAAAAACATGCCTCATATGACATGATATACCTTATGTCATGCATCCATAAGTGCAAATGTCTCTAATCCACTTTGTCACACCTCATAGTTGCTCTACCTTCTCTCAATAAGCACATGCCGCATGGTGAACCACTTGTACCTGTACTATACCACTATTGTGAGTGCTCAATAACCCTCAGATAATGTTATCCATCATGTCAATATGATTCCCCTGCATCCAATAATCTCACACTAACAAGCTATACCTCCTAGGAACATGTATGGGCTTGCTAAAGTGAGCATGCATCATCAATCTCACCAGTGCAGCTCAAACACATATGAACCATCTTGTTAGAACCACATACATCATAGTGGCATCATCCTACAACATTCACTTTTTCATTAATCTATTTTTGCATCAATGACAACACATATTAGGCCTACATGCCAACAATCTCCCCTTTTTCATTAATGGAAAACACCTTGAACTTCTCCCCCTTTCTTACATTAATGAAAAAGGATAACATGTTACTCACCTCATTCACCTTTTTCAGCATCATACCTCTATTATTTGGTTAGAAACATCAACCAAAGATCTCAATTAGCTCCATTTTCTTAATTTTTTCCCAAAATCATATTTTTGTCTTCTTTTTAAGCATGTAAATGCCAAGCTCCCCTAGAAAGAACACTACATGCAGATGAAGAACATAATTACACCATGAAAAATAAAAATTTCACCTTGTTAGGGACCAACAACATCATACTCCATCCTCTAGGCATGCAAAAACACCAATTTACACCTTGTACCTTGTTTTGGCCTCTAAGAAACAACTATAGCAGTCAAGATTCGGTGACAACATCCCACTTATCATGCCAACAATGCAAGTTTCATCATGACACAACATTATATCATCATTCTTGACCAAAATCCATCAATTCTAGGCCTAAATAAAGCTTAACAATGCATCTATTTGTCCTTCATACCATGCAAGCCACTGTCAGCCCTAAAAAGTCTTGTTAGTGCATTTTAGACCAATTTCTTCATCCTCCTATAGGTCAACCATACTTTGACTCAATAAAAAAACACTCCCTGGGCTAAATTCCTCTATCTTTGGCTCCTAAGCACAAAGATGATCAACTAGTCTTGGAATCCTACCTTGGAATTACATTCACAACTTTTAGTTGTCCCTAAACATCCTTTTCAGTCATCTACAAATCATTTTACACCTGAGATAAGACAATACATACCATTGCAAGGATGAATAAGGAAGAAAATCTCATATACACACCTGAATGGTCTTGAGAAAAACATATCACTCCCTTGGTTTAACAAACAAGTACTCCCCTACTATGATTAGCATATATATACCAAGAGCATCCTGATTTCTTGCTACAACACCACTTCAACACAATATTATGAGACTGAAACCATCATATGATCAACACTACACCATTTTAGAACAATAAGCATACCTTAAGGCTCTTGGATACTTGTAATCATTTGCATTTAAGGCCAACTAGCACTCCCCATATCCTTTGAAGAAACAATACATCTTCTTATCAGTTATTCCATTGTCTCGTATCACTATAGATGTGTCTCATTCTTTACCTGAGGTGCAAGAGACAAAAAACTTGTCTAAGACTTGATCCTTTCTACCATGAGTTACATTACACCATACATATACATCATGGGGGAATCAAATCAATAAGTTATGATCATATTTTAATATTCTTGTAACACCCTCGACAACTGATATATTCCTCTTTTGCATTCAAGTGTTGACATGTGATTTTCTAGATAAAGATGTGTTCTTTTGACTATTGAAGATCATGCTTGATAAGGATAAATCTTTTTGTTCTTAAAAATCATTAGACTAAAATTATATGGTTATCAAGAATTCATTTTCACTTTGGAAAGATGAGCTACAATCTGGCTTTAAGAGTTGCAAACTTATTTCTTCTTCTAACTCATCCTTGGATCAATTTCAGTGATCTAAGGAATGTTTCAAGTCTTCTTCATAAACTAAATGGTAAATTGACATTCAGTAGTTTAAGGGACATAGAAGACTGAAATTTGTATGATACTAATTCTTGGTCTTATTTGAACGTGTTTTCATTTAGTTGTATGTTTGTGCTCAGGTCTTTGGTGATTGATCTTGGCAGGACTATAAGGACTTAAGCAAAATTCAATTCATAGAGGATGAATACAGAGTCCTAAAACCTAAGAATTATCCTAACAGTATCCTAAGCTAGGTAAGAACATCTATGTTCTAGCTACGTTTACTTATTTGAATTCTGTTCTAACCTAAGCCTCTTATTCTATTTGTTAGGTTGGCATCCTAACCTAAGCATTGTGCTAAATGGATAAGAAAAGGATTACTAAATTAATACTAGGCTATTTTAACTAGTATCTAATACTAAAGGGTTATGAATTGAACCTAACCTAAGGTGGGAATTCTATTGGAAAATGTTTTTAATACCTAAGTTGGTTATTTCTAGACTAACCTAAGTTCTATTGGGATCTATCCTAAACTATTAAAGGAAACTAAGGGGTCGCATGTCACAAGGGTGATGGTTCCAATGGCATTTAATTGAGTTGAAAGGGTTTAAATGATGGAAGTACTTGCTAGATTTGGCAGGGGCTAGTAGACTTGGTGGAGGCTTACGTGGAAGCTCCACTAAAATATGGAATTGTATTTTTGTGTGGAATTGGCATTCTGCATTTAGGAGGTGGTGGTAAGGAAAGATAAGTGGGAATTTTAGATTGAATGGCATTTATGGCATTAATGAGCCTTGGTATTTTTGTGCAAACCGTCTTGGAAACTTAGAAGCGGGTTTGTAGGAGGTTATTTGGTTTTTCATGCATGGCGGATTTTTCTCTACATGAAGCTAACTTGGTTCTTCGAACCAGCAGTTCGACCTTCACTTCAAAGCTATTTTTGTTTCTTCAGCCTATTTTTGATTGAAGGAAAGTATATGAGGCATAGGAAGAAGAGATGTTTGATTTTTGATCTTTCGTGGAGGAGAAAAAGAGTTGGAAGCTCACTGAAGTCTCCTTCGATTTGGTGGAAGCATTATCAGGCATGATAGGCTCTAACTATTAAAATTCTTTGTTTTCTTCTAAATGATTCATTAGAACAACTCGCTCTCATGAGATTCATATTTTCATGTCTGTCTAGTTATTTTTCTTGCTGGGTTTTACGAATCCTTGTGGTGTTTGATATGAAACCATGGCTAAAATAGTGTTGTTTTGAAAATTGTCTCTCTGTGCAAGTTTTATGACAAAGATGCAAGTGATAATGGTATGTGAAACTTGTTTTTGTATCTCTATTTTTGCACTCTAGATCTTGTTATCGAAGTTGTTGTGCTTTGAACTGATCTTTGTGCAGTATAGGAATATGAGCTTAGGGAAACTTGAGTTCTGTTTGATTTTTCTTCTGGGTTGCGAATTTGGATGTAGACTTGTGTTGGTACTTTGTGTTTTGATTAAATTTGTGTTGGAGCTTCGTTTTGATCGGAACCAGTGTTTGGAAAACTTATGCATTGCTGAAATGTTGCTTGGAGTTTGTATTTGGGCACTGTACTCGCATTATTTTGCTAGTGAAGTTCTGAATGTTTGTGTGTGAAGCTCGGGTTCATCATTATACTCCTATTTAACACTTGAGTGTTATGAGCTTGTATTTGGGTTGATTCATTTGATTTTGTTCTAGGTATTTTGTATTGGGTTATTCTTTTATTAAATGACTAAGCTTATAACTCTTTATTTGAGTGACTACTCACTAGGAACTGGTGAAAGCTTGTTTGAGTCATTTAAAATCTCTTTGAGATTTGGAACTATAAACGTCTTGCTTAAAGGAACGTGGAACTTCTATTTTATGACTATAACGACTCCTTTGAGATGGTATTGGCGTGGGAATAGAAGGAAGTGTTCTTTCCCCTCTGTCTTGAGGAATCCTGCATTCTGGGTTGACTATTTTGTTGAAGCTAAGTCACCTCTATCGTGATTTTGTGGATGTGAGAGTTTTGTTTTGAATTTTGTTCCTGTTGCTTGGGAATTAAGATTGAGACATCTTTTGACTTAAACATTTTTGGTTCTTACTCTCTCTTCGATTCTTTAAAACAATTTTGGGCCACGGTGGATGGTTGAGTTATTATGGTGGACACTGGATCTATACAGAAAGATAATTTCTCCGTTCTGTTGTTTTGTGCTTAGTTATTTGAAACACGAACTATTTACTCTTCATATTAAATGGTGAAGCCTTGTGAGTCTGTAGTCTTGGGTTCGTAGGTAATTCTGAACTTTATCATTTATTGTTTTGGGATGTTATTCTCAACTGATACAGTGAATAAGACCTTGGTTTCTCTTTGAGAAAGAAAATATATATATGTATTCTTTTGTGATTAGTATATTGTTTTGGGTCTATAATATGCTTTCATCCTGAATTGGTTTGAAACTGGAACTTCTTTTGTTCATTAGAAGGAAATGATTTATTGTTGGTCTTTTCCTTATTAGAGTTACCTTTTCTCTATCTTGGATAAGCTCATTATTTGAACTTCTCTAGTACTCGATTCCATTTCGAGATGGTGATTTCTTATGACCTGTTGGTCTACCTTGTTCAATTATTGTTGCAATAATGTAGAAAGTTAGTAGTCAAGAGGGTTCTGCTAATAAGTGAATGCATACTTATGGGTTCGACTATTGTTGACTAGCCTTGCCTAGTTTAAATGGATAGAAGTAGGTTTGTCTCTTGTACTCTTTATCATTTGGGATGAACTTGAGTAGAGATTAACTCCTTTATGGAACTACTTGATTGTGTACGTTGGTTTTAGATCTTTGATTGATAACTTCTAACATGCGAATTGGATTTAGAATTACACTTACATTGTTTTGGTTTTCTATAAATTTTTGTATGGTTATGAAATTTTGTTTGGAAGTATATCTTAATGTTGAATTTAAAATATTTTTATCCCGGAAAGGAACAGGTAATTCATGTTATGAATCTGGTCTATTTTTCTGATGTTATAGGTGGGGCATGGTACGTAATGGTTCTTCTTATTCTTGCTTAGGATATAGATGAATAATCCTAGAATGAACCATGCTGCTTACACTTCTTTTATCTCATAGAAAAGATAAATGTGGTATTCTATTAGGATAGAGTTATGAAATAATGGGATGGCAGGATCTATTGTTTGTTTACAAGCCATTGATAGGATCAATAGAACTATAAGTTCTTAGGCGATATTGTTTAATATATTTTGCTTTTCTCTTAAAAGTTGATCTAGATTTATTAATGCACTTCCTTTCTGATTGATATCACTTATGTTTATTATATGATGTTTTAATTATCTCATTAAATCAGTGTTGCTTTAATGAAATAATTAGTGGAATGAACTTTGTTTTAATGCTTATTTTTTATCATGCTCGGTTCATTGAATCGACCCGTGCTAACAATTTTTTCGAGATGGATGACGTAAGTGGTAAAAGAAGGAAAAACTTATATGACGCATTGATGATATAAGTCTAATTCTTAGTAAAGAATTCTGATTCGTTCTTTTGTTGTATTGTAAAATAAAAGTCTGTATACTTTATAGAATGAGGGTTGTTGTTATGCAGTATACCTAAAGTGCATAGTCTTGTAAATTTATAAATTTTAATGATGATTTGCAAGTTGTGATTTATTTGCATTGGTTGTGTAATTTATCTCGTACTTTTATAAAAAAGATGAAATTTCTATCTTGTTGATATTCTTTATATTATATTATGCTTATCGTGTTATCTTTGATAAGATGGATAAAGGGAATTGGTTCAATTTCCCTTATAATGGTGCAACTTGTTGAGTTGTATAATATGATGTGTTTTATCTAAACAATTTAACATAATAATGTGATGCATAATGAACATGCATTAAGAAATATGGATATTATGAATGATATACCCTAACACTTAATTATGTAGAGAAAGAATATTTCTCTCTCTCAATTGAATGTAAACCAAAAGGGTTTGGAGATATGATTATTAATCATTAGACTTCATTTTGTATGAAGTCTACTTTAGTTGGACTTATGCGGTTGTTAAACCTTCCTGAAAGATAAAGTACATTTTAATGAAACTTATGATATCACTTTCCTGTTTTGGTTAACTATTGGTTAAACTGAGGAAACGAACATTAAAAAGTAATCATAAGTTAAGGAAGTTATTCATGGACTAAATGAAACAAATTTAGGAAAATACTTAAGGAAACTAGTGTATTAATCCAAATTAATAATGTATTAACAATCTCCTTGGGGTATGTACATCTTGATGAGGTAGTTTCTATAGGATGTTGGCACATGCCAACTGCAGTCTGTACTTTCAAGAAGACTTGGGTCTTCTCGAGAATACAGCATTGTAGTTGACATGTGGCATCACCCTTCCACATTGATCATCCAGATCTACACACAATAAGAACTTGAACTTAGTTTCTCTCTAGGTCAGGTTAGTGGCATATATGTTTCTTGAGTATGCCCATTTACCCTAAGTCATTGTGAGCATCTTCCTATAATAATTTATGTTTCTAACTAGGGCTAGGGTTAAACCTGGGACAAGTGGATTGACGGTAGTCAGTAAAGACCAATCATGATAATAGAGGAGTGAGGTGAAGGACATATTCCAATATGATGAGTATGCCGTCTAGGAATAGTGACATACACAATATGTTGTAAATCTTTGGCCAAAGTATCACAAGTTGTTGGTTGCGTTGTCCTATGTCACCAAGTTTAAAACAACGTGATATCAGATGAATATTGGTAACAAATATTCAAATATGTTCTTTAAACAGATCACTCAATAC
The DNA here is from genome assembly GCA_018340775.1 of Taxus wallichiana var. yunnanensis. NCBI lineage: Eukaryota > Viridiplantae > Streptophyta > Pinopsida > Cupressales > Taxaceae > Taxus > Taxus wallichiana. The sequence continues at coordinate 79,351,604 of CM031234.1, forward strand.
CTGGTGTAGGGTAGGAAAACCAAGTATACAAAGTATACAATATGTATTCAATACTTAAGATAACATAAATAGATCTGTAAATTACCGAGTTATGAAATGAATAAATCGGTGGATCACCGAGTCATTTACAGCTGCATATGGTTTTCTATTTGAATTCGATTGGCATGGAATGTTTATTCTAAATAATGCTTTATTTAGAACAGAGAACATTATATATATATAAATTTCCCTTGTTTCTAAAGTCTTAAAATGGGAATGTTACAATTCTTCTCAATTGATAACATGAAAAATATGCATCTACAAGCTTATATAATGCAATTTTGGGAAAAATACGCTTTTTATGTCTTCTAGTCCCTTAAGACCCTATTCATGTACCTTTACATTACTAATCAAGAGTGTGTAAGTTAAACGTACCTTTTGAACAATCATTTCATACCTCTGCAAACACATAACTCTACCCTCTAGACACTGTAGGTGTTCATTTTTCCTTCAAGGAGTAACTAGATGCCCTCTCAAGCACAAGCACAAGCCAAGTATTCCTATAACCACCATATGTAAACCAACAAATTTTCATACCTTTTAGGATGGAATTGAGCTTTGAAGAGCACTTCATACCTCTGAAACAACTTAACTTTGCCTTCTTTGGTCACTTTTAAGCCTCAGAGATCATCATCTTTCACTAGGAATAACATTAGGCTCATACAAGTACACACAAGTTGGGATCATCAACATATGAGGTTCCAAGCACTGTGAAAACATATCAAAAGTATGGACACATCAATAAGAATGCCAAATATGAGAAAATCCATCAATCATACCCCATACCCAATTATCTCTCGCCATTGTATTGTAGAATGCATGTTTAGGCATGAATGTTGGTGAAACACCATCCAATCTTCTTCACAAACATAAAAATACATAGAGTAATGTGTCATATATCACTTGAGTACTTCTTACACTATCACAAAATCTTCATTATTATGTCACAACTTGAGAAGACCATGTAGTAGGGTTTTGACAATCAAACCCTTAATATTGTGTAGTTAAAGAAATTCTCCAAATCTGTCAGGCACATCTGATAAAGTACACATACCTGAGACTCCAAATCACCTTCATCCTTTAGCCACATGAGTCTTCATGAAAGGTACAAAATTTCAATCCAAAATTCTTTCATTTTAGCACTCAAACTTGATTTTCCATCTATATCGCTTCTTGGAGATTGTAAACCCAGTCATGAGGCAGTGAAGTAGTATTTTTGATGTATTTATCTCATAACATCTTCAAAATGGTATTCACAACTTGGAAAAACATCTTCAACCATGTAGATAACATCTTCAAATGAGCATTTACCATAAACAACCATATCACATGCTTGTATCTCTTCATTTTTGCTTATAGAACCCTAATTTTGAGCAATGTTGAGTCACAATGAACCTTTTCTTCATAATCCTTAATCAAGTTGACACTTGATCATCTTCCTAGTCATATTATGAGTATAAAAACCTGTTGTATATGTCTGAGGAGGTCCATTTTAGAGGCTCCGATACCTTAATATCCCTAGAACCATGCACAAACACCTAAGGACTAACACCATGTCTAATATGAATGCAAGACACTCACATTTCAATACAATGACCATACTTATGGCTCCATACATATATATGACACAATCCTAAACTTTTCAAGACCATTTTCACCTCATGACAATCTCATACAAGCATCATATGACTCAGATAGGACAAAGAAGACTAACACAGACCAGTGATAGAACTAAGACCAACATACGCATTCAAATGATATGAGCATGAGATTTAACACCTTTTAAATTCTTAGGGTAATATATCAAGATGACTCTAGACCAAATAGGACTCACCTCAGGTGAAATACACATCATCATACCACATATACACACCATATAGACCACTTGCAAGAATAACACAGATGCAAGAGAGAATAACAAGACTATTTCACAAGAATCATCAGTATGAACCAAACAAGACCATGAGGAGAAAAATCACACATACCTTAACCATGTAGAGATGACACACACATGACTAGATTTCTCCCCTCACCTAGGTTCTTCATTTGTAATGGTATACCTTCAAGAATCATAGTGAAGGTATACATGATCCATGGAGACCTAAAATAAGGTCTTGAAGATGTCCCAAGCCTTCTTGGGCACCTGTAAAATACTTCCATCTTCCCTTATTTGTTCTAAACTCTGATATTTATTCATTATTCCACCAAAAACTACACTTCAGGATGCACCAATATCTTTCATGGGTTCCCAACCCCTTCCAAGGGCATACTCATGCATTCTAGCCCTCTAAATATCAAAATTTTGCACTCTATGACCTGATTAATATCTTATAGGACATGATGAATCTTGGAAAAATTCTTTTCCACATGCCCAACCTTGTTACAGTTATAACATACCACTGCATTTCTTTTATTTTTCTCAATAAGTGTCTAGATGAATCATTCATGCACTCACTAGCAAAGTGACCTACTTGATTTCATCTAAAGCATACAACCTCATTGACATGATCATATCTCATGTTTCTCAATGACTAAGGGTCTTTAGAATATCTTCTACATTCCTTAACCCTATGACCAAATTCATTACATGTATAACAAAAACCATTGAAATATATTTCATACCTTGAAGCTTGGGGTTGCCTAATTTGCTTGTTTTTCTCCATTTCCTTTGCATGAGGCTCTTTCTTTCCATCCTTGGTACTTGATTCTCCCACTTCTTTGTTGCTCTTGACTTCATATTTGAAGCCTAAACCATTCCTATCACAAGCATCCTTTTGAATTTTCAAGAGATCATCAAGTTCTTTGTTACTCTCCTCAAACTTTTGATAGGTCTTTTCCTTGCTTGTAGCATCTGCAAGTTCCTTCTTAAGTGTCTTCACTTCCTCCTCTTTGGATTGAAGGTTGAGAGTCATGTTGCTCATCTGCAATTCTATCCTTCTTACTGTTTCTTCAAGTTTCTCAGAAATTTCCCAAATTTTTCCTTCAAGTTCTTGGATTTTTGACTCATATTCCTTGACTTGAGTTGTCAACCTCTTGTTGTTCTTTTCAGCATGTTCAAGTTCAGATTGCACACATGCTAGTTCAACCCTTAGTACATCATCCTCTCCTTCTTCTTCCTTACAAGAATCAGGTGAAATGTCACCCCAAGGAATAGATCTATCACTAGAGGATCTCATAGCCTCTTTTGTCATGAATAGAACTTCATCTCCAACATCATTGTGATCAGATTCAATCTCGAATTAGACCTCTCTTCTTCACTCTCATATTCTTCCTCATAGGTTCACTCTTCTTGAACCCTTTGTTTCTTATTTTCAAATTTCTGATTTTTCTTTTCATTATCACCATCATGGTCATCATTCTTTTTCTTATTATTTCTATGAGGACATTTGTTAGAAAAATGACCAATTTTACCACAAGAAAAACATTTGAAAGGCAGCTTACCTTTGTACTTACCATTCCCAAGTTTCATTCTCCTAGCAACCAAATAAAATAGATTCTTATTATAAATCTCTAGAGTAGTCTCTTCATATTCTTCCTTCTTTTCTTTAGTCACTTTCTCCATATTGAAGGCTATATCCTTCTTAGTAGGCTTGGAATCCATCACCCTCATCTCATAGGCTATTAGGGTGCCATGTAACTCATCCATATTTAGCTTAGTAAGGTCCTTAGCTTCCTCTATAGTTGATAATTTTGAATCAAACTTAGGATTCAAAGATCTTAGTACCTTTTGAAAAATAACTTCCTCTTTTAGATCTTCTCCTAGCCCTTTCATACTATTAACTATCTTGTCAACTCTAAGGAGATAGGCTATAATGTTCTCATCATCATTCATCTTAAGAGATTCAAACTAATTTCTAAAAGTTTGAAGCTTATAAATTCTTACCTTTGAGTCTCCTTCATAGAGCACTTGGATTTTTTCCCATGCCTCCTTTGCATTCTTGCAATGCATCACCTTTCCCATTTCAGATTCTCCAAGACCACCTAAGATAGCACTAAAGGCCTTTGAGTTGTTGGTATATTCCTTCTTCTCATCATCGTAAGTGTGGAAGAAGTAGGAGCATTATATCCACTTGCAATTGTGTTCCAAACATCAAATCCTAGAGCCATGATATAGGCCTTCATTCTCATTCTCCAAAAAGTGTAATTCACACCATCAAACATTGGTGGCTTTCTAACCACAAGTGTTTCTTTCCAGCTTGTGTTCCAAGGATCTCCTTTCAAGGTGTCAAAATTTTGCAAAAGGACTCACTCTGATACTAATTGTTAGAAGAATAATAAACTAAGAGGGGGTGTATCATTATTTATAAAAATTTCAAATTAAAATTCAGATTTGAAACTAAAATTAAAATATCCAAATAGCCACAATAACCATATATTCAACTCTTAATGTGTGCATACCATAAATCATCAACAATACATGAAACCATGAAACACAAGAACACCGTAAGAACACAAGATTTAAGTAGGAAACCCTCAAAGTGAATAAAACCCACTGAAACACAATATTATATTTATATGTTTCAAATTTAGTGAGGCACCAACCCCACAAGGAGCACCAACCCCTAGTTTAGTAGAGCACCAACCCTACAAGGAGCACCAACCCTTAATTTTGTGAAGCACCAACTCCAAAAGGAGGATACAACCCCACAAGATGATCAATAACCCACTCAACCACATTATAATGTGTAAATATCTAATTTTTTTTTATCACAACTGATGGAGATCCAAAATTCATCTCACACTTCTTCACTCAAACCCTAGGTGATCAATCTTCACAAAACAAGCTCTTCAATCACTCTAAAAATCATCAAACCATTTCTCTCATGTTCTCTGATTTTTCTCAACCTAAAACACACTTGGATCTACCTCAATTTATGCTCTAATACCTGCAAACAACTTCCACCTAGGTCACTCCACCTTGCACACACTTCACTAGTTCATAAAAGCACCCAAAACATGCTTTTTATATGCATTTCATATTTCAAACTTAGGCCCAAAATTTTACCTCCATTTGATTCGACCAATACATCAAGGAAACATTTAAAATTTTAAATATAACAGCTACATATGACCCGATTATGTCGGCCTAGCCAAAAATCTCATTGCACATGATAAAAATGGCTCAAAACTTCATGGGCACAACCTTAAAATTACCCTAACATGAGTACCATAATTTTTCATGATCCATGAACCCTTATACATGATTAAAATATCATAAAACATTCATACATGTTCATAATTAATATCAACCAATCAAATTATTTTTTTTACTGGGCCAAGTTCCCTTTATAATTCTCTAAACAGTTGTTTCATGCACCCTTCAGCACCTTGGAAAATTTGTCTGATCACCAAATCACTTCTACTCAATCAGAAAATTTCATGTGACCACTCAAAATAAATTTAAAAAACATTTACAACATTTCTAAGAAATTTATAAGTCATGAAACATCCTTCACTTCCACCACATCAAGATTTTCCTTCACCAATTTAACTCGCCAAAAAAAAATTCTAAAGGTTAGCTCATAAAACCATTTATACAAGTAGCAAAGACAAACAAATGGATTAATTAGATTAAAAATGCATCCCTCTTCACTCTCTAGGTGATAGGAATCATCATCCAATCCATTTCATGCTTCAAACAACATCAAACTTCCACAAAATAGATCATTTCTTGAATCGCTAAAAAACTTCTTATTGATGAACATAAAATCAATTATACTCAACAAAAACATGTCATATGACCACTCAAAATAAATTTAAGAACATTTATAACACTTCTAATCAATTTATAAGTCATCAAAACCCTTCTTTGCTGAAACCATATCAACATTTGCCTTCACCAGATCGACCTTCCAAAAGTGTTTTTGTAAATATTAACTCATAAAATCATTTTCTACAAAAATTAAAGACCTAAAAAGGATAAATTTGATGCAAAATTCATCCCTCTTCACATTCCAGGTAATATTAAGCATCACCCAATCTCTCTTATGCTTCAATTAACATCAAACTTGCACTGAAACAAATGTTGTCTTGAACTACTAAAAATATTCTTGCTCAAAGAATGACCTTTAAACCATTAAAAATTACCTCATCATGATTCAATACATATATAAATGGAAATATTTCTAAATATAATTTCCAACACAACTTGAATCATCTCAAAACTTCACATGTAGCTCAAGTTATGCTCAGATTTTTGGACCCTATTATTTGAGACCCCAAAATTGCCCTTTGACAAGTCAACCTGTTTGGACCCCAAAACACCATGAACCTATAAGATATTTCTCTAAAACTTCATGGAAATCAATAAAACCTTCCATTAATCATGAAACATGAATTTTTCATGCTACTCCTTTGGACCATATTTCTCTATAACATTTTTTCCCTGGAACTGCTATTTTTAGGTGGGGCCCACATATCACCATGACCTCAACCATACATTTATAGAAATCTTAAGGATTCATCTACAACATAAAATCATCACTTTTCACTAGAAATCAAAAATGGGTCAATATACTTCACTTTCTGCAAACTTCTCCTAGCTAGGGTTTAACTAGGGTTTTATACCACTTTACCTTCTTAACGCTTTGATCATAAAATTATGACAATCAACTAACCTCTTTTTTTTAAAACCTTCTAAACTCACCATATAAGCATTCGTAAAAGGCAAACGGTCCCATGAAAAGAACACTATTCACAACAAGCATCCGGTTACACTTCGAGCTAGATTTTACCTTGCTTTTTACCCTGTCTCACAAAATCAACCATATCGACAAAATGCTCATTATGGGTACTCTGAAAATTTTTGAGAGCATCATGATGTGATTTCCAATTCCCAATATCTCTATTCACTAATACTTATCTATGCATGAATTCTATATCCTCACAAAGAAGAACTAGGGCCAACTGAAATAATGCAATAACTAAACATATAACCTCTGAAAATGACCCAAACATACATCATATGCCATTATATAACTGATTTCATGCTTCCATGAGCTTAAATGGCTCAAATGCATTCTTTCACACCTCCAAGCAAGCATACATACTCCTAATGAGCACGTCTAACATGGTGAACCACCTGTACCTACATTATTTCACCGTTATGAGTGATCAAGCACCCTAAAGTCATGATTTCCAACATGCCAACATGTTTCCCAAGCATTCAAGAAACTGTCAAGTTATACCTCCTAGGAACCTATATGGGCTTGCTAGAGCAGGCATGCATCACTGAATCCCACTATATCAACTTATATAAATCTGAAACATCATGTTAGCACCGCAAACAACATCATGACATCACCCTAGATCATTCACTTTTTCATTAATGTGGTTTTTCATCAATGACAACACCTATTAGGACACTATGCCAACAGGACAAATTCTTATCTTCATTGTTTTATTATTTCATGTAATTTTTTTATTTTAGATTAAATAATCTCAAATTTTCATATCATTTGGTATCACATCAGTTATATCGACCTATGAGAGTCGTTTTAGGACAAAATTGTGGCCTTTAGGATGCAGATCTAAGATTTTTGGAGCTTTCGTCATCATTTTTTAATTCTATATTTGTAACATAGGGATCGCTAATGATATTGTTTCTAATCGCCGATGATTTCTCCAATCGTCTTTGATTCTTCCTACTGATTTCCAGAGACTCGTGGATCAACAATGATCCTTCGATTGTCAATTATTACTATGTAAAACTTAACACTTTGAGATTTTTCCCGCATTCTCAGTAAGTTTCTCAAGTTTTCCAAGTTCAAATTTAAGGGGGATTTTCAAACTAAGATTCAAAAGGATATTTTTCTGAGTTAAGAAGTAGACATTTAATGATGGAGGAATGAGACAAAGGAGGAAGGAGTTCAATTAGCGACTTCTCATCACCACAAGAGAAGGGACTACACAATGAAGTTGTGGAATACTTTATTTATGTGTTATATTTTTTGATGCGTGAAAATAAGAACAAAAGTACGTTCATGTTCAAAATTGTAATGTGTGAGTAATTTCTTGTATTTTCCTTGATGTATACACCAAAATTGGGTCATACTCCATTTGGTCCCCTATCAAAGAACCAACTTAAACACATTCACCTAATCATGACCCTTATACCATACATTAACATTAATTTAATTATTTACAATTAAATTAATACCCATCCTCACCCCATTATTAATTTAATTACTTTAATTAAATGGATGCCCACCTCACCTAGACACCTCACCATAGACCTATTCATAACATGTTTCCATAAATGAATAAGACTTAGTTCAACCCTAAAAATCAAATCCTATTATTCCTCTAACTACCTTCCCACTCATAAAAACATAACATCCATTCTGATCCGCAAATAAATGAACAAACCTGACCCAAATGATGCAAGATCTTCCATTTTTAGTAAACCTAGGGAATCCCACCTTAATCGATGTCGGTCATCCCAAAACTGACACCGATCAACCAAGAACCATCGTCGTTACCATTTATTCACCTTGCAACCTTGTTTTTGGGTTAGCACATTATGAGATCAAGGAGACAAGAAGAGAACTGCATGTAAGTAGAACTAGAGCCTTTTCATACCTACTGGACATCCATAGCTAGCACCAGAAAGATCCAGAGGTATTGCACTCACGGTGACATTCCAGGAAGCACCACTATAGCACCAAGCTCCATCCCACCAACCAATCATCACCACCACATAGCCATTGGACCTGCAACACTAGTAAGTACACTTTTTACCTGCATCATCTATTTCTACTTCAGTCTATTGGGTTCTTCTATTGTTGTTATCAATTTCCTACTTGTATTCTCCTTTCCCCTACCATTTACTTGCCTGTAAACCTAACCATTCCTCCACCCACACCATAAAACCACCTATACCCAACCTCTACATATTTTTGAGTGTTCCTAAGATCCCCATATACTTTGTTATGCCCTCTGTCATCTCTTGCCTAACCTCAGCTCAAACCCCACTAACAAATCTTATTGAATCCCATTAGCCTACCTCCACCGACACTGGTTACCCATAACCATCATCGGTTCTACCTAATCGTGATCGGTCATACCTAGGCCGACATTGGTCTCTGTGTTTTCCAACACTATGTAAACCAATAACCACCCACCTACCAAAACAACCCAAGCACCTTACCCAATCTTGCTAAGACCCTGTCTATGACCTGCAGATCAATTTGAATAACTCAGTAACCCAACCTAAAGACCTTGACCCATATAGTATTTAGTATTTAATTGGATCAACGTTGATAGTGATCTAAGGTACCCAAATCAGAATACTAGCACTAGATTCGTTTATGTACACATTTAAGTTATTGCATATTTGTTTTATAAAAACAAAGTGGATTGACAAATTTTCTAGGAGTATCACACTTCCTGGATCTAGCATACGCAAGGTGGTCCACCGTCATATATTGTTTAACTCTTCTTTGGTGGTTTTGTTTTCAATTTCGGTAGTTCCTCCCACCAAAAGGAATCTCTCACAAGCTTAGCATTAGATCGAGAAGTCATAACGCGCACACGACCTTCAAACCAACCAACACAACAAGTGTTCCTCCTTTACCCTTACCATTATTTGTTTAGTCACATTCCAAAACATAAAAAATATGGTGAAACATTTTGGCATTCCCAGGGGACCCATCAGGTTCCTTGCATTTTCTTCATTCTTAGGTAAAATTGTGTGTTTGTTTCCTTCAAAATCTTACACATTAATTTTTCTTCTCTGAATCATTCTTCCTCTTTTATTGTCTAAAAACAATCGTGTTTTTGGTGCTTTTAAAAAGAACACATTATTCTTTCTTTTTTGCAATGCATTAGTGAAAGAGCATATTTCTACCTATTCACCATTTGCTTCATCGAACTTAATGTTTCGATTTGGGCTTAAAATCAGTTGCATTTCATCCTTGTATGTTGCATTTAGCTCACATTAAAATGAGGGCAACCTATATGTTGGAAGTCATGCCTAGCTGATGGTTGACACAAAGAACCATAGAAAGCACTCTCTTTCTTCTTCTACCAAATTGCACAAAATTTGAATATACACATTTTCTTAAATGACATCTTACCTAGGAATGCCTATCAACAATCACATGATCATAGGATTGGCAATTACTCCCCAGATGGTTATCTTTTTCCAGTCACCTATCATAGAGCACCCCCCACCATAACATAACCCAAAACCTACCCTTTTAGATATCCTTCTACGTAGGACGCCTTCCCAACCAAAAATTCTATTATGAATTCACATGGTCAGTTTCTAAATAGCATAAGCTAAACAAACATAAGAAAATCACTCTTAAGATCATGTTTTTCTTAGTATTCCTTCTTGACTTGTGTTTTGAGGTGTGAGACTACGAATCTAAATTATTCTTCTTCTTTGCACACTCCACCATTGTAGTTGGAGCATTATGACTTTATCTGAGTGTGCCAGGACCCCATATTTCATTCTCATATTCCTGAGTTTGACTCTTCACTTGATTTAAATTCAAAAATCCAATTTCTTCACTACTATTTCATTTCACAAGAATCGGTGCCACTAGCAACCATCATCAATTCACATATGACCATTGTCAGCTGCTTAAGCCTAACCGGTGTTGGATTCTAGCTTTCTAGTTATTTTGTTTGGAATAACCTTAATCACTCCTATTCTATTTTTGGCCCTCAGGGCATCATCCTATTCCCACCAATTGATATTTTTTCATACACGGTTTCCCATTACACATTCATCACCATGTTTCACTTGCTAAACTAGTGTTTCTCTACAAGCTGACCGGCATCGGTTCAGAATCGACATCGGTTCCCAATTAACCATCACCACTCAACCCGATCGACATTGGTGTCCGGTTTGGTTTTAAAATCCAAACCTTGACTAAATTCACCCTCCTAGACTCATTTTTCCTCTCAGAATACTATTTTCTCGTGTCATTTACGTAATACAATCTTTCCAGTCAACACTTACTCACATGGTGTTGACTCACAACCAAACTAACACTCTTATATTCCACACCACCATCACCACTCCCACCTAGTGCTTCACAACATTTTTTCCTATCACCCATGGATCCAAACCTACCTACCACCATTTCTACAGGTGACGAGGAGTTCACACAACTCCTCAATCAAAATCCCGCAACCTTAAAATTCTAACTTTCCCACTCTTCTACTCAAGATTCCTCATGGCAATTGATATATGGAATGAAAGTATCCATCTCTCCTTCCCTTATCCCCACTTCTGCATCAACCCCTACTAGTTCAACATTACCTTTACTCCGATTTACCCCGTGGTTTCGCAGCCGTGCCCCATACTCGTTATGACCATTGCATGTGTGACATCAATTACACCTGTAGTATTTGTTGTTCCTTCATTGACCACCCAGACCATAACCCCATCTGCACCCATTATCTCACAGATACCAATTGCAACACAACCACCCATGGTTTCGATGACCCCTACCCCATTCCAGAATCTTGTCCTCTTCATCCCGTAGTCTCTACCCCCAATCACTACTAGAGTCACTGTAATACCCCACCTACATATACATATTATCAAAAACCCCTATCTTGTTTTTCATTCATTCTGGATATATGCCCTCTATGTCGGTCCCCTATTCTCAACCTTCTTATTCGGCATCACCATACACTGGAATGCCACCCACATCACATGTTCAATACCAGTCCCCTTACACCACAGGAGGTGCCCTTCCATCATAACCTACCAATGACCTCATCAAATTAATGATGCAAAGGATGCAGACACTAGAAGCATTGGTTTCCAGCTCACACAATTCTCTCACCTATGATGAAATTTGTAATGATCTCATCCATCCATCCATTCCTATTCACCCATACCCTATACATTGGGAAATGCCAAAATTCAACCGCTTCAATAGTAAAGAAGACCCGTAGCAACATTTGTTGTATTTCAAACATGGGTGTTACCTAATCGCCCATGATGACGCTTTATTCCTATGGACCTTATAGATGTCCATGATAGGACCTGCATTAAACCGGGTACAAAGGGGCTACCTAGAAATTCCATCTACTCATTTAATCAAGTAGCCCAAGCCTTCTTAGACCACTTCTCAATCAACATTGTTAAGAAAGTCACCATGAGTGATCTTTACTCAACACAATAGTATGAAGATGATTCTATCGCTGACTTTGTCCCTTATTGGCATAGCCTAATTAACCAGCTCACATTTCAGCTTGCCTTAAATTGAGCTCATAGAGTTTTTTACTCAAAGCTTGCGCTAGACACATCGCACCAACCCCGCATGTGCATACCATCCGCACCTTTAATGAGGCATACACCATGGCACAAAAATTGGAGATTCATGTTATCAAAGAGAAGAAAATTCAGCTACTTAATAAGAACATCATGTTCAAATCAAATGATGCTTCTTCATCTTCGAAACCCTAGAACAACTATTCAAAACCCAAAGGATCTCGCAAACTTCGTAGTTCTCAAGGCCGGACCCTCTCACCCATCAAACCAAGACAAACATTCTTCTAATCTCTCTCCCATCCAAGGTTTCCAGCCTTCGCATAACAAAAAAATTATACCCCAATAGGGGAACCTTATTCTTCTGTTTTGGAAAATCTTATTAAGGTTGGTGCCATTACCCTTCCACCTATAAAACCACACATTGGTTTTGACCCTGATCACCCAATGCCCACGTGGTATAAAGAACATGACTTTTGTAACTATCATCATGTCAAAGGTCATAGCGATGGTAACTACATCACCTTTAAGAATATCATGCAAGAAATGTTAGAAAATAGAGATCTAGTCTTGGATAACCCAAATGCACCCACTAACCAAAACCTACATATCTTCAAGAAACCATTCCCTAATCATACCCCATCTTCCAACCAAACTAGTGACACTTCAACTAATGATAGTAATGTCTGTGAGGTCCACACCATTTTCAAGGACATACCAGTTGCTTCCCAATCACCCCATATTCCTTCCATAGATGAAATCTTATCTCAAGATCCCCCCTGCCTACACAGGAACCTACTTCATCTACTCCTTTAGCCACAGAGGAACCCCCTTATTTTCTCCTTCACCTTTGGAAGAGCCCATAATTAGCACTCTACCTTTGGCCCCTCAAATTATCCAGCAGTCATCAATGGCACCTATCCTACTCATAGGGGATACATGTCCACTCCCTACACCATCACAAGGAGAGTCTACCTCATCTGGCCCATCATCTCCTCTACCCATGGAGGATCCTGTAGAAATATCATTTCCTTTAGATGACCATTCTCCATTAGACCTCCAATATCCTCGCTAATCTACTTTCGGATCTCTTACCCACGGAGTCTGAAGCTAGCCATTTCCATATTTCTCAAACACATTTTATGGGGATTTCTACTCGATCCACATTGGCCCCACTTATAGCAATACCATTTTCACACTTGGTCGATTGCCTAGACTATGATGATAGAGCCTTACTTTGGGGACGTCTTCTACTTCCTGCTTCAACCCAAATGTAGTTGTCACTCACCGACACCTCTATAATCTATCCAAAAGTTTTTCAAGTGACCAAACCAAACATAACCATGGCTATTGGAATACCTTCCATGTCATCAGCCATAACCCAGCATACACCTATACCCAAACACCTGCCCATGCCTATATCATCTCCTTTACCTAAACCCATCACTACCTTAGGGGTCGTGTCAACATCGAACCTTACTCACCCACCCATAAAATTAGATTTAGCCACATCTTCCCAAACCAACACTAAACTTATTTCAGCCCCTAAAAATAAGACCCAACCTCCTAGGCCTCATACACCAACCTCGCCTACCACATTGTTGTCACCTTCACCTCTTCCATCCATCTTAGGACCTCACCCCTCAACCCTAGCCAAGAAACCTTCTTCCACCGGTAAACCCATAACGCAGCAGCTCACCTCCTCTTCACAGCCCTCTAATATACCCAAGTGATCCACACAACCCCCATCGTCACCCGTGGCCTTCTTACTACCCATACCACCACTACCTTTCATAACTTCTTCACCACCCATGACACTCTCTTCTCTTCCACTCACACCTTCTACCCAACCTCTACCAACCACCTCCACCGCAACTTGATTTCCCCCGTGGGTAACCCTTCCTCTTCCACCATCTGTTTTTCCCTCTACATCCCATACTCCCATGTCACCTTTTCCCAAGAAGGTGCAACCCAAAGCTAAGAATCCGCTACCCTCCAATAAGGTAGTCAAATCAACCAAACCTTCCATCACCAACTCTTCTACCCCACATATACCCAAATAGATTCCCACAAGACCTAAGACCACTCCACATACCAAACTAGTGGACCAACCCATTCCCCCTCTTATAAAGCCTCTTCCTCCACAATCAGCCACACCTATACCCAAACCCACACTCACCTCCCATTGTGATCTGTTAGTGGGGTCCTATGCTAAGATTTTAACTAATCTCTTAGAGACTTCCATCATCACATTAAAACTACTTTGACCTTACGATCCTCTCAAACCCAAACCAAAAGGGTTTAATGAGACCAAGATTTGTGCCTATCATCGTGTGCCAAGACATTATGTTAAAAATTTTAAGGCCTTAACATTGTCCTCCCGAGCACAATTTCGATGACGACAATCTTCTCTGGATGAGGATCCCATTTCACCTTCACTGATCTCCCCAGATCTTCTTCCATTACCTTCTCAATGACCAAAGATCTCCACCCCGCAACTATTTTATCCACCCCTCGAAATTCAAAATTAACATGGTCCATATTACCACCCACGCTCGGAAAGACAAGGGAAAAGAAAAGGCAGCTAGCCCATCAACCAACCTTGTACCCAACATACCATTTGCACCCACACCCAAAGTCACCATTCGAGGTCCTACGTATCCTATTTTTGATGGGGTCACACATCGCACAATGCTAAAACAATTACACCAATCCTCCCTCAAAATTTCTTTATATGACCTCATCCAAACCTCTGAGTCACATCATCAAGCCCTCATGGAGGTCCTTTAATCTATTGAGGTTTTACCAAATGACCCCATGCCCATAGCCTCCATCATTACCCCTCATCACGTAGCCTCTCTCACTAATTCATCACCTTCCTCTACACCTCCACCTACTCACCAAGTAGTCGCCCTCAGCTTTTCGGATGAAGAGATCACCCCCTTCTAGTCCAACGACCCCGATCCCACTCTTTTCATCTTCGTCTTTATCGATAATATACATATATGAAATGTTATGATTGATGGTGGTGCTAATATTAACATCATCTACTCCCATGCATACAACCAAATGCGCATACTTTCCAATTGCATGCATGGTAACCTCATTATGTTGCTCTCCTTTAATGAAGCCATGACTGTACTTAGGTATCGTCATTCTCCATGTCTCAAGTGGGTCCCCGCACTGCCCTAAAATGTTTCTATGTCCTAGAAGTGGAGTTACAATATAATATGTTGCTTGGCCAACCTTGGATCTGTGTCATGGCTTATGTCCCTTTGAATTTACACTGCTGCCTCAAATTTGAACATGAAGGACATACTTACACCATCCCGGTCGACCCATCACCTTTTAAGACCTATAACATGTTGTACCAGCCCAACGATGTACTTGTCCCAATCAAGGAATTTGTCACTACCCCCACTTCACCTTCATCCACAAGCCCCTCCACCAAGACTACCACCACCTCTTACAAATCTAACCATGTTATCCCTACTGCTGCCGCAGCCTCTACCACTAACTCACCTACTTCCCCATCATCTAGCAAGTTGTTTATCCCCACTACCCACATATTAACGACTGACCCCTTAGATGGTTTTTTTCAACACCTCACTATGGGGCAGTACCGCCTATACAATATCGACATGTTCCTCACTCCGTAAGAGTATGGAAACTTGTGTCAGCACCCTAGTTATGACCTCGTCCTGAAGGAAAATCAACATGTAACCAAAGAAGAGAAAAGTAAGCGAGGAAAATTTTCTCCTTATTGGCTTGGACCCTATATCATTACCCATGCCTATGGATTAGGTTTTATCATTTGTCTTCACTCGAAGGTAAACTCCGAACCTAATCCCCTCAATACCTTACACCTTCGATCGCTTTTATTGTTTCCATCAAGTCCTATATCAATTTTTGTCAGTTGATCACTCATCCCTTGAGTGATGTTCACCTTCCATATTACTCATTTTTTAGGATCCACAACTAAACAAGAATCATGTGATTACCCGTCACCTTTCATCCTTATCTTCAATATGAGTACCATGACTCTACTCATAGCATGATTTTCATGGATACTTTTTCGTCTTCTCCAAGATGGAATCACTTTCATGGTTAACTCCTGTACTATGGTTTTGTCTTCGAACAAGAACTTAATCTTCCTCTATAGTCTTGTCCATGACTTACATGTCCAAAACTTCCAAAGAAAATATGACTCCCTCAAAAGGGACATCTCTTCACTCTATTTACACCGTTATGTATAGACTGCTCCTTGAAGGGTCCAAATATATAAATTCATTGAAAAATATGATAAAAATATCTAGAAGCTTCTCGCATCGATCAACTTCGTGAATACCTCAAGGAGATACTATACTCATCCCATATAGACTTCCCACATTGATCAGTCTATTAAAAATACAAAAGAAAAAAGAAAAAGATGAAATTTTCGTCATGGACTTGCCTATTTTTGATCTTGGGTTTGTTGCTAAGAAAAACATGTTGTCATCAACTAAGTTACGTTAAACCGCCCATTCTCACCTCATTTCCTTTTCATCCTAATTTCCTCTTTACTCAAGGGACTTTCCACAACCATGACATTTCATGATTATGTGACTTTCTTCACCCTTAGAATAGTCCATTATGTAAGGCCTTTAGGGTCTTACATTCATAAGCCCATCTTGGGTGCGGTAGACTCATTAGAGTTCTTATCAATTAAGTAGCTCTTTTTCCACCTCTTACCATTCACCTTCCTCATTACTTATTGATTATCCTACACAGACCAGATCATCGACACCTATATTTAAAACAACTCAACCATGCCTATGACCTAAACTCAACCATGCCTATGACCTACATTCACCCATGCCTAACACCTACCAACCCATTCCTCTACTTCATCATAATCTTCCCTAGCTTATGGGAGAACTACATCGCCCGAGGTCCCTTTTTTCTAGGACTATGTAGGCAGCACTTCAAGGGCATGGGGCCCTTGGAGGTTAGCTTGGCCACTCTTTACCCTAACCAATTCCCCCTTTCACTTTCCTATTCACATTCTACCCTAGTTAGTTTCCATTTTATATCAATAACTGGAAATTAAACCAAACAAGCATCAATTAATACACATTTTTACCACATCATCAAATCATTCATTTATCATTTTCACATTTCCATTATAGCACATATTTGGAAATTTAAACCCTAACCTGCATATACATCACCATTTGTCCCTCATGTTACCTACAACTTGGACATTAAACCATGCCTAAACCAACCTGACTCCACCATGCCTAAACCAACTTGGACATTAAATCATGCCTAAACCAACCTAACTCAATCATGCCTAAACCAACCTGACTCAATCATGCCTAAACCGACCTGACTCCATCATGCCTAAATTGACCTAAATCCATCATGCCTAAACCAACCTAACTCCACCATGCCTAAACAAACCTGACTCCACCATGCCTACATTGACCTAACTCAATCATGCCTATTTGACCTCACTTTGTCATGCCTACACGACCTTGACTCAATCATGCCTAATTCACCTAGTTTCCATCACATACACACATAATAACAGAAATTAAACGCAAGTACACCATCCATACTATAAATACCATCATCTATAAATCGGAAAGTCTATGTATACATACATATTCACATAGATACAAATAAATACAACCATCTCAAAAACTCTCATGTACATTCTCGCTCTCTTCAGCGCGCAGGCTGGTATATCTCAAAATACACAAAAAAATATGGTGGTACACGTAACAATCAAGCATCTCCCTATCAGATATCCTCCATGTCTTTCTACCTCACTCCTCTCACCGCCTCCGATCTCTCCACCTCATCTGGGTACAATTCCCTATCCTTTCCTCTCGAAAAGCACCAAAAATTCAAATGGCTCTGTCATTTTCTCCAACGGTACAATACAACAATGATTCCATAAAATATGGAAAAAAAAATTATAAATCCACTCCGAACCGACCGACGCCGGTCCTATTTGTGCCTTAGCCAACCGACATTGGTCACCCTATAATCAACATCGGTCAAACCTTATAATTGTTTGGTTTTGCTAAACTTCCTTTTGCCTGCAACCATTCGTGCCCACGTCCCTTTTTATCATCTCGACACCCCTTGAACCATACCTACAAACCCAACCTACCCCTACATTGCCTTTGTTGCATCTTAGGAGTTGTTATTTTACCTATACCTTAGCCTTACCCATGTCGTTACCTATATACCTTGACCTAAACCACTTTTTGTGACCTTTGACCCTCTATGCTTGTTGTACCTTGTGATGTGGTTACCTATGTTGTTCGGCCTACCGACCTTACATTGCCTATTGTCATGTTGTTTATCCTGACTTGACCTTTGGTGTACTAGAACATACCTAAATGTTCTTGCACCTGACCTCTTATTGTGTTTCCACACCATATCATATACCTTGGATACCAAAATCACTTCAACCCTATTTGGATAGACCTATCGACCTTAGCCGATGTAGAGTTTAAAAGCTTCTCAACCTGGTACCATGATGCGCTTTCCAAAGCATGCGTTCAACTACCATGACCTTTGACCTTGGCCCATTTACCTATTTACCTGATTTGACCTTTTACCTTTACCTAATGTGCCCACTAATCTTCATTTTCCACCTCCTCATTCTATCAAACCACTCACCACTTCCATCTCTCATCTCATCGGTTCCTAGTTTGAGGGGGGTTACCTTCACCCACGCTTGGGGCAACACCACCCTCACTTGCACTCGACACAACCATTTCCTATTTTTTTCAGTGTCATTTACCAATACAAGCTACGTAAAAAAAAAAGGGGGAAAATGTAGACACCAATATTGGTTCACACACCCCTTAGTCCCATGTCAAAGAACCAACTTCAACACATTCACCTAATCATGACCGTTATACCCTACATTAACATTAATTTAATTATTTACAATTAAATTAATACCCATCCTCACCCCATTATTAATTTAATTAATTTGATGTCCACCTCACCTAGACACCTCACCATAGACATATTCATAGCATGTTTCCATAAATGAATAATGACTTAGTTAAACCCTAAAAATCAAAGTCTATTATTCCTCTAACTACCTTCCCGCTCATAAAAACATAATGTCCATTCCGATCCATGAATAAATGAACGAACCTGACCCAAATGACGCGAGATCAGCCATTTTTAGTAAACCAAGGGAATCCCGCCTTAACCAATGCCGATCATCCCAAAACCGACGCCGATCAACCAGGAACCATTGTCGGTTATCATTTACCTTGGTAACCTTGTTTTTGGGTTGGCACATTCTGAGATCTAGGAGACGAGAAGAGAACTACATGCAAGCAAAACTAGATCATTTTCGTACCTATAGACATCCATAGCTAGCACCGTGAGACGATCTAGAGGTATTACACTCACGATGACATTCCAAGAAGCACCACTATGGCACCAAACTCCATTTCACCAATCAATTACCACCACTACATAAACATTGGACCTATAACACCAATAAGTACACTTTTATCTACATCATTTATTTCTACTTCACCTATTGGGTTCTTCTATTGTTGTTATCAATTTCCTACTTGTATTCTCCTTTCCCCTACCATTGTTTGCCTATAAACCTAACCATTCCTCCACCCACACCATAAAACCACATATACCCGACCACCACATATTTTTTAGTGTTCCTAAGATCACCATACACTTTGGTATGCCCTCTGTCATCTCTACGACCTCGACTCAAACCCCACTAACAAATATTATTGAATCCCATCACTCACCTCCACTGACACTAGTTACCCATAACCGCAACGCTCTACCTAACCATGATTGGTCATACCTACCGATGCCGCTCTGTATTTTCCAAAACTGTGTAAACTAGTAACCACCCACCTACCAAAACAACCCAAGCACCTTACTCAATATTATTAAGACCCCGCCTGTGACTCGCTTATCACCAAAAACCTCGTAACTCCACATGAAGACCTTGACCCACATATTTTTAGTATTTAATTGGATTGACGTTGATAGTGATCTGAGGTACCCAAATCATAATACTAGCACTAGATTCATTTATGTACACATTTCAGTTATTTCATATTTGTTTTATAAAAACAGTGGATTGACAACCTTCTAGGGAGTATCACACTTCTCGGATCTAGCATACATTAGGAATTTCACTATCATATATTGTTTAAATCTTATTTGGTGGTCTTTTTTTCTATTTCAAGTAGTTCCTCCCAGCCAAAATGAAGCTCTCACAATCAGCATCAGATCAAGAAGTGAGAACACGTGCACAACCTTCAAACCAACCAACACAACAGGTATTCCTCTTTGGCACTTACCCTTATTTGTTTTGTGGCATTCCGTAAACGTAAAAAAATGGTGAAACACCTGAATTTAAGAAGGTGTTGTGAACTAAATATGTACGTTGCTATGAAATGGTTGTTGGTTCCATTAGAAAACCTTCTTGTGAGTTGTTGGTTCTCTTAGAAAAACTTCTACATAATGCTTGATGGTTCTATTAGAAAACCTTAATTTGAGTTTTTGGTTATCTTATAAAACCTTATGCAGAGTGATTGTTGGTTCCACTATAAAACCTTCTTTCTACAATTTGGTTGGTGGTTAGCCAATTTGTAAAACCATATGTAAAACATGAGAAGGTACAAGATAATGTTTTCCCCATGTTCGCACTAAGGGGGAATGTTAGGAATATCTTTGGATTAGTGCTCACATATTTATTTGTAAGGGTTAAATGTAATATTCATATATTACATTAGTGAGTTAGTGTGATATTAGTTATATTGTATATTATTAATAATGAGTTAATATAACTCATATTAATAATATAATGTGTGAGTATAAATAAATGTAAGTGAGTTGTAATAAACAACTCATATAGTTTATTGTAATAGTGAGTTGTGAGAACAACTCACGTAGATAATTGTGTGTGGAGATATTTTTGGGATATGTGAGAGAATAGTGGTGAGTGATCATAGGAGATATTAGTGGGATGTTATTGGTAAGCCTCATCTCCTTGTTTATAGGAAATGGAAAGGCTATATATGTAATCTCTTTGTAAGCACCATGTAATTGCTCCACATATATTGAATAAATAATAAAAGTGTTTATTATATAATTTGTGATTTGTAGTTTTTGTAACTTCATTGTTTTATTATTTCATGTAATTGTTATTTTAGATTAAATAAGCTCTCAATTTCATATCACAACTTTCACTTGACTAAAGTCTTTAAGGTAGTTTCTAATTTCAAATTTCACTAGATAAGAGCTTTAACAATCTAAATGTTACCTTTTAAGTTCAAATTTCACCAGCTATAATGGCTTATTTCCTTAATTATACATTCTTGTAATAGGTTTGTCAAAGGATACCTTCAACGGGTAACCTTGTTGAATTTTAGGCGTATTACAAATATTTACTAAACATTTGTTATGAATAAAGATAATATTTCTTATCATGACCATTAATAAATATACTCTACATTTGTGTTGATGATTTCACCCAACCATCTTTCAGATAGATAAAATTATAGAGTATTTACCTTACGAATGAAAAGATAAAAATATATTTTATTCGTCTATCAAAAAATAGATTCAACTATAGTGTATTTACCTACCAAAAATAGATCAAATATGCAAGACATATAATCATTAATAAATATAAAACATATTCGTCACCTGGTGAATACAAATATAATTTTTCTAGAAGAAAATATATTTTTATTCATTGGGAAACTAACATTTTTTATATTTAGCAATGCTTATCAAATCTATTTGATATAGTATACTATTTGATCTATTATTCGATTGGCGAATATAATTATATTTGTTGACCAACGTATAAAAAGCATATAATTAAAATTTCTAATGTAAATAAATTCTCAAATATCATGTAAACTTTATGTTTCTAATGAATAAAATCAAAGGAAGGAAAAGAAAAAGAGGCTATAAAATGGGAAAACTAAAATGGAATAATAAGAAGATCGAGGTAAGTTCCCTAACCTTACATCCAATGCTGATGAATAAAGTAGGAGATGGTAAAACAAAAATATGGGTACCTCTAATCAAAAAGGAAGAAGATGTAGGACACTAATTCATAGTTCCAAATAATTGAAGGATTTATTAGTTAGGATCATTTTATACGGATTTATCATGATGATTGTGGATGTAAATGAAAATAAGCTAAACCAATTTGAATAAAATTACATTCTCGTTGGAAAAGAATAATCTATAGATGACATTACAATGGTGGATGGAGTCACCATTATAGTTTTTGTAGAAAGAATTATTGAAGTTGCATATTTATCTAATGACACATACAAAATGCATAAATTTTAAGATGGCTAAGAGAAATCAATTATCTCATGTAATTTCTAAGGTATTTGATAATAAGGACAAATCAAATGGTCCAACATTTACTCAATGTTGTTATAATGAAAAAATACCCTCTCCATGGTGTGAGATTATTGATATGGTAAGAAGATATGTTTTTCAAAAAAACATCCTAGTGTATTTTATACAAATGTTCTTTTAGTACTAGGTACTATTAGAAAACTATCAGAAAGTAAATTATTCAATCTATTTTTCTCGGGACAAAAATAATTTTAAAATTATGGAAAATGGTGACTATGAGGATATTATACACTTTTGTGTCATGCAAATTTTAATAGATTACAAAAAAATTAAAAAGAGAGAGAAAGATATAAGGAAAATTATTTAAGAGGAAGTAACTAACATATAGAGTTGTCTTAGGGTGAATAGAAAATTGGAACATGAAAATTATGTCTCATATAGTAAATACATGGAAGAAAAAGACACTATGATAGAAAATATGCCAAAAATTTTATTAAAACTGAAGAAAATACTATCAAATTGTTGGAAGCCAAATGAGAAATTACACAGATGAAATGTAACAAAAAAGCAAGACATTAAAACATAACCTAATTAAATAAAATAGTTTAAATATTCAACAATAAGAACTTATTACACTTCTTAATCAACCCATAGAAGATAGAAACATGAGAATATAAAATTTGAAGAAGAGTGTAACTTATATGGCTAATGATATTGAATATATGAAGTTGTGTGAAAACAAGTATTATGTTTTGGAAAAAAAATATTGTCAAACCTTAAAATGGATATCACTGACTCAAGAGCATATAAGAATGAATATATTAGAGAAAGGGACCAAAAAACAAATAGATTTAAAAAATCTATTTTAGAAAATAAAAAATAAAAGTGTATTTGGAATAATAAAGAAAATAAAGTGATGAAATGATATAACAGATGTTGGTTAATTTGAGGATTCATCCATTCAAATAGACAAATGTGTTTATCAAGTGAGAGATTTAAATACAAAAAATTGAAATTCTGAAAGAAAAAGATGAGGATATTTAGGAAAAGTTTTTAAAAATAGAACTAATGGAGAATATTTTTGAGGGCATGTAATAATGGATATACATTGTAGTGAAGTAGGCCATAGAATGTAAGGTGATCGAGGGTATGGCATTAAGGGCATCATTCACATGCATATAGTAGGTCATATAATTTAATGTTATCTTTATTGTAATGCTTTGTAAATGATACGTTTATATTAATGGTGTAATTAAATTTAAGTCCAAGTCAATTATATTGAATCTTCAATGAAAGCCATTTATTATTTTGAATCTTGAATGAAATCATGTACTTTATCTTTGAAATCATGACACGGTACTCTATTGTTGTTCTATACATAGTAGTGGAGATGTTTACAATTACAATAAGTTTTTATCTAAAAGCATTTATCTTTTTTGCAATGTTAAAAAAATATACTTGTAGAATCCATATCAAAATTTATTTTCGTAATCAATAATAACTACATATTAAGCTAACTTATTTATACAAGTAGAAGTAAGCAATTTTTCCAGAAAACATTTGCATGGTCACACCATGAATGAAAATTCACATTTATCCTTATAAGGGAACCATGGATTCTTTTCAATTAGTGACTCTAGAATTTATACCATTCCTAAACAAACAAGAGTGGTTGTAAAATCAAATGGGGTAAAAATTATAGTGAACCTAGAAATTAGGATTTTCCCAACTAATTAGTATTCCTTTTGAAGGGATAACTAACACCTATTCAAGAAAAATGTTGATTTTTAGGATCATGCCCTTTCCCTACTCCTATTCCACCAATAATCACATATTTAAAAATGGAGATTTCAAGATTGAAAAACTAATTCATAAAATATAAACCATTACATTATAATTTGACAATGTTGATTTGGGATTACTTGATTGAAGTATTTAGTGATGAAATCAACATAAGTAAGGAAAAATACTTGTAGACATGTGCACATAGAATTTATAAAAAATATATTAACATTGGAAGATGAAAATTTTGAACTCCATTTGTTACAATAAACACTTCATGAAAAAGAAAAGTATGAATTATATGTCATATTAAATACTATAATTACAACTCTAAATTGGGGGCACCAATCCTCGTGCCTAGTCTATATAACTTTAAATAGGGTCACCTTGGTGCACATCCTAATAAAAGTACACAAAAACACAAGGTTATAGACTCTTATGAAATATAAAAATCAAATGACCATATGCCACTTTCTCATCTAACGTTAACCTAAAGCTTTGTGTAATCTATTAGGGAATGTTTTCCATGTGTGGAAAAATACTTCCTTCAAATTTTCAAAACCTTCCAAAGTGAACTCTAATGAGTTATTACACTATAAAATACCATATGACATAGAATGTATAAAATACATTCATAGATAACCATGAATTATTCATCTAAACATGATATTTCCACAAAAATTTCACAGTGAATCATGTTAAAAAAACTAAGGTGATTATAAATTGTGTTTGACAAAAGGTTAATATTGTGATGATGTAATTAATTTAGTTGTAATATTCATAGATATGAAGGAAATGCATTATGCATATTGTAATCTATAGGTAACCAATCTATTATTTATGACATCATCATCACCTTTCATTGTTAAAAGATAGAAAATGTTGTAATTTCCATCATTGTTTGTAATTAAGTGACAAAAAATAATTCCAATATGACTAGTTGGACCCACCTACTAATGGAGCTAGTAGTAAAGTATCAATATAACCTACACCAAAAAATAATGTACATAACATTTAACATTTCATCGATATGAATATTACATAAAAATCAATCAAAAATAAAAAATTGTGAAGTACAAAATGAAATATATTATAAAATAAATACAATATCATATCGTAAATAATATCATTTGGTATCGATAACCCTTTTTTGTGTAAAAAAACTCCTACATATGCAAATTAATAGCCTTAAAATTTATTTCCCTCTACCTATAACATCCTCACGAATCTCAAATATTATTACCAAAAAAATGTTTTCCAATGGAAACATTTATTAATCACTATAAAAATTCAACAAGATATAAAATGGCAGTGACACTTGTTTAGATAAACCATAAAAAAATGTAATAAATGCAAACATACATGCCCGAATCAACAATAAAATTGACTAGATTTGAGGTTGGTATCACAAAACCCTCTAAAGAAATGAATTTATTCTATGAATGATGTAAACACATCCTTCTCTATCTTATGGAAAAACATATAAATTAGATCTCATGTATTACCCTTTCTTAATTACTACTACATTCTTATCTATGTTTTCATTTAATTCTTCCAAATTAGTAAAATTCAATATGATATTAGATTTCATATGGAAAAACCATATGCACGGGAAATATTTTTGGATACTTTCATCCATGAATCATTCATACAAAGGAATTAAAGCTTTAGGATCATCATCAAAACAATCCAATTGTGTCAACTCAAAGGTTTCTTATGTGAGATTCATGAATAAATCATGTAGATAACTATGTCATGTGTACTATATTCACCATTTTAAGAAGAGATATAGTATAAAATGTTAGTGTAGACCCCTTAACATAATGGTTGGTGGAACGAATACTGATATGGTAGGAAAAGTGCTTCTCATTCAATCCATTTTTTAATCATATCTAGAGGAATATGCAATGTTGAAAAATATAAGGCATCTGAAAATAAATAAAAAAAGAGCTATACGTAGAATACAAATAATATTGATCAATCTCTTGTTGTAAAAATATACTTTGGGTAAATGGTTTCTTTTGTCTACTTCCTTCAATAAAAAAATGTGTCAACAATGGATAATTTAGTAATTAAACCTACAAAAATATAAACATTTTTTGGATTTTCAAAATTGATTTGTCTATTAAAAATAAAAAACATCATAAATGTGGTGCAACATACCTTTTTTAAATATGAATTTGTGTTGGCTCTTGTAGTTTGATGTGCATCTTTGTAGACACTAAAATTTGGTAACTTGTATATTTGTAAGGCCAAGTTTGACAATGTTCCCTTGTTAAGACAAATACTCACATTCAAAATCTAATCATTTCATCTCTCTAGATCTTTCATGACTTTCTTTGTCTTAAACTCTACTCTATCATCAATTATGGAAATATAATCTTAAAAGTAGTAAACAACATATTTTTTTGATGTCATAAATTATTTTTTCAAGTTTCCTCTTCTTTATCTAGGACCATACAAATTGATTAGTATGTGGGTCTAGTCTTGTCCAACATGTATAGTCATGTCCCTTTAAATTCTCCAACTTTTTTTCATTTTTAATATCTTATTTGGGTCTTTTCATCTTCATAAGTTCAGCATTATCATAATATTTTCCCTATGTAATTTTATATAAACAATTCATTATCACTTTATAACTCATCGATACTCTTATAAGCTCTAATTTCAAATATCATTCTAAAATCACTTAAGAGGGTCCTAATCTACCCAAATCATGTAGCAAATAAACTAGAGAAATATAAACTATATTTTTAAAACACTCAACCAGGTCAAATAATATATCTTCCTCCATTTAAAAATATGTAAAGGTCATAGTGTCATTTATTAACAAGAGAAGTCACTCCAATCATTGTTCAAGGGTTTTAAGGAACCAAGGGTTAGGTCTTATAGATGAGTAACACCACATGACACTACATTGGGTGACATTTTCTACTACATATTAAAAATATCTTGGTGTCAAGATACATGGAGCACCCTAAGAGGTTGTTTATTTTTTCACTTTCATAAACACCTAGGAGAACTACATGAGGATTGATCTTATGATGAGGGTGTGTGTTGCAACACTTGGAATGATTTGGAAATTGGGATTCTGAATGCAAATGGTAGTCCAACCTCACCAAAGACACATGTTTTCATCTTTTGGGTTTTTTAATTCTCTAATGAATGGATTCTAAATTTTCTATGCTTCCCACTTTTGTGTAGGTGATTATAAGTCATCCCAAAGTTGTGCGAGAAAGAACAACATACAACAAAGGTCATCTCCAGGAAATCAAAACACATAGGAAGTGTAAAATCCATATTGTTAAAGGTTCTAAGGCCATATAGGTCCAAGTTGTGACTTTACAAATATGGCCTAGACTATAGATAAGTTGTATGGCCATGTCCCTACTCAAGTTTTAGTTCCAAAATCAACATTATTCACCATCCTACACATCTAGATCCTCTTTATTCCTTCATTTATAGATAAATATATTTATCCTCTTGTGTATTTGAGTTGTTAATTATCATTTATCAAATTTTACAAGTATAAAATCATTATTTTGATTGTTAATGGTTAATGTTGGAAGTTAATTGATTATAATAGTCCCCTATTGTAAACCATTACATCTTATATCTTTATATGGATTCCCATTACACTATATTTAATTAAGGTGTAATCATTTTATGAAATCAACTCTTGAATAAAATATATTCATCAAAACCTAGTGGCCCTAGGGTTTCATTGTTTCATATTTCCTATGTGTTCTTTTTATGCCCTTTTTGTAGAAATCAACATTATCAGTACCCTATTTAACACATAGAGATTTCTCTTCCTACCTGTAGGAAACATACCCTCATGACCTCTTCTACACCTCATGTTTATGGGATTCTTTTATATTGGATCATACTACACATGAAGAACCTCTTAAAGCACATGAAATCACTAGTGAACATTCTTTTGAGATGATCCTAATGAAGATGAAAATGTAGACCAAGAAGAAATTGAAATGGTAGGAAAAACCTCATCATATTGAGCCTCTCATCTACATCCTTCTTTCTGCTAAAATTTCTCATAATCAAGAATATAATGAGTGGTCCCTTTTTGTATCCAATCATCCCTCATCATATAGTACATATATTTCAACCATCCCTACATTAACATGACTTATTTTGATATGTAAACCTCTAGCTTTGGAAATTTACAAGACCACAACAATTATTGTTATACTTCCAATTATTTGAAAATGACATTTCTTAATGTTAGTGAATAAAAATTGAAACTTAGAACTATTTTTAGTAATGGAAAGATAACAATTCAACACAATATTTATCCTGGAAACCCCCAAGTTGAGGGAAAACCAGTGAAGGGAAATTTCTCTTTCTTCCCAATATTATATTGGCCAATTTAAAGATAAATACAAATTATAATAAGATGAAAGAAGATAAACAATGTCTACACCTCCCTTCTATACTTGCTTTTTTGTTTTCACACCTTGCTTCTACAAAACAATTCTAGCAACAATGGTTTCTTGCTCACTTTTCTTCATTCCAAATTCAGATTCCCAAAACCACTTGTTCTCCTTATATTTATAGATTTTTCCCATGTCCTCCCATGCACTGGAGGATAGGAAGGGTCGTACATGGAAGAGACACAATCCAGATGTTCAAATTCTTGATTATTCGTGGCTCTATTTATTTTTCATTCCATTAGTGACACAACCAACTTCCAATGTCTTGGACTGTGTGGTTACACAACCACCAAGGTGGTTAGGTAACCATCAAATGTGCATAGGGAAGTTAAGCAACCACTACTCTTCACAAGTGGTGGTTCCATAACTTAATAATATTCTCCTCTTTCTATCTAATTTTTCTTTTGATTTTGGTTGTTCTGATGAAGTGGTGTTCTTCTATATCCCTATGGATCACACCTCCCCTTCTCAGGAGGCTTTTGGTCCCAAAAATTTTAGTGGGGGAGTAGATGAGGAAATAATTCCCTCACTTTCTCCTACAGTACCACCGGCCTTCATTGGTGTCTTCCCTTGATTCCAACATGCCAAGACTCATGTGGACCTCTCCTTCTCTCTAATCTTCTATTTCAGCACTACATCCTCCTCCAATTCACCTCGAGAATCCAATAATCAATCCTCTCTAGATGGTAGGTAACTAACATTCTTTATTCTTCATCAAGAATGGATGGCTCATATAGGTGTAATTTATCACAATTTTTCTACTAAGTACATCCACATGAAATGTGGCAAGTCAAGTTGGAAGGCATTTTCTCCAACCTTGTCTAGTATAGTGAAGGTCCATACCATAATGGCTTAAGTTTCCTTTCTTTTCCTTATAATCATTCCTTTCTCAAGTAAATCCAAAATTTTCTCCAACATGAATTTTATTCTCTCTGATGTTGATCATGTCTAGCTTTATACTTGGCTTGAGATTTCTCCAATTTTCTTTCACCTTGAGATGGATTTTTCATCTTTTCAATGAACTTCACTTTCTAGTCACGTTTAAATCATGTATCTCCCCTTATTCTTGCTTCCCCAACTACTATGTGTAGTGGATTAGTAAGTAGATATCCCCAAGTATGCTTCAAATGGTGACTATATAGTGGATGTTTGTACCATCTAGTTGTAGGAATGTTGAATGTAGGCTAAGGACTCATCCCAAGTCCTTGGATATTTTCTATTATATCCTCTAATCAATTACACCAAATTCTTGTTCACCACCTTCATTTTCCATATCTATCTATAGTATGGAAGATCATGATCCTCTATAACTTGATGTCCATCTTGTCCCATAAAGTAGTCCAAAATTTTCCCAAGAACCTAAAATCTCTATTAGAAATGATAGACTTCGGCAAGCCAAAATGCACCCATACATTAACAAAGAAAATTTCAGCTGCCTCATATGCTTTTATCATCTTTTTACATGCCATAAGAACACACATTTTTCTAAATCTATCAACAACAACATATAGATAATCATGGCCATGTTTAGACATAGGTAGTCCTCCTAAAAATCCATATAAATATCTTCCCAAGGTCAAGTAGGGACTGGTAAAGGCATATACAAACCTTCCTTCCTGATTTTAGGCTTGCTTGTACAACAAATTTTACATCCTCTTATGAATTTAGACATTTCTTCTTGCATATTGGGCCAAGGTAAACTTACCTTTTCAAGTGGGCCATGTTCTTTCCAACACCAAAATGTCTTATAATTTTGAGGTATGTGCTTCCCTCATCAATAGAACCCTTTCTTCTTTTGGCACAAACAACTTCCCCCATCAGTAGATCAACCCATATTTGAGATAAAATCTTCAACACCCATTTTTTCAGCCCCTTGGGACTGCAACTGCTGATATGTCATCCCAAAATATTTTCTTAAGCATATGCCTCTTCGTAAGCTTCCTTCGTGAAGGGATCAATCTGAGAGATAGTGGCAAAACTAGATATTTTCTTTTGTGTGGGTGGCCTAGAAAACATGTCTACCACTAAATTTTTACTTCCTTTCTTATAACTTGATCACTAAATGGAATTGTTGAAGGAATCCCATCCACTTGTAGTGCCTTTCTTGCTGTAATTTAGACTATGCTTGCAAATACTAGAGAGGTTTGTGGTCAGTGTGCACAATAGTTTCTTTTCCCAAAAAATAATTTTCCATTTCTTTATTATCTGAACTAGTGCATACATTTCTTTATCATATACTAAATATCCCTTAACTTCTTAATGAAAGTTTCAAATGATAACATACTAGCTTACCTCCTTATAAAGTAACTCTTCTCTCCATATCATAATCATAATCATTTGTCTCTACTTCAAAGGGTTGCTAAAATTAGAAGAAAAGTATTGGAGCATGACTAATTTTTACTTTAATAACTCAAAAGCATGATCTTGTTCCTTACCCATTCAAAATCTATACTTTTATGGCCACTCTGTGTAGAGTTGTTACAATAACAGAGAATCCCGTAATGAACTTCCTCATGTTTATATTACTCCCTCCCACCAAACTTCTAGTCTATGTGGCTCTAGGTTGGTGTTGGCTAGTTGGTGATGGCTTCCACCTTCTTCGTATCCACTTGTAATCTCTCTCCTCTAATTACATGCCCAAGATAAGTAATTGATTGTTTGGAAAATTCACACTTTTTCATATTATATATAACTTTTTTCATTAAGAACTTGAAATACTTGTTGTAAATGTGTTAGATGTTCCTCCCATGTGGCACTAAAAATCATAATATCATCTAGATATACAATGACACATGAATCTATGAATTCTCACAATACATCATTCATCAATCTCATAAATGTAGCGGGTGCATTACATAAACCAAATGGAAGTACTAACCACTCATACAAACCATGTTTTGTTTTGAAGGTAGTATTCCATATATCCTCCTCCTCCATCATGACTTGGTGATAACTTGACTTGAGATCTAAATTCGTGAAGAACTTTACATGTTGAAGTTTTTCCAAAAGATCATCTATGTGTGGGAGTGGATATCTATTCTTTATGGTAATCTTGTTCAAAGAATGGTATTCGATACACATTCTCCAAGAACCATCCTTCTTTGACACCATCACAATAGGTGAACCATGCATGGTGAGGTGCTTGGGTGTATTACCCATTTTTCCTATAGTTCTTGAAATTGTTTCTTTACCTTTGTACTCTCCAACAAGGATTACCTATACAACCCGATATTTGGTAGAGGGGACTTTGGAAATAGATCTAATATCTCCTGCTCTACCTCCCATTTTGGTGGTAACCCGTTGGGAGTCTAGAATACTTCCTAAAATATTGAATAATGCTATCCAAATCCTTCATCCCTTTGTTAGAAATATCTGAAATTTCTACCCCATCTTGTTTATCCTTCAATAAAAGTAAACAAAACTAATTATTATTTTCCTAATTAGTCTCTTTGCTTGGTTAGCACTTACCATAGAAATTTTTTTCTTATGATGGTGTGCCCAGATGTTGTAACCAATTCCATCCTTGACCCGTCTATATCAGTTTTCCCTTCTCATGAATATATCATCCTTCATATACAAGTAAGGACCCCCAAAAAACATCAAATGCATCAAGTGGAATAACATCATCTTCTAATATATCTATCTACTGATAATTTATCCCAAACTTGAAATTATATCTTCATGTTAACTAAATTTCTACACAATTCTTCACCCATCCAAAAGGATAAGGATGTTGATGCTCATACTTTTCAATACCAAGTTTCTTTACAACTGCATCAGAAATCAAATTAGATTGAAAACCAGTATCAACCAAAGCATTTACCTTAGCTCTCTTGATTTGAATTTTGATATGAAATAGCTTACTCATATCTTCCTCTTGTTTTTGGTTGTCCATGTTGGTGGTCGTGCATCCAAGCATTTCATCTACATCAGAATCATCCTCTATTTCCACCTCCCTATTTGTCTTTATAGCTATCATGGATTTCTTGGAATCCTTGGTTTGGTTATTTGGATGCAATTCTAGATGAACTTCCAACATGTGGCGTCAGTATGACCATTAATATCACAATTTTTACAAAAATTCTTAGGATATTTACAAGTATTCAAAGTAGTAGTGGTATGTTTACCTTTCCCTTTCCATTTACCTTTGTTACTTGTTTTCCATGCTCTTTCTTTGGCTGATTTTTTGACTACTTTTCCCTTGACTCTATTTCTCCTTACTTCTTTTCATCATCAATATAATAGGCTTGCACACATGCTTCATTGAGATCCTTGGGCTTCATGGAGATGACTTTCCTTTGAAGGTGAGTGTGAAGTCCTCCCAAATACTTGGTCATAATATCCTCATCCTCCAAGTCCATATTAAGCAACATGGCTTGTCTCTAAAACTCCATAGTATAATCTTGCACACTTTGACCATTACCTTGTCTAAAATACTACCACTTAATCATTTGATCAGTATTATGGCCAATAGGATAAAATTTATCTCTAAGCAATTTTTTAAATCCTCTCACTATCTTACAATAGGATGTTTCTTCTTTTCACAAATGGCTAGATGGTTTTCCCACCAAACCAGAGCATGTCCTTCCTTTTTGAGATGTGCAAATGTGATCCTTTGTGCCTCATTAACATCATGAACACTAAAATAAACCTCAAATTTTTTTAGCCATTTATCAAGCAATTTTGCATCTATTTTTCCTTCAAATCTTTTTATCTCAACCTAAAATTTCAACTTTAAAAGGATCATGATCAAATTTTACCTTCTCTTTTACAATTGGAGTTTCTTCTTCACACTCTTCCACATCGTCTTCCTCTTCGTGGCTCTTTCCTATGTCAAATTTTTTGGCCAAAGATCGAACCACTGAGTCCATGGAATCTTTCTTATCCAAAGTCATATTTTGTAGATCTAAAATTTTTAGTTGGTATTTATACAATCTATCCATCATGGTTTCTAGGATCTCAATTCTACGGACAAATTTCTCTTCCTCCATTTGATCTCTAACTATTTATTTCCACTTCTT
The DNA here is from genome assembly GCA_018340775.1 of Taxus wallichiana var. yunnanensis. Classification (NCBI taxonomy): domain Eukaryota; kingdom Viridiplantae; phylum Streptophyta; class Pinopsida; order Cupressales; family Taxaceae; genus Taxus; species Taxus wallichiana. The sequence continues at coordinate 79,385,512 of CM031234.1, forward strand.
TCGTAGATATGTTTGGATCACAAGGTAAAACTTCTTAACCTTTATACCTTTTCATTTTCATACAAACACAATAATTAATACCACAGTCATGGATAATAATCAGCTCTAATACAAAATGATTTGTAAACCTTTAGATCTCAAAATTCACAAGACCAAAACAATTATTGTTCTACTTCCAATTATTTAAAAATGTACAATTATTAATGTTAGTGAATAAAAACAAAAATTAGAACTATTTTGCAACAATGGAAAGATAACAATTTAACACAATATTTATCCTAAAACCCCTAAGTTGAGGGAAAACTATTCAAGAAAAGAAATTACTCTTTCTTCTCAATATTATATTGTTAATTTAAAGAGAAATACAAATTACAATAATATGAAGGAAGATAAATAATGTCTACACTTCCCTTATATACTTGTTTGCTATTTTTTCACACCTTGCTTCTATAAAACAATTTCAGCAACAATAGTTTCTTGCTCACTTTTCTTCATTCCAACTTTGATTCCAAAACAACTTGTTCTCCTTGTATTTATATGTGCTTATCATGTCCTCCCATCACTAGAGGATAGAAAGGGTTGTACAAGGAAGAGACACAGATCATATTTCCAAATTTGTGATTGTTCGTGTGCTCTTTTTAATTTTTCATCCATTAGTGATAGAACTGTCGATGTTTGCATAGAACGAAAATTATGTAACCGTTGGGGTGGTTATTATCAAATGTTGAGGGGAAGTTACATAACCAGGGGTGGTTACATAGCTACAACTGCAGGGGTGGTTACACAACCGTCGGGGTGGTTACGGAACTACTACTCTACACAAAGTGGCGGTTCCTTGACTTAATAGTCTAATCCTCTTTCTATCTATGATTTTTCTTCTGATTTTGGTTGTTCTAATGAAGTGGTGTTATTCTATCCCTATGGATCATATTTCATTTTAGTGTGAGTGGTAATTTTCATCTTTTATTCATTAATTAGGTGAATTACTACATCACAAGGTGATTCATCTTACTTATGTGAGATCATAGGTCATTAGGTGTCCTAGGAGTTATGAAAAATTCTGTCATATAATTTGTCATATGTGTAAGTGTGCATCATACATGAGTTACATTCCATTTCTGGAAATTAACTCCTCTTCTCCATTATGGAGGTATGATGGATCTTGCATTGGGAGTTACAAATCACTCCTATTTGTACCTTTTCATTTGATCTATGAGCATGAGTAGACCTATTTTCTTATGCATGCACAATTCTTGTGGTTGAATTCTTACTTTGATCTTGGAGCTACTTCTCATCTCGGTTCAAGTGAAAATTCCTTGATGTGCATGGAATATTTCTTCATCTTTGTGTTTCCTCACTCTCACATGGTATCAGAGCTCATGGCTTGGAATCATGTCACTCTCTATGATTTTTGCTTACTACTCTCTATTTTTGATTTTCTGTTAGTTTCATGTGCAAGTTCTTTAATCCTTTACTTTGTGATTTACTTGTATTTTTTGGTCCTTATGTTTAAGTAGTGTGTTGGTTTTATGTGTTTTATATGTTATTACTGCATGTTAAAAAAATCAGGGTTAAAGTGTAGTTTTTAAAGTGTGTTGAGTATATTTTTGGGCCCAACTCAACCTCAACTCATTGAGATGGAACCAAATTGTCATATCTCTTTGTTTTTTCTCCATCATGTTAGCTCACCACTTTACATCAACCTTGGGTTTAGATTTTATCTTGTGTTGTAACATGTTTTCATCTAACTTTTCTTGGCTCTTGTATTGTTCTAGTTTATTCAACCTAGTTCATTGTTTCTGTTCTTGGATTTGACTTTCCCTAATCATCGTGATTTCCTCTCCATTGGATCCATGGCCTTGCCCTAGGTCTCTCGCTTGCTCATTCTCTACGTGTTTTACTTGCTCCCATCTTTGGATCATTTCCCATCTTTGTGTTTTATAACTCACGTTGTGATCTTCATTTATATTGGCATGTTGGATCTCGCCAATAATTCTCATGTTGCATCCATTTCTTAGTTCATCCCCTTGATTCTATGTTGGGTTTACTCCTATCATGTTGCTCTCACTCACCACAACCTCGACTCTATCAAGTTCCACTCACCTTACATTATAAACTCAACCCCATTGTATTTGTGTTGCGTCGATCCTACCTTAAGCTACGCCAGTATTGGCTTTACTCGACCCATGTAACCATTAGAGCTTGTAGATTTAAATTCTTGACTTGTCACCTCGCCATGTGGAGAATGTTTTCATTTCCATTGGAACCAGCTCTCCCACTCACCACATTCATTTGTGTTTTACCATTAGAAAATTTTCCTTTTCACCAGCTTACTTTCCATTGTAACTCTTTTCAACATGTGGACCCATCTCGGCCTCGAGTAGATTGCAAGCTCATCATCCATATTCAACATTTGCCCCACATTGCAGCTCTTTCAACCTTCCAGCTCGATGCGTGGAACTCTTCCCAGCAACTCTCCCTATAGGTCAATGGTGACTACCAATGAAAACCCAAACTTGGTTCTCCACCTCCCATCTCGCCTTTAACACACTCCCATTCCTATAACTTGTGCATTCCCAAAAGCCACTCATCGAGATGAGTTGGCTCTTGACCCTCAAAGGGTAAGTTTTTTCCTTGTTATTTTTTATTGTTTTTTAATTTATATTAATTAATTTTAATTAATCTTATCCTAAAAAAGAAAACATTTAATTTTTAAGGGAAAAATACAATCTTTTTTTGGCTTTAAAAATAGGGTTATTGGGATTTTTGGCCCCTTTTTTTCACTTCATTATAAGCGCTCTTCTTTATTTGTGGGTTAGGAGCATATCTGCCACAACCTTAAAAAGAGAGCCCCTTTCTCTCACCTTCCCTTATTTTCTTTACTTTTGTTTTTCTACCATGTTTTGACGAGCTTATTGTGGTCTCCATGTTTGTACGATGTTTCACTAATTAGAAGGTGAATGACCAACTATTTCACATCACACTAACACTTGGGTGTACTCAACACACTACTTATAAAGTGTCACAATCATGAGGGTGTTTATTTTGTGTGGTTTTTTTCTTTCCACCATCTTTTTTCTTTCTCTTATCTGTTATGGATCTCAATGTGGTTCCCTTGCTAACTCCCTTTAACTATCACAAATGGAAAGATTTTGTATCTCTCACTTTGTGAAAAAACAAACTCTACCGGATAACTACGGATTGTAAGATCAACCTACAGATGTTGTAGAAAAATAGAAATGGTTTTGAAAATGTGATGAATCTTTTGGAATTTTATATCTTTATGTATAACTAGAATTACGCTTTCATATTACCACATCCAAAACACCTAAGGAAGTTTGGGATTCCTTAGAAAAAAATTGGGAAACAGGATGAAATGATAGGCATGAACTAGAAAATGAGTTGATTAGTCTCATCCCTAGAATTTTTACACTCTCGAGGACTTCTTCACCAAACTTAAATCTCTTATATTGTAATTGAAATATTGTGGAATTGACAAAAAGGACTCACAGCTTATACTTTCCGTCCTTTCCAAACTTGGTCCCGACTACTATGTTTTTTTCTACCTTCCATGCAACAAAAAGGGAACTTGGTGCAATTTGGACTATGCCCTCCTTTGATGAGTTTATTGTTGATTTGACTAGGGAACATGATAAGCTAATTTAGATGGGTACTCTAAAATCCATAAAATCCCATGCTCTCATTACGGGTCATGAAAAACCGAAGGCTTCAAAAGAGAAGAAATAGAACAAGGATCATGAGAACAAAAATGACTAATCCACCACCAAAACAAACTCTTCCACTTCCTCTTCTAGTTATAAATCTCCTAAAGAATAGATCAAATGTGGGTATTGCACTGGTAGGAATGATGAAGAAAATGTTTGAAGAAGAAGATTGACCTCCTCATGAGTCTTCTTGAGAAGAACAACATAGGAGTTCCCGAGTCTCTCAAGCCATCTTCATCATCAACTCATAAATGTTCTAAGGAAAAAGACAATGGAAAGGGGAAAGTGAAAGAAAAATAAAAAAAAAAGAATCAACTAAGGAGAAAACAAAGGGAAGATCTTTAGTTATAGTTGTGTCACCTACTCCTACATGGGTTATTGATTCGGTGCATCTCATCATATGGCCTCGTCAAACATAGAGTTTGCTTCATTAGAGCCATGTGACATGTCTTCTATTTAGCTTGGTGACGACACTTCTACACTAATTTTTAGGAGAGGATTTGTTGAAGTGAATGGTGGAACTTTCAACAATGTGCTTAGTGTTCCTTCACTTACAACTAATCTCCTATCATTTTATCAAATTACTCACCTTAGTCAAGGCATGCGAGTTGAGTTCACTCTAGATTCTATTTATGTCAGAGAGCTACACAATGACATTATCATTAAATTTAGTACATTTTATCATCACACTCAGCTTTACTCTTTTTCTCACTTTTTCCTCCTTCATATTCTTCATCTAACTCACATGGACTTGATGATATTTCTGAGCTTGAGCACACTTTTGATGATGATGACTTCTCTTCTAGCATAGTTGATTTTCATAGTGATGGGGACCCACCTCCACCATCCACTTATCATCTACCACATCTTGAGGAGTTATTTCTTGATCCACCTACTTATGGTCTACTACATACTTTTCAGGGAGAAGGCACTATGATTCAAGACTCATCAGACATCGGGCACTCTTCTTTATAGTTACAAGACATTCCACCTTCCTTCTTTGCCACTACTTCAGATTCAACATCTCTTCACGGAGTAGAGGAACTTCTACCTCACATATGGAGCATCATTCCTTGGATGGAACAACACCTTATCACTTTGGGGATATTCTTCTTCTTCACTTGGTACATGGTGGTTTCTTGCAACAAGCTCATCTTCTTGGAAGGATGGATAAATTTCTTCTTCTCTTCTTCTTCTTATAGAAATATTGTAGTTTTTACATGGGTACCTTATCAGGACTTTAGTTTTCGAGACCCATTTGACACATCTTTCTTAGTTGTTTAGGGGAGTATTCTATCTCTTGTAAGTGGATGTTTTTTCCACTAGGTTTTCCTCCACTACTTGAGATCCTTATTGTACATGGGTACCTCATTAGGTGTAGTGCTTAGGATCCATTTTTTTGTTTTTCTTGCATATTTTTCCTCATCCTAAGTTACGATGATGAGCAGGTTGTTAGTGTGGGTGGTATTTTTCATCCTTTTATTCATTAATTAGGTGAATTAACACCTCGTAAGGTGATTCATCTCACTTAGGTAAGATCATAGGTCATTAGGTGTTCTAGGAGTTACGATAGATTATGTCATAGAATATATCATATGTGTCAGTGTGTGTCATACAGGAGTTACATTCCATTTTTGGAAAGTAAATCCTCTACTCCATTATGGAGGTATGATGGGTCTTGCATTGGGAGTTACACAAAACTCATATTTGTACCTTTTAATTTGATCTATGAGGATGAGTAGACTTATTTTCTTATGCATTCACAATTCTTGTGGTTGAATTCTTTCTTTGATCTTAGAGCTACTTTTCATCTTGGTTCGAGTGCAACTTCCTTGATGTGCACAGATTCCTTCTTGATCCTCATACTTCATCACTCTCACATTTCACTTGGGGTATCTAACCTTCCACTTCATAGTTTGGATATGACTATCCCTATGACTATTAGTATTCCTACATCTCTTCTTTATACTCATAGTGTTTCACATGCTTCTTCTTCTGATACACATGCTCTACAATCCTTTGTTCATATTGTGAAAACTCAAATTTTACAATTGTAAAAATATGTGTCTACTTATTATCATGTTATGTATTCTACTTAATTTCTTCATAACCCACTTACACCTGTAGTGGCATATTACCCTTTTCCTACCATTTTTTCTCTTAAGCTTCTTATCTATGACACCAAGGGTGATCCTAAAAATCACATATGTACATTCCATGTTTCTTGTTTAGACCATTCTTCAAATTATACATTACTTACCCAGATCCTCCCTTATATTCTCGAATATTTTGCATTACAATGGTTTTACGATCTACCTATGCATTTTATTTGGACATTCACTTCTTTTTCCAATCAATTCCTTTTATAATTTTCCTTTATTATTCAAGACAATATATTTTATGCTCAAATGGCTAAAATGTGAAAAAGTTAAATAAAACCATTGGTGATTATGTGTTATGCTACAAGACCATGCTTACTAAGATGAATAATATCTTATACGATAGTGAACTACAATATCTTTTTACACATATTCTTCTTGTCCCTTTACAAGAGTAAGTTATTTTTGACAATTTTAATTCCTTTAATCATCTATGTCACATTGTATAAGAACGTGAAGCTAAGATCCTCAACATGAACAAACTCAATTATGTTGTTAATCCTTCTAACACATCTAATCACAAGTTTCAAAGAAACGCTACATTCAAGAACAAAACTTATGATGAAAAACTTGAAGCCAAAGCCACTATCAATGTTATATCTCAACCTACAAGGAAACAATTACAAAACTCTTAATAGCAGTTCATTTGAATACTTTGTCCACTACATAAAGTTCTTAAACAATTACTTGATTATAATATTGTATCTATTTGTCCACCACTTGAGGTCAATACAAGTCCACCTCATGGTAAAATATTTCACATTAACGCCCATTGTGATTAGCATCTATGTATTGGGAACTCCACTAATAGTTGTTTTAAGTTTTGTCATATTACCCAAGATCTCCTTGATGTTAGTATTGTTGAATATGAGGTCCCACCTCAACCTAAACCTACTACTGATAATGTAAAGCTCAAAATATTTATTGATCCACTTTTGGAACATGATATTTCTAAATCTACCTTGAGGCCTATAATGCTTACTATGATGTATCGCCTCCACCTTCTTATGATCATGCATTTGATGCTACGATTGGTATTTTTATTACCATCGTCCCTCACTCATTATTAAATTTGATAAAATTGATTTGGCACATGGTTTTTTTTCTAATCCACTCTATATTATTTCCTCTGTTAGTCGACATCATATACACAATGTTTTGGTTGACCATACTACTCCCCATAATTTGTGCACTTTTACGTTATTGTGTTTTACGCTATATACTAAGAAGGATGTCATAGTTTATCCTAAGACACACATAGGGCATGTTTTCCTCCCTCTCACAATTGGCCCAACTACCTTTTATATTACGTTCTTGGTGGTATCCTCTCTTCGATAATGCAACATGATTTTAAATTGTTCTTGGCTTCACACCTTCACAGCTATAGCCTCCATACTTCATCAATGTGTTAAGTTCATTCACAATAGTCAAGTGGTTATAATTATGGGTATTCATTTGAGGATCTTACATCACAACAACTTGGCCCCACATATCTAGTTACTACTTGTATTGCTAGTGCATCTACATATCATCCTTTTATTTCCCATGTTATGTAATTTATGACATACCCCTCGTACATCCATGTACAAGCCTTCTATTTCATTTATTATTTCTAGTTACCCACATATTACCTATTTTAGGAAACCTTCTCCTCATCATTTTTATCATGTAGAACACATACTACTTCTCGCAAGACACCCTCTCCGGGCATCAAACAAGGTCACCCTAAATACACACTACTCATAATGAATATCCCTACTCTATACCTTTTATGATGCATGTTATGACTCTTACACATATTATACATGAGCATCCGTTGTGTCTACTAACACTTGTAGGGCCTATGTCTCCTTCACCCTCTAAGTGCATTGGGCCTCTTTATGGTGATCTTATTGAGTAGCTCTTGTGATACCCTCTTTCTTAAACATATCTATTTTCAAAATAATTCAAGAACACTCAAATGATCACATAATACAAAAACATTCACATATTTGTAAAAAATAAAAAATCATGACTTGTTTAGGGTTTTCTTGGCTAGCTTGTTATTTTATACATGTTGTTTGTCACATTGATGTGATAGATAGCATATTTACTCTTTATACACATGCATTCACGAGGTATATTTAGCTTGATGGCGGAAACACAGGTTGATAAAAATTGATAGGAGTTTGTTAGGACCTTTACATTAATCTTTGGGACGATTCCCCATATTATACAAGTGTTTTTGTTTCATTATATGTTATTTTACACCTTCCTCATCTTGAATTTGGTTCATAATGAACACACAAAATAATATAATAATTATTATATCTTTCACATGTACAGTTCATGACTATTATATAGCCAAACAATAGAAAAACAACCTCCAAAATAATAGGGAGGTGTTACAACTAATATCCTGGAATAATATTCACGGATATAACACTCCAACCACTAACCTATTTAATATTATACGACTAACCACCCAAACCTATATTAGTGAGTTTTTTATTAACAACTTCACTATTACAATAGTAATTACATTTCTACATTTACATAATTATTAACACCTCAAATATAATGTAAACATTAATTTCCTAACATTCCTCCCTTAATGTTTACATGGTAGTAAACAACTATCACACATCTTTTGTAGCTTTTTGCTTGTGCTTACTCATAATCTTGGTACAACACTTGAACTGAAGGATAGAAGAAGGAACACATCAAATTTTTATCAACCATGCACTTTCGGGAACACATATGACAGACGAGGATGGGAACACAATCAGAATCATCTACTTATAAACCAGTCACTCTAAAGAACACATCTAACCTAGCAGTTTGGGAACACAACTAGGAACACATTTGAACATCCTTTAATGGTTTTCCAGAGGCTAACCACAAACCTAGGTATGAACAAGAACACATCTGATTGTTCAACCTCTTCAAGACTCATGATGTTTCATTTCACTATGCTATTTGTTCTTCACTATGTTATTACATTGGGAATTATGTAGGAATAATCACATACACAAGTGAACATGAACATACCACATTTGTTCTTATTTTTCACACCATGCTGAAATCCACACCAAACTGAAAATGTTGAAATCAAACACATTGCACGCTAAAATAAGACACACCACTCTACAAAAAAATCACACACGTGACACCAAATCAATAAAACAGTCTCAAATGCGTTTCACGGATGACGAGAGGTTGATGGTTGTACCCCAACCTCGATGTCTTTGTCATCTAGTGTCATGCCACTAGCACGAGTCTTATTTTCATATGAAGCTTAATATTTTCCACATTGGGTTTATTTTTATAACCCCGCCCCTGATATGTGTGCAATGTCCACTTCCCTCGGACAACTTTGTTGAGATAGATTTTCTTCCTACATATTATAGTTTGCATAATATAACTCTTTGTAAGAATTATATCGACACAAGGTGCCTAGACATGTTGTTACATGGAATATGTCCCTTTGTGATATTGAGTTGGCACATGAGTGTCAACCTTATGATCAGACTAGCTTGGATACGACATGAAATTTTAATATAGTATACATGATTGATGTTGTTGGATTATGATTTGCATATATTTTAATTTAGTTTGCAAGAATGAATTAGATTTGTAGTTATATTATGGAAACATGGTAATTCTAGAAGTAATTGATTTTAGACTTATGGAAACTTATTGACAAAAGTTAATTTTTATAATTTAGTATGTATGTGTGTCTTTATAGGCTTGAGTGATGAATAACGACTAACTAGTAGATGAATAATTGATGTAAGTTAGTTTTGTGTTTTATTGAAAATGTATAATCATGAAAATTTTGGTAAAATTAATTGTTGTTGATACTTTGATCTTGTAAATGATATATATAATGTTTGAAAATTGTTTTGTGTGTGTGGGGGTGTGCAATGGTTAGAATTTACTTTCATATATCATTTCGGGAAAGTATGATGTGTTTGTTGAGTGTGCAGATGATGAACAGGTGTTCGAATATTTAGTACCAAAATAATCATAAATAAATAAAACAAACAAAAGAGGATGAAGGGGGAGTAACTCACACGGGACTCATTGGCCAACAATGGGTCACTCGGGCTCGAAAAATTAGATTGGGGATATAATTGTGCGAAGTGACCATGGTTTTGAATGGTGTTTTTATTCCTTGTTTTAAATTTAATTTCCTTTCATTTTAACCTTTAGATTAACTAGTTTAATTATTTTGGTAATTTTATTTAATTAGATTGTAAAATGGATTTGTTAAATTGATCCCCTTTCTATTTTTGGGATGTTTGTGCTTATATTTTAAAGTTGGAAGTTTTCCATTTTTGGTAATTTCGAATTTGGTCTTTGAGGGCAATTTTGGAAGGTGTGTGGGACAAGTAAACTTTGTCCCACACTCCAAAAAATCCCCATACACCTACCCATAGGGTAGGTGTACCTTTTATGGAACTTTGGCCACTTAAAGACTCTTTTGTACATCATTTATTGCTTACAATATTTCTCTCTTTTCAAAATGAGATTTTTTTGAGTATTTTTGGGATTTGGGATTATTTATGATAATTTGATGAAGTGACATTTTTGGTTGCTTAAATTTTTTTAATGGATGTGCACCATTTATTTAATTTTCTAATTTATTTATTTATTTTTGTGTGAGGATTTTGGGAAATGGGTTGAGTATGGGTTAAGTCATGTTAAAGGTGAAGTGATTGTTTGTAAGGGAGACCCATGTGATGTGTAAGGGATTTTATATCATGCTTGGGGATTGGAGTTATTTTTGGGATAAGGCATGCCACATGGCATGATCCTAAGGGCCCCTCTACTTTGGATTTTTCCTATAAATTGGAGTCTTGTGTTTTGTTTTTGGGGAGTTCACTTGGTCTTAGGGAGGTGTTTTCACTTTGAGGATTGTTTGGAGGGCTTGTGGGATTGTTGGAGTGCTTGGGAATGTTTGCTTCAAGATCATTTTGGGACAAGTGATTATTAGGTATGCCTAACCCATTTGATTTCTCTATTTGTAATGTAATTTCTACTCCTTGAACTAATTTCGGAATCGTGATTTTTATTACCCACTTGGGTACGTGTTAGTTTGTTAAATAAGTGTTGTGTAGAAGCTTGCATGATTCCATTGTGGGCATGCAAGTGGTGTTGTGTGTAGGGGAATGTGTTTTACCACTAGAGGGATAAGTAGTGTTTGAAGTGAGGGATATGTTCCCTCTTTAGGTTTTGTTTTGGAGGAACCAAGGGGAGGGGCAACTAGTCCTAGTGGAGTGATAAGTGGTTGTGGGCATGGGAGGTATAAGTGTGGATCCATTTTCTATTTTTATTCTTGCAGAGGAACCAAGGGCTAGCTACCCTCTCCTAGTGGAGTGATAAGTGGTATAGGGTGGTATATTCCTTCCCCATTTCAAACCATAGATGGTTTGATCGTGTGTATTGACTTCATTTTTGTGGTTGGCATACATGGTATTTGCCTCATTTCTTACTTGATTTTTGTGAACTTGGTTTTCTTTGTTGTGTGTGTTTTTGGTGTGGGATTCATTCTGAAGCTCGTTTGTTGGTTCTTGAGCCCTTTGTGAGTTAGGGAACTTGTGGGGCAATGGGGATGAGATCATTCCCCCATTGCATGGTTGGGCGGTAAGTGTCGTCGGATTCCTCCTTTTGTTTGATATGGAAGTGTTGTGAAGAAGTGTTTTGAAGTGGAATACGATTGTGAATAGAAATTTTTATTGGTTATCATGCAATTTACGCCCTTGACCACTTGGATACCTTGTAGAGTCTTATGTAAGTGTTTTCCAAGTTTGTTATTGTGAATGCTTGCGAGCATTGTAATGCCTTTGGAAAAGTGTGTTTTGTAATGTGGCATTTGAGATCTATGTGTGAACAAATTGTGTTAAGGGATTGTATTTTCAATGGTTGACAAAAGCGAAGTGAAGTTTCATTTTTATATCTCTCTCTACTTTCTTAGAAAAGTTGTACTTGAAATGATTAATGAAACGAAATGAAATATTTCCTTTCCTCTCTCTATCATTTACAAAAGGGTTATCCATTTAAGTGTGAGACATTGTATTGGAAAATAATTAAATGATATTTTAGTTGTATATTTGGTGTTGGAAGTTGTATTATGAATTGGAAATTATAGGCTAAGGAGGTAAAAAGGTAGTAAAAATAAATACATAAGGAGTATAAAATGAATAAGATTACAATGAGTTATTAAATTGGATAATATACAAAAGCAAGTAAAATAAGGAAGAAAAATATAGCAGAAAATAAAGATAAGAAATGTGAATATAGTGAAGCATAGTGTATATGAAGTAAATAAAAATAGTAAGTAATAAAAGTAAAATAAATAAAGAAATGATGAAGGAATGAAGTAGTAATGTGTGTGTAATGTGTGTGTGTGTGTGTTAGATAGTAGTAATAGATTATAATAGACATATTTAAAAAGTGATAGATGAGTTATAAGATAAAATAAGTAAGATATAAAACGAGATATGAAGAAATAAATAATGATATAAGAAAAGTAAGGAGTTATAAATTAACTGATAAAATAATGTAATGTGTACATGAGTTATAAAATATTAAGTTGGATGGAATATGGTAAAATAAAAAGGTGTAATTAAGAAATAAAGTAGACTAATTAATTGCAATTAGTGTAATTTGTGAGAAGGTCCGCTTAGCTCCATAAGTGGTACACCGTAACAATGCATTTAAAAATTTTAAAAAAATGCCTCGTTTTAGGTTGGAATTTTTAGGGCATGACAATGTGAAATAGTTTATTTTTCGGACGTCGGGTAATACTGAAAATGAGTCTGTAAGGAATTTTTTTTACGAGACTTTTTACAATGACACAACTTTTGTCGACAACTCACAAATTTGACTCGAATAAGAAGACTCAACTAGAAATTTAAAAAGTAATAAAATGAGATTACTTTTTAAATGAAAATGACATTGACTATGACAATACCAAAAAAAGTTTTGACTCTTTTAACAATTTGACTATTAACTTTGACAACACAACTTGACTAAAGACATATTTTGACATGACTCTATTAATGACACGACACTTTTGAAAAATAATATTACATTAACAACTAATGACTTAACTAAGAGTATAGACTTTAAAAATAATGATCTTATAATTGATGGTTGAATTTGAAAGGAACGATAACCAGATCGTACCAAGCCAAGAACACAAATGTTAATCAAACACCACGATCAATAAGATGAAAGCAATTCGCCAGAATAGCTTTACATAAAACCTTTGCAAACAAATGAGCAAAGAATATCATATATTATTATGGATCTCAATGCCATACATTGAGAATGGGTCTTGCTTAAATAGGCAAGGAATAACAATCTAAGAACCAATCAGGTCATAGATCAAGCCATAATTAAGGAAATAACTAGTCATCAAAGAACTAGTCAAGACCATAGATTTAGGAGAAAACTAAACATCAAAGATCTAGTCAATACCATAGATCAAGGAAAGAACTATACCTAACAAATAGATAATATCTCCTAATATCTAAATAAGATAAAATAAATATCCACACACATAAGTGGGTGAGGATAAATACAATAAAGGTAAATAAAGTACCTAGATGAACATGAGCTAAGGTAAATACCTACTCTAACACCCCCCCTCAAATGAAGCTAGGGGCCAAAATAGAAGTGGCATGTCCACAGTATGAGTCCTGATAACTAGGCCTGATGAGGTACTCATGTACAATAACTGGGAAAAAGAGACACCGCAAGGTACCCAAAACTAGTAACAACAAAGTAAAGAGAGTAAAGACCCGCTCTAAGGCATCCCAAGAAGCTCGGATCAAAAAACTCGTACAATGTTGAAGAATTTTGGTGTGCACTTTGTGGTCTGAATCCACTGCTCGATCACAAAACTCAAAAAAAAACCGACCTTTGGGCTCCACCGAATAGCTCCATCTGTCAACATAGTGATGTCGAAAGTGTAAAAAGAATACAAAACATAATTTGATCAACTGCTGCAAATAGGTGTGCCACAATCCAACAACAATAACCAAAGTAAAAGGCAAGGACACAAACTCCATAGTTTCATGATCCAAGAAAATCCAAGGTTAACAAGGCAAGGACACGAAACTCAAAGCGAGGATCAGCACCACACCCTCCCATACTGCTAAATGGGTGGAGTGGCACTACAAATCTGTATGAGTTGTCAAAACAACTACTCGAACACTGAAAAACTAACACTGGGCTCCACCAGAATAGCTCCCCCACAAGAGAGACTGTCAACATGCCAAAAGTGTTGAAAATACAGATACAAAATCTCTCAACAAACAAGAGAGATACACTACACTCTGCTAAAGAAAAATGCTCAAAACAAGAAGCATCACAATGCATAAGGTATAGAAAGTGGAGCAAGAGGTCAACTGGTAGAGGAGACACTCTGTAGAGTCCTCTCAACAAATGCCTATGTCACCACCACGAGTGATTAGATATCCACCCCAAATCAACACGATGGATGAAGAAGATGCCTGCATATGACTTGGTGTAAAATGCACAATGGGTGCATGTAAAAGAACATCAGAATGTGTGTCGGGTTGATCATGTCGATAGCTGAAATCTCGGTTTCTCAATCCTGATTGAAGGTGCGAACTCATGTGTTTCTCATCATCCTTAGAAAGTGTCGAGCGAACAAAAAAGGGGCTCACAATGTGTTATCCTAATGAAGTATCTGCTTGAAAACCAATGTCATAACGAGAATTCCACTTAACATGTGGAATAGAGGAAACAATACCACGTGAATGTCTCCCAATGACTCCTCTGGTGAGACCCATAGAATGGAGCATGCGAGAACTCGAATGTAGTGGTATTCTTCTTAAAAATCCATGCAATCAAGGCGAAGTAGGATACACAACATGTGGTACTATAATAGGCACATATGTGGAAGAGCATGCGATAAATGAAGCCTCACGGGTTTAAAAGCATCAAAAGCGAGTTCGAGGCTCAAATCTTTGGCATATCAATGTCAGTGGGTACAAGAGCAACAACTGCAAGTGGACTAAGAGCATGGATATGGTTGTCCACAATATGATGGTGATGTTGTAGGCTAGCAAGTTTGTTCTGCAGGAAGTGTATTATTGTATCCTTATCATGAATGAGTGATTGTAGAAGAGAATTTCACTTTTTGAGCAATCTATTTTCTTCCACAAATTTTACAATATCCTCTTGAAGTCCACATACTTCAAAGAAAAGCATATCATTCTCAGAATCTATGATAGGCACAAACTGCAACTCCCATACAATGAATGATACCATGATACCATGAAAGGAACGATAACCGAGATCATACCAAGCCAAGAACACAGACGCTAATAAAACACCACGATCAATAAGATGAAAGCAATTCGCTGAATAGCTTTACATAAAACCTTTGCAAACAAATGAGTATAAATTTTATATATTATTATGGAACTCAATGCAATACATTGATAATGGGCCTTACTTAAATAGGTAAGGAATAACAATCTAAGAACTATTCAAGGTCGTAGATCAAGCCATAAATCAAGGAAATAACTAGTCATCAAAGAACTAGTCAAGACCATACATTTAGGAGAGAACTAGACATCAAGAATCTAGTCAATACCATAGATTAAGGAAAGAAATAATCAATACCATAGATCAAGGAAAGAACTATACCTAACAAATAGATAATATCTCCTAATATATAAATAAGATAAAATAAATATCCACACACATAAGTGGGTGAGGATAAATACAATAAAGGCAAATAAAGTACCTAGGTGAACATGAGTTAAGGTAAATACCTACTCTAATGAATTTTGCTTTGGTCAAGACATTTAAATACCATAATATAAAATCACTTGTCCTAAAGGATAATACCTAAGTCTTATAACAAAATATACATTTATATTTAATACAAAACATCTAAACTAAGTATAGAATTCACTTGACCGGTTTCCGGACAAACTTTGAATATGTGGTCGTAATTGTGAATAAGTGATTTTTTAGGTCCACGCATACACGTTTTAGATAGCTTGTCACCATTGAATGAGCCACAATGAAAATGTATATTTTATTGGTAGAACTCATCTAATTTTCTCCTATTGATTTTAACAAATGCTGCGTGTGTCGCATGGAGAGCTCGGATTGAGAGCTACGAGCAAGTCAGAAATTCGTGTGGTCTAGATCTACTTTGTGAAGTTTAAATAATGAGACATATGGGATCTTTAAGAGTGAATTTTTATGGCAAGAGTAGATCGATGCAGGCGATTCTTTTATGTTAAGATTGCATGCATGAATACTACAAGTATATATCATTGTTGAAAATACAACTAGATTAGATTAGTTCAATAAGATGTAAATACATTGAAAACTTTTGGTGTGAAGGAACAAATATACGCTACGACATTGACAGGGGAAGAAAAGTTTCATGAACTCTTGTATTGGATGTGGTCTGCTCAAATCTGCACACGAACTGACAAATAAGATCCTCTTTGGTGAAAATGGTGTAGTTCCCAAACAACTTAGCATACGACCCACCATCTCTCACGACTTTCTATTATTATGAAATGAAAGAAATAGACCAGACGATCATTATGGTAAGATAATATGCAACGTTAGCGAGACAGTCAAGCTCGAGTCAGATCGATCCGAGATGCAAAAACTGACATATGACTGCATAAAAAACAAATGATTTTCTTCTCACAACGTAGGTGCTACTCTATGGTTGTATCACACTATACTTCTACATCATACAAACAACTCTGTGCTCCACTTTGTGCAATCTTGGTAAATGTATATGATGCAATGTTAGAGATGCTTCTCTATTCAAATATCATGTAGAGGGGAAACTAAGAAAAACAATGATGTTTCCCCATTCAACGATCAAGATCCCATCCTCGCTCGATACCAAATCTTGAATTTGGTTTAGAATGAACACACAAAACAATATAATAATTATTTTATCTTTCAAATGTAGAGTACATGGCTATTATATAGCCAAACAAATAGCAAAAAAACCTCCCAAATAATAGGAAGTGTTATAATTAATATCCTCGAATAATATTCATGGGTATAACACTCCAACCACTAACCTATTTAATATTATACGACTAACCACCCAAACCTATATTAGTGAGTTGTTTATTAACAACTTCACTATTACAATAGTAATTACATTTCTACATTTACATAATTACTAACACCTCAAATATAATGTAAACATTAATTTCCTAACACCTCATCATGTTTAATTCTATAAGTAGTGCTTATTGATATCTTTTCAAGTTAATAGGACTAACATGTGTCTTGTGCAATGTTAGCCTATCTTTTTTTCTATTTTTGTTATAACTATTTTTTATACTTGTTTCATCAATTGTTGTCTCTAATTTCTTATACGATTATTCTCCTCAATTGATTACTATGTGGTTTGACTTGATTGTCTTGTTTGATTACAATGTCATGATCATTTGTTTTATAAATCCTGATCACCTTGATTTTCTTGAGACATTATAGGTGTCCCACGTTTTTGGCTCATTTCCTACCTTGCATGTATGTACAAGTGTTTCTCTAACCATGACACGTTGTGCCTTTATTATTGCTATCATGTGACATTATGGGTGTCCCATGTTTGTGGCACCATGCCTACATATGAATATGTTTCTATATAATATTTCTTAGTTGTCTCTACAATGTTGTTTTTATTGTTATATTATTCCTATTTTTCTTATGACACACTTGGTTTATGCTATGATGATTACACTATTGTCTTTACAATGGATTCTCATGTTTTTTTATTACTATGTTGTTTTTATGCTTATACTACTATGGATTATGACATGATTAACACTTTTCTCTATTGTTTTTACTACTATACACATGCATGCTTGTTTTTTGTGTGTTGCGTGCTACTTTGTATCCTTATCATGGTATCCACTAGGCACAAGCCCTTTTCTAGGTACAAGTACTCAATGGTGGCTACAATTCCATCCTTTTATGTGATCCTATGCAAATTATTATACTAATTACACGTGGGTATACATCTATTCTTTTAAGTTGCACACTCAAATGTTTTATCACATGCGCTTCAAAAAATATCTATAGATATTACAAAATACATGAACAACTTTTTATATGGCTCGAATACTTAGAAATGATCATAGATACATAAATGTGGTAGAGTTCAAACAAGATCAAAACTAGATAGTACTGTTAGGACCATGGCATGGTCTTGAGATGATGAGCATTCCTAGACATGAGGCATATTTTGTGGATTTTTCAATTTATCCAAATTCTATCAGCTATTTACAATATTTTAATAAAATTTTAGATACCAATGACTCGGTTTAGAGCATAATACAGGGGGCATGAACACATCATTCCTTCTTCGCTACACTTCTTAGATTCAATTGCAAAAATAAGGTTTAGAGACATGGGCCTCCTTCTCCCCTATAATTTCTCACAATTTTTAATATGATGAGTATCAACAACAATAACACCTAATGGGGACATGAAAATGTTCATTTCCTTAATGGTTTGATGTTACTAAGCATCTACAATAGTACAAATTGGACCTAGTTCCTTTTACAACGTATGGTTTGTGGGTTTGATGAAAGGTGTCAAAGTGGGTAAGTTCTTCATAAGTTTTCATTTCTCTTCTCTCATTAGATTCTCAAAATTGGAAGGCATCAAAGTACCTAAATTCTTCGTAGACAAGAATTTACTCATCATGGATATGTTGTGTGATACTTATTTCATATAATTGTTATGTATCTTGTGCAAAGTACCCAAGAATGTTTACGCGAGAAGGCGTTATCTAAATCATATACAAGGGAGGGAAACCAGTTGGCTCGACAACGATCGTGCATCCATATCAACGTAAATCGAGACAGGTGCAAAGTGCCAGTGTTTTGCATACATTTTTAACCCTAGGCACGGTTTTAAAATACCAAGTGGAAGAAAGCAGGAAAGAACTCTACCTCAACATACGCACACCTCCCACATTTATCATTGTTAACTCTACATAATACGGGCCTTGCAGATAATGTTTTCCCTTTGTCCTCTTTTGTCATCCAACAGCACTACCACCACACAAGCTGCATGGAGCAAGGTAGGTGGGCACTCCATATCACAACAACAATTACCACAACAAATACCAATCATACACAAAAATTCCCCACAAAATTACATATCGGAAATGAGAGCAATGGTTCCCACCAATGAAATAGGAGGGGAACAAAACATTTCCATATTTTTACCACATATATATGTGAGAACAATATGTGCGCTTTAGACTATGCATATGACATGTTTTTAAAAGCCAATAAAACCAAATTCCGAATTAATATGAAATGGCGAAAATAATAGTACCTTGCCACGACAAGTACTAAAATAAATAGAAAAGTCTTTTTCCCATATTTTGTCAAAAAAATCATTTCTTTTAGTTGTGTTAGTACCGGTTGTCGATTTCCTATAATCAAAGACAAGATGAACACGTTGCCCAATAGGCCCCTCCGTATTATTTTGAGTGAAATAATTATATAAATCACAAATAAATTTTATTGAATCCAAAATGATTTTTCCTCATCACAATCCATAATAAAATATAAAAAAGAAACGTGTAGAAGGAACTCGTACTCCTTGGCCAATAGTGCAAAGGCTATGAAACTCGTACTCACCGATGTTGTCACCATATCTCAGTAAATTTTGTTTGTTCTTTGCCCTTTGGTGATACTTGTACTCTTGAAAGAAACCCTTGAGCATCATTTTCAGCAACATTCCCAAGAACCAAAGAATATTTCAGTTGTGAACAGCTATCCACCAAATAACAATAGGCTGATTTCTATAATTCAAAAGGCTTTAAATGCATGTAAAAGAAGCAAACCTAAGAATGGGAGGGCAAGTAGTTTTCCAGAAAATTCATGGTACGATGATGAATGCAAGGCAACAAAGAATACTTTGAGAAAGCTTGGAATGACCAAAGAAAACAAAAAGGTTTATGAAAGCATTATTCGGTCTAAAAAGGAAAGTTATGTGAACACAAGAAGAAAAGAATTAATTTACCTTGGAAAACATAACCCCAAAGGTTTTTGGAGAGAGCTACAAAAAAAATAAAGAAGATAGAGAACAATATTACTAACACACAATGGTTACAGTATGTCAAGCTACTATATTAAAGAGTTCAAGATAAATCCTGGTAATCAACACAACAGTTAAGCTTTTTTCTACGAAGGATATCACTCAAGGCATCAAAATCTTGCAGGGGGTAAGGCGCAGGACATTGACGGGTTGCAAGCTGAATATTTAAAGTGGGGCTTGGAAACCCTCACACCACATATTAAACACACATTTAATGATATCATTCAAAAAGGCTTTCCAGATTTGACAACTAGTGTCGTTATACCTCTTTATAAAAGTGGGGACATCAATAATCCATCCAATTATCGAATATCATGGTGAATCCCCTTCTTGGAAAACTATTTGGTAGCATGGTAGAGCGCAAAATCAGCAGCTAGGCAGAAAAAGAGGGTAAAAGAGCAAAAGGACAAGTAGGTTTTAGGCCGAAACACTCCACTATTGATCATTGCATTACTCTTAGACACTTGGTGGAAAAAATATGGGATAATCAAGGAGAAGAAGCTTTTTGTTGCTTTGTTGACTTCAAGAAAGCATTTGACACGATCCCTAGAGATAAACTCTAGAGCAGAATGGAGGAGCTTGGTGTTCCAGATGAGTATAGAGCGAAGTTCATAGGAAGTTCATAGGATTAGAGCAGTGTGTCAAGTGAGGGTATGTCAGAATGCTTTGGAAGTGACATTGGAGTCAAACAAGGTTTCCCTCTATCTCCAACCTTGTTTGGTCTCTACATTGATAAACTAGAGGAGTGGATTGATAACGTTGGTGGAGGGGGCATCCATCTAGCTAGCTATGTTGTAAAGTTACTTCTATATGCAGACGATCTTATTTTAATTGCAAAAACTACCCAAAGTTTGAGAGAACATTTGAAAGCGCTAGAGCTCTTTTTCCAAGAGGTGGGAATGCAAGTGAATACTAGCAAGACAAAAATCATGATATTTTCTCTATGAAGAAAAAAGAGGCAACATGAGTTTCTTTTTGAAGGAAACGCATTAAAAATAGTGGAACAATACAAATATATTGGGCTTGACTTTCACAATAAGCTTAACTAGGAGACATGCAGGTCAAAAAGAATCCAAGGGGGGTGGAAGGCACTATACTCATTGCATAACAAAGCGGGAATGCGGAATGTGGGATTGGAAAACCAAAAATACCTTATTTGGCCTACTAGTCACACCAATGATTCTATATGGGTGTGAAATTTGGGGCAGCAATGTTTCTGACTTAAATTAGAGACAGATAGAGAGGGTTCAAAAGCACTTAATAACTAGTAGCCTCAAAGTTAAAGCCTTGGTTCCATATGAGATTCTTTTGCCGAATTTGGTACCTTTCCACTGGAAGCATCGGCAATGATTCGAACTCTAAGTTATTTTTAAAAGGTGCAGGGAATGGAGAATCATCAATGGCCCAAAATAGTAGTTGAAACATAACTAAGTAGAAGGAAAAGCACGTGGATGAAGCAAAATACCAAGTGGATGAGTAAATGGGACATCAACATGTGGGAATGTCCAAATACCAATGAGGAAATAAAAAAATATGTGAAAGAGAAATTTTGGACAGCCATGTGGACAAGACAGATAGGACGAAAGAAAGTATACTGCATCAACCATTTTAACCCCACCTGGGAGCACGAAGAAAAGGCATACATAGGAGCGAAAATTAAATGGAAAGCAAAGATGTTAATTGCCCAACTGAGAACCAACTCGCATCATCTTAGATGTGAAACCGGTAGGTGGATAATACCCAAAGAAGAATGGGAAACAAGAACGTATGTATTCTGTGTCAAGGGGGTAGTGGAGACAGAATGACACTTCATTATGGAGTGTGCAGCCTATAATGACATTCGGAGCAGTTACAGGGACAATTTAAGTGTTGTCAAGCTAACGGATCTGTTTCAAGAGGAAAGGCTAATCAAAATATCAAGTTTTTTAATCAAGATTCATAGTAGAAGAGCTGACATCAAGAAAGGAGTCAACTTTTTGCAATAATCAGCAGAAACCTCTGTGATCTAATATTTTTGTTTCTATATGGGCAGATTCTTTTTGCAACTCTTGGTCCCATAGATTGTTTGATCTCGTGGATGTTATTAAAATCCTTCATTCATTCATTCATTCATTCGATGAAGACGTGGAAATCAATAAATAAATCAATACTCGCGCAGTCATTCATCAATATCATCATCTCTTTTCTCAGAAACAACAAATGGAAAGGGCAAGGAGATATAATTTCATGGTGAATTTGAGTCATGGTTAAGTGGTCGCCAACGAAATCAATGTAAGATAAAACAATTTTCGGAAATAATTTATGTGTGAATAGTTCATCGTGATTCCCTTTGCTAAGTTATGTCGCCATATACACGAACAATATCACGAAAATGGCCAGAGAATACATGCAATACAGTAAGTGTCATTACCTTGGTATGGTGCAAACGGCCCAACGGTAGAAAATGTTTGGAAATAAGGAAAAACAAATCTAATCTAGTATCTACCTGTATTTTCATAATCATCGAATTTGAATCTCGATTAACCCTGGTTACTAGAGGCCATGATCACAAAGGAGAGGAAAAAAGTACAAATTCGACACATCTCAGGACAAGGCCGGCTAGACGCATTCGACAATATTTTTGTTGTTTTAAAATTGATGTCTACCTACGTCTCGCTTTGCCAAGATGGAGGAGAAACAATGTCCTTCGAATTGCCTCCTTTTCCATAGTTAGTGTGCTCTGTTATATTCTCTGTCGAATCCACAATGTATATATAGGGTTCATCATGTTGTTGATTCTGACACCACCCATACATTTCATAACAACACAAATCAGACGGTGCAACGGCATAGTTTGTTTGGCCATTCAAGTACAGATTTAATCACAAATGACCACGTGGTCTGTATCCTTGCAGGAATCTCATAAACTTGATGGTACCCGTCTATTTGCATATGGCGTCGTCCACATGAGAAATGTATTTGCAACCATGCATGTAACGATAGTTTCGGACTGATTGAAATCGATTATAATCTCCCACACATGAGCTTACATGTTGTGTGGCGTGTGAAAGAAGATTGTCAAATTAACCTCCACACCTCAGTCTGGTATGATCCCTAGTCAAAGCGGGGGACCACGACCTTGAGCACAAATGAAATCATTATCTTAGGCCTTTGTATTAGATTAGTTCCTTGACTTATCAAGCATGAATGTAACACAGACTCCATTAGAGGTGAGCTTTGTGGTGAGTTGCATCATAGGAATGATGAGGCCTTTCCCGAGACATGGAGCAAGATCGAGACAATACAATGGAGCAAATGTAGTAGATGTCCTTTGGCTGGGAAGAATTTGATCTCAGTGGAATAGGTGCATGACATGCAGGGTTTTAATTCCCACATTTTTATTTTCCGACTTTTCGTCCATGTCTTCACCTTATCTAGCAAATTAAATGTGATGCAACCAAAAAAATGACACCATAAAAAAGTAAAATAAAAATAGCAAACCTCAATCGACAGATTAAAATATTCCTTTTGTTCATATATCCATGCCCCAAAGGGGCTCAATTATCAATGATTATGTCTTGCATTGCTTGTTATTTTACAATTACTCAACCTTAAAACTAAAAAGTATGCTTACAAAGTACTACAAGAAGCAAGCATTGTGGTTGGGTTTCAAACTTGGCCTGGTTGATTTCTCACCATTTTTATTTTGGCCCCTTTAATCTTGCATTGCACTTACATGAATAATGCGCATGAGATTGAGACAACTAGATGAAGCGGATGTACCCGATATTATTTGTGTACGAACAATATGCTCTGTCAAATAGGTGTGAGTCATGCAAGTATTTGTTTGATGGACCTAAAACAAGTCAATGCCCTAGTTCTTGCAAAAATCATATTGTTGTCATAAAAATCAGATTCTTCACATGTGGTTATCATTTCCGCCAATGTTCCATTAAGGATTTGGAGAAAATCCAAATTCCTCAAACTTGAGCCCGATAGGGACGTTATGTATGCACTTAAGAGTGTTGGAGTGTTCATGTTCACACTAGAACTAGTTTTAGGTTTTTGCAAACCAATTTATTTTTATCAAGGTTTAAACTCCCATGAGAAGGTAAACTTGAATTTGGGAGGTTTATTATTAGAACTATGTTTTTTATTTAAAAACTTATATTTACATACAATTTTAGGTTGTTTTGATTTATGGATTATTGTTTCTCACAATTATTGTTTGTTGTGCGAAACTAATTTGTCAAACTCTATTTCATGGGCACTCCCTTTGTAAAATCATGGTGGACAAATATATTGAGAGAGACTCAATCGATATGGTGCATGTCATGTCTAATGGCTTGGTTAAATGTTTTGTTGTGGTAATGGTTTACCTGATGAGATCTTGTAACTGAGAAGCACCGACATCTCCTACATGACAATGAATGTGGCAATGGTGATTTCTTGTTACTCTCTTAAATTATTTGTGCTCGACCTAGTAGGGATGTGTAGCGTTTGTTTTTGCTTATACAGCACCTTTGTTGCTTGTTTTATAAAAAGCTAAGAAAATTTTAGTGGCTAATATTTGTAATTTGGCTAAAAGTAGGAATTCTAAAATATAAATTTGGTTATTTTTACAACCATGGAAGTGACCACATTTCACCTAAAAATTCCACAAACAATAATTTTTCCCATGTGAATAGCCAATGGATCTCCAATCCCAACATATATTTTTTATTGAATCGTCACGTGATAGATGGGTTAGGGTTTTAAAACATTCTTGGATCACCAAGAAATCTATGGAACCTTCTTATTCATTTGGTCTCATTCGCCGACATGTTTAGGTTTTTTTAATTTGATTAAATTCGTCACACACACACACACACACACACACACACACACACACACACACACACACACACACACACACACACAGAGAGATCTAGATTGGAAGTCGTTAAACCTTTAGAAGACCCACCAAATTTAAAAGACTCCGCTAACTACCTAGAAGCTACTAAAACTTTTGATAAGCCTCGGCGCATGAGGAGCGGCCAAGTGTCACCCATTCCAAGCACTTAAGCATAAAGGTATGCAAAAGGATCCCCAACGCCCAAAATTGGATATCGAGATGGACATGTGGCAGGATTCCGGGCATCCTCAAGGAAAAGGCATTATGTGGACTCCAAGCCCGCGGAATAAACCAATTCAATAAAGTTTTAGGTCCGTGGTTAGGTGAGGCAGAGTGACAGTCAAGGGAAGATGTAGAAGACCTCCATTTAGAATTAAAATGTGTTTTCTGCAAGAAATATCCTTCATTCTCCACTCCATCTACAATTTCCTTCAAAAAATATTATATTTCGCCAATGCCATGAACATTGATTTTAGATAATTTGCCAACCCAACGAATCTAGTTCTAGCCATATTCGCCACGATTTCTATAAAAAAATTTCAAGCGATTCCTTAAAATTTTCCCCGATAGAAAGGTGGGGGACCTTACCAATCATAAAAACATTAACCCCATTTTGCAGCTTTGAGTACTAGGGATATAGTAGGGTTCTTGACCGAGTCTTTGACATTGTTCCACAAGAAGGGTGTCAAAACACCGGAAAAAGTGGAGACCCGCAAACACACTTGAAGATGAAAGGAATCAAGCACCATAAGAAAAAAATGATACAAACATAAAATATATTCTTTAGGAAGCAAATAATGTTGATAAACCTCGCCATGTGTTTAACATTTCCATGAAAACTTAATACAAGTAATTCTCGCCCCATTATGCATTCCTTTCCAAGATCGGTCAAACTTTCAACAACTCGTAACAAAAGGAAGGAAGTTGCAAAGAAAACAATCCATTGTAGAACATTGTAAAACAACTAAGAATGGGTAATGAGTCCATAATAGAATGTTGTAATTCCCTCGATTCAATCGAATGTAACTACATAAATTGCATAATATCATTTATTAGCCAAAGCAATATTTTGCTAGGATGTCTACATGAATACATTTAAGACAAAGTAAAGAAAATACACATGAACACACCAAAATAATGGTCTTATAGGTATAATAGTTATATCTTTAATTTGTAGAAATATTTACTCTTACAGTTTAATCAAATAGAGATAAAATATTCTACAATTATATCAAGTTCCCAAATATAGAATATGATTATTGGTAAATTATATATACTTGCAATTAAAAAAAAGTGGGAATCAATTATTTTTAGTTGTAAAATGTTTATAAAAGGAAATCAAAATGGAAACTAGCCAGAAGGCAAACGTATGAGGTTCTTGGATCTTAAGGACTCTCGTGGATGTGTTTCTAGTTGGCCATACGCTTCTCTTACATGAAAATTTTTGGATTTAAGACTCATTAATTTGGATATTTTAGAATACACAACGTCTGACTCTTCACGATCCGAAGCTACTCCGCTTCAATGTAGACACCAAATTTGGGTCACACTCCCCTTTGACCCCTTCAATTAATTAATGTAACACATTTAACTAATCATGACCCCTTCATCCCATATTAATATTTATCCTCACATTATTAATTAAATTAATTATTTTAATTTCATCCTCACACCTCCACCTCATCATGACACCTCATCCTAGACCCATTCCAAGGGCATTTAACTCACAGTTACCATGTCATCACTCTCAACACTTGAGTGTTCTTAGTGCTAAGTCACTACTTGACCTAACTAATTATGAATTCTTCCTAAACCTAACTGGACTTCTTCTAAGATCTTCCTACCTTCTCTCATGAGAACTCTACTTCCCTAAGCGGACCCAACAAGGAAAACACGCAAAATCTGGGAAGATCTGTCTATTTTTGGTAAATAAGACTATTTCACCCTAATCGACGCCGGTTTATCCTCGGCGACGTCGACCACCTAAACTAGAATTTTACAACCCTTAACCCGGTTAGTCATTCAGTGATTGGAGCCTTATTGCATTCAAGCGTGAATCTTCAAGCCCTCCTACATCCAGACGACGAACACACACAACCATAGCACAAGACAAGCAATCGGTTCTCCTTCCAAAGCGTGGGAATACTCATGGGAGCACACAGTTGTACTGCCGTGGCATTGGACCCAGGCATCTCTTCTTCAATCAACCACCAACCACCTCCACTCACAGGATCTGCAACATACCCAGTAAGTATTGTGATTTTATCATTTGTGCTTATTCAAGTATAGATCTTTCGTTTCTTTCTATATTTCATTCTTTCCATTACCCGTATATCACCTTCTTCCCACCAACCCACTATTCAACCATCCCAAGCCTTTACACCCTTTCCAACCTCCTTTTCAGCATACCCGAGTCTTCTTAACAATATCACGACCTTATCAACACCCCCATATATCACCTTCTTCCCACCAACCCACTATTCAACTATCCCAAGCCTTTTCCAACCTCCTTTTCAACATACCTGAGTCTTCTTAACAATATCACGACCTTATCAACACCCCCTTCACTCTTTGTGCAATCACAGAGAGGTTCAAACTCCCATTTTTAACATTTGAACTAAATTGCCCCTACCAACACTAGTTAGCCAACCAAATCGGTCTATCTCCTATACCGGCATCAATCGACCAACCGATACCGGTCTCTGAGATTGGCAATTTTTCCTATAACAACAAGTTAACAACTTCCCCAAAACAACTCAAAACCTTGCCTAATTTCACCCAAACCTCACCTACACCTACAGGACCCAAACCAACCCATTAATCGTCCGGATTTAATTCTAACCATTTCATGTTGAGTTAAATTCACTTGTTGTATGTTAATAAGAGATACCTAAATCTTATCAACTACAATAGGAACTGTTATTTCTTACATTAAATTGTATTAAACAGAGGATTGACAACCATTCAAGGAAGCATCACGCTTCCCGGATCTAGCCTTGCTAGGCAGTCCTCTGACTCTTGCTATTTAATACTATTTGGTGGTCTTGTTGTGTTTCTTATACAAGTCGTTCCTCCTAGCCAAAGGGAAGCTCACACAATCAGCTTGGATCAAAGTCTACAGCCACAGCGGCAACGCCTTCTACTATCAACATAACACAAGTATTCCTCCTACGCCTGTTACCCACTTATATGTTTTATTGCATCTTCTTTTGAGGTGAAACACCTGGATCTTAAGGACTCTCGTGATTGTGTTTCTAGCTTCTGGATCAGTGAACAATTGTACATTGTGTATTCTAAAATATCCAAATAAAGTTGTTGCTATTTATTTAGACCTGTCCCTCTCGGGCATGATAATAATTAAACGTGGATCGTTGAATACACAATGTACAACTGTTCACTGATCCAGATCCAGCTACTCAATCCATATAAGATTGTCCAAATAAAGTTGTTGCTATTTATTTAGACCTGTCCCTCCGGGCATGATAATAATTAAACGCGGATCGTTGTTTTTCATATTTTTATTGGGTTTCTCATTATCAACACACATCCAAAATCTACTCATTCTATATAAGATTGTCCATATGCAGCTGTTGCTAATAATTGAGAATTGTGGATCTTTGTTGTTCATATTTTAATTGGGTTTTTCATCATCAACATTTTCTGGGACTCCATAAAAATAGAGTTTTTAATGCAATGAGCAATTCACATGATCACTCTACTCTTGGAATTTGATTTAAGACCAAGCAAAATTCATAAATAAAGGAAAAAGATATTTGGAGTGCAACATCACATCTAAATTTCCAGGGATTCATATGCTTCTTGAGGCAGAAAGCCGGTAAGTATGTACCTTGTTTAAATTTCTAAATAAGTGAGTCATATTTATGCAACTGTAAGCAGTGACTTTTAACCATCTCACTTTTCATTACCTTCTACATGGAAACTTGCATCCATGTACAAGAGAATTTTGTGGCATTACAATCAAATTTCAATATAGAAATCTGAATGCATTACAAAAATTATTCGTACAACAAAAAAAGGTTTAATATTTAAT
Organism: Taxus wallichiana var. yunnanensis; assembly: GCA_018340775.1. NCBI lineage: Eukaryota > Viridiplantae > Streptophyta > Pinopsida > Cupressales > Taxaceae > Taxus > Taxus wallichiana. The sequence continues at coordinate 79,414,450 of CM031234.1, forward strand.
TTTCTGGAGCAACCAAACGTTGCATATGTTTTTCAAGACTGCAGAGAGAAACTTTCCCGAACCCAAAGAATCCTCTTCTCAACAGGACAGGCAATACCTTGGATGTTTGTTATGTACAAGGACCTGCACTGTTACTTGACCAAATGATCATGAATAATTATGATTGACAGCCATTTAAATGGATGGTATAGTTGCTAAAAGCACTATAATTTATAGCGTTTTTGCTGTATATGTACCCGTTGAACATAAATGTATGATGTCACTGCCATTGCTTTGATGAGGAAGAGCAGCTACTGGCAGACTGATGATGAGATATTGACTGCCGGGATATTGACGTTTGAGGGGAATCAACAGCCACTTCTCTTTGAGATCCTCTCCTCTGAGGAAAGTCAACTGCACCAGGTGAATGTGAATATAATAGCCAAAAGAATTCATATTGATCGGTTTAACATATGGTACTTAGTAAACATAAAATTCTAATAAAAGAGCCAGAACACTGATTCAATGAGAACTTACTAGCAGATTGTCCATTTAGTCGTTTTGCTGAAGAACGATCTGTTCCTCGCACACCACTGGGGTACTTTCCTGCACTGTTACAAGGTTGAACTAACGTTTTACGTTGGGACTTTATTGGCGGTCGAGGAATACGTGAAGTTTTAACAAATCTGCAGTGCAAATTCACGAGCTTAATAATTAGTAGTAATATTTCCAAATCATACACTTTTTTACTCAATGAAAGTTTCCAAGGAAAAAGCTCAGAAAATTTACACCTTACCTTTTGTCATTTTCAGGAATAAGTTTCCCAGATTCCATTTTCTCTGGGAAAAGTGTAAGCTCAACAACGCTGGAAATGGAGCCATCTGTTTCAGTTCCCATTGAAAGATTTCCATCAGAAATTTCACTCAATCTCTCTTCGAGGTCTCCATCTTTCAAACCTAAAAGCTCGACATCAGGAGGAACATTCTGTGCCGATTCAAGAGAAGAATAAGAGCTTCTCACATTTCCCACATCTTGATTGAAAGGCACTCTTTGATCCTTATAATGCAATAATTCCAACATATTCATTGATGTCTCCTGCGATTCAACATCAGAATGTGTATCACTGTATTCTGAAACATTGTCTGCATCTGATACTCTTTTGACATTATCAACCAAAGAAATACATTCCCCGACCATCTCCATTTTGGCACTGCATGGATTGGTTGTCTCATCCTGAATTGGAGTTCCGAGAAGTAAAGAGTCGGTACTGCTACGGACACCGTCTGGGCATCCTTTTGAAACATTGTCCTTCCTCATGACTGAGTCTTTCTGGAGCTTAGTTTTCAAACAAGAAACTTGAGAGATGCTAAATGCCATCTTAGAATCCAGAGACCTCTTTGAAGCCATACCGCATTGCATTGCAACTTGTGGACTGTACCTACCACACATATCATCAGAATCACCAGTTGAAGTAGATTCACAATCTTGAGAGGAATGCGTTGATCGCTGCAAGGAATGTTTGGATGCCTGACCAGAAAATCTTTGCTGACCCTACAATTAGCATGCACTCGATAAATCAGAAAATGAATAGTTCTGTCCTAGATGAAAATGCTGAAAGGAAATAAGGGGTAAATTGACATATTCAAATATCCCATAATTTCCTCAATCTTGCCTCATTGCATCCCAGTCTGCCAGTTGTCAGGTGCTGATCGTGATGGCCTTTTCCACCTGGTGCCACTTTATGTGGCTTCTCTGGAGAGCTTCTAACCTTCAGTTTAAGTTTTCCATAAGGAACATAAACATCCTGATAGTTAACCCTTGGCTCTTTTAGACTTTGCAAACGGTCAATTTCGACATCTTTCTTTGCAATGATATCCTTCATCATTGCAACCTGCAATTAGTTAAGAAAAGTAATTCAAAACATGGTCCATAGACTACATTCGCACACAATTAACATACACTACATATTATGAAGGATACGAAACTGTTGCATTTGAATTTTGGTAAAGTAGTCCAATTTATGTTACATGATCCAGATCTTATACTCGGGAATATCAGAATATCACCCCTAGTTTTCTTTTTGTTCGTTTTAGTTTGCATTAAGCACAACCAACACGCAGAACCTAGAGTGAGAGTCGGCCTATTGCCAAATTCCAGCATTAAGACATTAATTCACGGGAGAAGTGTTGGTGATGAAAGTGTCCACCCGTGAAGTTTGCTTCACTTTTAGCACATGGGAATGTTTCTCAAGTGTGGGACTTGCAACTTGAAGCAAACCTCCACAAAAAGTTGGCTCTTATCTAAACTTATTCCAGTGCTATCACTAATCTACTAATCCTAATCTAAAATCCTGGTGGGGGTGAAAGGTTACGAGAAAATAAAGAAAAAGAAGGTGATTACAACGAGGTATAAGGATCTTTCTCTCCCCATTAAAGGATAACATGGTATATTGAATGATTGCAAATATAGTCCACCCGCACAAAATCATTGCATAAAAGAACGTAAGAATAATCTACAAGATATCTGAAGAAACAAGAGAAAAGGAGACGGCCAGATATAAGCCATAACAACTTCACTATTGGGCCAGATATATTGCAAAACGAAGCTCTAGATGCATTATATTAATCAATATAGAGGCTAAAATATTATGCATATATGAGAATTCAAGCAAATTCAAGAGAAGAACCCTTAATATAAAGCAAGATCTGCTCTTTGCAAAGAAATGCAGGAGAGGAAACTTGAGAAACAAGCTAAGGCTGCAATGAATGAGAAACTTCAAGCCATTCCCCATCACAGAGGACCAACAGTTCAAGTGACACAATGTAATGTCCCTTTCAGGCTCAAATTTGAGGAATTTGGATTTTCCCAAAAACCCTAATGGAACATTGCTGAAATTTATGACAGCCACATGTGGAAACCTGAAAGTTTATGACAGCAATCTGATTTTATACAAAAATTAAGCAGCGACCTGTTTTAGGTCCCCAAAACCCTAAGCGACCTAGGTAAAATTCAGATTTTAGTATTTCCCACACACAAATCTTCCAAAATACATCAACGACAAGAAACCCTTAATGAAATCATGCAAAATAAATGTTTCAACGACAAAATACAGACTGCTGGAATTAATTATTACTAAAAAACAGCTGGAACTTTAAAAATCCATATCTTCATAAATATTTGAAGATAAACTGCAAGTGATTGCTCCAAATGACCACAAAAACCCCTTGAAATGCTGTCCCAAAATCTCAAAATGGGTCACCCAAGCTGGAAATGAATGTAGCAGCCCCAAAAAGCTTGCCCTAGCTGGAATTTGTGCCTTAGCACTGATGGAAACCCTTGTGTTCTAACTATTGAGGGTTTTCATCCCCAACAGATCAAATGAGGGTTTCGTCCTCAAAGACTGAAAAATGAGAATATGCTCCAATTTCCAAAGAGAAGTATCAAATTCTGATGATCCTTACAATGAGCCCCAACATTTACCTTTATAGCCTTTTTCTTTCTTTTCCTTGTGGAGCACTCCATGTGGGACACTTTATTTCCTTTTTAACATTTACTTTTCCCACTTTTTAATAATTTAATTAAAGTGTCAATAATTAAAATTACTTTAGCACTTAAAATTAAATTATTAATTTACTTCTTTCCCCACTTTTAGCCAACTAAAAATAATGAAAATAGGCTAAGGGTCTTCTTTTCTCGCTTTAGTATTTAAAAATACAATTTATTTTAACAATAATTTTATTAAGTTGCCCATAAATAGAGAGTTATCTCGGCTCAACTTAAAAATATTATTAACTATTTCTAATTTAGAAAAAGGGACATTACACACAATATTCCGCATTGAAAGGTGATCAAAGGTCCTGGGATAGAATAGTAGATTCAGAGGCAACAAACAGCCACCTGAATCTAGATTGTAGCTCAAAATATTTTGAATCATAAAAGCTCGTACTATTGCTCCATCAGAGGTAACTGTGTTTAGCACTTTACTCGCAACCACTCAAAACCTAAAGAGATGTCTCCTATGAATTATATGGTGCCTTGGGTCCTTGGGGTGGTTCAACACATAAATGCAAGTTGATAGGAGTGGGTGGAAATAATCCATGTTACTTGTATAAGGAAAAAATGATTTTCAATGGCATGGTGGCATGTGAGAGTGTTTCCAATTGAAAGAGCCTACAAGCTTTTATCAAATCGAAGATCATGGAAAACAAGACACTCAGTAACAAAAATATGGCAAAAGGCGCTTCACGGGTCACCATGGAAGGTTTGAACCTTTGGGAACGGAGTGGCGGCATGAAGTGGTGCAAGAAGTGATCTCGCAAGTTGAGTGGCAATAGGAAACGTTTTACGCTATATGTGTGTTATGCGGCATGGATTAGTGTAGTTTGACATAGACAATGGGGCACGACATAGAAAATGGGAGAAAGCAATGCGGAATGAAACAATGTGTAGCGGCATCATTCAGCCCTCGCAACATGGATAGAGTAACGCAGCATTACATAGAGTCATGCGGCTTGGTTTAAGGGCGAGAAATGGCTAAGGCATCAGAATGATGCACAACCATGCAAAAGGGATCATGTCGACACAGGAAGAAGAAAAGTGTTGTGGAATACATGATACTTATAAAAATGGAAAATGCATATGAGAATTTTTATTTTTAGAGCACAAGGTTGACAAAATCAATCAACAGGAGATATGTTTAACATTTTTGGTGGCTCATGGGGATGCTTGCCTACTAAGTCTGAAAAATCCAATAGCTTTACAAATCCATCGGGCATGGGGTCTACATTTGATTTACTTGAAAGCTTGGGAACCTCTCAAATGCCTCGCAAAAGTTTGCACATGGTGGGTACAAAACGTATAAGCATTGGGGACGGCGCAAAAAGGCTCTTTTCAACAACTCTAGGCAAATAGACGATGGCAAGGGCTTATGACTCGGAAAACAAGATTTTTCCTTGATTGCAACAATTTAGGCGCCTATAGTGATGGTGAGCCAAGCAAGGTGTGCTTCGCAACATATGCAAGTGTCTAAAAGCAAAGGAGTTGTTAAAGAGGCCAAAATACACAACAAAAGGAAGGGGCCCCTATGTACGATGTAATGTCCCCTTTTCCCAATCGAAGACCTTTGGCCCATTTTGTCAACCCGACGGCCAAAGGAAAAATATAAGGGTGACTTAAGTCACAATGAGTTATTACAAAGTGCAAAAAAATATTAATAAAGCACTTGTATTAATTTATTTGACTTAATAATAAATTTGTAATCTCTAAATAGGTGCATTGGGTCTGTTGTATCCTTTCTAGGGAAAGTAGAAAAGAGACCCATGCTATTTTTGTCATCCCTAGGCAAAAAAGGCAACTTGGACAAAGGAAAGTGAAGTTTAGAAAGGATAAAAATTATTACTCTTCCCAAAGGAAGTGCGACTTGGCATGGAGGGCCATTACTTAATGTTTATTTGTCCAAGGAGGAAGTGCGACTTGGTTTGGGTATACAACAAAAGGAAGGGGGCCCCTGTACGATGTAATGTCCCCTTTTTCCAATCAAAGACCTTTGGCCCATTTTGTCAACCCGATGTACCAAAGGAAAAATATAAGGGTGACTTAAGTCACAATGAGTTATTACAAAGTGCAAAAAGATATTAATAAAGCACTTGTATTGATTTATTTGACTTAATAATAAATTTGTAATCTCTAAATAGGTGCATTGGGTCTGATTGTATCCTTTCTAGGGAAAGTAGAAAAGAGACCCATGCTATTTTTGTCATCCCTAGGCAAAAAATGCGACTTGGACAAAGGAAGGAAAGTGAAGTTTAGAAAGGATAAAAATTATTACTCTTCCCAAGGAAAGTGCGACTTGGCATGGAGGGCCATTACTTAATGTTTATTTGTCCAAGGAGGAAGTGCGACTTGGTTTGGGTATATTTTTAGGGTATTTTGGCACTCTTCTTTCATTGGAAGATGAAAAGGTCATTTTGTAATATTTTTCCTATAAAAAGGAGAGGGGCGGCTTGGGCAGAGCACCATTGTAATCATTTATCATTTCTGAATCTGATCTTAAGCCAGGTGCTTTTGTATAAAATATTCTAAGGACGAAACCCTTAGTATATTGCCTCTAGAGGACGAAAACCCTCTTAGAGATTAGGAGGAATTTCTACACTGGATCTTCCATAGAGCTTATAAGAGTTTCAGTATTTTCCAGCAGCAGTTAAGGAGTTTTTGCAATAAAGGATTGAAGAATTCATCGCAGCAGTGTCATTGTATTTTCTGTGTATGGAGCGACCCACTATGTGGCTGGTTTTCAATGTCTTGGACGCATCTCAGGTCTGAATTTCTTTATCATCAATTGTACTAAATTCTGGGAGTCCAAATAACTATTTTCCAGTGATTTTGGAAGGTTTTAAAGTGCTGTTCACAGTCATTCAAATCTGCAGATTTCTGCGTACAATCCCAGCCTGTTTATATGTTCAAAAAGGTCAATTTTTATTTTATAATAAACTGCTGAAGTTCTGCGCTTGTTATGGCAAGAATGGATAATGTTGGTAGTGGTTTTATGTGGACTTTCATCATCTAGACTAGTCGCCATTGATAGAAAACATCTATATTTAATGCTGCACAGTCTTCAAAACAGTTTGGGTTCGGTTTTAGGCTAGTTTTTATTCCAAACCCTAATCGCACTTCTTCCATAAATTCAGATCTGTATTAGTGTGAATGCTTTAAAAAGTCATAAATCAGCTTTTGGTGTCTTAATTGATCTAAATTGCATTGAAGAACAAGCAAGATCCATTTGGGGATCTTTCATACGAACGCAACAAATGGAAGGAGATGCAAGACCAAGGACAAAAAAATGAAAGAGGAAACTTCCTACTATGTACAAAGTGCAGCGACCACACTCAAGGGTATTGCTCGACAAAATCCCATTAATGGGAATATGCAGAGCTTCTCCATCAAGCCTTGAGAGTTCAAAGGTGTTCTTCTCCATGCACTTGATGATCGATAAGGTTTGGTCCATATTGTATAGAATTTTGTGTTCCTCTCAAGGTTAGACCGGTGTTCATCCCACTTGAGCACTAGATCACCTTTTTGAACCTTTGGAAAGTGGCTCCCTTATCAAAGAGCCTCTGACTATTTATTGATAATCCTCGGAAATCTTTGCCTAGAATCCTCTCAACTTCTTCAAGTCTTACCAACCCCACAATTCTGATTGTCCTTGCATCATGGTGTTCCAACTCCATTGGTGAGCTAACTCTAATGTTGAGAGCTCCAATTAAAGTGGAAATTTGGATTCTCTTCCATATACTAGAAAGAAGGGAGAATTTTCAATCAATATACTAAGAGCAAACTCATGCCAATAAAATCTAATTCCCGTTGGGAGATGGAATGATCAGCATTGATTGGTTGCGAGGGAAGGGTTGTTTTCTTTTACCTACCAAAGAACAACCATGTGAAAGCTCCAATGAAAGAGGAAATTTGGCTTCTCTTCCATATACTACTAGCGGAAGGAAAATTTTTTGATCGAATGTTTTGAATTGATCCTATCAACACAAGGCCCGATTTACCTAAATATGCCACTACCTTTGATTTTGCTCAATTATCTACTTCATAATCTTGATCGGGTTCTTATTAGTGGATTCTGCAAGTCCATTCCCCTGAGGGTAGTAATTAGAGAAAATCCTAAGGTATGTGCCATGGCAAACTTAGTTATCTTGGTTCCAATGAACACTTTAGCATTATTAAAGATCACCGTATGCAAGACACCAAACCTTGTGACAATTCCCTCAAGAAAATCAATGTTGACCCCTTCGCAGCTACCTTTAGCGGCATTACCTCAATCCATCTTGTGAAGTAGTCCAGGCGGGGGGTTTATCATGTCGGAGCTCCAATTAAAGTGGAAGTTTGGATTCTCTTCCATGGGATCCATTTGAAGGGGGTTTATCATGCTAATAAAATCTAATCCCGTTGTGAGGAGAGAATGATTAGCCATCATTAGTTGTAAGGGAAAGGCTGCTCTCTTTTTCCTACCATCAAGAAAAGCCACTCACAACATTTCCTCACCCATTTGAAGGCATCTAAAAATAATGTGGGTCAATAATAGCCAGCCCTCATGATCTTTGTGGCAGATGTTCGCAAAGCAATGTGACCACCAAAAATTCCTTGGTGAAACTCTTTCAACACCCGTTCTACATTTTTGGTCTCAACGCACCTCAAAAGGCATCTACGTTCCTTTTAAAGAAGATCTCATTGAGCAATTTGTATGGAATATCCTGGAGTATAAAATGACTCCTTTTGGTTTTATCTACGCCGATGGGTTACTCCCCAGTATCTAGGTATCTCATTATCACCGAAATTCAAACCCTTGCTGAAATTGGGTTCAGCATTTCAGTGAAACATTATTAGAACATGAGTCTATGGGTCACTCATGATCTTTCTCCAGATGAAAGGGTTGGTTCCCTTCATCCCAGTTCACTGCAACTAATCCTATACTAGCTTCCTACTCTAAACTATCTAACCTAAGCTAAAAATTCCAAGGAGACAAAGTTAGGAGGAGAAAATTGAAAAATAAAGGGAGGTGATGCACCAAACTGAAAGGGGATAGACACTCTCTATGAGGGAAAGATGGGAGAAAATGTAGAAGGAGAGGGCAGACATATGTGCCACAAACCCAAACTACATTTACCCTCCATTTCTCACACAAAACACAACAAAAAGGAACTGCAAAGGAGAAATACATGCACAACACACCACATCCGTAATAGAGAGGCAAGAATGCAAATGAAATACAAGTATAGGGCAGAAAGAGATCCACAAACACAAGATTTTATTGTTGAAGTATGCAAAGACAATTACAATTGAAGTGGAAGGCACAAGAACGCATTACAAGAGCCAAATGAAGGTCTACAACTCACAAACACTTGGGAAACCATTTTGGCATGGTGCCTTTGCATTCGAGAGAGTCCCCCTTTTACAATGAAAGATTTGCAAATATATAGAGAAATGGGAGAGAAAGAGGAGGGAAAGAGAAGGAAAACGCAAAATTCGAGCTCAACCGCCGACCCACCATGATAAATGCCTCGAAAACATACATGGGCACCTAATGGAGCCATTCCTTCACGTCATTAGTCCTGTGGGGCCGAAGTATGGATGCCATGATGCAATAAATGTGGTTGGTGAAGTCATTTCATACTTGAGAGAGCCAAACCTACACTTTTCCCTCCAAACCTATGTTTGCACTTTTGACCCCCAAAACTCAATCAAATTCAAATTTCTTGATGCCAAAATGAAGCCCTTGGAGAAACCTTTCCAACGCCACCAATTTCATCAAAATTGGAGTGCTTAGAATCGAAAGTTGTGATCAAAAAACTATTTTTGATTTCCTTAGCGGACCTCCCTTGTATTTGTCATTTGCTTCGCGGCTCTGAAAGACTCCCGCGGCTTTACCGTTTGTTTGGCGGCATTTTTCTTTATTATGCGGCTTTCTAAATATATCGCCATGTCACGGAACATTAATTCCATGTTGCGCGCAGCTTTCCATTTGCAATCAAAACCCACGGAAGATTCCCACCTTGCCATGCAGCTTCTGCCACGGCTTTTCTGATTTCTTCCTTCTGCAGACCCTCGCGGCTTCCCTATGCTTGCTTTAATGCGCAGAAAACCCTTTGCAACACCCGCTGAGGACCAATTCTTCAATCCGTGATGTTTTGACTTGGCAACACTTTTCCTTTGTTCCACAAATTTTGACCTTAACCACTTTTCAAATTGTGTTTCCTTCACGTGTGGTGTCTCTTGACATGTCCTTTGTGCATCGCGGATTTTGCTGAACAGAACCCATGATTTGTTTCCTACTGCAAAGCATTATCTGTTTTCTCCAATGCCGTGGAATACTAGTTCCTTTATTCCGCAGATTTCACATTTAAAATCCGTGAAACTATCCTTGCAACCGATCCTCCGCAGCTTTCTTCCTTAGCCAATTTTCTACCTAAGTCGTTGTCTGCGCACTTTCTTTCGCGAGTTAGGAGAGCTCGCGAACACTACGTTCCTTAATTTCGTTGAGGTCTAACTTAGTCTTGCGTGTCTTTCCTGAGCAAAAAGTAACGAGCGTCGTTGATACTCACACTTTAATTATTCAATAATTGTCAATACCATGGCGGTGTACACAATCGCTTTAAACAAAGATTGGTTGAAATTGTATTGAGCATACAATTACATTAACTGAAGAATAAACAACTAGCTATATCTAAGAATTTTTCCTATCTTATCAAAGCTTGATGAAACAAAAACAAATCTAACTTTGTAATTTTAAAGAACTAAAACATGCTAAAATAAAATAACAATTCAAATAATGTAAATGTTGTAATGCTTGAAAGAAATCAAACTACTTGATTAACCAAGAAATAAGCAAATACATAACACTTCCCTTCACATTAGGGGGAGGGAGTTTCCTTGCTCCTTCCTCCGATCCGGTTGCAACCTATCACTTACGAAGCAAAATTGAATTCAGAATCATGCCCTTTTTATTTATCATTAATGTTTCGATACAATTCTTTTCTATCCAAAATAAAATGTGTCTATCTAATCCTAATGCATATGCCTTATATACAAGGCGAAGTCAAGTTCTTCTTCAAGGAACTTGTTATTCTCTTACTCATTCAAGAGTTACATGTAGTAGTTAACAAAATAGATCTCAGATCGGAATGTTAACATAACTCGCAATCATGCAAAGGGAGATGCCATTCTACATGTGACTTGTTGATCAGACTCATCTTTAGACTGAAAATGAAGTTCTTGTAAACAACACTCAACTAATGATGGAGATTATTGAGTCTTAGACAACTCAAGTAATTGAGCTCCTCACATAGTGGAAGTTGCCACAAAATAAGGATTTGTCACTATCAGTTCACTCATGTTTAACTTGGATGATTTGAATAGCTAACAAAGTAGTTGCCACCTAAATATCCCAAGCCCCAAACGGGATTGATGTTGACTAGGTGCTTCATAAATTGTGCAAATCATATGCTTATTGGGTTAATTTCGTGGTCCGTTAGTCCTACGCTCCGTGCGAGTCAAGCTCCCGCATAGTGAAAGTTGCCACAAAATAAGGATTTGTAACTATCGGGCCACTCATGTTTAACTTGGATCATCTAAATAGTTAACGAAGTAGTTGCCACCTAAACAGTCCAAGCCCCAAAACGGGCTTGATGTTGACTAGGTGCTTCATAAATTGTGCAAATCATATGCTGATTGGGTTAATTTCGTGGTCCGTGAGTCCTATGCTCCGCCGTGCGAGTCCTGCGCTCCGTTGTGTGAGTCTTGCGCTAGACTTATGCAAGTCCTGCGCTAAGCTTATGAAAAGTTCTTCCATTCACACTTGTTAGCTCAAAAACCAATTTATATCAATCAACCCAAGGAAGCATATGAAATATGAAAGATAACCAAGATTTATGCACAAAACTTCTCTTTAAGTACACAAAAGTATTATTTACAATAATGCTAATATCAATCTAATACAAGGTGATAATGACAAAATTAATGACAAAAATGGGGTTTGGAATGGGAATTCAACGAGCTCATCAAAAATTAGCTAAGTCCATATTTGATAAGTTGTCCAAAATCGCAACAGTGCAATTTGGGATACGATATCTTATCTTTTTCGAGGCTAGCTGAAAGCTTCATTAACTTCTATTGGATTCTCGATCATTATGAGCAATATTATCTCTTGCGAGTTATCCAAGTCTTTAGACAAATGTTGGCAAGGAGTCTTACCTCTTACTAATTTGGTAGACCTTATTTCAAAGTCGAACTCCATTATTTTCTTGCTGATTTCTCCTCCCGTTTTGTAGTCCTTGACACTCAAATGAACGACAAAAACCATAATTTTATTGTTTGACAGAGATGCTTGAAACCTTATTTCAATGCCGAACTCCATTATTTTCTTGTTGATTTCTCCTCCTGTTATGTAGTCCTTAACACTCAAATGAACGAAAAAAACCATAATTTTATTATTTGACGGGAAATGCTTGAAACCTTTTAGAGCCTTGAGGACTACATAAGTATGCTTTTCAATGAAGTTATACTCTACCTCATAATCTTTGAGTGTCTAACTTGCAAAAGCGATAGGCTGCTCCGATCCTTGTTGGTTTTTCTAAGTTAAAACCACGGCAGTGTTATTGTGGCCATTGAATGTATAAAGTATGACACCCTTCTCGAAATTCAAGTTTGCCAACAGCAGGGCTTGAGAGATGGCTTGTTTTATTTGTTCGAAACTCTCCTTCCTCTCTTGTGTCCATTTGAATTCCTTACCTTTCTTCAACATGATTGTGATGGGCTTTATTATGCCTACAAAATTTGTTATGAACCTCCTCACAAAATTGATCTTCCATACGAAAGACTGCAATACTTTTTTGTGAGTGGGCATAGACAAAGCAAGAATAGCAAACACTCTTTCATAATCTATGGCTAGACGCTTTTTGGCACAATGTGACCTAGGAGCTTTCCTTCATGGACTACAAAGATAGATTGCTTGGGATCGAGAATAATCCCAACTCTCTTGATCTCTTTGAATTCCTTACCTTTCTTCAACATGATTGTGATGGGCTTTATTATGCCTACAAAATTTGTTATGAACCTCCTCACAAAATTGATCTTCCATACGAAAGACTGCAATGCTTTTTTGTGAGTGGGCATAGACAAAGCAAGAATAGCGGACCCTCTTTCAAAATCTATGGCTAGACGCTTTTTGGCACAATGTGACCTAGGACCTTTCCTTCATGGACTACAAAGATAGATTGCTTGGGATCGAGAATAATCCCAACTCTATGCATCTTTTGAAAACCTTCTCCAAATGGTTGAAATGATCCTCCTGATTTTTGGAGAAAACAGTGAGATAATCTAAGTAAACTAAGATGATATCCCTTATTAGCAACTTGAAAACCACCATGTCCATATCCCTCTAATAAGTTGCTCCAGAATTAGATAATCCAAAGGGCATTTGTTGGTATGCAAATGTCTCTCATTTGGTGGTCAAGGCAGTCTTGTATTGATCTTCTTGAACTAGAACGTAATTGTACCACGAAAACCCATCTAGAAGTGAGAAGCTCTCAAATCTGTAATGCCCCTTTTCCGGCTGAAACTAAAAACCAAATAACTTGCACAATCCAAATAGTAAATGAAGAAAACTGAAATTAAATTCCAAACCCTAGCAGCAAGTTGTAAATATATTTATTTTATGATAGAAATCAGCCACAAACTTGTTGGAAATAATTTAGAAACCCTTCAAAATAATATTCTTCAAATTTGGAAATGATTGCAAGAGAAAAGCACCGAAAATATATTTTTTTACCAATTTAATATCAGTTGAAATTAATTAATTAATAGTAGTGAATACCCTTACAAATATGGCTGGAAATGAAGGTTTCCAAAGCCCCAAAATGAAGTACAAATGAAGATTCCAGCTACTAAAAATAGGAGAAACACAATGATGGCTGAATTTGAAGTTGGAAATTCCACCTCGCGCAAGTCACCACCCTTCGGAAGGGCTGGAAATGCCTTCAAAACAGAATGCAAACTCCTTATGTGAGCACCCTTCTGCAACCTTGAGGGGTTTCGTTCTCAAACTAGACCACTATTGAGAGTTTTCGTTCTGAATAGGTCTTCCAAGAGGGTTTTTGTCCTCAATGGATAAGAGAGAAAGCAAACATGCTCCCAACTCCAAGAGAATAAATTCCAATAGTAAGCATAAACTCTTCCAAGCCAAGCAACCCCTTTAAATAGCTAGAGGTGGCGGCAAAACCAAATAGATTCCTCTAACGAGGACCGACCTCCTTTGAGAACATAACATTTCTTTTTTCTTTTATTTTTCAATTGGTGTTTCTCCTTTTCTTAGTCGACTTTGACTAGACTTAGGAAATTATTTAAAAGAATGCCAAGATCACAAATATAACTGAAATTCATGACCTTAACTTCACTTGCGCATTCCTTTTTTTCCCATGAGAAGTGGAATGGGCTCAAAGTCTTCAAAGAGAACTAGCGTTGAGAAGGGGATGTTACAAATCCAAATATTGTTTGAAGCATTTGATCCATGAAGGGCAGGGGGTAGTGATCTTTGAGAGAGGCTCCATTGAGGTCTCTAAAATCATGCATAAAGGAATCTCACCACTCTTCTTTTTCACAGGAACTAGATTGGCCACCCATGTAGAATGCTTGATAGGGAAGATGATGTTGGATTCAATCAACTTGATCAATTCCTTCATCGTGAGAGGTTTAATTTTGGGAATGATAGGCCTTTGTTTCTATCTCACTAGCATGGCACCAGGGGTGAGCTCTATGGCATGTTAGATAACATCTTGATTGTAGCACTTGAGGTCATCATTAGTCCATGCAAAAATATCATCATATTCTTGACACTTCTTAACAAAAGCTTCTTGTTGTGTCAAGTTACATACCTTTCCCAGTTTGAGAGACTTGCCAGCAATCTTGATTTCTTGGTAATCTTTGCTTTAGATCACCATGTTCCTTTTCTCTCCCCTATATTGGTAAGTAGGATTGAACATGCTTCCAAAGTTACTAAACCCTTGGGAATTTATTGGTCTTCAGCTGAACCATTTGATTGTCATAAGCTTGTTGCAATCTAGGTTGCAGTTCCTTTGAAAATTCGGCTTCTTATTGGAAGAAATTAGCAATATGTTTAATGATTTTACAAAATTTGCCAGTGGCAATCATTATCGGGTACAAAAATCCTTACTTGGAGCCTTGTTGATTCTTATATTTCAAAAGGTCCTTTGGCGGGTCAAACTGTGCGCCAATAACCGCCACTCTATCAACTTTTGCATATTTCCTTCTTGGGACAATTTGAACATTTAAGGCATCGAAACCAACAATGAGATCCCACACTCTATGTTTGTAGGTCTTCAACAAGGAGTTATTGGTAAGGCATTAGGACCTTACCCGCTTGATGACTAATTTAGCATTTGCATACACTTGTAGTAGCTTGATCTCTTTTCAACAATTTGAAGGCCTTAGATCAAAGCTTCATATGTTGTGTTATTGTTTGTGCGGTTAAACTACAGCCTGTGTGAGTAGGTCTTTTCCTTGCTAGGAGAAATCAAGACCACCCCAACACTGGTGCCAACTTTACATTTGGAGCCGTCAAATAACAATTTCCAAATGTCGTGGCCTCGAGTCATTCTCTTCTTTTAGCTTTATGGAATTTTTGCGCTTTCCTCCTACATGCAATAAGTTCCCATGTTGCGCTCTTTCAAAGGAGTCATAGGGATCAAACAACCATTTGTCTTGAGCCCATCGGTCTAAGTGTTCATCAGAATTCCTTCACATGACTCATTGGTGGTGGAGCGAGCCTCTTCCCTCTCTTTGTCCTAGATGGCACAGGTTCGCTTTTATAGGTTTGCGGTCAAAGGCATGAAATTGGGCAATAGGCTCATTTTTAAAGGTCACTTTTGTGTCATATATCATTATTAAGAGCATATGAGACCAATCCAAAGATCGCACCCTCCTATATTGGTAATAAAGTCTCAAGACAAGCATATAGCAAACATGGGATGGAGGTCAACAGCTGTTATCTCTTGCGCCATTGTTAAACTTGGGAAAGCATGCAGCGTTAGGCTCAAGACTTTGATGACATCAACTATTTTGATAATGGTGCCATCAAGTTGAAAAACTCCTAACAAGGGTATAATTGATGTCTAACACGTCAGCCTATTTGTTTGGGCATCACAGATCTACTTACACCGAAATTAATCATGCGATTATGGACAAGGTACTTCCCAATGATCAAAGAGATATAAGATGGAGGGAGCTTTACTTGAGTATCTTTTCCGTTTGATTTGATTGTTCAAGATCCAAACCAAAGATAAGGAAATTCTAACTTGTCACTATTTGTTTGGCCATCACAAAGCTACTTACACCAAAATTAATCGTGCGATTATGGAAAAGGTGTTTCCCAACGATCAAAGAGATATAAGATACGGGGGCTTTACTTTTGTATCTTCTTAAATCACTTTTGATTGATACAGATTGGATGGTTTTGAAGTCACCTTCTTCTTGGGCTAGGTGGCACAACTCACTCACTTGCTTTAGAGCTTCCTGCGGAGATTCATTTATTTGGGCATGGCAAGGGCATCCCAGATTTTGACGTTCACATTGGTCTTCTTCATTTTATCAACAACATTCAATGGGTAAGGCTAAGAATTATGGAGGTTGTATACTACCCAATCCTTCTTCGGCTTCTTGATCATGGGATAAGAAGCTCTTGGCTGCCAAGTTTTGTAGAAATCTATTTGTATTTGCGATTTCGTCATTTTTCTTGGAACTCCTTTTTCCATGGTGGGCTTGGAAGGTTCAACAGAGTTGCTCATTTGTTTCCAACATTCTTTTCTTTCCTCTCGTGTGGTAGTCTGAATGGACCTAAGGGAAAGGTGTACTTCCTCCATTGTCATTCAATGTGCAGAAGTCAGTTTCTAACTAGCCGGCTATGTTCCCTTTAGGAGCCAGCATGGGGGCTGAGTTGGCTCATTTTTTTGACGATTGTTGCACCATGGAGCATTGCACCATCAATGCTTGGCTTGCATTTCCATGGGCACGGTTGTTTGACTCATGTGTCAACCCGCATAGGTAGCACCACTTCATTTCTTCAGCTATATTGTTTTGGATTGGGACTAGAGCCCTATTTGGATTGGTAACAACTGGATATTGTTGTTGCAGCAGCCTAGCAGAGACTATTTCCTTGGTTTTGAATTCTATTGCCTTGATAGGCTAGGTTATAAGGTTGATATAACCTAGTTGTTGGTTGGGCTTCTTATCTTTTGATAGTAGTGAGCTCATTTGTAACAGTTATATGCATGGCTTTGAGCTCAATTAATTCGGTAGGAGGTCCTAGAAATAGCTTCAACATTCTCAGGTCTAGGTATTGCAGCCAGAAATTCTAATACAAGGGCTAGGAGTGGATTATTGCTGATATATTTATAAGCATCAGGCAATACACTCTCCCATAGATTGAATCATGAGTGCTATATCAAAATTTAGAGCCCTAAGATAGTAAAGGAAGGTTGTATGTGGAGAAGGAAGTACCTGAGGTGGAATTCGGCCCCAAGTTTATTGAAATCTATAGTTAAAATAAGATAATGCCTTAGTTGGGGCTCTTTTGATGGTGGTCAATTGTTCCATGAGAGACAAGTTATAGCCTTTCTCTTCAAACTGCTTGTACATCCTTTCTCTTAGTTCATCCCAATCGTGCACTAAGTTAGGGGGAAAATTTTTGTAGCTATCAAGAGCTTTTCCTTTCAGTGAGGTAGCTAACAACCTCGTAGCTACATCATCTTGAATAACATTGTGGATAGAGAAAAATTGGCAATATATTGTATGTGGTCAATGGGAGTGATTGCATTTTCATCAGTTGAGTATGGAAGGCTTTTGAGGGCTGATATAGGGATATTGTTCCATCTGATTTCTTTGTGCAGCCATGAAGATTATGTTATGAAGCTTTTTCTAAAATGTGGGAACAAGCCTATTTGGTGGAGAAGTGGATTGGGTTCTGGGCATGGGAGATGTCGCCCTTTAAATAGGTTTGCTTCTCCTTCTTAGGGAAAGTTGCAAGAACTCAAAATGTCCTTTTGACGAACACTTCTCATCTCCATCCTCCTCGTGTGTTGAGATCATCATATCTTCTAAAAGCATAGTGGAATGGAGTCACCAAATGCTTGAATACAACTAAAACCAAAGAAACTAAGAAACACGTGAAAATCTTAGTTTTAATGTTCACAAACACAGATCCTTGTATCTAAGGCACTCTAAATTTCTTTTGCAACAAGAATCAAAATTTGTTCCCATCAGGCATACCAGAACTATTGGTGGTTAAAAGTGTATGCCTGTGAATTTTGCATCACTTTTAGCACAACATGGGAATGCTTCCCAATTGTGGGACTTGCAACTTCAAGCAAATCTCCAAAGAAAGTTAGCACTTATCCAAACTATTCCAGTGTCATCACTAATCTACTAATCCTAAATTGAAATCTTGATGGGGTGGAAGAGTAACAGAAAATAAAGAAATGGTAGGTGATACACTAAGATATAGATTTTTCCCTCCTTATTTGAGGATAACATAGGATACTGAACAATTGCAAATATAGTCCACACACACAAAATCACGGCATGACATAAGGTAAGAATGATCTACAAGAGATCTCAATAAACAAGAAAAAAGAAGGGAAAATATAGGCACAACAAATTCACTATTGCTTAGGAACACACAACTATATTATACGTCAAAATGAGGCCTTGGATGCATTACATTCATCAATATAGAAGCTAAAACATCACACATGGATGAGAATTCAGGAGAAGAGGAACCCTTAATACAGAGCAAGATCTGCTCTTTATAGACAAATGCAGGAGAGGAAGCTTGAAAAGCAAGTTAAGGATGCAATGAATGAGAAACTTCAAGACATCCCCTATTGTAAAGAACCCAAAGTTTGAAGTGACACAATATCTGACATTAAAAGGTAATCGAAGATTCTGGCAGTGAATAGTAGATTCAAAGGGGATAAACGGCCTCCTGAATTCAAATGGTAGCTCAAAATATATTGAATTATAAAAGCTCATATTGTTGCTCTATTGCATGTAATAGGGTCAACATTTAACTCTGGAATCACTCCAAAATAGATGTCTCCTACGCGTTATGTGGCACCTTGGGTCCCTGAGTTGAGTCAATACATGAATGTGAGCTGATAAGAGTGGATAGAAACAATCTGCGGCACTTTAGAAGTAAACAATGATTTTCAGAGGCATGGAGGCTTGTGAGAGTGTTTCCAATCGCAAGGGCTCCTACAAGCTTGTATCAAACTAAATATCATGAAAAACAAGACATTGCAACAAAAGATACGGCCAAAAGGCAGTTGCAGATCACCATTGAAGGTTTTAATCTTAGGGAACGTGGTGGCAACATGAAATGTCGCAAGAAATTAATCTCCCAAGTTGGGCTGCAATAGTTAAAGTTTGGGGCGAGACATGCATTACACAACGTGGAAAATGAGGCACAACATGGAAAATGGGTAAAAGCGACATGGGATGGAACAAGGCATAGCAGCATCATCAGGCCCACAAGACATGGATAGAGTAGTGCAGCATTAGACAGAATTGTGCGGCTTGGTTCAAGTGCAAGAAATGGCTAGGGCATTGGAACGATGTGTGGCCATGCCATGCAAAAGGGTTCGGAGCGATGTAGGGACAACAAAAGTGCCATGGAATACTCAAAGCTCATAAAGTGGAAAAAATATCGACAAGTCTTTGATTTTTAGAGCACAAGATTGACAAAACGAGCCAAGGGGGAGATATGGTTAACAAGAAGTAGATGTGAACTAAAACAAGGTCGAAAAATCTTTTCAAATTTAGGAGAAAAATATCAATCATTCTTTAAATATTTTTATATCTTGACACAAAGGCCCTAAAGGACATTATTACATGGTGTTGACATGTGCCTGAATTGAACCTGTTGCATTACCTCCTTTTTGCCCTTGTTTTCGTATTATTGTTTAGGACATTATTTAAGCAAGATCCAACCTCTTTTGTTGATGCTTTTTGTGCATGTAATAGTCCAACATTAACACTTCCAATGAAAAGGGAAAAGATTGATACATACATGTGCATGCTAAGTATGCCCCTAGTTTATATGTTGAATGTCTATATCTAGGACATAGCTAACAAATAATCATGGTAAGAGGCATTTACTAGAGGACATAAAGAGAAGAGAAAAATCTCTTCTATAAGAGGAAGAAGCCACTAAAATCAAAATACCATTCTCCCTCATGATGAAGGATTTATTCAATCAGCAAAGCACCAACTAAAAAAATGCTTGAATTCTTTCGCTCGGGTAAAGTATACCTAAGGGTTTGTGCATGGCCAACCCTCACATCCATGTAAAGTGTTACGTAGAGACGCATCTCCTAGATTTTGGTGATGTCCTGAACGCTTTCAGTGATTTCGGGCCTTGGAGGAAACGTCAACAACTATTTTTAATATTTTAAAAATATATATGCTTTTACTTTAAGAAATATATATTTTACCAAAAACATTGAAACCTAATCGCGAACATCACTACAAAACATTAAATGAAGTTTAAACCCCAAATTTCATTGAATAAAGTTAGACTAATTAAATATTAATTTTGAGAGTCATCCCTCTACCAACCCCAATATATGGAAAAATTTACCATCCTAGAAAACCTCCATCCACTATAATTTTAGCTTTTTAGACACTCAATAGGCATTAATTTCCCCATTGAACAATCAGATAGTTAACTGGCATATGAACTCTATGATAAATAATCTAGTATATACAAGGGCAAGGTAAAAACACATCTAAAATTTTTAGTACTATTTCATTTGGAAATCAACAATAAAATGAAACATGTTGCAATACCTTGGGCATATTTGGGCCGGCATGGCATCCCTCCCATCACCATTGTGGTCAGTGCATTTCTATGGCCACAATTGATGTTGTATTAGCAATGCTTCAAAAATAAATTTCTATCACTCTCCTAGTAAGCATAAGGCTCGGTTAGATTAATGTGCTAAAAATGTTAGATTCCCCAAAAGACATAATGCAATCTTTGACAAATTCATCAAACTGAATCCATGGTTCACTAATATGTTATTTTTATATGTTATACAAAATTTCATCAATTGCCCTTGTAAAATCAAATAATATCCTATTAGCTCAAACTCACAGTTTTCATAAAAAGATCCAACCCATGCACTCATGTTGGTCTAACAAGGTTCTCAAGATCTACATTTTAACACACTAAAAATTCAACATCTCTCATACAATTAACAATGATTAGTTTGTATCATCTCTCTTTTATCTAGGTATTTTTTTCCTCTATTCAGTTTTATGACTGTTATTACATTGAAAATTTCCATTACTCAAATGATATATTAATCTTGTTAATCTACTATGTTGTTCACATAGCTATGGGGGATGCACACACTAGACCTCAAAATAGTTGCACCCACCACACAACAAAACCTATTGATAACTACATCGTACTTGTACGTCTAATTTGAATTTTTAATGTATTATAATATAAATTATAGACACGTGTATTAAAGAGTTGAGATTAAATAATATGTAGCCTTGACTCACAAGCTTGTCGAGACTTGTGAATCTAATCAAAACTCGAGAGCCACAACTATAGACTCTACCAAGGCGTAAGATAGAATATAAAATTGATTCAATGCCTTGCCTTAATTGAATAACAATGCAAATATATATACAACGATCGTGACGGATGCAGGGAAACCGTCAATCGTGTGGAGATGCCACGAAGGCAGAATAATCGCAAAGATAACACCTAAGAATAACCGACCCCAATGTATTAATTTAAATTTGCTAACATTCCCCAACTTAATACATTGTTTTTATAAACATCATATTTCCAGATACTTATCACCCCTTATTTCGAACATCGTAAAAAAAATTATTACACTCTCTATGTAGCCTGCTCACCTTTGAGGTGGCATGCCATCTCTCGTGGCTTCTTAGTCTTGGTGACACCTTGGTTTTTCCCCACAGGATTACCACAAACCTGGAAGTGACCTAAGCACATCCATCCTTGAGAACACCTCGGTGGTTTCCAATTTTTCTTGGATTACCATGAACCCATATGGTTTTCCGACTGCAGGTTCACCACAAACCTGGAGGTGACCTGATGTCTCAACTGTACACTTTAGTGGTTTCTCGGATTTCCACAAACCCTTTACACAAGAACCAAACGCTACTTTAGTGCTTTTGCTCCTCACAATGTCCTTCATTCAAGAGGTACCAAACTGGAAAATGCTTTGCATCTTTATTGAAAAACACACCACAAAACAACATCACGAACAACAAAAAAACGAGCACAAAAAAAAAATTATCACCAAAGCAATGGGGATTGAGTTGTCTCTGTGTTCTTCTCCATGGTGGGCAGTGACAAAGAGTTTAGATATTACCAGAGAGAGAAAAGAAAAGGTTCAAAGCAGCCCCTGGAAGAATTTGAACAACTAGGGCATAATAATATGGATGATCCAAATGCAAATCGTGTTAGATTTGAGATATTTTCTCAAAATCAAGAGCATATGGCAAATATGATGGTTGAAATGGTTCACACCATACAAGGGAAGAATGCATCCCGACCTCCCAATGGTTAGGGAAGTACTTCAGGAGCCAACAACATTCCTCTTACACAGAGAACAATTGTTCGATCTAGCAACTAGGCCTTTTCAAACTAATTTCCTCTCAGAGCGGAAGTCATGCCTAAGGCAGAGGTGCAACATTCAATGATGGATGATACTGCTAATAGTTATGCAGAGAGGACAAGACTCTTCCACCAAAAATCAAAGAAAAATGTCCCTCACCAACTTCATGCAGCTAAAGAGGAACAAAGAGGGACCTAGGGCTGATCCTAGACCTTGGAATAATCATAGGGATCTTCAACAAGCTTTGGGGAAGCTCACACTTTCTACATATGATGGGTCTACCAAGAGCACAACTCGAGCTTGGATCCAAAAGGTGGATACATACCTTTCTCTTCGGCCTATGATGGAAGATGAAGCCATCAAGTTTGCAACTTTACATCTTGAGGGCTGCTCGCACATGAGTGGTGGTATCACGGATTGATCACCCAAGGGCACAACCTCATCAACTCCTATGATGAGTTCAGCAGGAGGCTGATTGAGAGGTTTGATAGGGCTGATCCAGAGATCCATTTTAGGGAGTTAGCGCAACTGAAACAAAATACTTCCGTGGATGATTATGTGGCTGAATTTTAGAGAGTTTCAGTGATGGTACCAGATGTTTTAGAGAGGAGACTTGTAGTTTTATTTGTGGAGGGATTGGATGACCCACTCAAGGGTTTGGTCAAGGCTTTCAACCCTTGCTCTCTCCAAGAAGCCATCAAAAAGGCTTTTGATCTTGAAACCACAGCCCCTAAGGGCAAAATTCTGCCTTTAGGACAGCAAAGGGCAACTTCTTTTGGGCAGCCTAGATCTTCACCCTTCGGCAAGGTAATGTGCAGCAAAAGGAGCTACCAAAGACCAACAAAGAAGTGGATACAAGGAATGAGCTGAGGAGGAGAAATTTGTGTTTCACTTGCAAAGATCCATGGACACCGGGACATCGTTGCCTTGGCAAAGGGCAAGTTCACTACATTGAGGTAGTGTCGGATGAAGAAGACAAAGAAGAAGAAGAAAAAGAGGAAGAACCGGAAGAGGAAGTGCAAGAAAAACAAGAAAAAGTTGAGCAGGTAGAGGGAACACTTGCCACACTATTTGGGGCCCCTAGATATCACCCTTTTAGAGTGAGAGGGGAATTGCATGGTAAGAAAGTCATTGTATTGATTGATAGTGGGGCAACCCACAATTTCATTGATGCTGATTTGGTAGCTAGATTGGGGCTACAAGCAGAAGACTTCAAAGGTTTCAATGTGACCATGGCTGATGGCTTCACCATCCCATGCACAAAGAAGGTACAGCAGCTGAAAATCACTCTAGGGAAGCATAAGATTGAGGATGATTTCTATGTGGTGGGCATTGGTGAGACGGACATGGTCCTAGGGGTGCAATGGTTGCATTCTCTAGGTGAGTTCACACAAAATTACCAAACCATGGAGCTGAAATTCAAATCAGCAGGCAAGGCAATAGTGTTGTGTGGTATGACCAATGGAGCACCCATGGTAGTGACAACAAAAAGAATGGAAAGAGCTTTCCATAGAGGGCAGGTTTCATGGGTAGCAAAATGTTTGGTGAGTTCCACGGATCAGATTTTGGAGCAGCAGCAGTATCACAAGGATATTCAGCCCATAATTGACAAGCATGCCAAGGTTTTCAGTAGTCTTCCTCATGGTCTTCCACCAAATAGAGGATTTGAGCATATCATTGAGTTAGAGCCCGAGACTAGAGCGGTAATTCAGATCAGCAGGCAAGGAAATAGTGTTGTGTGGTATGACCAATGGAGCACCCATGGTAGTGACAGTAAAAAGGATGGAAAGAGCTTTCCATAAAGGGCAGGTTTCATGGGTAACATAATTTTTGGTGAGTTCCACGGATCAGATTTTGGAGCAGCAGCAGTATCACAAGGACATTCAGCCCATAATTCACAAGCACGCTAAGGTTTCCAATAGTCTTCCTCATGGTCTTCCACCGGATAGAGGATTTGAGCATATCATTGAGTTAGAGCCCGAGACTAAAGCGGTAATAACCACTCCATACCGCCATCCTAGAGCATACAAAGAAGAGATTGAGAAAGCTATCAAAGAGCTCTTGGAGATGGGACACATAAGGCCTAGCTCTAGTCCTTTTGCTTTTTGGTGGTCCTAGTGAAGAAGAAGGATGGGACTATGCAGATGTGCATTGACTACAAGCTCTTGAATAAGAAGACCATCAAAAATAGGTACCCCATACCTAGGATTGATGAGTTGATTGATGAGTTACATGGAGCTATATACTTTTCTAAGATTGACTTGAGATCCGGCTATCATCAAATTCAGGTAAGAGACGAAGATGTTTATAAGACAACCTTTAGATGTCATTTTGGGCACTTTGAGTTTTTGGTTATGCCCTTTGGATTGACTAATGCACCAGCCACATTCCAATCTTGCATGAATCATGTTTTTAGTCAACATTTGAGGAAATTTGTTCTTGTTTTCTTTGATGACATCCTTGTGTATAGTAAAACATGGGAAGAACACCTACAACACTTGGACATAGTGCTGGGAATTTTGGAACAGCAAACACTCTTTGCCAAGGAGTCCAAGTGTGAGTTTGGTATGACTGAAATCTTGTATTTGGGCCATGTAATTAATGCCCAAGGTGTTCATGTTGATCCGCAAAAGATCCAAGCCATCTTGGATTGGCCTCCACCTTCCACTATGATGCATTTGAGGGATTCTTGGGTTTGTGCAGCTATTATAGGAGGTTTGTCAAGGGTTTTTCTCAGCTTGTTGCCCCCTTGACTGATTTGACAAAGAAAGGAGCTTTCAACTAGTCCGAAAACCCCAATCAGTGTTTGCAAAATTGAAAGAGGTAATGAGTTCATGTCCCGTACTTATTGTTCCAGATTTTTCCATTCCTTTTGTGTTGGAATGTGATGCTTCGGAGAAGGGATAGGGGCTGTTTTGATGCAAAAAGGGCACCCAATTGCATTTGAGAGCCGGAAACTCAAAGAGGTTGAGCGTGGATTCTCCATTTATGACAAAGAGATGTTGGCCATCATGCATGCTTTGGCAAAATTTAGACAATACTTGGTGTGTGGCAAATTTGTGGTCAAAACCAATCACAATAGCTTGAAGTTTTTTTCAGCCAAAGGGATTTGAACGATAGGCAGCAGAAATGGGTAAGCAAACTCCAAGCCTATGATTTGATATTGAATATGTCAAGGGAAAAAACAATGTACCGTTGATGCATTGTCTAGGAAGCCTCTTCTTTGTTCTATAACAAAGATCGCAACTGATTGAAAGGCTTTCATAACAGTTGAATATGCAAAATATTGCAGCTGATTGGAAGGCTTTCATAACAGCTGAATATGCAAAAGATGAGTTTACTACAATTGTACTTGAAGGGAAAAATGAAGATGAAAGGTACAAAGTAGTAGATGGACTGATTCTTTATAAGAATAGGATCTTTTTGACACATGATTCCAAGATGAAATATAAGATTCTAAGAGTTGTTCATGACACACCCTTGGCTGGTCACCCGGGTTACTTCAAGACATACAAGCAAGTAAGAGAAAGGTTCTTTTGGAAGGGTCTCAAGGGAAAGGTTCTTCAATACATCCGGGAATGTCTCACATGCCAACAAAACAAGGTTGAACAAAAGTTTCCAGCTGGTCTATTGCAGTCATTGCCTATTCCCACTCAAAAATGGGAAAGTATTTCTATGGACTTCATCACGAGGCTGCCCATGGTTCAAGGTAAGAATTGCATGTTTGTGGTAGTTGATAGGCTCACAAAATATGCTCACTTTTTGCACTTCCAGCCAAGTATGATGCTCCTTTGGTGGCTGATGTTTTCTTCAAGGAAGTCTTTAGACTTCATGGGCTACCTAGAAACATTGTGAGTGACAGGGACCACAGATTTATGAGCCAATTTTGGCAAGAGCTTTTCCGTTTGACCAACATGGAGTTGACTCCTAGCACAAGCTACCATCCACAATCCAATGGGCAAACTGAAATAGTGAATAAATGGATTGAAGGATACTTGAGGAACTATGTTGCGGGGCAGCAAACAGCATGGATCAAATGGTTGTACATGTGTGAGCATTGTTACAATACTTCCCACCATATGTCCATTGGTATGACTCCTTTTAGAGCTTTGTATGGGTATGATGCACTTTCTTTCGTGGATTTGGTCTTAACAGATAGTAGGGTGCCCGGGGCCAAAGATTTGGTACAGTAGAGTCAAGAAACATTGGAAGTGCTCAAAGAGAACCTCAAACATGCCCAAAATCAGCAAAAATTGTATGCAGACCAGCACCATTCGGAGAGGACATTTGAGGTAGGAGACATGGTGTTTTTGAGATTGCAACCCTACCGGCAATATTCACTAAAACAAAGTGGGGCGGAAAATCGCAAGCCTTGCTTCTATGGTACATACAGAATTCAAAGGAGAGTTGGGGAGGTTAAATATGAGTTGGAGTTGTCAGAGCTAGCCAAATACATAATGTGTTTCATGTTTCGTGCCTCAAAAGGCACTTGGACAACGTATTACTCCTTTTGCAGATCTACCACCCTTGGATGATGAGGGTAAGCTGATTTTGATTCCAGAATCAATCATCGAGGTCAGAGAAAGGAAGTTGAGGAATAGGAGCATCATGGAGTACTTGGTTCGTTGGAAGGATCTACCCATTGAGGATGCTACATGGGAAGGTGCAGCTATCCTACAACATCCTAGCTTGCAATTGCTTGGGGACAAGCAATTTCAAGAGGGGAGGACTGTAATGTCCCCTTCTCAGGTTTAGTGCTTACTGAAGACCCTTAGCCCATCCAATTGTTCCTACGGGCTAAAAGGGGTGGAAAAAGAGGGACAAGATGGTATTATGACTAAGTTGGCCAAAAGTAATGTATAACGGCAATTTAAGTCATTATTACTAAAGTACAAGGGTACTTTCTATTTTAAGTGAACTCAACGCTTAAATAGAAATTAAAAAGTCACTTTAATTAATTAAGTGCACCTACCACATGGAGCGACCCACTTTGGGAGAATTAGGGGGAAAAAGTATAAAAGGAGGAGAGGGAGCTCATTTGATCATCTTCTATCACACATATTTTTATGAGTTGAGCATTTTGCTTCTACTTTCAGCTAGTGAGGACGAAAACCCTCATTGGTATTCAGAATTTGGGGATGAAAACCCTCAAGTTCTCATTGGTGATCTCATCCAAAGGTCATACATAAGCTAACAATCAGTTTTTCGAACTAGGGCACAGATCCAAGGCTGTTTTCAGTGGTTGTACAGCTAGGGCACACATAAAAAATCAGATTTTCAGTCTTTCTCAGCTAGGGCATCACATTCCAAGTCAGATTTCATGGTTTATCAGCTAGGGCACATTTCCGATCAGATTTCGGGATTTTTACAGCTAGGGCATCATTTATTCAGCTGGGACAGCGAGTTGGAGGGCTGTCATTGCATTTTGGAAACCCTCTAGAGCCTGGACGTCACCCTCCTAGGGCTGGACAACCCCCTTGGAGACTGCTGCAGCTGTTGGTATGGTTGGGATTGGGTTCTAGGGCTTGCAAATAGCCAAATTCTGCCCTAAATGCCAACTTCAGCCAGTTGGACCACATTTTGGCATTTGTTTTCCAATATACGGTCAGTTGTTTTACTGTTGTATTTCCAGTTGCAAAAATAAATAAAATAAATTCAGACCTTGGTGGGAAAAATTATTTGTTTGCATATTCATGTTCCTAGAGTATTTCTAGACGCTTTGCCCCTTGTGGGTATTCCCGTTTGATGATATTTGAGGAATAATTGAAGATTTCAGTTTGCTGTTTTTTGTAAGGGTTTTTAAATAAAAAAATCAGATTGTTGTTATATGTTTGTGCAAGGGTTTGTGGGAATTTCCAGAATTTCTTATTTTATGCCCTAAGGGGCTTTTACAGGCAATTTTAAACTTTTTACTTATGGCCTCGCTCAAGCGGAGGTTTAAGCTTGCTTAAAGTAGGCATGCCACTGCCAGAAGGTGGAGGAAAATGAACTTGAGTCAATTAGCTCTTAAATGTAAGCCCACATTCACACCAACCAGGTGTGACGGCATCTGGAATTACATGAGATGTTCAAAACTAATTAGAGGCACACATGTTGCCAATATGAGCCTCATTGTAAATACTGTACATCAACATTTCAATTTCAATCAATAAAACAACACACCTTATAGTTTGAAATAAGCACGCTATTTTGTTGACTTAAAGGTGTGGATAATACCGATGCAAGCATTCTTGGAATTGTTAATGATATAATGAGGTCATGGTGAACCGCCTCCTAACTGTCATATACCTCTGGGTTCTGGCCACCATTTTCCTATATCAAGTTCCCATTCAGTTTTTTTGAAATGGTCTGGCTGACAATAGACACCTTGTAAAGAACATCAAGGAGACTCAATCAGTTTGGCGAAAAATTCCCTGGTCATCCACACACTATCTATGCTTTCACTAAGTAGAGGACTAGAAATATCTATTGAAAACATATAGATATAGAATCTCAGACAGTGTGCAAGTAACAGTGTTCTTCTAAATGTCATTTGTGTGTATTGCAGAAGATTGTTCAACGTGGTTTGTTTAATTTGCAACCTCATATTTATTGCATTGTCATGCTATCAGACCTGAAGAACTTCCAAGTTCCAACAATACTGGAATATTAAACCTTAGCCTCGAAACATGTAAAACATTGCTAGTTGCATGCGTACTCAAGTTATGAAACCAATATAAAAAGAATTGTATCAGAAAACCTCTGGAGAGTCTCAGAAAATCAGAAGCATGCATGCATGCAGCCTTACAAGATCTCTGAACTAGAGAGACAAAAGGAATGAACTGAACACCTGTTCCTTCAGGTCTCGAACATCCTTGCTCTCCTTGTTGCTACGTGCAGCACCCAATTCTACACCAGACACTCTTTCTGCAAATTTCAATGTGCTAATTGTCTCGGAGTATGATTCAATGTCTGGATTGAGTTGAACAAACATAAGTGTTTTTGCTTGTCCGCCTTTGCAAAGAAAAATCAATCCCATTAGTAATGTATACTTTTAACATTATATACAACAGACAAGATGACAAACTCAAATATTCAAAAATTGAAACTAACATAGATGTCGTAGTTAAGAAAAAAAAACCAATTCACTTTCTCAGTACACCCAATTCAGAATATTAAGCTGTAGTATTATAACAGTGATTTCATCAAATACCCAAGGAATCTTGAAGAATCTGAGTAAGTTTGCTGTTACGATATGGTACGTGAGCATTTTTATTAGCTAAAGCATATATCACATCCCCAAGAGCTGAGAGAGACTTATTTATGTGCTGTGCTTCTCTAAGTCTATCACCAGTGACCTCCGATTTGTCAACCCTCTCACTGCCAGCCAAATCGACCAAATGAAGACGCCCTCGGAGAAATGCTCCAGAAGATAAGTCTGTTCCTTGCACATGCACAGTCAGGACACTGCGAATACATAGATCATTGACAAGTTATGAACGTGTTTCAAGACAATTGTTTACACAAGGAAAATAGATGTTAAGAATATGAAGGAACTGCTTATAAAGAAATTGACCGTCAGGGATTCAGTACCTATGAGAACGGCTGCTGCACTCATTAAGTGCAGTAGCACCTACCACCCTGTTCCTCTGACCAATTTTCATCAAATCTAAAACATCTGCTGTTGACTCAACATGAAACATGCTAGCATCAGGAACGCTGACCCCGCTGTGATGAGATATGCTTTGGATCCCAAGCGTAGGTAAGTCAAAGATAACAAGTTTATACCAACATAACAAATTAGAAAGTGCCGCAAAAAAAATCGTATGTACAATTTATGGAGACGACAATAAAGAAAAGGATAATAAGCTTGATGAGGATACAAACCCTAGAAGGGAAAATAGTATAAGAAAGATGCTATTAAAGAGAAATTAGAAAGATGGTAGACATGACAGGAATTCGCAGAACTCAGGAACCAAGAGAATGACAAGAATATACAATAAAAAATACAAAGTGTTACCAAAAAAACTATCTACTTTACCAAGCTACACTTGGTGGGCACATTCATGAAACATGATAGGATATGTTTTTTGTGAGCCGTCATTTATAAGTAGATCACGAACTTGCTCATTGTAGATTTCAATCATTTGGACACCAACTTCATATCTGAATAATTCTCTTCTTGTTTGTGAAATTTGAAAAAGGTCTTTTAATGCTCTGTAATTAACTCCCCAGTATTCCTCAGATGATGAATTTGGACCAGTCTGATTGTGATCAACAATGCCAAATATCAGGACCATAGAGAAAAAACCTAATAAATGAAAATGAAGAATTGTTATCATAACTTTGTATCCAGAACAAATGAACTTATTAACAGTCATCAAGGAACCTCATAATCGCCAAAGCATTACAGAGAAGAAATAAGCAGAAGTAATACCATTGTAAAGGTCTTTCCAGACCCAGTTTGACCATATGCAAAAATGCATACATTGTACCCATCTAGGACAGACCTTATCAGCGGTCGTGTGTCTAGAAACACTTCCTCTGTAATCATGTTAAACAAGAATTAAGTTTTAAACATTGAAAGCAACTTCTAAATTCTAATAAATGAAATGCTATTGACTTTTGAATTCGTATAATAATTTAATTAAGAGTGCAACTGAATACAAATAATTTTCCAGCAAAAGATTAATGAGAAATGACATTTTTATATCAGCCATACTATATTTAAGTTTGAAACCAAAGTGTATTGTAATTTTTAGTACCTAAAAGTTACCTGCAAAGCAAGTCATTGACAGATTTCATGGTTCAATACAATCTGCATAGTGTTGTCACATATTTCTAACTTACAAGTTGCCTTGACATTTTACAAAAACGCATAAAACTATGTTTCTGTTGCAGTTTCCTTATCATAGACAATTTTCAAGGTTCGATACAATCTTCATACTGTTGTCAAATAGTTCCAACTTACTACTACGGAGGTTCTATACAATAGAGGATAGCGTATTAAATTGGGTCAAAATCATAGTTACCAAGTTCAGAAATCTGGACCCGCTTGGAAGGGCAAGAAAAATCTGGAAATCCGAAATCCTACAATTTGGTATGTATATATATATAGACAAAGACATGTAACATAAATCATGTCAATCCGAAATCCTACAGTTTGGTATGTATATATATATATATAGACAAAGACATGTAACTTAAATCATGTCAAGAATGTAAAAATACATCCATCTACCATAGAATGAGCATAAAATTAAAGATTGTAAAATTGAGAAATGCATAAGAGTTTGAAATATGAATAACATTAAAATAGACCAAAATATCCATAGTTTAGAACCTAAGCTCAACACTGAAATGAAAGTGTCCATAGTTTCAAACATCTACAACATCGAAAACCCTTCAACATCAAAAGCTTCTTCAAAATCAGAACATCCTCTATCAAACTCATCAACACTATCAATATTTTTCCAAACTCTTTCAAAGGATGGTACATTGTCAATATCTTCCCAAACTCTATCAAAGGATGGTTCTCTAAGGTGAAAATTGCCATCTATTTTTATAAGATTGTTCTCAGGCAATCATAAATTGTTGTAAACAAACACAACATCTGAGAGACTTTTAGCTCCTACGTGATTTTTCTTGTTAGTGTGGATCAAATCATGCATACCCTAGTTTTTTCGCATGCCAAAGCACTAGCACACTAGTTGTGGAGACACATACGGAAAGTTTTGTAGCTCTAAAGTAGAAGACCCATAAGTCTGCCACCTTATATGGGGATCTATGAAGCCAATGTCTTCTTTTTCCTCATTGCAAGAAAATATGCACTCTTGGTTCTTGAATGTAATAAGTTGTTTTTTCACCTTAGACTTTTCGTTATCATCAAGAATCAACTTGTTTATTATTTCCAATATAAATTTCTTTAACTCCTCATTTGAATCATGATTCACCTTTATAAGCTTGGGATATAAATAGCAACATGTTGCATGTATAGGATGATGTAACATATCCCATCGGATTTCCACAATGTCCCATACACACTAAACCTCTTCAACATCATCTTCTAGTACTTTTTGTTTGTTCTTTTGCTTGATCCATGCATCGAGACAATGTTAATGCAAGGTTTCATGCCAGCAACCAATCAGAACAATTCGACAAGTGGCTTAAACACCTTTAGGGTCTTCTCAACACCCTCCCAAAATGAACTTCCTAAGATAATTCTCTCGATATATTTTGCAAAGAATTTCCTAGAAAGCATAGATTGTGCCCATTCTTCGATTACCACAACTTTTCTCAAACGTTTCCCCTCCTCCACCTGCCGTTGTAGCTCTTGTTTTGTCAAGATAGCCTATTCATAGTTACTAAGTTTGGAAATCCGGATCCATTCAAAAGTGGAAAAAATATGGAAACTCAAAATCCCTTACAAAGGTCAAAAAATCTGGTTTAAAACATATATACACACGCGTTCACAACATAAATCACATGAAACGTGCAAAAATATATGCATCTACCAAATAATGAGCATAAAAGTAAAACTTGTAAAATTGATAATTCCATGAGTTTGAAATTTGAATAACATTAAAAGCAAGCAAAATATCCATAGTCGAAATCCTAAGTTCAACATTGAAATGAAACTTAGAAGTTTCAAACATTTGCAACATCAAAACTAATTCAACATAAAAACTTGTTTCAAAATCAAAACTCACAGTAATACCATCTAATCCTTTATCAAACTCAACAACACTATCAATATTTTTCTAAACTCCTTCAAAAGATGGTTTTCCAAGGTGAGAATTGTCGTCTTCTTTAGCAAGATTGTTTTCAAGCAGTCATAAATTTCTATAGATAAACACAAGATTTGAGATTTTTAAGCACCTAATCCAATCCTCTTCTTAGTGTGGAATAAATCATGCATACTTCAATTTCTTTCGCACAAAAAGCATTGCACACTCGGTTGTGAACAGCACTACAAACTTTTGAAGCTTTGGAGTAGAAGATCTATAAGTCTACCACCATAAATGGGGATCCATAATGCAAGTGTCTTCTTGTGCCTCCTTCCTCGGGAAAACATGCCCTCTGGATTTTGAATGTGGAAAGTTACTCTTATCTTAGACTTCTCATTATCACCACGAGCCAACTTGTTTATTGTTTCTAATATACCATTATTTACCTCCTCATCCGAATCATGATCTACCTCTATAAGCTAAGAATTTAAATAACTTGTTGCATGAATACAATCATGTAAGATATCACATTCGATGTCCACAATGTCCCATATATGTTGAACTCCTTCAACATCATTTGCTAGTACTTTTGTTCTTGCTCATTTGTTTGATCCATGCCCTCATAAAAATAAATAATGCAAGGTATCGTGCCATCAACTAATCTCAACAATTGACAAGTGGTTCAAAATCTTTTAGGGACTTCTCAATGCCCTTCCACAATGAACTTCCATTCTCTCAATAAATTTTGTAAGACTTTCCTTACAAAGCTTAGATTGTACTCATTCCTCATTAACCACAACTTTGCAAAGTGATAAAAAGAGTTCAAATCATGTCTCAACAAGAGAAATAAGTTCACTCTTTGCAAATGAGTGACCTGACAAGCTCAAGGTCCGTGATTAAGTATAAACTTGGAAATTTGTGTCCCTTCTCTCACAACATTATATACCACTCCAACTTTGTTAGATCTTCAAGCAAAAAATCCAAAACATGAGTTGTGCATGGAGTCCAAAACAATTGAAGAAACTTGTCCATAAGAAGTTCCCCTCTTCTTTACAATTTGATTTTTCCAGTTTACTTGGACAACATATTTTCTCCAATGTCCACAATGGCGGATTCAATGCATTTGAAAACAAAATCTACGATCTTCATATCATTGCATGATTTTATGGATTTTATAATCATAGCAAATTTTGGGCATTGAGAGGTCATCGCTTTGTATATGAGCACCCATCACTTACTACAATGTAACCTGATTTTCTTCACTTCTTTTTCATTTTATCTAGTTCACTAGATATGGATTTCACCTTCTTTTCTAGAAAAACCATTCTTAGGCTTTCAAAAGATAGCATTGTGTACCCTTTCCCGAAATTAGCAATCCCATCTACCATTGCTTTTGTATGTGGATTTGGAACAACATTGAAAGAGATGGCATTTGCATAAAAACTTGACCCACCAATCTATCTATCTCATGTTTTTTTCTTGACTTCCAAATAGTTTTCAAGAAGATTGCGACAATTGATTTCCACTTTTTCTTGCTTGCGTAAAATTGAGAATTCGATGAGCTAGTAAAGGAGCCAAGTTGTGTCATATTGAATTGAATTATGGCCTTCTTTGAAGATTCAGATGTTGATGCCTCTTCGTTAATATTTACTCTAAATTTGAATTACAAATCATGCATATAGCTCTTGTTACATCACAATTGGGCAAAGCTTCACATTTGGTCCTCCAATATAATGTATTGAACCCTTGTTATAGTCCTTGTGATATATGAGTCGCAAAGAGTGCATTTCATGTGTCTAGGATTAGCATCTCATTGGATAATGTATTTCATCTCAAGTGGATGATTTGCCATTATGATAGGTTGCCCTTTTTAACCCTGCAAACGGTTTTATAAACATTTTTAAAAACACATTTAAAAAATTATAGAAACACATTAAATAAAACCAAATCACAATTTTTTTATGTATACACATTTGTTTGCAATATTATGTAAAATTAAAATTCAAAAATTTATATAAACTAAATAAATATAAACTCTAAACTATAAACCGTAAAAACAAACTTTTAGTTAACTGAATAACCTATATAAAATAAAAGTAACAAAATTAAAATTATAAACTATAAAAATAATAAAATTAGGCATAATATAAAAGTAATGAAATAATAATTTTATTGATTTTGATTTATTTATATTACGTAATAAAATTTAAAATTTAGCTAAATAATAAATTTTAAAAAATATATATATTAAAGGCCAAATGAATTTAATATATAAATTAATTAGTAAAAGATAAATACTATAACCTAAACTAATGTGATTTGATATAAACCATAAAGTTCAAACTAACACACCTCCTTCAAAAATTTGTTGTAAAGCCAATGTCGTTGAAGCAACGGTGCCATTGAACATGCTCCCAAGGCCATCGAACATGTTGTCTTCAATCTCCTTCCCAAACATGACACCATCATTCTTGTTGTTTGCCATGTGTTGTGACACCTCTAAAATGTGTAGTCGTGGACCTATTAGCTTATGTTCCCTACTAAGCGACATGACGCCTTGAAAATGTGCAAAGTCACAAATGCCGAATGCCTTCAACGTAGCCTCTCGCCGATAATGACTAATAAACTTTCTTCCACTAAACTCACCTTCTCTACTCTTCACGACTCTTTGTATTGCTCTTCATTTGCCTTCCCTAACGTTCATATCGTTTATATAAGATTTTTGAAGTTCGCTGAACTTTTTATCATTTTTTTATTTTTATTTAATAAAGATCCCAAATCAGATCGGATTAATCCAAACATCGCAAAAAAACATATCAAACCAAATTTGGCTCTAATTTGGCGTAACTCGATAACTATGGTCAAAATAGTGAGAATAAGGTGTCATATTTACACATGAAGCATCCACAATATCAACAAAAGTTCTTCAAGTTGTGTTGGCATAAACATGTCCGAAGCTTTCATGCTTCTTCTCCATGAACGTGTTCACCAAAGGAAAGAACACCTAGGTAGAGTCGCCTCGATGAGGAGTTGGCATGTGTCAAGATATAGCTGGTCAACTATGGTTTAATAATAGGCCCTACCAAGATAGCACACAAGCATTGTAAGCATTTGCTAATAGGGAGAAGAACATTAAATGTATATTAGTGTCAACCCTAAATGATATATAAGCATAACTTTCTCGCAATTTATCTTGCTAGTGTAAGTGACATACAAATATAGCAGGTTGCTTTGGTTAAATAAAAGGCCCTATATAGATTGTAGTTTTGCTAGAGTAATCTCACTTTACCAAGCAGCCTGAAGAAGTCCAGCCATCCATTTTGGCACTTATTTGCTTAAAACATTTCTTACCATGTAACTTTGGATGCTATGTTATAGAAAAGTCACAGCCTGCTAGACAGAAAATAAAGAATGGGATGAAACACTCAAAAAAAAATTGAAGAGTGGTCATGCTTTTGAATACTGAATTTTGGAACTAAGGATGTGGTATTGGACCTTGGATGTTATTATGTCCATTAAAATTTCTTCAAACAATCTCTATTAGATTATTAACTTTCAGAGACTTACTCGAGTCTTTATAAGTCATTTCAAGATGACTTCCATAAGTAGTTATCGTCCTAAAGACATTTTTTTCTCATGTATATTTGGTGATTATCACAAGGCAAGGGGACTCGCTTAGCACACAAGCACTGTAAGCATTTGCCAATACAAGGGAGGAACTGTGAGTGTAATCCGCTGCATTGGGATTCTCACCCTCTAGCCTTTTTCCTCATTGCCAAATCTTTTGGAGCATGTAATGTTTTATCAGTCACCATTGTCTCACACTTCTTGCTAATGTGGGGATTAACGCAATCATGTATTTTTGTTACGTAATTGACAGCTTCCACAAGCAACATAATTAGATTATGATTTTACTTGTGTGTGTTAAAGCCATCTCAAGATGGCATCCATGATTAATCATTAGCCTAATGACATTTTCCTTCGTGTATTTTTGGTAATAATCACAAGGCAAGGAGACCCACTTAGCACATAAGTACCATAAGCATTAGTGAGGGAAGGAACGGTAAATGAATATTAATGTCAATCCTACATGTCATAAAAGTATAGCTTTCTTATAAATTATCTTGCAAAAGACATATACAGCCATTAAATACCACAATCAAGCACAAGGTACATTGCCCATTGCATGGTCCAGACAAATCAACTACGAAAAATTGGAAGGATATAGAGTAAAGCCTTAAATAGACTTAACCTAAAACATTAACCTTTCCCAGACATATAGATTAAGATCTGCTGGTGATGCTCTCAAACATAATATTAATATTTTCTTTTTATGGCAATTGCATTCTGCAGAATATAGGCCATGGTGTATCATATTTATAGTTTATTGTACCTTTTCAAACATAATCATTCAGCAAAATCCAAATGTATCAGCTTGTTTGAAATTAAAAACACTCAAAGCCACTATACCTTGGGATGCAGAAGGGCCAAAGACTTTGTTGAAGTTAAACATCCTTTGGGAATCTCTTCCTTGCTTGTTGGGATTAGCGATCAACAACTCTCCATTTTCACCGATGTATTCTATAGTAGTTTGTTTTCCAGACTGGCCAGAAAGAAAGGGTCTCACTCTACAATACACACGTATATTTCCTGTGACTCGTAGTGAAATTAAGAATCAGGGAGAATAAATATGGTTTTGATAATGCCCATGAAATTTGCACAATATTGAATTAAATTGAATACAAAACACACCTTTCAGATCTTGCACTTCATTGTACAGCTGCCGATTCTCTGCAAGAACCTTGTGATACTTTGTCGCAGCATTAGCAATTCCCTTTAGTTGTTCTTCTGTATTACATAGAATTTTAACATTCCTTTATAAATAACTAATGTTGCCTTCAATTTCTCTAAATAACACCTATCAAACAGTCGACAAATTACAAACAAGATAGCACATATCTTACCCAACATTGTGATTTCTGTATTGAAGCTCTTTTGCACTTCAATAACTTCTTCCTTTGTCTGTTGAGAGGCCATTCTCATCTCCTGAAATTTCATAGATGACAAAACTTAAAATTCATGAATTTAAGAGTAGATAAATGCACCAAAAGACGTGATAAATGCAAGGTAACGAATAGCATAAAAACCTGAAGTGCTTCAGCATGGCCACTCAGAAAACTTTGGTAATAAGTGTCCTTACACCTCAGACTATGCAACTCCATAGCAGAAATTGCTTCTAGCTCTTCAGTCTTCCTTTTGAATGAGCTAAAAGATCTTCTGTTTCCTTTATTTTTTCAGCAACTCTAATTCAACATCACGTTTTTGTGACTCCAATTGTTGCACATGGTCCTGATCAGTCTTTTTCATCATTTCAAATTCCTCTTTCAAGGCCTGGATAGCAGCCTCACTTTCCTCCCTCTCTTTCATAAGTCGAAACATATCTTGTTCCTTTACCTTTCTCTCATCTTCCACTTGCATTTTATCCATCTGGAAAAGGAATATAAGATAGATTCGGAAGTTACCAATTTCTTCGCAACAAAGAACCAAGGTTACGTGGGTGTATGGGTGTGAGGCACCTAGTGAAGCCATAAAACTTTAGGTGTGCGGGTGCAAAGGTACACGGTATGTAAGGTGCAGACCACCAAAATCAGGTATACAAAGTTATTTATACTATACATCAAATTTGAAATTTGATACTTGAAATATAAGATCATGGAACTTAGTAAAGCTTGAATCAAAATATATCATAAATACCATCAGCCAATTACAAAATAAGCAATATCAAAAGTGTTGAAGAATTGTTATTTACTACATGTAAATCAAAACTACAAAATCATGCAGTTTATAAGTCAAAACATATCTTGCTCCTTTGCCTCTGTTACCTTCCACTTGCATTTTATCCATCTGGAAAAGGAATATAAGATAGACTTGGAAGTTACCAATGTCTTGGGAACAAAGAACCAAAGTTACATGTGTGCGTGTGTGGCTATGCAGCACCTAGAGAAGCCACAAAAATTTGGGCATGTGGGTGCAAAGGCACACAGTATGTAGGTGCAGACAACCAAAAATTGGGTATACAAAGTTACTTTAAACTAAAAACAATAAATTTGAAATAGTAATACAAACTAAAACTTGAATCAAAATAAATCATATTATATAGATATTATATAATTTTAATGCATCAATAAATACCATCAGACAATTACAAAATAAGCAATATCAAAAGTGTTGGAAATTTGTAATTTACTACAAGTAAATTAAAACTGCAAAATCATGCAGTTGTCATATGACATCAGATTTTAACAAAAAAGCAGAAGATTTGTGAATCAAGACAAGTCAATCTCTATTTGCTGGCTGAGAATTTCTGTTGGCTTGCAGTTGTCATATGCCATCAGATTTTAACAAAAAAGTAGAAAATCGTAAATCAAGACAAATCAATCTCTATTTCCTGGCTGAGAATCTTTGTTGGATAGAACTCGAACCATTCAATCTTTGTTTACTGGCTGTTTGTTGAATGGAAGTTTTAAATAAGAGTGAAATCGAATGAATAAAATGATAATAGATATTAGACAAAGTTAGAATTTCGTTTTAATTTTTATGTTTTAGTTATACTTTCGATTTTACTTTTATATTTT
Source organism: Taxus wallichiana var. yunnanensis (assembly GCA_018340775.1). Classification (NCBI taxonomy): domain Eukaryota; kingdom Viridiplantae; phylum Streptophyta; class Pinopsida; order Cupressales; family Taxaceae; genus Taxus; species Taxus wallichiana. The sequence goes on from CM031234.1 coordinate 79,453,999, forward strand.
ATTCTTTTAAATTGGGTACCATAGTTGGGGTAAAGAACCTCAGGTGGGTTGCACCTGGTATGTCTAGGGTGTGGAAAGGGGAGTGTTTCGCACCTGCACAGCTGGTACAGATTCATTTCGAGAGAGAGAAAATTTTGGCCAGGTACACATACCCAAACAACCTTGGAAAAAACACAATGCGTGCAGTCAACTTACATCATGAATATTATTGAGATATCTAGATAACTAACCATTGCCAATCTGGGAAACTTATATTATCTTATTGAAGGAATATGTCCTTCAAGTACTCAATATTTTTGGTGGGATTGCATATATATACAGAATGATGTATATAAGAATTAACAGATAGCAAACATGCTAGAAAAAATCCTCTATTTACAAGATGATAATTATTTCTTGCATCTCTTGTATTACATCTAAAGCATGATTATTGCCTGTTCATGAGTTTTATGTGCCTGCATATTGAGACATGGTAAGAAACAGCTATAAGCATGAAATTCATAGGATCGTGTACCAAATAAGGGGATAGAGCACTACTTCCACATACATATATACATATTGCGTACCCTTATATATGTTTTGTTCCAATATGACTGCATATAGATGTCTGTGCGAGTGTGCATGTGCATGTGTGCGCGTGCGTGTTTGTGTATGTTTGTGCGCGTACACACACGCGTGTGCGCGTGGGAGTGGAAGTGGGCGTGTGGGAGTGGTCATGTGCATGGGCGTGCGCGCATGTGAGTGAGTGTGTGCGCGCGTGTGTGCATACATACACACATCACTATAACAATAGCTAGAATTGCTGCTATACGTGCAGTTACTGTATAAATGCTGGGTGGCATAGCAATTGGAATTTCTGCATAGGATGCCAGGTTGCAATATAGCCTGTTCTAAATGCAATTTGCTAACTATTATGCTTCATATAGTCCTTTGGTGCTTCAGAATGCTTGCATCAACATTAGCCCATCAACAATAACAATACTAGTTGTAAAAACATGTAATCAATTAAACTAGTCCCATCAAAACAAGGCTTAGGGTATTGGCATTTGCATTAGTTTTATCCATGTAAAACAGGATTATTCACACTGAGTAAATGAGCACAATTTCAACTAAAATTGAAGTAAACCGAATATGAATTGCAGGAATAAAGGATCATCGTACACTTGATGGATGCAAAAATTGCGCACAACTTGCATGGGGTAATAGAAAAGATGCAAGCAACAGCAAGAGGTGATTGTACATTCATTGATGCTTAAAAGAATGGAAAACTGAACAAGTAAAGAACAAACTTAATAGAAAGTATGGTTGATCTGTTTGTATGTCTACGGTTAAAAGTATATGAATCTTTTACTTTCATTTGCACAAAGGTTAAATCCTTCCTTGTGGAATGATGAAGAAAGAAAAAGGAAAATTTAATAAAAGAACATTTAGGTAATCCTGGCTTTAGGCACAAAAATAATTTTAAAACAAAAAGTAACAAGAAAAAACCAACCTTTAACTTATGTAGTTGATTCGTAAGAAGCTGTCAGACACATACAATGAAAATAAAACATCAGACTTAACCAAAACACAAGCTCCACAAATCCTGAAAGATCTAAGCAGAAAACTAAAAGTTTAATATGAGACAAAACTATCGTGATTTAATTACAATAATACATCTTATGCATACCTTGATTTCCTCTGCAGTGCCAGCTGCAAGAGCCTCAAGTCCATTTGCCCTTGACACAATCTTATCTTCCCGTGCAATAACTTCTCTGAGTGCATATTTCAGCTGTAACAGTAGATCAATCTCTTGAAATCAATAGCATATCTATAGCAAGTCAAACCAATCATTTTGAAAACCATTAGCTTTTACTTAGAAAAGATTCTCAATTACACAATATACTAGCGCGCATTGCTTTCTCTGAATCCTTTGTAAACTACAATTGAGGGTTTTTCTTGTACATACTTTCTTGATGTGTTCTCCTTGACTTAGAAGGCGCCGTTCAAACTCTTCCATTATTTTCCTCAGCATAAATTCTACTAGCTGCAAAACATTCATCCAATTAGGACCATCTTTTAGGTTACATGCATTCATCAAGTTGCTGAAATTCAGAAGGCTGGAAACAATAAGGTGTAATCTGCAAGCCATGCATTCCAATGAGGACATGTTTTACACTCCATGGACAGATCAGGTTGCTGAAAACTGTTATTAACTAATTAACTTCACAAAACATCTGGTATTAGAATTTAAAGAGCTTACAGATGGAACTTCTTCATTCTGCTTGTCACCAAGGATAGCACTCACAAGATTTAAAAGGGACTGGGACGGTGCATTCTGCATGCAACAGATAAAGGGTGTGCATATTAGAAATGGATTGATATCACAGACACCTAAAAATTATGAAAAAGAAAGAAAACAAAACTCTGAATAAGCATTTTAAAACAATTTAGCAATGCCTAATGTATTTCAACTTTAGCATCCAAATGGGGCTTTTATAGTTACATCAAGACATTTCAACACTCCAGAACTTTCTAGTGCTTGAATGTCTGGATAGCGCATTGCTTTTACTTGAAGAACCTCACGAAACTTTTGTCCAATGTCTTGTATCCTTGCTGATGTTGAATCTACAAGAAAAATAAAATCATGGAATGATAAGTAACTGAGATTGGGATTTGTAAAGGTAATTTAGGCATGGTCAGCTAATACCAAACTGATTTATCATTAATGCATTAAAACAATAAGCTAAATTCCCCTCAAAAAGAGGATTTAAATATTTCCAGGAGAAAATCTCACTGGTGTGTACCTGACATAATAGCACACGACAAAAGACTTTCAACATCAAAGGTTCGCTCTAAACCCACATAACCCCTGCAATCACCAGGCTTTGAAGGAAACTTCCTAATTTTTTACCATTCACACCTGGATATTCATCGGCAACCTGATTATCTAAACCTGCACAGCTATCAAGATCTGGAAGTATCCATCTTTTCCGTGTCTGACTTCCACTTTTAAGAGTGCTGCTGAGAAGTTTTCCATGAGAAGCAGCACTTACTGTGGAATTAATTTCATCAGGGGTGCCTATGTCAGCCCCTTGTTTCAATAAAGAATGACCCTCTATGCCATGTTTCCAATCGTAATATTCTTTTAGAGATAGAAGACAATCCACAACAGTCACCATACTGCCCTGTAGACACCAGTACACAACACTGCTCAAAAAATAGGGTAAAGAAACTTATAGATGCTAAGCAATCTATATCAATAACAAAAACAGAGTGTCCGTGCCTGCTCTAAATCAGATGCTTCAAAAGTTGGAAGCCTTAATTCATCTATTGCCACCAGGAAATTCCTCACATTCTCGAACCGTTGATATGCTGAATGTGCAGCACCTTCCATACTAGTCAGGCCTGGAAATGATATGATCTGCAAACACAGATTACCCTCAATTGGTGTAAAACATTAAAAAAACTAACATACAAAAACTGAAACACTTCTTTCCAGTGTAAATGAAAGGCAAAAGCACAAGATTTTCCAAAATGCCCATGTTCCTTTTGAAACACAATGAAATGCTAATATACAAATCATAATTCCCTTTCATGCAAAAAACCTTAGCAACAGCATGAGGATGGTAAGTCTCCCAAGATTCAAGGCAACTGAAAACCCCTCCCTCCAATATTCACCCAGAAGAGTCTATTAAAATCTGAAGTTTAATAGCATATCTTTTAAGGATCAAAAGGTGAAACTGGAGCTTGATTTTCAATTAAACTCATCACCTGCACCAACAATGTGGGCAAACATGAGGCTCTCAAACCAAGTGTTAATCTCTGCAATTGATTTGAAGAAGATGAACTGAAAATTTGTAGCTGAGTCGACCCTCAATATAAATACTATAATAAATGATTTGTGCAATAATAGGAGACTCAAATGATTACGATAAGAAACCAAGAGGCTTTGCAAAGCCCTGTAGCCCCCTCTTCCAGACACGCAGACACCATAATGGTTATTTTGAGAGTTCAGCCAGCATTATTTTGTACTAAGACCATTTTGTACTAAGACAGTGTGTTTACACACTCAGGTACGCATTTCCTTTAACCTAGCAAATTTCATTTACTAGAATAAAGAGGAGGCAAATGCAGACACCTAAATTTAGCACTTTGGTACTTGATTATACTATATTTGGCTTCTATTCCTTACACATGACTTGTGCACACAAACACAACTAAAAGGCACTATTTTAAACCATTTCTAGACTTGCAATCTCTTATCTTATCTAATCTTATCCCACTGGTCAGAAGCCCATAGGAACAATATTGTCAATCAAAACCCTTACATCTTCTGTACAGGCCTTTATAGAACTTTTTTCTGCCTTACTGGACAGAATCGTCCAGTAGGGCAGGTTTTGCACATTGTTTCTATCCTATTGTGCATTTCTGTCTAGGCCCCTTCTCACAGTCAAATTTTCTGATGTTTATCTTTATTCCCCCTCCTAGCTCCACTTTAGTGTGACACATAGCATGTGGAGTCATATAAATACAAGTTAAACCCACTCCTTTACTCACTTGATAATTTGGCACTCACTTGGTACCTACATGGAAATCACAAGAAAACATCTGATCTTTATCTCTAAATCTCAAGTAAAGTTGTCCTAGTCTTCCCTAAATCAAGAGCAGACATCAATAGCAGCTCTTAAGCAAGTTTGAAACACTTTAAATTCATACAAAAAATATTCCAAACTAAGACACAAGCATTCCAAGTTAAGTCAAAGCAAGCATTATCAAGCATCAAGTGTCAAATCCTAACTACATACATGTAGTTGCATCCAAACAAATGCACTTACATACATGTAGTTGCATCCTAACTACAACTGCACTTACATGTAGTTACGCATTTTAATGCCTCTTCGAGTATTGCTACGCAGTGTTAAAGTTGTGGAGCCTGAATGCAAGTTAAAGTGGCAGTTTATTTTTTCCTTGATTTTGGGAGGAATGCATGGCCATGGATAAAAATAGCATTGTCTTATTAATAGACGGGAGTTGTTATTTTTATGTTTATCTTATTTATAAGCATGCTATATTTAGGTTGTTTGTGGTTGAAGAAAACTTTTACAAAGAGGTGCACAAGTTATATATGTGCATGGATTTACTCTTTGTAGTATGAAAAAGAGAGAGAATTGTATTGTATTCCTCATGACTGAATAAAGGAGAAGTTTGGCTTGTTTCTGGTGGATGTAGCCCAAATTGGGTGAACCACATTAAATCTTGGGTTTATCTTGTGATTGCATGCTTCTTTTATTTTTGTTTTAATTCCATTTTATTGCTCATCTGTGTTTCGATCCTAACAACTGGTATCAGAGCAAGATTTTGTTTTGCAAAAAAGCTCACATGAGGGTTTCTTGTTTGAGTGGGAGCAATGGCAGAAGATAGCAAGTTCAGGGTTGAGAAGTTTAACGGCCAAAACTTTCAGCTATGGAAGATGCAAGTGGAGGACTACCTATATCAGAAGGATCTTTATCTACCATTGAAAGGGAAAGCTTTGAAGCCGTCAACTATGAAAGATGAAGAATGGGATGTTCTTGATCGGAAGGCACTGGGAACCATACGGTTGTGTCTGGCAAAACGGTAGCTTTCAATATTTCTAAGGAAAAGACAATGGTAGATCTAATGGAAAAATTGGGTAAATTGTATGAAAAACCCTCAACCTCCAATAAGGTATTTCTCATGAAAAGTTTGTTTAATATGAAGATGTCAGAAGGTGATTCAATAAATGATCATTTGAATGAATTCAACATGGTTACTAATCAATTAAGCTCTGTAGGAGTAAGTTTTGATGATGAAGTTAGGGCTCTTTTGATTTTGTGCTCATTGCCTGAAAGTTGGAATACTTTGGTTATGGCTGTGAGTAATTTTGTTTTTGGTTCAAACACTTTAAAGTTTGATGATGTTATTGGTGTGATTCTTAGTGAAGAGATGAGAATAAAAAAACACAGGTGAGTCATCTAGTAATACTTTGAGTGTAGAGAATAGGGGAAGACAAAAGGAAAAAACAAAAGGTCTTGGACACCGTGGAAGGTCTAAGAAGGGCAGATCTAAATCTAAAAGCAGGATGGTATGTTGGAATTGTGGAAAAGCAAGACATACAAAGAAAGATTATTGGTCTTTAAAATCAGGGAAAGATCAACAAGAAGAAAGCAAAGAGGAAAACGTAGCAGGTGATGTGTTACAAGATGCTCTTATTCTTTCTTTGGATAGTAAATCGAAATCTTGAGTTTTAGTATTTTCAAGATTATGTTCAAGGAATTTTGGGCAAGTATATCTTGGTGATGATGAGCCATGTAACAGTTTTGGAAAAGGCAGTGTTCAAGTTAAATTGCAGAATGGTAACACTTGGGTGTTGAAGAATGTCAGGCATGTTCCTAACCTGAGGAGGAATCTAATTTCTGCAAGGCAATTAAGAGATGAGGGTTGTATGGTTATATTTACAATGATTCTTGGAAAGTTACCAAGGGTGCTCTTGTGGTTGCAAGAGGTAAGAAAGTAGGTACTTTGTATTTATCCACTATTAGTACTGATCCCTCTTCTATTTTAGCTACTACAGGTATAGACACAACTCTATGGCATCACAGACTTGGCCATATGAGTGAGAAGGGGATGAAGATTTTACATTCACAGGGAAAGTTGACAGATTTGAAAAACATAGACCTGGACTTTTGTGAGCATTGTGTGTATGGGAAACAAAAGCGTGTGAGATTTCTCAGGGTTGGATCAACCAAGAAGGAGCACAAGTTAGAGCTTGTTCATACAGATGTGTGGGGGCCGGCTCAAGTATCTTCTCTTGGTGGTTCACGGTATTGATGATGCTACTAAGAAGGTTTGGGTTTATCTGTATAAAGAAGAAGAAATCTGATGTATTTAATACTTTCAAGAAGTGGAAAGCTCTGGTTGAGAATGAAACAAGTTTGAAGTTGAAGTGTCTCAGATCAGATAATGGTGGAGAGTATTGCAGCAATGAATTTAATAACTATTGCTCACATAATGGAATCTATAGGGTGAAGACGGTTCCAAGAACACCACAGCAGAATGGTGTCGAAAGGATAAATAGATGGAGCGTGCAAGGAGAATGAGATTGCACGCTAGATTGCCCTTAAGGCTTTGGGCGGATGTTGTAGATATTGTTGTTTACTTGATAAACAAAAGACCGTCAAGTGCTTTGAAGGTAGAGTACCCGAGGTAGCTTGGACTAGTAAGAAAGTAAACTATTCTTTTCTGAAAGTTTTGGTTGTGAAGCATTTGCACACATTGATAAAGAGAATAGGATCAAGCTAGAAGCTAAGTCAAAGAAATGTACTTTCATTGGGTATGGCATTGATGATTTTGGATTCTGGTTGTGGAGTTTGGATGAGAAGAAAATCATTAGGAGTAGGGATGTTATTTTCAATGAAAGGGTTATGTACATGGAATAACTACAGGATAAGAAGCTAGAAAAGTTTGAGTATGTAGCACTTGATGAGATAAAAGATAGAGAAGTGCTCAAAGGGCTGGAAAATCAACAAGTTGGCATCAATCCTAGCACATGGCATCGGTGTTGATTCTGTAGATCAAAATCAGTAAGAACAACAAGAGCCTCAAACTCCATAAAGTCTTGTGAGACGTTCTACTAGGGTAAGTAGACCTCCTGCAAGATTATCTTTGTATGAGCTTTACTATTGTTTATTGACGGATGGTGGAGAACCAGAAAGTTTTGAAGAAGCAATGCAGTAGAAACTCAAAAAAATGGGAGCATGGCATGGATGAGGAGATGGACTCCTTGGAACACAACCAAACTTGGGATTTGGTTCAATTGCTTGCAGGAAAGAGAGCATTGCAAAACAAGTGGGTTTACAGGTTGAAAGAAGAAGGTGGCAAAAAGAGGTACAAGGCAAGACTTGTTGTGAAGGGATTTGCACAAGAAAAAGGTATAGAATTTGATGAAATTTTCTCTCCTGTTGTTAAAATGACTTCCATTAGAACTATTTTAAGTTTGGTAGCTGTGGAAGATTTGCATCTTGAACAATTAGATGTAAAAATTGTTTTTCTTCATGGTGATTTGGAGGAAGAAATTTATATGGAGCAGCCACAAGGATATGAAGTCAGGGGGAAGGAGAAATTGGTGTGCAGATTGAAGAAGAGCTTGTATGGCCTTAAACAAGCTCCAAGACAATGGTATTTGAGATTTGATAGGTTCATGATAGAACAAGGTTACTCTAGATGTCATTCTGATCACTGTGTTTATTTTAAAAGACTAGATAATGACACCTATATTATCTTGTTGTTGTATGTGGATGACATGCTTGTGGCAGGGTCAAACATGCAGGATATAAATGAGCTAAAGAGACAATTAGCCAATACATTTGTCATGAAGGATTTAGGTGCAACAAAGAAAATTCTTGGCATGAGAATCAATAGAGACAGAAAGAGTAGAATATTGACTTTGTCTCAAGAAGAGTATGTGAACAAGGTGTTGGACAGTTTAGGATGCAGATGCAAAACTAGTGAGTACACCGTTGGCACTTCAAGTTGAGTAAAGAACAGTGTCCTAAAACACATGAAGAGATTGAATATATGTCCAGAGTTCCATATGCTTCAGCAGTTGGAAGTTTGATGTATGTTATGGTATGCACAAGACCAGACATTGCCCATGCAGTGGGAGTTGTCAACAAATACATGAGTAATCCAGGAAAGGAGCACTAGAATGCAATCCAGTGGATTCTTAGGTACTTGAGAGGGACCAGTAGAAGACACTTGCGTTGTGGAAGGAAAGAGGTTTCCTTACACAATTATGTTGATGCAGACATGGCTAGAGATTTGGATGGTAGGAGGAGCACCACAACTTATGTATTCACTGTTGGTGACACGGCAGGCAGTTAGATTTCTAAACTGCAAAAGATTGTTGTCTTGTCTACTACAGAGACAGATTATGTTACTGCTATAGAAGCAAGCAAGGAAATGATATGGATGCAAATGTTCATGGAAGAATTGGGAAAGAAGCACAAGGATTACAGGGTTATTCAACGATAGCCGAGTGCAATTCATCTTGCAAAGAACACAGCATTCCATTCAAGAACCAAACATATACAACTCAGGTATCACTTCATTAGATCAGTTTTGGAGGATAGATAACCAAGTTGAGAAGATCCATACAAGTCAAAATCTTGTTGATATGTTGACAAAGGTAGTGACAAAAGAGAAGTTAGCACTTCAAGTTGAGTAAAGAACGGTGTCCTAAAACACATGAAGAGATTGAATATATGTCCGAGTTCCATTTGCTTCATGTATGTTATGGTATGCACAAGACCAAACATTGCCCATGCAGTGGGAGTTGTCAGCAAATACATGAGTAATCCAGGAAAGGAGCACTAGAATGCGATCAGGTGGATTCTTAGGTACTTGAGAGGGACCAATAGAAGACACTTGTGTTGTGGAAGGTAAGAGGTTTCCTTACACGCTATATGTTGATGCGTACATGGCATGGCTAGAGATTTGGATGGTAGGAGGAGCACCACAAGTTATGTATTCACTGTTGGTGACACGGCAGTTAGATTTCTAAACTGCAAAAGATTGTTACCTTGTCTACTACAGAGACAGAGTATGTTACTGCTACAGAAGCAAGCAAGGAGATGATATGGATGCAATGTTCATGGAAGAGTTGGGAAAGAAGCAGGAGGATTACATGTTATTCAGTGATAGCCAAAGTGCAATTCATCTTGCAAAGAACTCAACATTCCATTCGAGAACCAAACATATACAACTCAGGTATCACTTCATTAGATCAGTTTTGGAGGATGGACAACTGAAGTTGGAGAAGATCCATACAAGTCAGAATCTTGCTGATATGTTGACAAAGGCAATGACAAAAGAGAAACTGGAAGGTTGTTCGGCTTCGATAGGTCTTCAAGATTGATCTTGAAGAAGAGAAACAAGTCAAAGAAGAGTCTGAGGATGAGCTGTAATAGTGGGTTACAACAATCAGTCTCCAAGTGGGAGATTGTTAAAGTTGTGGAGCTTGAATGCAAGTTAAAGTGGCAATTTGCTTTTTCCTTGATTTTTGGGAGGAATGCATGGCCATGGATAAAAATAGCATTGTCTTATTAATAGACGGGAGTTGTTATTTTTATGTTTATCTTATTTATAAGCATGTTATATTTAGGTTGCTTGTGGTTGAAGCAAACTTTTACAAAGAGGTGCACAAGTTATATATATATATATATATATATATATATATATATATATATATATATCTATGTGTGTGTGTGCACGTGTGCGCGCATGGATTTACTCTTTGTAGTATGAAAAAAAAAGAATTGTATTGTATTCCTCGGACTTTGAATAAAGGAGAAGTCTGGCTTGTTTCTAGTGGATGTAGCCCAAATTGGGTGAACCACGTTAAATCTTGGGTTTATCTTATGATTGCATGCTTCTTTTATTTTTGTTTTAATTTCGTTTTATTGCTCATATGTGTTTCGATCCTAACACACAGGCGATGCTAGTGTGTCATAACCCAAAACGCCGACCCTTTTTACGGGTCCTTCAAGGAGAGATAGGATTTCAACAAAAATCATTGATTACAACGACATCTTTGTGCATCCAAAGTGCAACTAAAAGCGAAAAAAGGCATTACAGACAAAGACAACAGCATTGTTGGTTGTAAACCTGACTTGAAAACCAGCAATAGTCAGGGGACAGCAGTCCCTCTTTATGGGAGAGGTTCCCTTATTGAACACACAAACAAACAAGCAAACCAACTTATTTACAAATGTACAAACTATCAATCTTTTAAAGAGGATTTTGATGCCTTAAATGTTTCCATCTCATAAGATTCTCAATATAAAAGAAAAGGATGCAGAAGAATTAATGATTTAGAAAGTGAGGAAGGCAGCACTTTCAGATATATAGATCTCATAATGATATCTTACTTATGTATGCATGAAAAATAAAACCTAAATCATACACATCCGAATACATGAGATATATGCAATAGACACAAAATTCTAAAGATAACATCGATTGGGAGAACACAAAGTTTCTTGTTCAAACATATATAATCCACATGAGTCGATAAAAAGCAGAGATAAATAGAACACAAAAAAAGGTGAGAATAGAACTTCGTATTGATTACAAAATTCATTGTCTCTACATCAAAACATCAAAATCCAACCCCTCGAATGACATGGAGAGCTCTTTAAATAGCCCCTAGGGCGGTTACAAATGAGTCTTTTCAGTTGCCTTTCTTTTAATCAAGTGTTTATATTATTAAGTTGGCCCCACTTAAATATTACATGACTAGAACAAAAGGTGGCCAACTTAATAGAAATAAATACATTAATTAAAAGAAAAGCCTAAGAGCTAGCCATTGGAGCACTTGAAGAGGTTGTCGCCAAAGTCTTCACTTTCAGTATTTGATTTCGAACTTCACCAATACTCTTGCTATCTCCATACCCCGAGGAATAGTGGTGTTGGTAGTGGCATGAGTCCAACTTCCCAAACAGTCTTCCATGTCCTTTCCAAACCCTGCATTGTCCAAGAATCCTTTATTTGCCTCTTTAATTGAAGTTTGCAGAGCACAAATCTCTTCCATTTTCTCCTTTGAAACAGTGACTGATCTGAACAAATCCTCCTTGACAAATGCTTTGAATTTTGCCTTGATTTCTTGGACAAGTGTATTTCTCCTCAGAATTTTCTTTGTGAAGCTGGCAATGAAGATCTTGGAATTTAGATATAATACAAGCCTAAAATGCTTCTCCCTTTTGCAGCATGTTTCTTAGTTCATCAATTGCTTCATCAAGAACTTTCATCTTCCAATCGATGTTGAATACCCATTGCTTGGTCAAATTATTCTTTGGATCATCAAACACTTTGTTAGCCAAGAGAACCTACATATTTGTTTCACTCATGAGTTTGATGTCTTGAATACATTCAGTCCACATTTTCAATTCCCTCATCAAACTACTGAGTGTTGTAGTAAACTTCAATCGTATACCTGTGATTTGATCATATGCCTTGTAGGCTTCCTCAATGAAGTTGAGGCCAATGACTAACATTTCCTCCACCATAGCTTCCATAGCTTTTCCATAGGCAAGCATGCTTATGGATGTCCTTAATAACTTGAACTTCTTCATTGGTGAGGACAGTAGGAGGCATTGCATTCAAAGGAGTTGGATCAATCACCTTATCACTTGCTAGCAGAGATTTGATAAAATCAGAGAGAGTTTGTATATGTTCCTCAAGTTGTTCTTGAGACTGTTTCCCCTTTTCCACTCTCTCAATCACCCTGGACATTATTTCTTTTAAGTTATGCACTTCACTCTCAGGGGTAGACTCTCCCAAAGGGATCCTTGTCAATTCCAAATCACTCAACACCAAATCTTTCTCATCTTTATCCATTTTAGGCTTAACAATCTCCAAAAATTGTTGGCCTTGAGAATCAGACACCAATCTAGAAGTAGTTCTTGCTTTCTTGGCAGGTGGAGCTAGAGTTGTTCCTAGGAGAGCAGCCACTGCATCAAATTTGGGAGCAACAATCTTAGATGAAGTCTTTCTTTTCTTACTATCTACAAACGGTTGAACCCAAGAAAAAGAAGTGTTAGAAGGAGGAACAATAGGCCCCAATGCTAGAGTGCTCATTGACCCTAAGGTCTGTGCAGCTACTACTTCTAAAACAGATGTTCCAATATTAGAAATGGGTGTTTCCTTGACCGGAGTTTCTTTGATGATGATTCGAGGCAACCACCGTCTCACTTCTGAAGTGTGATCCTTTTGCTTATCATCTTCTTCTTCTTCTTTTTCTGTGTTGCCCCCTTCAAGGTTGTTTTCTTCATGTTCTCCTGTTTCTTCTTCTTCATCTCCACAAACATCAACAATTTGCTCAATATCTGGCACTATTTCAGATTGCTTTGGAGAAGATAACTGCTTATCTTCTTCAACTACTTCTCTCCTTTTTCCATCCTTTTAACCTTCACCTTTTTGGTATACACCAAGGTTGAAGTTCCAAGAGGGGAAGGAGCAGTCCGAGTTGGTATCTCCTGTAGGAGTAGAGGCCTCTCTTTGAGATGAAGATGCTTCTGAGAAGGGATGTCACTGCTTTTTTTTTCAGACTCTCATTTTCCTATCAAACTAAACCTTAGTCCTGACCAAGACTGGGTTTATGATCTCTTGCAAGTTGTCCTTTTCCTTCTTAAACCAGTCAATGGTTTCACGGGGAGTATGTCTGATAGTTGTGTCAAACTCAAGAGACTATTATTCATCATCATCTTGCATTTTTTCAAGTACCTTATAGATGCCAAAATCCTTGATTTGTTGTAAAGAAAGACGACCATAGTATCTTCTCCTTGCTTCATAAGTATATGAGCAATCTACCCAATAGTCTTCCACATCAATAAGGTGATGGAAGGACATCCTTACATTGTTGTCAATGAAACCCTTGATATCAAAACGGACCTTTTCTAAAAGAAATGGAAATTAAAAGCAGCCACCGTTCTCTCAATATTCCTACAAGTATAATTGCCCGAGTGATAGGGAATTGTATACCTCCATGTATACCTCCAATCTTCTTGTCTTTGCAAGTTCTATGCAGTTATCTAGCTGCCTACAAATCTCTACCAGGGCAATCTTGTCATTGCAGAACATAGGGAGCTTGTAGGGAGAATCTTAAAAGCATGCCAACCTGATGTAGGAGAACTTTTTGAATTGAACGTAATAGCTGTCATAAGTGGATATCAACTACTTAGCTTCCTCAGAAAATCTTTTGGTTGTGTCTCCTTCTAAAAGTCTAACTATGTACATTGTGAAGGCATCATTGACCCTCCTAAAATGATGATTGTTGTTCTTCAGGGTCAATTTTGAATAGTACTCATATACTCGAGCATTTTTCTTGGTGTCATCTGGAGAAAGACCCACCATTCCTCAGTACGCTACAATGGTGTACATTAGATAAGAGTTCATATAGAAGGTATGAGTTTTATGCACATTAGCCAACTGTTCAATTAGGTTGGTACAAATGATTTCTCCCAGGTCAAATTTTGTTTCCCCTCACATATGATATTGATGAAAGGACACATCCAAAAATGAAATTCATTGCTTGCAGGAGCCCCATTATCCTGGATAGGAGAATAATGATGTCGAAAGTTCTTTAAAATCACTTTGGTACATGGTTTTAGGCAATCTAGAAGCTCCTTTCTTTGGGTTCTTGAACCAAAATTTGGCCACCATATACTTATATTTATCAGGTTCTTGATCAAACAAGTGTTGAGCTTGTGCCATGGAAAGGACATTAGCATCTTCAAATATTGGGATTCCAAGAGCAACATTGATACATCCCACGTCCAATTTGGCAATTACATGTCCCTAAGAGTCTGTGATTTCTCTTGTATTAGGGTCAAAATGGGAAGCACACGCCAAAATTGTGTCCACACATTGAACTGAGACAGGGAAACCTCCTGCATGTGCTATCCCACAATCTTTGATGTGTTGAGCCTGCATGGCTAGATTTTCTACACACCAAAAAACCTAGCACCATGAAATAAATCTCCCTCATTTACCGGTGAGGCTCCCGTGTAAGATTTTGTCGCTTTATATTTCCTTAATCGTGTAACTCATGAATCATAGCTATTATGATGATCATACAGCAAGTATGCAATTGTAAAAGAAAGGAAAAGTCTCGAAGAGGAAAATAATAGGAAACGGGTAAAAAAGAGGTTGTCAGGCAACCCAAGCAATAGTTTACGAGTTGATTGCATACACATAGATTAAAACAAATAGATCATTAAACACAGATTTCAAAACAAAGAAAACTTTTAGATCTAGATCTATAATAACACAAAGCCTATGAATAGATCTAGAAAGAGAAAGAATCAAAATGCACCGTTGACACAAAGTTCTCCGAAATCTCTTCTCTATTCCTCTCACATAAATCGGGGTTTCACTCAAAATCTAAAACACCAAAATGTTGATTACAAATTCCGATCCTCAGTTGGTTCTTCCTCTATTTATAGTGTATAGAGGGCAATTACAAATAGGAAGCTTTAAATGAATTCTCGCATGTAGAAGCTATGAAAAGGGAAACAATGGGCAATCTTCCTCCTGAATTCCTCTTTGGATGACATGCATGATTTAGAATCGAAAAATAGAACCTTCTATTTTACATGTTTGCCACCTATTTCCAAGTAATTGACTTCTTCAAGTAATGGCTTTTAAACCAATCACTTAAGCTTTATAATTTAATTGATTGTTCAATTATTTTGTCGGAGAATAAAAGAAAGAGAAAAAGAAATAAGAAGAAAGTCAGCAACCCTCTCGCCTTGTTCTTCTTCCATATTTTGCATGTGGTTGACTCTTTTGCCTTTGATTCGACCCAAACTAGATTTGGAAGCTATGCATGAATGTGATTTGCTTGTGGGTATTGCCTTTGACCTGTCTTCCCTTCTATCCTTGAAGCTTTTGTAATTCTTCTTCGACATGCACCAAAGGCAATGTTTGTCGTAAATAATTCAAACAAAATTCATCATCTTTTATTTAAAATTACATAAGAGCAATTTTAAATTCTGAAAGCACTACGGGTGAATGTAAACACAAGTAAATTCAATGAAGGCTTCAATCGGAAGATTCAAGCACATGCACAAGCTTCTGAAAGGAATTCTCCATGCACTAACTTCTACACGGGCTGCGTTAGAAACAAGAGGATGAATTTTTGTTGGAAGCCTTTGCAATTATGAGATCTGGATCTGTCAATTAAATCGGTGATATGTTCAGGGCCTATGTCTGTATCATTGACTTCAACAAATTTGGAAGCTATGCATGATTCTGCTGATCTTTCTCTTTCATCATGCTTCAACATGGCTGGAACAATCTTTGTCTGAGCTCTTTTTCTTTAATTTTGTCGGAATCCCTTGCAATTGGATCCATTTGTGCAGATCTGGCAACTTCTTCAGATTCGAAAGATATATTCAATATATCTAACATTGATTTGAACTTCTTTTCACTGATATGAGCACCTGTGATGAATACATGCAATTAATTTAGACAAAGATGAAGTCCAGAGAATGAATACTTGATTTCTGTCACCAAAAATCTGCATATGAAGCTTGCTGCCCTAAAATTTGAGGTTTTGTTTGCATGCAAAGCAAGCAAAAATATTATTTAATTCACCAGAGCGCTTATACCAACATGCAGATAATTATCATAGCAAGAATCAAGCCATTCACCAGAGCGCTTATACCAACATACGATAATTATCATAAAGCAAAGAATCAAGCCATTCACCGGAGCGCTTATACCAACATACGATAATTATCATAGCAAGAATCAAGCCATTCCAACCCTAGCGCCAAACCTCAAGCTCCCCGCAATGAAAAACACTCTTTAATGCAAAACGTCCTTCCTTTGGCGCCAAAACTCTGTCCCAGTGCTGCAATCCTTTGCAAAAAGAATTAATTAATTCTTTATTATGGCATCGCATGCTTATATAACCCTCACCATTCTATTTTTAATAATTGCCCTTCCTATTTATGGCACTTTAACTAATAAACAATCATGTTTATTCACCCAAATTAGGCGCCCAATTATGCATGTTGCGGTTGCTTTTAAATAAATTTATTTTATTTATTTTTAGCATGCATCCTTGACTTCTCCTTAGCTCTTCCATTTGCATTGACTTTCCTTCTATTTATGGCAGTACAATTGGGTGAATAAACCATTAATAAATATTAATTAAATGCATTGTTATTCACCCAAGGTGGATTGCATTTTTTAGCAAGGGTAATTTCCAAAAATAGGAAGTCAACTTTGATGGGAATTTCTACCCTGCACTGTAGCTCCAGAAAGCTGGTGCTTTAAATAATTTTTCTTTATTTTATAATGAGAATTTTTACCTTGCAAGGCAAATAAAAAATTCCCGCCCGCCGCGCCTCTAATTTTCCCATCGCAACGTAAGTGACTTTGACTTCATGGGAAAAAGTACCCTACAAGGTAGATAAGAAATTCCCGCCTGCCTGCCACTACTAAAAATCCCATTGCAACTTACACTCATTAATTCCAAAACTCGCGACTTGCTAGAGAGGCTTTTTGTGCATGACTTCATCTTTTTGGTCGAAATTTGCATTCTGAGGTTGATTCCTTCTAGTCTTGCGTCAATAGATGATCTCCAGATGCTTCAGGCAATTAAACAGACTATACTGGACAAGGAACAAACCTAGGGGAATTTCACAGAGAAACTGCAGAGAAAACCAGAGAAAATGCAAAAGAAATAAATAAAAATGAAAATGTTGCCAGAAGTTGCAGACAATGCCCTGAATTCATTCCTAGTGAAAACCCTATTGAGATGAGTGAATACTGGCATGGAAAACTTCAACAGACTCAACCGGAGCACAATTTACTTCAAACGAGGCATTTTTATTCAATAAATAATTATATAAAAAATTCCCGCAGACAAAACTTTACAAAGGGATAAAATGAGTTTTGACATCTAGGTATTTGTCGAAATTGGCTCATATGATTTACTAGGAATATCTTAACGTAAAATAGACATCTTCTGGCAATAAAACACGAAAAGCCCGTTATTTTAAAAGAACAAAAAATTTTAAACATGGGGTAGTCTCGATTTCAAGGTAAAATTTGGAGACACCAGAGCCACAGTGAGGATTCGTGTCGTTGATTCGTGCCTTAAATCGTTGAAATTCAAGTGTTGTACATCTATATCTCCTATATTAGGTACGGAGGTCTCAAGGGACGAAAGATGCTCGTGCCCTTTATAGTGAACCTTCATAATGACAAAAGAGAGCCAAGGAACAAGTAGAAGAGAGGTTACTTGCGTAGGAGCAAAAAAAAAAAACAAGAGGGCACAGGACTGGATTCACCTCGGAAAGCCCATGAGGGCTAAAGAAATTCAACCTTCGACTACTTGAATGAATGGCAGCCTTCTCGGGAGCGTAAAACACTTCAAATTTTGAAAATGGTTGAGAGTGACTGCGCTACGGCTAAACAACTTAGAACGGATGTGTAAAACTTTGTTGTGGATCGTGACGGTGAAAATGAATAACCATCCATTTTATATAACCCCGTTGCAAAAAGACCGACTTTCTAAAAAATTTGAATTTAATAGCCAAAATACACACATTTTGGGCAAGTGACAACAAGCACACAAACTAAAAAAAAAGCGTAGAAAACAATTGAATAGAACCATCCAACTCCAAAGAGGTCCTTTTAGGCACGTTGTCCAAGAGCAAATAAGATAAGATAATTATATTAATGTCCAACGAATGACCGCAAATGTAGATCAATGGGACTGTATAGTACAATGCAATAGGTGCTGTAAGGGAGACCCGAAGGGGTCATCCAAACAATAAAAGGAGAAAGAAGGAGAGGAAAGGAGGAGGGGAAACAAGAGCCGTTATGGCCGGAGAGTGCAAATGGATGGAGTCAAGAGGAGGGGGACGAAAGAATCCCACCACCGGCACTTTCACCTATCATCTAAGGTCGATCAAAGTAACCGGTAATATGCCCATGTCTTGTAATTTAAACCGTGGGAAGATTCGGACACTGGTGTCTGAAAGAAGGGTGAGCAAAATGGGCCCTCTACGTTCTCCCCCGGACAAACGCAACCTCTCGAGAGGGGACCCCCGACTAGGAGGTAGCCCCTGGTCCCGGCAGATCTGGTTTGGGAGTCTCGAGCCGATATCGTGCCTCTTGATGCCCCTCACCGAGGGAAGCACCGTAAAGAAAGAAGTAATTTGTAGAGTAGCAGCTCATTTGGGAGGAGACTGAAGGGTCTCATTCCGGAGCTTGAGAGCCTCCTACAAGTAGAGAGCAAGACACCATTTATCACAATGTACTTGAAGAAATCTGCAAAAGTCGGGTGCTCTCGAAATAAGCAATGGAATCTCCCTCTGATCTCATAGTAGATAGGACACCTGAAGATGAAGTGATCCTCCGTTTCAATCTCCTGGAGAGAATAGAGCTGGCAAATCCTCTGAGAGCGATCCAGCCTAGTAATCCTCCACGCAGAGCCTGTGAGAGCCCACTCTAAACTAGCCTAGGGAAATGTGGAGTGCATGTAACCAGTGTCGGGCGATATACACGGGCCGGCTGATAAGCCCGTCTATGATCTCAAGAAAATGTGCAGCATAGAAAGCCATCTTAGGGCGAAGACCATCCGGAGGGCTGATCCAAGTGTACTGGGTGAACTGCCTGATAAATGTCTTCTCTGATAATCCTATGCATATCCTCGCTACTCCGTAGAAGAGGTGGGCAGGTGCATCAAGGGAGTATCTGTAAGGTGGGAGACGTCCATCTGAATCCCGAGAGATCCGAGAAGACGTGAGACTCCGGCATACCAGCAGCGGGAACGACCGCTATGATCAAAAAGAGCAATAGCCTTTGAGGAATGGTAGGCGAGGTAGAGATACCTATCCTTGCCAACAGAAGAGCCTGAGAGACTCCGAATGCGATGCAAAAGCGAGACCAAGCTAAATATAGTCTCCAATCTAAAGGGATGAGCTTCGAACTCGGCCAAGATGATATTATGCGGAACTGTCTCTCTGCACCTGATGATGCATCTGAGCATGAGGATCTAGACCCACTCAACTGTAGCCCAATCGGAGTCAAGCAAGGATGGTCCCCAAACCTCTGGAACCATAGAGAACTGTGGATCAAACAAGAGAATCTGAGAGTGACATCTTCAACAAGATGTCCTGGAAATGGTGGCGAAGCACTCTCTCCAAGATTGCCAAAGAGCCATAACCCTTGTGACACAGGTGGTGAGAGGTAGGCCAAGATCAAGCAAGGGCTAGTAAACAAAACTCCCAAACTAAGTATAGAGCCGGTGATCTCAATCTCCTCCCCACGGTAGAAGAAATGGCAATCTAAACTCTTCTACCTATCAAGATCATGACTTTGGTTTTACCAAGGTTAATCGTCAACTGTCTATGGTCGCTATAGAGGGCTAAGGCGTCTAGCTATCTCTCAGTAGCCCTCCGCGAAAGAGGCAAAGAGGACAACATCATCCGCAAAAAGGAGTATGTAGATCAACACCTGGTGAAGAAGACAACCATCACCTTCCGGATATGGTCCCTGAGAAAGTCCTCCAACTCATCAATGTAGATACACAAATCACAAATCACAGACGATGCAAACACAAATCATTTCAAACATGTTCTCCTATGCACACCCAGATCAGTCCAAAAGCTCACGGAAAGCTAAGTGCACTTATCTTCTTGTCAATTTCTATATTTAGTATGTATCCTAATTAATTCTACTTCCCTATATCATTTATTGTACTTTCAAACCTACATATTTGTTTGTTAAATATAAATTTAATAATATGAATGTACACACTTTCCAGATTTCAAGCCTAAATAGATATAAACCCCGATAAGGGCCTAATATAATCAATTTAGGGTTAAATCACAAGGTTGGTTCAATTGGGTTCCTCCTAGATAAACTTGTGTGCACAAAACCCTATTGATGGTACTCAAAACGTGTCTAACAAACGTAAAAATTAAAAAGTATTAGAAAAGATGATCTCGCAACCTTCCACTAGTTTGGGATACATGTCTACTCGTGTATCATCAACTTGATCCGCATGCCCTCGGCCTTGGGACTTATTCCTACCAACATTTACACATCGCAACATATGTGCAATATTACTATAAGTGAAATCTAGTCCACGCACATTCATTCATGTCCGTGTTTGCACTGCGTCTCATGTAAACCCTCTTGTTTGCATTCTTTTGTGCACATGGCCAAGCCTTAGGATCTCGCGCATCTCACTTGCATGGCTTGTATACTTGCACCTCAAGCGTTTGACAAACTTAGTGTCTTTTCTTGGGGTCAACATTTCCCATACTAGATTTGTTATTTGTCCTCGTAGTCTCAAACAAGGTCTCATTCTCGCTTGCAAAGACGTCCATCATTGATCTCTCTAACACTTTACCTATATTCTCGGTGTAGCTCATTTTGAAGGAATTCCCACTGGTCTTTAGTGGCGATGACCAAAGATCTTCAACATTTCCATCTCCTCAATCAAGCCTTCTAGGGTCCCTACCTCTGGTGTATCTATTGATTTCTCTGACAACTTTTTCCATTTCGATCAAATTCCTTATAGTTTTCATGTGTAGTTATCTCCTCCCTTATCATCCTTTCTTGAAGTTCTCAAATGTATCCTTTATTGTGTGCAACGGTCTAGTTTGTCCTTTACATGTCTTGCGTCCCTTATCAATTAGATCCTTTGAATTTACTCGCTTCCCTATAGATGTGTGCATCTATTTTCTGCCATGTTTTTCTTTTTGTTGTAGTGCACTCAACAATAAACTCTCGTCAACGTGAAAAGCAAATCATACATATTCTTTGATCGCAACTCGTAAAGAGTCAAGCTCTATTGCAACTTCCTCTATGATTTTCTTCCAAGCCCCTAGATCTCAAGAAACTTTGTCTTTCAATACTCTTCTTTTGTTTCTTGTTTTGCAGAATCCCTTCTACCAAACGTTTTAAACCATCTCCAATTTTGCAATAAACTCTAACTCCTTTATGTTTGTGCCATCCCATACTTAAGGAATTTCTCGCTCCATCTTCCTAAGTTCTAACAATCCACTACTTTTAACTCCTTTTGCTAAACCTCTAAGCATCATAAAACAATTCCACTAGTGCAATTGCTTCCATAGCTGCCCATTAAAAACATTCCGCTAGGATCCCCTAGCCACATTCCTAGATCAGCTTGACCTTCCCGGACTATATCTTTTCCATGTAGAGGTGTTTGCTCCAAACTTTCACACATAACCTCATCTTTAAACCCTAAAAATTGTTGGAACAAACTTCTTAGGCACTCTCTTGTTAGTTGTTCATCGTGTATCCTTACAAATCCCTCAAATTCCTCCTACTCTTCAATCCTTCTTTTCAATTCCTTGGACCCCGAACTAGTATTGTCCATTCTTCCTTCTCTTGCATCTCAACACTTTTTCAACCACCACATCTCCTTCAATAGGTCCTTCTTTGCCTATCAATCCTCCAAATTTTCCTCAACTACCTTTACATGGTCATTACTTTGCATCTCCTACCTCGGGCCACCTCCTATCATAAAGCTTCTACATTCTTTTCTCTTGCATCCGCATCCTTTTGTGTGGCTCCTAACCCCTACGTGGTGATGCCTCGTCCTTTCACACATTGTGATACATGTTCCTTTGGAGCTTTATCTTCTCCCAAATCTATCGTGGATATCAAGATTTCCTAGGTTGCGCTCAGTATGCTTGATTCCATCGGTTGAGTGCCTTTACTTGGCATGGCCATCCCCTTCCCAAGTCTAACTGGTGGTCTTGGTTCTTCACTTCCTTGGGTCCCAGTTTGCATTGACTTTATTCCCGCAATAGTCCTTACACAATTTTTGCCTTATCGAAAACTCTTTGCACTAATTTTATGTGTTTACCGAAAATCTTGATGGAGCCTCGATAATAACCTATTATCCATTCTTGTATGGTGACAGGGGAACTTTTTCTTCTTCTCAAGTGTTTGATTAACCACCTTCCCTTTCTCTTCGCCTCCAACGCAAACAAAGCGGTTTCTCTTCACAGCGGCCTCTATGTAGCCAATTCTTTATCAATCATGACTCATCTAGTCAACAACCCTACAAATCAAAGTTGCTTTCTCTGGAGTCTTTATTAGGATTTCCCAAGCCTTATTTTCTTTGACTTGAAAATTTGAACCAGCTTCACCGGCCCACCATCCACTTGAAAACTCATATGTTTCCTCTCCCGCAAAGGTCATGTGATGTCAAAATCTTACAGCATGAAACTTCACAATCTTTCTCCCATTTTTGTGCTAGAAATCCCTCTCTTTGTTGCGCCACATGAACCCATTTACCTCCTTCCAAACACAAATTTGTGCTACATCCTCGTATGCCGCTAGCCTTGTCCTCCACAAAATGTTAAATTTCTCACCTTTTTATTTTTCTCCTTTCATATGTGTGGCCGATCTTGCCTTTGCATGCGCGTTTGTACTTTCAAGTCATTATCATGAGCAAGGAATCTCTAAAGGAGTTAACAAAGAATATCTAGAGCTAGCCAAGACACTAAATGTTGGCTTTTGTATGTTGCACTCACCCACTCTTTTCAAGCGTCATAAGCGCATTATGGTTTCTCTAATCTTCCTATTTTCAAGACTCTTTTACGTTTGTGTAAACTATGGACCGAACGCCACTTTGTTCAATACCTTTCTTCAAGGCACACATATCCATCACTTTGTTGAAGTTTAGCCTCCTTACTTTTCGCGGGAATGTAATCGAGGCAACACCGCACCATTCATCTAGCTCTCTTGACTTTTTGTGTTGCTACTCCTTTCTTTACCCATCACATAATTCCTCCAACTTTCTTGGGGTTCTTCACCTTCTCAACGCTAAGCACCCATCGTTGTGTCTTCACTTGTGCAATAGCACATTTCGTAACACCATTTCCTACCAAGCTTTTACTTTGACTTCCCTATTTACACTTGCATGCGCAATTCCAATATGT
Organism: Taxus wallichiana var. yunnanensis; assembly: GCA_018340775.1. NCBI lineage: Eukaryota > Viridiplantae > Streptophyta > Pinopsida > Cupressales > Taxaceae > Taxus > Taxus wallichiana. The sequence goes on from CM031234.1 coordinate 79,477,500, forward strand.
AATATCATCGAATTTTTAAATCCACATTACACATGCCAAACTCAAGGATTCTTCTTTTGCCTTTGCCCATACATCATCCTCATCTTCTTCTACGAACTACAAGCTCTTCCCGGTATTCAGATCCGGTCCTTTTGCATAGATAACTTGTAAATATTGGTGTTATCCTCTCCCACATCTACACTTTCCACATACATGAAACTAAAGCCTTCATCCAAGGGTATCACCACCGTTTGCCCATTGTTCTCGAAACTCATAAAACTCTACTTAAACCACAGCTCTGCATTTGCATAGCACCACAAGTGACTTAGTAATGTTGGATAGCTATCTCCCTCAACAATCTCAATAACCTTGAAATCTACAACAAACAGTAATCACAAGAACTCCAATTGTGCATTCTTCGTCATCATATGGGCCTCGCTTTTGTCTTACTTGCCATATATAGGACATTCTTTGAATACGGCAACACAGCCTTCCAATCTGAAGCCACCGTTACTCAAAATATTCAATTGTGCACTGCGCATCAACATAAATATTTTGTCTCATAATTGTTGATTCTCTCAATGATCAACCGCTTTTTGATCATATGCGGCGCTTTGTATGCACAAGTACCTTTCGCCTTTAGCATTTCCTTTTCATTGTCATGGGTTTCTTTAATAAAGAGAGAACTTCACCCAATTCCCATGAGCTCTCTCAGAGCCCGCAACTCTCCTTGGAGGCTCAATCACCTCTCTTGCCTTGACCATAATGGCCTTCTATTTTACAAAGATTGGGATACACTTTCACTTTCACCTTCTATTTTAATGCTAATGTTCAAGCCTCCTCGTAGTTCTTCCACTTCTCTGTGAAGATCGGAGTTGGTCCGGATTCACTATCACCACACCTACTCCCTTCGCTCATACAACGCAAGCATATCCATTACACCACATTTAAACCAGTTCCCAAGCATGGGCACTGCGGCCTCATGCACCGCCATGATCAACCCCTATTCTTGGCTAGAAATTTGTAAGCCTTAGCCTCGCCCCATGCTTGAATCACCCGACAATTCTCAATACCATAAATGTTCGTCTCACACACTTGACACCATCAAACAACTTCGACCGTCTTAGCTCTTCACAATAATGGGTGATTCTTCTTCATATGACCTCGCTTAACAAACATCACAATAGAGCATAATGGCTTTCACCTTCTTTGGGGTGCAATTGTTCCTTGTGTGCCCCTCAATTTCACAATCAATGCACAAAATACCTTTGTGTGCATCTCGCGAAGGTCTCATCATTATCAACTTCAATTTACTACACCATACTAGAAATGTGTGCTTCCAAAATGGGCTTATCCTTATATCAAATCCTCTTGTGGCCTTTATTTGCAAAGCTTCTCCCAATTCGTCTTGTAGATTAATAAAATTCTTCGTCGCATTCTATATTATAAATGGATCGAGCAATCTTCCTATGAACCAATATGCATGTTGTAGGGGATTGATTTCAAAAGAAATATTTGAAATAAGGGACTTGAAACATTACACTCTCCATAGCTTCTTGCTTTATCTTGTTACGCATAGAAGTGCTTTATTGCTCAAACTCGGAATATGAAACTCGTTTAGAAATTCAGTCTTCAACACATCAAAATCAACCACCGCTTGGTTAGTATCACAGTTCCAATTGATGCAAAATTCTTACACAAACTACAACAGAGATAGTTCTTGCCATCAAATATTGGGGGTTATTGCCATGAGTTGCTACTGCTGAAAGTCGTGACAAATCAGACCCAAAAACTCCACCTGCTCTAATACCAAACAGTTGGAATGATTTGTATTCCAAAAAATTAAAAAACAGAGAACAGGAGAAAAATAAAGACAAAGGAATCTATAAATACACACAAATCTGATTATATTAAATTCAAAAAACTATTTAATACAGAGGTTTAAAGCTGCTGCTTTGTTTTTGCCCTCACACTCTTCTATTTTTTCTGCTCCATTCTCCAATCTGCTGTTGCTCTGTTCTTACCGATACAACATGAAATGCCCCTGTTCTGCTCTGTTCTAGCTGCTGCTAACTGTTGTGTATATTACCTAAGCTGCTGCTCTATTTTCTATTTTCAGAAAAACATTCTTGTAAATTCTTCTCTGTTTTTTCTTCCTTTCTTCTAATTTATTGTTGCGTACAACTGCTGTAATTAATTAAAAACAGTTTTTCATTTAATCCTTTGCCTCTTAAAAGTTGGATTTCAAAATTTGGGTGCCTAAACAGTGCACTAAATGCAGGGGTAGGTGGAACAGCAGGAGGGAAAAGACAAAAAAATCAAATTTGGACCAAGATTATAATATTCAACAAGATCATTCTTAGAATGATATTTACCTTGTGCCCTATCTGAGTAATTGATTCTAATTGGTGTATGATTAAAGCCCTCTTGGTTTTAGGGGTTGTGATAATAAGTAAGAAGATTATTTGATATGGCATTGCATAAAATAATAGGTTAATTCATACCATGGCCCAGTATCATCAAAAGGACATTTCAATTTTTCTCCCTAAGAGCATTTATGAAAATAATCTCTGCAACTCATATTATAATAGGAGTTCTGTCCTAAGCTCCATCAAACAAAGTTGAAGAGTCTGACTATCTTGAAGCCAACCCTCAGTATTGCTTGCATGTTCCTTATCTCTGCAGATTTCGCCATTGCAAGACTGAAGATGGGAAATGTCAGGAGGAGAAAGTTAAAAACAAAGAAACTATGCTCCGAAAAGGTGATGAAGACAAAAAGGCTGTATAAAATATTAAAAACTCGGTAGGCTATTGTAAGCGGGAACACAGGAAGAAATTGAAGCAGAATATTTGGGCCCAACATGCAAAATGAGTTAAAAGATTGAAGAGAAAAGGATGAAGAAAAGAAACACGGGAAGAATTGGTGGTGGACAAGCGAATCAATTCAGAGAACTGTTGCAATGATCCACTCACACCAAGATCTTGTTAGCAAATCTATTATGGCTCCCAATCTTACAGGTTGAGGACTGCATATGTGGTAAAGACATCAGTTTCCATCTCCTAATGCAACATCAACAACCAGTTGAAGGGGATTTCAAGTAGTTTTGTATTCACTTTGAGAAGGAGAACTCATAGAGCAAGAGCTCCATTTCATGGCCCGGCATTGCTTCTGGACTTAAATGATTTGAAGTTGTTGACGATTTCATTGACGATGGAAATAAAACCAGGCAGGTGTTTGTGTCAATTGGTGTGTAGGCTTCAGGTTTATTTATCTTTTTGCTTCTGTTAATGTAAGCTTTTGGTAGCCTTAGAAAACTGAAACTCGGCATTTACATTAAAAATGATTGTTATTGAGTTGGAGAGCGGGCAAAGCTGAGTTTTGGGCGCTCTGTTTGATTACCGTACAGCTTGGAACTTTGAATGTACTATGTGCTCAATGTACTCATTTAACGCATTTTTGTCCTTGTATTACATGGGTGGGGGGAGGAAAAGAAAGCCGCATTAGTGGATCCGAACAAAATGTCAAGGCCTCGATCGTCATTCCATTATACTGTTCTGTAACTTTCACACAGAAAATGAAAAAGTGCGTAGAATAATTTAAAATAGTATCAATATCATTTACATTATTTTTTATAAAAATAAAAGGCTACCTTGAGTATGGATCGAGGATTGAATTTGTTGATGAGGCGGCAAAGAAGGGTTCCATTATTCAAGCAGGATCTCAAATCCTCTTCGGAAGGGTGATCGCAGAGATGCAATGCCTCGGTGGGAAACACGGTCTTTAGCCAGGCTGCGACATCCGACCTTCGGGCTCCCGCTTCTGCATCCATGTGAATGTCGCTCAAGCTCATTGTAAGCTGCTGGCATGCCTGCTTTATGCCATCTTCCACCACAACAAACCCCTTCTCCTTCTCCTCAACCATCGCTCCAGATCCGTTTGCTGCCAACAACCCCAATCACAAGTGAGTTATTGTAACCGTTGGAATGTTTGTTGTTTCCAGTTTCATCATTTGGATTGGGCGAAACAAAGACAAACACTAAGTACCTACTTACTTACCTAGGTAATGTGCTTTCAAATTTCCTATTAACGGTCGGCACTTGACCCAGTCATCCCCACCCCCGGGAGTGACACCTGTCCAATTATCAAAAATAACCGAGCAAATTGCTTGAGAGGGAACTTTGGAATCTGCCCGCTACCTATAACAGGAGTGGGACCGGTTTAGGTGCTTTGGGAATGTATGTTGCCTTCAAACACACTCCAAAACTTTGTTTTTTTATAAACACTCCCAAAACAACATACTCCCTATTTAAATGGAATCGGACTCTCAATGGCTTATCAAGCACACATTATACTCCCTACCTATCACACTTTGACAAACATGGAAAGGGTGTTGCTTAATATGGTAGGTATGAATGAATGAATGAAAGATTTTAATGACGTCCACGAGACTAAAGAGTCTATGGGACCACAGAAACAGTAATTTAATCAGATTTCAGACTCTTTTCAATATCCGCTCTTCGGCTGTGAATCTTGAAGATAAAGCCTGCTGTCGCTGGAAGCTTTGTTCCTTCGAAGAGTTCCTCCAGTCTGTCCACCTTTAGATTGTTTTTATACTGAATACGGATATCATCATATGCAGAACATTCCATGACAAAATGCCATTCTGTCTCGACGACCCCTTTGCTGCAGAAGAGACAAATTCTCCTTTCCCAATCTTCCTTTGGAATAGTCCATCTACCAGTTTCACATCGAAGATGATGTGATCCAGTTCTTAACTGCGCCACTAGAATTTTTGCTTTACCCTTGATAACCGTCCCTAGATAAGCTTTTTCATCATGTTCCCCAGTGAGATTGAATTCTCTAATATAATGCGCTTTCTTCCGACCAATCTGACTGTCCCACATGGGCACCCGAACTTTTCTATCACATAATTTTTTATTTCCTTGTTGCTGTTAGGACACTCCTGCATGTTGATGCCCCATTTGTACATCCATTTATTATTCTGATTCATCCATGTTTTCTTTCTGCGTTCCAAAGTGTCGTTTACAACCATTTTGGGCCAGCGAAGGTTGTCCATGTTTTCAACTTTTTTCGATATAGCTTATCATCCGAAAGTTATTGCTGATGCTTCCAAATGAGAAAGAACCCGCTTCCGCCAACAAGATCTCATAAGGAACAGTTGATTTGACTTTAAGCGAGCTTGTGATTAGATGTTTCTGGATTCTTTCTATCTGTCTCCACCCATGATTTGACATGCTACTTCCCCAAACTTCGCACCATATAGAACAACCGGGGTGACCAACAAACCAAAAAGGGTTTTTTTAGTTTTCCAGTCCCAAAGTTCAGCTTCCCTGCACCTGTTTTGAAGTAGGAAAGAAGCTTTCCAACCTCCCTGAATCCTTTTTGCTTTACAAGTCTCCCAGCTAAGTTTGTGGTGAAAGTCAATCCCAAGATACTTGTATTCATTGACTATTTCTAAAGGGCTCCCCTCAAAAAGGAAGACGTTTTGTCTCTCATTCCTTTTCAAGGTGAAAATCATGATTTTTGTTTTGCTGGTGTTCACTTGCATCCCGACTTCTTGACAAAAGAGCTCTAGCGCTTTTAACTGTTCCCTCAAACCTTGGGTCAATTTGAAATTAGGATAAGGTCGTCAGCATAAAGAAGTAACTTCACCACATAACTTGCTAACTGAATACCTCCTCCCTCAGTTTTGTTTAACCAATCTTCAAGCTTGTCAATGTATAAACCAAATAACGTGGGAGAAAGAGGGCATCCTTGCTTGACACCTATGTTGCTGCCGAAACACTCGGACATACCTTCTCTGGTTCTAATTTTAGCTCTGACCTGCTCATACAATTTATGAACTGCTGCTCTAAACTCATCTGGAATCCCAAGTTCCTCCATCCTATCCCAAAGCTTCTTTCTGGGCACAGTGTCAAAAGCCTTCTTGAAATCAACAAAACAACAAAAAGCTTCTTCTCCTTGGGTGTCCCAAACTTTTTCAATCAAATGCCTAAGAGTGATACAATGATCAATTGTTGAGTGCTTAGGTCGAAAACCCGCTTGCCCTTTTGCTCTTTTACCCTCTCTTTCGGCCCAGCTGCTGATTCTCCGTTCTATCATGCCTCCAAATAATTTTCCAAGAAGAGGGTTGATCATAATGGTGCGATAATTGGACGGGTTATTAACGTCACCACTTTTAAATAGAGGAATAACAACGCTAGTCGTCCACTCTGTTGGAAAGCCATTCTGGTTGACATCATTGAATATTTTTCTGATGTGCGGCGTGAGGACCTCAACCCCCCATTTTAAAAATTCAGCTTGCAGACCATCGATGTCTTGAGCTTTACCACTTGCCAGATTCTTTATGCCCTGCTTGATATCTTCTACCGAGAAAAGCTCAATCGTAGTCTCAATTATGGGAGGGACATCTTTTTGTTGAGGACGCTCATACAGGGTCTTCGCGTATTCTAACCAATGCGCACCTGTGATATTATTTTCTATGTATTTTTTCTTTTGTTGTAGCTCCTTCCAAAAACCTTTGGGATTGTGTTTTCCAAGAGAAATTAGCTCTGTCCTTCTCTTGCACACATAGCTTTCTTTTTTGTGTTGTACCAATCTCTCATAAACCTTTTTATTTTCTTTGTTCATCCCATTTTCTTTCAAAGCTCTCTTGGCAGCTTTACACTCTTCATCATACCACGGATTTGTTGGAAAAGTATTTGCCGCTCTCTTTTCTAGGCTTAGATCTCTCACATACGCTTAGAGCCTTTTTAATTAAAGATATCAAGCACTACTACACATATAACCACTCGGTCCCTTGATGTCGTGTTCTCTCGTGTCTTTCCTCATTATTTGCAATTGTTGTTTAAGGGTCAACAAATATTCCCGATTCTCTTTACTAAGAATGATTTTTCCTGTTTTTGAGATGCCTTTTGCAGTGTGATGAGCTTGATTCCTTTGTTGTCTTTGATTGATCAAGACGGTCCCAAGCTTTACCAAGAGAGGACTATGATCTCGACTTTAATTGATAGACAATCTCCAATTTCAAACTCGAGAAGCGTGGGGATAAAACTTTGAGAACAAATTACATAGTCTACTACACTTTGCCCATCAGATGTTTTACAAGTGATGTTACTCCGACTGGGCCAAGCTCTCATGCCATTCAGCAAATGACCATGTTGTATAAGCTACATAGGCCTGAAGCTCAACTCCAAAATGTGACACCCTCCACCGCCATCCCGAGATAATCTTTCCCAAAACTTGTTCTCTTCTTCTTTAAGCCACAACGGATTGTCTTCACCTCCTTCTAAACCGGTCAATCAAGGGATTGATTATCGCGCCCTTGCATTGAAATCACCCAATAGAATTATTTCTCCGGATGTACTGAAAACAGAAATGTCTTTTTTTATTGAAGCGTATGGATCTTCGCTATCTAGCTTTCTTCTCTTATATGTCTTTGACCCTTTCGGTGCAAAGTAACAGGCAGCTAATCTGATTGTTGTCTTGCTATCTGTTATTTTCAGCCATATGTATTGTTTATTTGGATCTTCTTTTTCAACTTTGACATTTTCGAGCCATATTTCCTTGATTAACACTGTGATTCCGCCGTGGCCTTTCCCTGTTTCGTTCCCTTTATTCCAAACTGAAATTTTTTTGTAGCCTTCAAAATCAGGAACCTTGCAACCTTCGTGCTCATGTGTTTCCGTAAGGATGATAATATCTTTCCCTTCTGCTATGGGCCCCAAACCCGGTCCTCTTCTCCATGGATATCCTCTGCAATTCCAGCTTACTATGTGCATGAATTCCCGTGGGGCCCCTAATTCCTATTTCCTGTTTGATAAATGATCACTGATTTGGGCTTTCCCATTTCTCATCTGTGCCCATTTTCCTGCTTCCCTTGCTTTTCTCACTTTTTCCCATTCTTTCCTTCGATCTTCTTGTTGAGCGAATGTCAAATCCTCATCTAGGTATATGTGTGTGCCTCTAAGGAGTCCCCTGTTTTTTAGGATAGCATATTTGTCTTCTATTTTTCTCATAACCACTCGCACGTGTCTGTCCTTTCCTCCTCTCTTCTTCTCCCGCCAACTCGCTTGCTTGTTGATGTAACTGTCCACTTCAATTCGCTTTTTAAGAAAGTCTTCTTGCCAATATGTCGGTTCTTTCATTTTCGCCAAAATCTTTTAGCCCCTTGATAATAAAATTTACTTTCTGTTTCATTGATCTTTCTCTTCTCTTATCTCGTGTTTTGATGTGTTTCTCCATGACTTGTCTTTGTTCATTTGATGATCCACTTACTATTTGTGTGGCCGATCTTGCCTTTGCATGCGCGTTGTACTTTCAAGTCATTATCATGAGCAAGGAATCTCTAAAGGAGTTAACAAAGAATATCTAGAGCTAGCCAAGACACTAAATGTTGGCTTTTGTATGTTGCACTCACCCACTCTTTTGCGTCATAAGCGCATTATGGTTTCTCTAATCTTCCTATTTTCAAGACTCTTTTTACGTTTGTGTAAACTATGGACTGAACGCCACTTTGTTCAATACCTTTCTTCAAGGCACACATATCCATCACTTTGTTGAAGTTTAGCCTCCTTACTTTTCGCGGGAATGTAATTGGAGGCAACACCGCACCATTCATCTAGCTCTCTTGACTTTTTGTGTTGCCTACTCCTTTCTTTACCCATCACATAATTCCTCCAACTTTCTTGGGGTTCTTCACCTTCTCAACGCTAAGCACCCATCATTGTGTCTTCACTTGTGCAATAGCACATTTCGTAACACCATTTCCTACCAAGCTTTTACTTTGACTTCCCCTATTTACACTTGCGCAATTCCAATATGTAATATCATCGAATTTTTAAATCCACATTACACATGCCAAACTCAAGGATTCTTCTTTTGCCTTTGCCCATACATCATCCTCATCTTCTTCTACGAACTACAAGCTCTTCCTGGTATTCAGACCGGTCCTTTTGCATAGATAACTTGTAAATATTGGTGTTATCCTCTCCCACATCTACACTTTCCACATACATGAAACTAAAGCCTTCATCCAAGGGTATCACCACCGTTTGCCCATTGTTCTCGAAACTCATAAAACTCTACTTAAACCACAACTCTGCATTTTCAGATAGCACCACAAGTGACTTAGTAATGTTGATAGCTATCTCCTCAACAATCTCAATAACCTTGAAATCTACAACAAACAAGAATCACAAGAACTCCAACAGGCATTCTTCGTCATCATATGGGCCTCGCTTTTGTCTTACTTGCCATATATAGGACATTCTTTGAATACGGCAACACAGCCTTCCAACTGGCCACTATTACTCAAAATATTCAATTGTGCACCCGCATCAACATAAATATTTTGTCTCATAATTGTTGATTCTCTCAATGATCAAATGTGTTTTGATCATATGCAAGTGCTTTGTATGGCACAAGTACCTTTCGCCTTTAGCATTTCCTTTTCAGTTGTCATGGGTTTCTTTAATAAAGAGAGAACTTCACCCAATTCCCATGAGCTCTCTTGAGCCCGCAACTCTCCTCGAGGCTCAATCACCTCTCTTGCCTTGACCATAATGGCCTTCTATTTTACAAAGATTGGGATACACTTTCACTTTCACCTTCTATTTTAATGCTAATGTTCAAGCCTCCTGTTTGCTTGTTGATGTAACTCCGTCCACTTCAATTCGCCTTTAAGAAAGTCTCTTGCCAATATGTCGGCTTCTTTCATTTTCGCCAAAATCTTTTAGCCCTTGATAATAAAATTTACTTTCTGCTCTCGTTGATGATCTTTCTCTTCTCTTATCTGTGTTTTGATGTGTTTCTCCATGACTTGTCTTTGTTCATTTGATGATCCACTTACTAATTGAGACCAAGTTTTAGCTTCTTCTATCCGATCCTTTAGTTGATTTTCTTTTGTTTCCATGTCTTTAATCGCTGATTGTATCTCATCTATCCGAATTGTTTCCTTCTCTTCTACCATTTCAGTTCTTTTTTCTCCCCCTGTTTTCATATGTCCTAGATCTTGTTTTATCATGATTAACTCTTGTTGCCCTCTTTCCATGAGGTTTTGAAGATTTAGAACCTGTTCTTTGAGAATTTTATTTTCTCTTTCTAACTTGTATCTGACTTCTGTGAGCTCTTTCCTCTCACTGTTTTCTTTCAATTTCTGGTTTTCTAAAATTCCAAGCCTTTCCTTCATGTTCATGAGTTCCTTCACATATAGTTCTGAAGACCATAAAAGAGGGGTTGAGGTCGGACTGTATAGGTATTTAGAGTCCTGGACTCCATCTTCCTTTTCCTCTCTGTATGCTGCATTTCCGTCGATTTTGTTCATCTTTGGTTCCTTTTTATTATCTTTCTGATTTGGTTGTTTTTCTTCCATTTTATGTTCTCTGAAAACAAATTTTTCTTTGCTGTTTGTTGTCTTCGGTAGAATCAAAGTGAGGTTTTTCTTCTGGTTTCTTCTTAGTTTTTTAGCTTGCCTACGCCGTAAAATCCCTTTGTATTGTTTTGCATTCACATATACCAACTTTTTAGCTATACCCGCTGTATGATTTTGGAAGACTTCTGCCTTTCCCCAAATTTTGTTTTCTATTGCTGTATGAGTTTCTGAGATAATAGATCCTTGTGTTGCCATACTTGGGTTGTCTTTGAAACCCTCATGCTTAACCATGGTTTGCATGTCTTGTTGAAACCAGATTTGACAGAAAATATTAAAGAATATTGCAAAGAATGATAAGGTTTGGTGGATCTACCTGAGAAACTGAGAAACTGGCTTATCTATAACCCTGGCCCTGGCCCGCAGTCCTGTCCCCTTCTATATCCGCCTGTCCCTGGCCCGCAGCCCTGGCCCACCTCCCTGGCCCACACTGTATCCCTGGCCCGCACTATATCCAGCCCGCATTCACTGGCCCGCACTGAAAACCTGCCTGCACTGCACTTCCCAGCCTGCAGCCCATGCATCTGAAACCCTCGCAGACTGCCCCGCAGACTGCCCCGCGCAGACTGCCCCGCGCACACACTGCCTCGCGCTGCTTTCACCTCCCTCACGCACTATTCCACTGCCCTCCTCGCGCACTGCTTCACTCCCTCGCGCACTGCCACTGCCCCACAGACTGAAACCCTCGCAGACTGCGCCCCCCAAGCGCACTGTACTTCCCAGACTTTGAAATCTCGCGCACTGTCCTCCAGCCTTACAAGCACTGTCTCTCGCGCAGACTGCTCACCTCCCTCGCGACTGCTTCACTGCCCCTCCCTCCACGGTTTGTATAATTATTGACATCAACCAAGAAGCTCAAAATGACTCTAGGACGTTTGCAAATAAACATAATGTAAATTTCTCAAATAAAGGTCAATTTTTATTATTCAAGTCTTTATGACATCTACAAAATATCAATCCTCAACTAGTCATATCGAAAGGACCCTCGGACATTTACGAGTAAACATAACAAAATTTCTCAAACACAAGGTCAGGGCTTCTATTATCCAAGCCTTTATGACATCTACAAAATATCAATCCTTGAGGGGATTTACAAAGTTACAAGGGTGACGACTCTAAAAGTTTTCCCTCTATTTAAGACCTTTAACCTCTAACCACTAACTCCAACTGCTCCAACGCTAACCTCTAAAATATGGTTTTAGGCGGTATTTATAGGCAATCTTCTTGCTTAGAAGGATTTCAAATTCCTTCAAGAAATCCCACTCAAACCCAAATTCAAACTCTTGTGCATTCTTGGTGTCTAACTACTTTCGCCTAGTAGTTGAAGTAAATCCAACCGAACTCCACATCATTCTTGAGTTGGTGAATCGTCATTTATCAGTCATTTATCATTTATTACCTTCAAGCATTTTCTTCGTGTGCACCTTATTCTTCCCCTGTTGAAAGATTTGTGCATTCCCTCTTCTTCAAAACTTTTCCGCATCATCGTGCACGCTTTCTACCGCTCTGTCTTCTTAATTAATCCATTCCAATTCTCGTGTGTGTCAGTACTTACCCAAAATTCTCAAAATATATGCAGTTACCTATTTCTTCCGCGATGCTCCTGCTTCAAACACTCGAGTAAAACGAAATTGAGCTTTGTCTCACGAATCGTGCTCCAAAGTATGGCCTAGTTGATCGAGCTCCTTCGCACTTATCCATGTCACATCTTCTTTTGCATGTTCCTTCCATTTTACTATGTATTCCTTATTTTCTTTTCCCTCACTTCTTTACAACCCTTGAGTCTAATATGGCCTCAATTCCTTTAGCCCTTTTCTTTGATAGTTACTTCCTCCAATCGAAAGTTTCTCCTTCTTCTAGTGCATCTTCATCTAATTCTTCTAGGTGTTGTCCTTTAGCTCCAACATTGGTATCCCCTTCATGGAATTCATATAGATCTGAAATATTAAAGATTGGAGAGATGTTTAATCCCTCGTGCAACTATAACTTATACGCATTTGTCTCAATCTACTATGATCTCTTACATGGTCCAATTTTCTCGTGGCTTTAACTTATTAAAGTTTCCTTTATGAAACCTCTCCTTTCGTAAATGTATCATCACTTGATCTCCTTCCTTGAATTCCTTGCTCGTGTCCTTTATCTACGTGTTCCTTGTATCCTTGATTACTCTTTTCCAACTTCCCACGCAGTTCCTTATGCGGTAGGTGCAAGTTTTGGCGTAGTCCTCGGCCTTTGTGCTCCTTACATCTCATCACCTCGTGCAACTCTATGACTCCCCTCGACTTGTTCCATAGACAATTGGAAAAGAAGTCCTTCTCGTGCTTCTATTAATTGAATCGTGTAGGTAAATTCCACTTGCGCCAACATTGTATCACATTGTCCCGGCCTATCTCCTACCAAGTTACGCAACCAATTGCCTAATCTTTTGTTGACAACTTTGGTCTATCCATCAGTTTGTGGATGGTAGGTTGAACTATAAGTTAACCTTGTTCCCAACTTCTTCCACAAGGTACTCCAAAAATGTCTTAGGAACTTGGTGTCCCTATCTCGATACCATATTTATGGGTAACCCGTGCAATCACATCAGCCTTGAAAAATAGATGTGTGATCCTTGTCACATCACTTGTCTTCTTGCATGCAATAAAATGTGCCATCTTTGAAAATCTATCAACTACCACAAATATGGAGTCATTCCCTCTTTGTGTCCTTGGCAATCCTAGCACAAAATCCATGTTGATGTCTTCCCACAGTCTCCTTGGTATAGGTGAAGGTTAATATAACCATGTGTTTTGTTTTGCACCTTTGGCCATATGACAAATTCTACAGACTTTGTACATACTTGCGCACATCCATACTCATCTTTGGCCAATAGTATCGTTCCTTTAATTGTGCCAAAGTTTTGTCATTCCCAAAGTGACCTCCTAATCCTCCACTTTGTGCTTTTCTTTGAATGCATTCTCGCACCTTCACCCTTGTAATATACATAATTGTGTTCCTCAAAACAACATTCCTTCTTGATAAAATAATATAACCAAGACATTTTATCCACAAGCATTGTTCATGGCATACTTCACATGCTTCTTTAAAATCCCTTTCTTGCGCATATAACTCTTTCATGGTTTCAAATCCCATGACTTCATTGCACATTTCCATCAATACCATCACTCTTCTACTTAACGCATCCGCGACCTTGTTGGTTTTTCAACTCAAAGGTGCTTCAACACAAAAGAATAACTTTGTAGGAACTCTACCCACTTCATGTGCCTCTGGTTTAGCTTTTCTTGGTTATTGATGAATTATAGCACTGATGATCGAGGTACAAGAAAAAATCATTAGGCAACAAATAATGCCTCCATTTCTTTAGCATTTAGATCATCATGTAAAACTCCTGATCATAGGTCGAGTATATCCTTTTTGCATCATTTAGTTTCTCACTGAAGTAGGCTATGGGCCTCCCTTTTTGGCTTAGTACCGCGCCAATAGTTATTTGACTTGCATCACAATCCACCTAGAATACCTTCTCAAAACTTGGTAATGTTAGTATCGGCTATGTTGTAATCTTCTGCTTCAACTCCTGGAAGTTGTATTCACTTCTTTCATCCACACAAACTCCTTGTGATCTCCTTTCATTGTCTTTGTGATCATTCGGCATATGCCACTCAAGTTTTTGATGAACTTATAATAAAAGCTTTTAAACCATGAAAACTTCGTGCCTCGATCACACTTCTTGGTGAGGTCCAATCTACAATTGCGTGCACCTTTTTTGGGTCCATTCGTAATCCTTCCTGGGATATTATGAAACCCAAGTAGACTAACTCTTTGTGCATAAAGCTACACTTATTTATATTGATCAACAACTTTTCCTCTTGCAAGTGCTTCATTACCTTGTGCAGGTGTTCAATGTGTTCTCCTTTGTCCTGTTAAACACAAGTATGTCATCTAGATATACAATCACAAATTTTCCTAAGTATGGTTTCAATATTTCATTCATTAGTCTCATGAAAGTACTCGGGGCATTGGTTAACTCGAATGGAATAACTAGCCACTCATACAAGCCTTATTTCGCTTTAAATGTTCTTCCACTCATCTCCTTCCATAATGTAGATCTGGTGGTAGCCACTCTTCAGATCAATCTTGGCAAAATATAACGTGCCACTAAGGTAATCCATTAGATCATCCATCATGAGTAATGGAAACCTATACTTAATAGTAATATTGTTGATGGCTCTAAATCAATACGCATGCACCATTCTCCTCTTTTCTTTGGTGTTAGTATTGTGGGTACTGCACAGGGGCTCAAACTCTTGCACACTAATTCTTTGTCAAGCAATTCTTGCACTTGTCTATGCACTTCTTCATTTTATTCTAGGGTCATTCTATACAATGCCTTGTTTGGAAAACTAGCTCCTGGTATCAAGTCTATCTGATGACTGATACGTCTCACCGCAATCCTCACTGGCAAATCTTCCATCACAATTTCTGGGAACTCTCCCAATATCTTGTGTATTTCTATAGGAATTTATTTTCCTTTTGTGAATTCTCTATGTACTTCTCGTGGTACCAATGCATAACATGTATTTTCTTCATCGACCTCCCATAATAGTTCCTTACCTTATACAAGCAAAACTCTTGTGCAATTTTTTTTTGCGCACTTCTCCTTTCTCCTCGTCCTTTAATGGTGACAAGTTGAACTTGTGCCCATCCTTATCAATGCGAATAATATTAACGTGCCCATCATGGATAGCTTTCTTGTCATATTGTCGGGCCTTCCCAATAGTAGACAACAAACATCCATTAACATTACATCACATAATACTTCATCACAATAATTCCCAATCTAGAATTTCACAAGGCTTTTCTCATTTACCAGGACTTGGTGTCCTTTTTGTAACCATGACACCTTGTAGGGGTTGGGATGCGCAATATTTTTCATCCCTAACTTCTCCACCATTTTGCATGAAACAAGATTGTTTGTGCTCCCACTATCGACAATCACTTTACAACATTTTCCCCGACTTGCAAATGGTCCTAAACAAGTTTTTCCTTTACACAAGCTCATATTTTTTATGTGATGTTCTCAATAATACCTTACTTATCATCGTGATTCTCTACTCTCTGTATCTCATAATGTTTTGTAGACCTATCAATTTTACATCTCCATGCGCCACATGCACTTCAACTTTAATTCACCTACTCGTGACTTCACTTTGTGCATTTGGACACTCAAATGCATGATGCCCTATGGTCCCACACTTAAAAATGTTCCATAGAGTCCTCTTCCCCATCCTCGACTAAATATCTTGTTTCCTCTTAAATATTTGGAAATTTCATCACTCCACACACTATTCAAGGATAGTGTATGCACATTATTGTGTTCATCTTCTTATGGTCTATTATAGCCTCGATTGTTTCCTCCTCTACCGTGTACATTATAGGTTCCCCTTTTAAATTGCATAATGAATTATGTGCATCAATTTCTCTTCCACCTTCAAGGCTAGTTTATAAGCTTCTTCCACTAGTTTGAATGCGCAATAGGTTGAGTTCTTCCTAAATTCCAAATCTCAAGCCATTGATACAACACACAACCTTTTTTGGTCAACTATCAGATATCCGGATCTATCATAATATGGTGGAACTCCTCCATGTAGTCCTTAACCAACATCTCCTTTTGTCTCAAGTTTTGTAACTTCTTAAACAAGCTCATCTAGTAGTCATCCGGTAAAAAATACTCCTCGCTTTTACGATGATGCAATCCCATCGCACTATCTTATCATTTCCTCTCCTATGTCTCTCATTGTGTACATCCTTCTACCACAATGTCAGTATGTTCCTTCGATTGGTTTGCACCACTTTGATGCACCGGACATCGCTGATTTATTCAAACTCAAATTATTCCTCCATACTTGTCAACCAATCTACAAATTCTTCTGGGTCTAACCTTCCAGAAAATGATGAGACATCCATTCTTGATCCATGACCCATTTTGGAAATTTCTTGCAACAATCGTGCTTCTCATGCACCTATGGCTTCAACCTCTTCTTGCTCTTCGTCAACAACTACTGCATTTCATGCATCCCTCCTTATTGTTTTACCTTCGTCATCACTTTGTGCATATGGCGCCATGAATGCTCTTCGCATATCTTCGCAAACGACTTCTAGCCTTGTCCTCGCACACCTTAGCTCTTTCATCACTTGCTATAGTGCTCCCACGATCATTCAATTTGTTGCATTGGTTGTGTTAGTTGCACCCACATTAACAACTCTTCTCGGTGGCATCTTCTCTCCTTATTGACTAGTTTCCTTTCAACTTGTTCTACTAGTCCTCCTTCACTTCCAACCTAACCCATATACAGCCATGCTTTGATGCCACTTGACACCAACCATTCATATCAAAATTACTCTTAGACATTTATAAAGTGAACATGATAGGATTTTATCAAATAGAAGGTATGTTTCTATTAGCCAAGACTTTACGACATCTACAAAATATCAATCCTCAAGGGGATTTATAGAGTTACAGGGGGTGACAACTCTAAAAATTTCCCTTTATTTAACACCTCTAACCTCTAACCTCTAACTCCAACTCGCTCCAACACTAACCTCTAAAATATGGTTTCAAGCAGTATTTATAGGCAATGCCCCCCTGTAGGATTCCTTGTAGAAATCCCACTCAAACCTAAATTCAAACTCTTGGGCATTAATGGTGTCTAGCTAATTTTGGTCCTGAAGCTAGGCCAAGTCCATTTGGAACTCCAAATCACTATTGAGCTAGTGGTTCATCGTATGTGTGTCACTTGTCATTTATCGCTTTAAGCATTTTCTTCAAGGCACCCTATTTTTCCCCTATTGAAGATTTCTACATTCCCTCTTCTTCTAAACTTTTATGCATCGACATGCACATTTTTTCCACACTCTGCCTTTCTTAACTCGATGCATTCCACTTCTCGCACATGCCATTATACTTAACCAAATTTATCAAAATATATGCAATTATCTATTTCTTTTGCAATGCTCCTACATCAATTATCCTCTTTAGTTTCTCAATAATATAGACTCGGTCACCTTGCCTCTCCAGCTACTAGAAGCACCTTTCATGGAAGAAATTTAAATTTCTTCGCTCATAAATTTCACCTTAGTCGCTCTCGTAACCCTCGCCAAAGGGAAGAAATCAAATTTGTGCAAGAAAATGTGAATTGTGGGTCGTTGGTAGATGTTTCCCATCTCACTTCATCTCACAACTAGTTTTTGCCCTCTCTAATATTGATGATGAGGGATCTATGCACCTTGATTTAACCCAATGATTGTGTACTCTTGGAATATACATGGCCTTTCTGAACCAACTTGTAGATATTTGGTTAGAGACAATTGTCTACATTTTAAAAATATGTGTTTTCATGTTTGTAAGAATTTAAACTTAAAGGCTTCTTACTTCATTATACTGCTCATACCATCTGGCCCAATGTTATTTGACACACATCTAATCAGTACCCTTGGTGTGCAGAGGTCATAACCTTGATTACCCATGACCTCATTCATCATTTGATCTCACGAGGCTCTAACCCAACTCATTGAGTGATTTGGACTCTTTTCAATTTTTATGGGTGTATCTTTGGTTTAGCCAATATTTATGCCTCCAACGATGCAGTTGAAAGAGCTTTGTTTTGGCGGTAGTTAGATGACTCCTTGCCTGATGCTCTTTAGATTATTTGTGGTGATGTTAATATGATTGAATACCTGAAAGGTAAAGCTTATCATTTTCCCATGTGTTGGTGCGCAGGAGAGCGAGAGACCTAGTTCTATATGAGGCACGAACTTAGAATTTTTTGATCTCAACACCCCTTATAAGGGGAGCTCTAACGATGCCTCGTATACTTGCTCTAATTTTCAATAGGATCAAGATAGGATTGTGAAACGGTTGAATCGTACCCCTGTGATGAATTGGGACTTCTTATATCTTTCTCCAATCTTGGGAAAACATGTTGTGGGTTCTAACAATGCTCTGTTATTTGATTATTCCCCATTTTTTTTGGCATTACTATGTCCAATCCTATAAAAAATACATGGTTAACTCTCACTTTTACTTGAACACTACGCACTTGAAGAATGCTCAAACCGAAACCCATATCCGACACATTTGGAACTTAGTTCCTTGCCTTGCTAATAGGGAGGGTTAGATTGTTTGGTTTAATGATGTCATCAAAAGAAATAACACTTGCCTTTGTATCTATGGAAAACAAGTTGCTCTCTTTAATTAAGAAGCGCATGAGGCTTCATATTGTGAGTTTCAATGTGTCTCACAAGATCTTAATGCCTCTCCTTTCAATCATTCCTCGTAACTTCAAGTTACCCATTGAAAGAGACAACCTAAAGGTAGAATAAGCTTACAAAGAACTCTGGTGCTCAATTGTGTGCTTAGTTACATTGGCTCAAAGTTAGTGACAAAGATTCTACAAAGTTCTTTACTATGCTTTGCTCCAAGAAATCCTCTAATCAATTCAAATCCATTTTTCAAGGGAATGTTCAATGCACTACTTTTCCTGGATATTCTCCAAGTGTTTGTCCATCATTATCATGGGGTTTTTTCCTCTCAACTTACCACCCCTACTAGGGAAGAGGCTCTTTTAAAATGCATGCAAGTTGTAACTTCCAAGATCGGACACCCTCAACGAGTAGCGTGTGATAGGATTTGTCTATCATAAACCTTAAAGAGGCCATCTTTTAAATGGATCCTGATAAAGATATAGGTTTCGATGGCTTCCCCTCTAAATTCTACCAGACCTTATGGGACATTCTAGGTTCATATTTGCATAATGTGTACCTTGAAGCTTTAGATTCTAACTCTTTGAATAGCCGATTAATCAAGGAAACATCAAATTTCTCCCCAAATCTGGAGACTCAACAAAATTATAATTAGAGACTCATCACTTTTCTTAATATGTCTTACAAAATTATTACTAAGGATTTGTCTAACAGGTTTCCAATCTTCTTCCTCTTATTATTAGAAGCGAATAAACTGGTTTCATCAAGCACAAATACATCTTGGATAATATAATTTTTATTTGGGAAGGGATGGAATGGGCTTGACTCTCTAACCAAAAAGATTTGTTTATCAAAATTGACTTTGTTAAAGCTTATGATCGCATTGAATGGTCTTTTTTTTTCTATGCTTCAAGCTCTTGGGTTTGGGCCGAGATTTTTTCACACTATGCAAATGCTCTTTAGTAATGTTGGGGCTGTATCACCATTAATGGGGTTCAATATTCTAGGTTTGGCTTGTTCAGATCCATTAGACAAGGGTGTCCTTTGGCCTCCTCACTTTATGTGTTTACCACTTAAGGGTTTAGTTATCTACTAGCCCACAATGCTTCTCAAGGTTTGGTTAAAGGGACTTCTATGCCCGCTTTGGATCAACATCTCATAAATGACGATTTTACATATGATTCTTTTCTCACACTATTGAGGAGGAACAATCTATTCACAATGCTTTGGACTGTTTGGATATTTTCTATCTATATTTTGGATCCTCTATTCAATGGAAGAAACTTGGTGTTAGTGACAATACCAGTCTCCCATCCCTCCCTGGATGGAATGCATGCAATGGAGATGGATTCATCCGAGTATTTAGTTTAAGTTTTTGGGTATTCCCTTTGCTTTCTGAGCCACTTTTATGCAATTAAGGACTTATGCAGTTCAAATGGTTGAGCGTAAGATTTTCTTTTGGATTACCAAGCCTCTTTCTTTGGCAAGAAAGTTTCAAAGTTGCTCTAAGGTGTTAGCTGTCACTCATGCTTATTATTCTTCTTGTTGGGCTTTTCCTAATGTTGTATATGCCAAACTTGATAAGTCATTACTGGGACTTTTTGTGGGCTAACTCTAAGGGGCACAAGGGGTTTCATAGGGTTTCTTGGGACATCTATTGTTGGCCTAAAGAAGTTGGGGGCCATGGTTTCCTTAACATGAAAATCCAAGGATGTGGTCTTTATGTCAAGTGGTTAATCCATAACCTAGAAGGTAATGAGGCTTGGAAATTTTTACTCACCATTGCATTTTTCAAGGATCTCCTTTGGGTACACAAGCCTTTAAAGGTATCAACTTTCAATCCCTTCTTATCTACCCTATTTTAGTTAAGATTGGGGGTACTTTCATTGCCCAAAGCATTTGGAAATTTAGGAGTTACTTAAACCACACCTGATTTTGAAGGGGGTGGATTCAGATCTGTTTTGTCTATTAAATCTCACTCTCTCGGTGGTCATCTATTTTTTCTCTTCATGATGCTACTTTTGCGTTGGCTCCTTTAGCTAAAGGTATTAGACTTTTTAGAAAAGGAATCAAGGTGGTGGGAAATTTATTTTACAAACACTCCAAATATTGGCTTTCCTAGGGTGCTCTTGCTACTAAATATAATCTTCAACTTAAATACACATAACCTATTAGAAAAATCATTGCTCATGTACTTGATGAATATGTGCACAAATTTAGCGTCACTATTGGTATCACGTGGTGGCGGGATTGAAACTAGCCTACAGATATGCCTTTCCACCTTTACAAGCCCCATTTGGGTACTCCTTAATGGACCCTCAATCAGTGCCTAGTGACAATCTTAATCGCATCTGAGTATTGTCTCCCATGGTTTTGTTTGGAAATGTCAATTTTAGAGGGTTTGGAGTTTTCTTATCGAAACCAAAAAGCTCATTTTTGTGGTGTATTTTACATAAGGGATTTCATCTAGGGACTAACTCAAGCATAACATATAGTCTTAACCAAATTTTCTTGGTTTTTCATTAACCAGATTCTATTAAGCACATTTTTTGGTTTTTCCCTCGGGCTCAATCGGCATGGAAGTGGATTCATACCTGTTTCATCCATTTTTCTGAAATTATTTACCCATAAAATGATTCTCCGAGGACTCAACCTTGTTACTGCTATTTACAAATAATTTTGGCACATTTTTTAGAGCTAGTATTCATTTTCATCTTTTTAAAGACATAAATAATGCCATTTTAATATAGTTCATATGGAAAATATTTTTATGTTACTAATAAGTGGTTGTTATTTATAATGTTATGCTCTAAATTTAGAACAAGATTGAGAAAGTCCATCTAGAGGTCGAGCACCTCTAGCGCTTGCTTGACCATTGGGGCACCGCCCCTAGTGTGATCAATCGTGTGCCTCTAGATGCCCATACCGACACCACTCTTCGTCTCTTTTGTGTAATTCTCCTCTGGCTCAAGGATGGTGGAATCCCAAATGTCACTCTCGAGTCAATGTAACCCTTCTCCTCAAGACATCAGTCCCCTTGTTTTGGACCTCCTTTCCCTACTCTTGGTTGGGTCTCATGTTGGCTTAGTGATTCTCGCACACTGGTTGGGATTCCCCTCAACAACAAAAATTCCCATGACTAAATCTTGTCATTTTTACCTCTCAACCCCAATGACCATCTATTGAGGTTTCCACACAACAACAAGAAAGTGGATGGGAGCCCATCCTAGAATGATCTCACCCTTTTGGTTCTAGTTGGTGGTGGCATATCCAACAACCTTCCACCTCCTCCTTCGTTCTCCATGTTTGCGGTTGTGGCCTAGATTTTTGGGCTTCTTATTTTGCTCACCTTTTTTGATTGATTATCGCACTTTTATAGTGGCTTTTTTAAAACTAACCTCTTTCTTGACGCCTTTCTGTATTAATTTTCTTTGTTTTTTTGGGTGTGATTTTTTCAACCCAATTTAAATGTACAATTAATGTTGTACATCATTTGTTTACATATATAAAAGTGTGTTTTTCAATAATAATAATAATAATAATAATAATATAGAATACAATATAAGTAGAAAGTCATACTAGGGCCAACACATTGGGAAAAGATAGAATGTTAAGGGTCCTAACAAATATGAATCTAGAAGAAAATAATCTACATTCTATCAAATACACGGTGTTCCAAAGCCTAAGTCTAGAACACATGATGGGATCTTACTAGAAATTTAAAGTTGTAAAAATAAAGGTAGTAAACAAGTGTTATAAGGTGCCTAAACTAAAGGTTGTAAAGTTATGTGGTGGATAATAGTTAAGGGTTATAAGGGATAATATAATAGACAAATATATGTTACCCTATCATGCCTAAATATGTGATACATCAAACATAATCAATCACACCAACATAAAGGAGACATAAGAGTTAGGGATACGTATATTTTTGAAGACATTGTTGGCACATTAAGCTCTTAGGGTTGATAGGACCTCATGAAAGATTTTTCATTGGTGACAATCACAAGAGTGATAAAAATCCTAAGTAGACCAAAAGGGGGAACTCAAAGACTCCTGTGAGACCTCATTAATGCAGATCATACTCTTGTTGCTCCTACTAACCCAATGTTCAAAAGATGACCTCCGAGTATAAGCTCTAGTAAACCCTAAACCTCTTAAACATATAAAGCTAAATTTTCAAGCAAAACATAACAAACTATGTGACGATATAGATAAATCACAACAATGACATATTTTTATAGGAGAACGTAACATGAAGTCACAATTTATCTTAATATTTAGCTAAAAATGGATCTACTAGATGACGTCGACCATGGTCAATTTCATCGACCAAAAATAGTTTGGCATAAAGGGAAGGAGAGGATAGATAATGGGGTAGATAAAACACTTGGAGTGTGTGTGAAGATGATCTAAACCAAATATGAAGGTGGAACAAAAATACGTGGAGGTGATAGGATTAAGGATATCAAGAAATTGTAAAGAGATATTAAGAAGGTAGTAAGGATACATGTCGATAAATCTAGGGTGACACCACACACAATGACTTAATCACTTAATGCTACTTACCAGCCCAACCCCGCTCTAGATGACACTCCTTAAGGGATTCACTCAAGGAGATTAGTACAACAATCTACAAAGAGAAATCATTATTGAGAACTTAAAAATAAGGTACCTACATATGCCCCGACTAAACATCATCATACATCACAAATAGTGTAACTTGAAATGGTCTTCATAAAAGAAACATGGTGCATCCAAATCGAAGGAATAATTGTAAATGAAATAATAAGTGATAAAAATATGAACTCAATCAAATGAAATATACTTACCTCGATACTTACTAACTATAGACATACAATCACACACTTGGGTACATTTCTAGTTCCTAAAAGCATACTATCATTTATATGATTCCTAAACAAGAAAATTAGTGGTTGACAATTATCTTTGACCTCTTTTATTTGTCTCTTGTTTTATATTTTGTCTTACACACCCTATAACCTAGTTGGAACTTTACTTTTTTATATTTCATGGCTTTAGATACCAGCACCCAACCAAGACAGAAGCACTTGGGTGCTCTTGTCCCCCTCTAGGAGCCCTTGACCATTTCTTACCTTACTCACTCTTTTTGGGTATCTTTTATCTTTTGGGCATCTTTTTCACTTATGGTTCACCTTCCAATTTTCAATTATGAAATTCAAATAAGGGAATCATATAAATACATAGTTATGTGTTCAAAATCAAGGACCAAACACTAAACATTACTATCATCACCTAAGCTTGCATCCAAAAGGCACCTAAAGCACTCTAAAGCATTCATCTAACATCCATTCAAAGGATAAGGGACTGTATACTATGCATACACAACATAAGAAGGGGAAGTTCATTCTATTCCATCCATACATTCTACTACATTGCTACATTCTAGCTATAACCCACTATCAAGTGCAACTTGCACAAGGGCATCCTAGGGCATAATTTCTACACACACTCACAAGAACTACATGGAGTCTAACATGTAGTGTAGCACTCAATCGTAAGTTCACTCTCGGGGTGACCGTTGGGGTCAATCGACTCCCCATTCTACATTTTACTTCTTAGGTTTTATGTGGTTTGTGGGCTTGTGCAGTGAACATCTCTTTTGCAGGTTACAGGTACCTTCGGTGATCATAGTGCAAATATCAAGTGATCAATAGGGAATAATTGTGACACCCTTGCGACACAACAAAAATTAGGTTCCAAGTGTTTGTGTAGTCACAAGTTCTCATGAGTAATCATCGCACCCATGTGCCCTTGTCCCGTTATGGGCGCCCATGTCCAGCTCTGTTCTTACATTCCAAATTTTACAGAGATTAATTGTGATGTCTTTTGCATCTTGTTCATCACTTGTCTGTGCCTAGATCAGTTCTATATTACACATAAATCAACTAAGTTATTTTATCCCCTCTCTCTTGCTTAGGGTTTTATATTTTAAATCTTAGGTTGCTTGTGTCATTATTGTTTTTCAACATTTATACATCATTTATTTTAATATTGACTCTGCAATTAGATTTAATTCAAATTAAATTAAATCATTTGGTGAACCCTACTCATGATCATACACTTAAATCCTCATTTTGCTTATTCTATCCAATCTTCTTTCATGGCTCCTCAAATTCCTCAAATCTCTTTGCATGACCTAGTTCAAATGCATCCTTTTAAGGTTGTTCTCCAAAATCCCTAGACACGATGTATCTCCCTCATAATATGCCACCCGCTCAAGTAAGTGTCATTTTCGGTTGTCTATTTGATGACTCTATCGGTCTTAATCCTTCATCCAATCAACCCATATTAGAGTCAATTCAAACTTTACATTGTTTATTTCAAGATAAAATTCAAGCTATGGAAACAAAAATTACATCTCTTATAGTTGAAATCCAACATCTCAAGGATGTACCTCAAACCCATGCTAGTTCTTCTTCTTCTACACCTCATCCCACTTCTATGTCTTCTACACGTGCTCATATAAGTGAACCCCAAGTCTAACCACTACTCGCACCTCTCAATTTTAATCTCAATACTAAGAAACATGATATTCTTCATCATCTCCTCACTCACAACCGATTAACTTGGCGAATACTCATTGTACCCTCCTTATCACTTTACCAAGTACACAGTCTTCCATTTTACAAATATCACAAAATTAATAAACATCATGACAATAATTGATATGCTTCAAAATGAAGAATTCAAAACCTTGAGCATTAGGGTTTTATCTCATTTACTACACAACATCCTGCTTCATACTCCTTTTCAATTGTATTAAATCCCAATGGGCTCCTAAATCTGGTCCTTCCATCTCTAATGAGCATCATTCCATAGTTACTAATGTTCCTTCTTCGGTTAGTCAAGAGCCACCTATCCAACCCATTCCAACTAAACAACCTCCTCTAAAAATTAGTTCATCCCCTCCTCCTCTCAAGCCTTCTACAACATTACCAACTCCAACTGAGTAACATCCTCTAATAATCAGTCCATCCCCTTCTCCTCTCAAGTCTTCTACAATGCTTTCCATTCCAACTAAGCAACTTCCTTTAAAAATAAGTCAATCCTCCTTCTCTCAACTCTTATATAGTGTTACAAATTCCAAATCAGTAACCACTCTCTAAGAAATACCAACAAACTCTAGATAACCTCTTTAGGCCTTCTCTTGTCAACCCGAATTCCAACCCTGGTCCTACTCTTGCTCCTAACTACCATTGTGATGACCATATGTTTTCTTTTGACACATTTCAAACTCGACTCATTGGCAAGGTCTCTCACACATCATCACATATATCCCCATTCCTCGCACACTTAGGGGGCATCGTACTTCCACTCCTTGTTGGGGTTAACATATCAGTTGTACAGATAATATATCTTATCTAAGCATACATGCAAATAAAAGTGGATATTCTACTAGAAGAAATATACATAACAAGAGATATAAATCAACATCAGATTTAATGTGGTTCACCCAGTGTGGGCTACGTCCACCAAGAAACAAGCCAATCTATTATCCAAAGCTTTGACAAGATATACAATTGAAGATTTACAATCTTCCACACCTCTCAAGTGTACAATATTGTCTTACTCTCAAGCTTTTGCTTCTTCTCCAAGAATTCTCTCTCACATAATTATTCTCACAATAATCATCAACTTTTGCAAGTTCCTCTTTAATTATTACTTCTAAACCATGTCTTTCATGTATATATAGGTGTATACAAACTTAGGGCACTTAGCCATGTAATTACAATCAATAGATCTACTTTACTACTAAAAATAGATCTAATTCCCGAGAGTTAAATAAAACACTCCCACACAGTAACCAATTTCGGTTAGCCCTAACTAATGTCAGCTTTCTCCTTACTGACTAATGTTGGTCATTGGTGACTGATGCTAGTCCCTCCATAATCGATGCTTACATCGTGTTTTCCAAAGAAAGTTTCATATTGCATGTAATTTGAAGTAATTGAGCTTCACAACTCAACACTCCCATTCTATCATTAGAATTGTCTCCAATACCTACTACCACACTCAACGCTCTGCGCTTCACAACTCATCTTCCTACACCTTTTCCAACACTTTGATACACGCCTTGTATTGTCATTACCCTATGACGGAATCTAGTTCCACAGTTCATACTCAATTTTTGAGGGACTAAATCTAAATTAAACCTCACCACATTCACTCTTTATGCTCTATGCTTCATGATCTATCTTTCTAGCACACATCTTTCAAACCATTTCCTAATGATGCCCTCTTGTTCTATGGTTCATTCTTGATTGTTGAGGTTATTTTATAAATGAACCTTATCTCATCTACATCCATTGGGGGACACACTACTCCTATCACATTCACACATTACATACCATTCCATCACACTCATACACTATATTTGTGTATCTTAGTTGCACTTACTCTTGCTTACTTATACTACCTACATGATGCACTTTTCTCCCATGCTAGTTAGATGATTATCTTTCTATATACACACATGCGCGTTAACTTGGTTTTCTCGGAGTGAATGCATATCTCTTATAGATTTTCACACATTGTAATGATTATTGGCACCATATCCTCTGCCAATCCCACCAAGGCTCCTGGGGGATTCTAATTTCACTACTCTCGCACATTACAGGTGGTATTGTTTCATCATTTACTACTACTTACTAGCACATTAGTTTCCATTGATACATACACGCCTTGACATACTACTTAGCTTTCTAACATGCTAACAGATGCTTCACAAGTAGCATTTTCTTTGTAAGACTATATGCAACCATGGTTCTCTCGATATATTTTATTTTCCATTGTTTTCTATTGTATGTCATTATTTACGAGTTATGCCCTATGTCTTGTTTGATCATTGTTTGTATGCTTTTGGCTACTTTGGCCTTAATTGTCTTGTGACATTATGAGTGATGTCCCATGTTTGAAACCCACTTTTTGCAATCCACTTTATATGCACACTTTCTTATTACATTTTCTTTAATTGCATGTTTGTTGCTTCTTCTACTAACACATGTTCTTAGCCACTTTATTTGTATGTGCCTTGGTTTCTACCATGCACATCTCCTACCCCCTACATGTATCGGTTTCAAATAAACATCGTCCTTTTTTTGGGCCACACACTCCTACAAATTCAGCCGCATGTACCCTAAACGAGGGGGCATACATTGGGTGAACAAATCACCCTTAAAGAAGCTCGAGCTACAATATAGATCTACATGGCACATAAACAACACAAAAATATAGTCACATAATGTCCCCAATTCAAACTTGGGTCACAATCACAACATAGACACTAGTGCCTAGACTCATATAGTAGTGCTTGGGTGCCTGTGTCCTCCTCTCGAGAACTAATCTCATGGGGGCAACCATAGTCATATTCACATATCGTAACAGTTCACGAAGCATTCGTAGTATTTTTATAATTATATGCAAATTCCTCTAGTCACAACATGCATGTAATCTCCTACAATCCATTTCAATCGAAACAGTCAATAAAATCATAACTAAATTGGGACAATATGAATAAATCAAGGACACGCCATATGTAGTGGTGCTTATTGGGTAGAGTCATGGAAGGAGAGTAAAACTATACCTCTCTCCCTAACACTTGCTCTTTGGCGTGAGATAGCCCAAAAACTCACACTTGACGTGAGATCGCCCAAAAAATCACTTTTGGAGTGAGATGGCCCAAAAAACTCACTTTTGGCATGAGGTAGCCCAAAAATCTCATTCTACACAGCATTTCAAGACACTTTTCTATCCTTTTACACTCTCTAACATCAGGCACATTTTCCTTTACACACTTTTACATACTTATGCACATTTTTCTTTGATTTATCATATACAAGACTTTGACTACATTCTTGTTCTTCTTTTTCTGGTTTGTCCTTATAAGAAGCGAAATCACAAGCTACAACAACACAGTACAATGCATACACTTCAACCCTAGGGTCACTTTCCTTTCCTATATCTCCACGCTTCACTTTGCATCATTCCACACTTCACTTGTCCACTCAAGACACATTTCACCGCATGCTCTACATGATCATAAGGTACACATCTCTTATCTACTTTATGTTATCAAGTATTCACTCAACAACATAAAGTGGGGGAAAATGTAGACACAAAATCATGCACTTGGGTACATTTCTAGGTCCTAAAAGCATATTAGCATTTATATGATTCCTAAGCAAGAAAACTAGTGATTGACAACTATCTTTTGCCTCTTTTCTTTGTCTCCTATTTTATATTTTGTCTTACACACCCTACAACCCATTCAAAACTTTACTTATTTATCTTTCATGGATTCAAACACCAACTCCCGCCAAACAGGATGAAGAGTTCAGTGTGCTCCTGCCCCTCTCGGGCACCCCCCGACCATTTCTTACCTTACTCGCTCTTTTTGGGTCTCTTTTATCTTTTGGGAATATTTTTCACTTATGGTTTGGCCTTCCAACTTTCAATTACAAAATTCAAACAAGGGAATCATATAAATACATAGTTATGTGTTTAAAATTAAGGACAAATCACTAATCATTATTATCATCACCTAATCTTGCATCCAAAAGGCACATAAAGCACTCTAAATAGTTAATATAACATCCATTAAAGGGATAAGGGATTACATACTCTGCTTACACAACATAGGAAGGAGAAGTTCATTCTATTCCATCCGCACATTCTACTATACTACTACATTCTAGCTACATCTTACTATCAAGTGCAACTTGCACAAGGGCGCCCTAGAGCATAATTTCTACACACACTCATAAGAACTACATGGATTCTGAGATGTAGTGTAGTTCTCAGTTGTAAGTTCACTCTCGGAGTGACCTTTGGGGTCAATCGACCCCTCATTCAACATTCTCCTTTTTAGGTTTGATGTGGTTTATGAGATGGTGCAGTGAACATGTCTTTTATAGGTTACAAGTACCTCCTGAGATCATAATGTGAATATCAAGTGATCGACAGGGAATAACCATGACACCCTTTTGACATAATAGAAATCAGGTTCCAAGCCTCTATGTAGTCACCAGTGCCCAGGATCAGTCATCAATGCCCAGGTGCCCTTGTCCAACTATGAGCGCGTGTGTCTAGCTTTGTTCCTGCATTCCATATTTTATAGAGATTAATTGCAACATTGTTTGCATCTTGTTCATCACTTCTCCTTACCCAAATTAGTTCTAGATTATGCAGAAATAAAACTAGTTCTTCTATCTCACTCTCTTGCTTAGGGTTTCACATTTTAAATCTTAGTTTGCTTATGTCATTACTATATTTTAACATTTATACATAATTTATTTCAATAGTGACTCTACAATTAGATTTAATTCAAATTAAATTAAATTACCAAATCAAAAATTATAATGCATAATGATTCTCGTGTCTTTACCATGGAGGGAGTATAACTACTTAGTGAACCCAAATGATATAAGACTAAAGAACAAACACTAGAAGATAAATTATTAAAATAAGTAATAAAACCAATGTGAAGGGAGTCCATGGGAAGGTGCTAGGATGTGTCTATAGAACATGACCAAGTCAAGTCTAAATATCCTATGATAGTGTAGAAACTTAAATTTGGAAATTTACCCTTTGACACTACTAATGGTGATAATGCTCCTTTGTTAAGACAAATTTCCACATTCTATCCCCACTTAGTGCATCTTGCTATCCCTCCCCAAATTACTTATTTATATACATTGATGTGTCATCACATTCTGAGTATAAATGTATAAAATCAATATTTCACTTCCACTTATCATGATGCATTTGTCGATTGCATGTATTGTAACCCTCGTCTAAAACCATATGTTATGGTTGAGATGTAATATCTAAGCTTGGGTGACTTGCAGACGGTCTTAGATCGACACATCTTCTAACTTTATTTTCAATTTTATTATCTTTTTTGGATCATTTCATCCTCCTCGGGTTATCCTTCTCATAATTTTTTTTTGGAACCCTATATAAGCAAGTTAATATCACTTCATTTACTCACCCGACACTCTCATGAGCTTTCATTGCAAATACTATCACAAAAGGCACTTAAGGCTCCCTAAATATTCTTAAATATTATACACATCCATTAGGTAATAAAATGTTAGAATTCTAAAGCACTCAACTAGGTCAAGGAGTTCAACTTCCTTCATTTCCAAGCATCCAAATGATTTAATATAAATTGAATTTAATTTAATTTCGAGTAATCATTGTTGTGTATGATATACAAGTAATAAAATATAATAAATCGAGAACAAAAAAACAATAATATGAAACCCTAAGCAAGAGAGGAAGAGGAGATGACTTAGCTGATTTCGCACAATTTGGAGATGATCGGGTAGGTGGATAGTGAAACAAACCGGGAGTAATGCGTCATCAAGGATCGCTGAAGCTTATAGAACTTAGAATCACAGCGGAGAGGAGCGCCCACTAAAGGACTGGAGCGCTTGGGCATTAGTGTCCACCCAAATGATTAGGTTATGATCCTTTTTGTGGAAGAGGGTATTTGTTGTTGATCCCTATTTATCGCTCTAGTTTTGCTTCAATGTCACCAATTGTACATGTAACCTATAAATTAGGTACTTAGTTGTAAATTTCCACCCACAACATCAAATCCAATAAAAATATGTAGAATGTAGAGTTAGATCGACCCCGACAAATCACCCAAAGAGTAACTTAGTACCGATCGTTGCACTACATCTTAGAATCCATTTAGTTTTGTGTAAATGTGTGTGCAATGATGCCCTATCATGCCTTATGAAAGTTACACAATGATAGCAGCTAGATCTAGAATGTAGCAAATGTATAAAATGTGTGGGATGAAATAGAATAAACTTCCACTCCTATGTTGTGTATGCAGAGTGATGTAACCATTTTCCCTTGAGTGAATGTACTAGATGGATGCTTTGTGATGCTCTTGTGCCTTTGGATGCAAGCTTAGGTGATAGTATGTAATTGTTAGTGCTTGGCCCCTTATTTGAGAGCTATAAATATGTATATATATGATTCCCTTGTTTGAATTTTGTAATTGACAACTGAAAGGCCGACCCAAAAGTATAAAAGATGCCCAGAAATAAAAGAGACCCAAAAGAGTGAGAAAAGGGTTAAAAGGGTCAGGTGCACCCATGAGGGACAAGAGCGGTTGGGTGCTAGTGTCCTAACTTGACGCTAATGTATGAGGCCATAAAAGTTAAATTAATCAAATATAGTTATGGTTGTAGGGTGTGTAAGGTCAATAAAACTATAAAAGACAAAGCAAAAGGCCCAAAATACATTATTAATTACTAGTTTTCTTGCTTAAGAATCATGTATATATTAATATGCTCTAGGACCTAGAAATGTACCCAAGTGCATAAATTTTGTGTCTACACCAAATATCCAATCCAAGGTCTTAACAAGAGCTAAATCATTCCATACATTATTAATTTGGTTCAATTTTCTAATATAGTTGCATTTATATAGATATCTCATGCTAGGTGGAGAACTACATGTGGTTTGAAGCCTCTCCTAGTAGTGCCAACGTAGATAGTGCACGAATTGTACATTAACCTAAACACTAGAGTTCTCTTAGGGTCTTCTACCCATGGTTAGGGTTTGAGTTTGATTCCAAATATTCATAGGTTTTCATAACTATGTGATACTTAGGGTTTGATAATGACACTCATTTATACAAAAGTGAAGGGCGTAAGAAGTTATAGGGCCATAATCTAAGTAGGTCCAAAACCTTATACAGGGTCTAAGTTTGTATAAAAATTTATAGTAGAGCTATAAGTTTTTGAATTAAGGAATTTTCCAGATATAGTCTCAATAATGAAACATCTTTAGGTTCATTACTCCTAAATTATCAAGTTTGTACAACCGTATCTCTCATGTTTTATGTTGTACTATTATAGCCACAAAATGATGCACTTATTACTATTACATTATGCCTCTAGTATGTTGTTGTATACATGATTTCTAAGTGTAAATATTAGACACTCGGTGACACCTTTTCTTAGTCCTTTTACTACTTTCGACTAGTTTTGACGGTGACATTGTCTTATACTTATTGGATTTACATCTTTTTTCCGAGTCAAAGGGATCCATGTTTTTGTTCTTGGTCATGTTTCTATTTCTTGGCTTTGGGACAATACCGCCCAGAAAGGACACTACCGCCCAGGCACTAGTGTCCCTTCTAGGTGCTTTTGTCCATTCTACTTAATTTTTTAAATTACCATTTGTTACAATAATTTGATAATTTTTAGTTCTACGGGTTAGATTTTTATGTTACCAAGTGTTGAAATTCAAACACGGAAGTCATATATATACACTACCTACTCACTATTATTAGGGGATGGGAAATTTGGGCTATTACTTCCTATCTACTACTTGGGAAAAGAGCAACATTTAAGGACTGCATTTGGGCTGCATTATTCACTACATAGGAGGGGTTATTTCTGAATTCCATCTCACACATTCATCTTAGGGGAAAATTAGTTGTAGCCTACTATCTTAGTGCAACTAACACAAGGGAAACCTAGCTTCAAGGGACACAATTCAATCACACACACACACACACTATAACTACATAGAGTCTGAAATGTAGTGCAACGCTTGATGAAAATCACATTAGGGTGACTACCGAGGTCAACTGGATCAAACATATGCATTATTTGTTTCATCTAATATTTGCTTGATCCTTGTGTAGGTAGCTAGGGTTTATTTTATAGGTTTAAGTGTGACACAAGAACCCTGCAAAAAAATGGATGCAACAAAAAGCAAAAGGAAGAAGATAAGTTCATACCCTAAAATGGTCATAAGTAGATAATTTTCCAAGACACTAGTGCCTAGTTCGAACACTAACACCTCGAGAAGTCTTGTCCTTCTCTAGGGAATTCTGTTTGAAGGAGTTTCACATTTTAGTTTTCCGTAAAAGCTTACTCTACCTGTCATCTAAAATTTTCCACTCGGCTTATAGCCCGTAACTAGTCCATATCTTTGAATACAATCCAAGTCACTCTTATCTCACTATTTCTTACACTTGTTTGTCTCTTACATGATATATCTTACTTATTACTATTATATCCATTTGATCTTAGTCCTCAAGTAAGCATTTAATTTTGTTAAATCATTCGATGAACCTGACCCCTACATGCCCATTATCAGATCTATCTTCCATGCCCATTACCCATAGTGGTCACTTTGATCTCCCACATCATAATGTGCTCCTCCCACAGACTCATAGTTATTCCAACAATATGGATGAAACTACATAAGATAACTCTCTCTTTGATTCCCACAAAGATGACATAGAAACTTATGACAATGAACAATGTTATGATGAAGACACTAATGTGGATCAAGCACAACTTGATGCTCTCACAACTTTCCATTCTACATTACGTGACAACCATACCCATGTACCAAATGTCTTTTGTGATTTATTACCACCCCAATGTGTTCGTGACAATGTTTCTCATGTTAGTATGGTTCGTACCTTGGAGCTCTCTATTGTTATCACCTCTTCTATTCCACCTTCTTCCTCCCCTACCACTATGGGGATATCCACCATTCATATGCTTATTTCGACACCCAATACTCACTTTTCTTCACCCATAATTTCCCATATCAAACCCAACACTTCTTCAAAACCCATGCCTTAGAGTCTTTGAATCATGATTTGCAAGCTCAAATTCGTCAACTGCAACAAACGGTGAAAACGAGGCAAGGCTCTAATGAACATCTTAGTGACTATGTTTTGTGTTATAAGAATAATATTTCTAAAATGAACAATGTCTTAGTTGAATTTGAATTACAAGATATTTTTATCCAAAGTATATTACCTCCTTTGCAAGATTGCGTGTTCTTTGACCCCTTTCACTCTTTTGAGAATCTATGTCATACTCTAAAAAGCTATGAAATAAAGTTACTTTATTTGGGAAAACTTAAATATGGTGCTAGTATTTTTTATTAATCTATTAATAAGTTATCAAGTAAATATTTCCTTAAGGGAAAGCCTAATGAATATAAGCCTACTCTTAATGTTATATCTCAACCCATGAAGCTCCAATTACAACCTACGCAACAAATTTTTACTAGATTTCCATATCCACCACATATGTTGTTGCCTCAAATCATAGAAAACAATTCGATTTCTCTTTCGATCCTCTTGAGCTAGATCTTAATAGGCCTCATGGCAAGAACTTTGATGAAAATGCACATTGTGATTACCATATATGTAATGGCCATTATATTGACATGTGTTTCAAGCTTAGACATTTAATCTAAGATCTGATTGATAATCATGACATTGAGTTGCCTAAATCTACTATTTCTATTTATAAATCTACCAATGACAATGACAAGCTTAAAATCTTCAATGATCCACTACCTAAGCATGAAAAATCAGCTCCTGAATCCTCTTCAAATCATGTTTATCATGTTGTTCCTCCTTCATATTTATATCATCCTCTTGGATTTCTTGTTGGTACTATTGATCTTCCTTCACCTATCATTACTTTTATTGATGTTGATTTTCATGCCTCTTTTTCATCGCATAGATTACACATTGATGTTTTTATTGGTCCTCATGTTATTAATAATGTTATGGTGCATCCTACTTATAAGCGCAATGCATGATCAATATCTTTATTTTAAGCTATTGGTTTTCTATTATCACAAATGGCCATAGATCACCTACTTCTTATGGGCATGTCATTCTTCCCATCATTATTGGGCCCCTCACTATCTATATGATTTTCTTTGTTGGATCTATAATTACACATTGTAACATGGTCTTAGCACTCCCTTGGCTTAGGGTTGCTGATGCAAAATCATCATGAAGGAGAGTTAGATTTTGAGAAAATGACATCATGATAATGGTTAGGACGGTCTAACGGGTCAATCGGAATGGTTTTTAGACATTTATAGTTTAAGAAATTTGAATTAGAAGTTTAACTGTGTTTACCCACCTTATTGGAAAATTGAAAATTTCAAATTGTAAATGATGATCTCAAAAGATGTAAGGGGTATTTTTGGTTAGAGAAAGGATGAGTTAGGCATTTGGATGGGTCATGAGTCTTTAAGGATGTTTATAAGTTATGAAATATCAAAATGATGTAAAAAGGTCTTCATGTGGATGCATATGCATAAGGAATTTGGAGAATTAGTTAGGTTTTAATGTAAAGAGTGCATTAAAGGAGAGGGAGTTTGAATTGTGGTAGTTAGATCCTCCAAGTGGAGGTACGAGAAGAGAGAGGTATTGAAATTTCTCAAGAGGAAGAGGAAAATAATGGAAGAATCACAATTTCTGTATATTGACTGATATCTTGCAATAAAGAACTTTATTTTTGCATATAAAACTTGTCTTTTGATGTTAGGGATTTGATTTTTGCTTAAGAATTGGAATCCTTTATTGATGAAATCTTGAAGGATAGGATTATTAAGATACGTTATGAATATCCTTGTGAAGGTGAGGGTTTTTGAAGCTAGAAACACTTTTCAAGGTTTGAGGCTTGAGGAACCTATCTAAAAACCCAAACTTAATTGGTAAGTGCATATAGACATTGACGTCAATTTTCAAGGCTTGATAAAAATAAGAATTCATTTTATTGTAATTTTTTTCCTTCTTGGATCATTCACAATTAGGGTTTCTTAAGAAATTTGAGTGCCAAAAACCCTACTCTTGGAATATTCATCTAGAAATTGCAAGAAATGATCCTTTTAAATTCCTACAACTATTCCAAAAAGAATTTAGAACTTTCATTTGTTTAAATGAAGCTTTTTCTTACCAGTCATGTAAAGATTGTGTGCACAGAGAGGTAGAAGTCCTAGTTTTAAGAGGTGTTTTATGAAAGAGTTATGTTATGGCTTTTGAATCCAATCTTGAAACTTCTACAAGACCTAGAAGCCCTTAATGGGCATTCAAAACTCATTTTATTATACCTTGAAACCTTATAAAAGAGATTATATGCATGAATGAGCAAGAGTACAAACCTAGTAAGGATTAGTGGCCAAGTTGTAAAAAGTAAAGTATTAAGAGTTGAGATTGATTCAAGCCTTTAAATTTTAGGAGCATCTTAGTATAGCCTAATATGAACT
The DNA here is from genome assembly GCA_018340775.1 of Taxus wallichiana var. yunnanensis. Taxonomy (NCBI): domain Eukaryota; kingdom Viridiplantae; phylum Streptophyta; class Pinopsida; order Cupressales; family Taxaceae; genus Taxus; species Taxus wallichiana. Next base: position 79,514,300 of record CM031234.1, read on the forward strand.
GATGAATATTTTCAAATCATCTATGTGTTTGTAAAAGCCTAGGTGCATTGTTTATCCAAGTGGCATGGTCTTGAGAAGCTTACAAGGACAATTTGAGAATATTTAAGAAAAGGTAAGTTTTTCGAGCACTATGAATGCATTTCAATGAATGATATAATACCCTAAAAAGGTAAATAACACAAATTAATTGAATCTTAAAGCCTAGCTAAGCCATAAGCCAAATTTGGATAGATTTGACTAAGTTCTTTTGTGAACAAGAAGTGGAAAACATGGTAAAAGAAGAAGTTTAAATCAAGTTTCTTGAACCCAGAGATAATGATGATGGTAAAGCTTGGAACATGATGAGGGAATAAGGTATGGTATGAGTTGAAGGTTAAATAGTGCATGAGGAAGCCAAGTCTATTTTTAGAGATAAGCAAACAAAATTGCTAAAGGAAGTGAAATTTGACATTTTTGTAATTTGCTTTGTTTTGATGGTTGTTGTTGCTTAGATGTGGTTTAATGAACATGTTGGATTAGTTGAACAAGTAGAGTTAGCTCATTTTGTTGATAATTTCATGGTGAAGGAGGATGTTAGCATTGAGAAACTAGTCAAAATTGGTCTAGAAAAGGTCATTGTTGTGTGAGACTTTGTTATCTAATTGCATGGAAGAGAAGGTGGTGTAGAGTGCTATATCAGGTTGCCAAATCTGTACCATCCATAGTTCATTTATACCTTAAGTTTGTACATGAGTGTCTTGTTATCACTATTGCAGGCATCCCACCACGGACTCCTTTGTCTTTGGATCCTATCACCGATATGCCTTTAGTTACTTCTATCATAAGTGTACCTACTTATACACCTCCTCATGATGGCCCCATGGATTTGGCACATATTCTTCTTGAATCTAGAGCTCTTAACACTCTTGATTCTACTTTCACACCTTCACCTAGATCCCCTTTGCATGTGGCTTCATCTTCTCGCCCACGACGGATACATCGATTTCATAACCCACCTTATAATCATAGTTCTACACACAAGATACATCTTACACTTGGCACATACATGCCTCTTTCGTAGTTTAATTCCCTTCTAGCATGATATATTCCTTCCCTACATACCTTGTCCCATGTAATTTCTTGGGATCATTGAGTCTTAGATTGTGCTCACATGTGTACCTCCTTCACACTAGTAGATAGTGGGCCCTTGCCCCTATCCTCATTGGATAGATCACCATGGATTTAACACTTGGGGGTATACTACCCCCCCTTGATACCTAATGTCACACTCTTATTCTCAGTCCAAACATGATTGTTGAGGGCACACATACCTACAAAAACTCACTTTACACACATACACCGGGAAGCCTCTCTCCACTTTCCTAGTCATTTTATTTCATATTCTAATAATTCAAAAACATTCAAATATTTGTAATTTTTTTAATATAATAGCTTAGATCTTGATTGAATGTGTTTTTACTTGCTTATAATATTGTATGTTGCACATTGCTTACCATGTTACTCGATTCATAGTATGATATATATTTTTTCATACACATATGTGCATTCACATGGTACCCTTGATATGAATGTAGGATACTTACAGGTTATCACACCATGAATGATGTCTTGTAATGTTACCTATTAGTCCCACCGAGGCTTCTAGGAGCATCTAAATTTCCTACTTTTCTATATCCAAGTTCTATCATTGCAATATCCACTACTTTTATTCATATTTCCAGATGTATACATTTGACATACTATCAATTTTTATAACATGCTAATAGGTGCTTCATGTGTATCATTTATCTATCAGGCCTACTTATGATCATGGTTATTTGATTCACTTATGTATTGTTTCATTTTCTTGTCTCTTGTTTCACATTATTTGTGGGCTTTGCTCTATGCATGATTACATGATTGCATGTATCACCTCGAAGGCTTCAAGTGTCTTGTAACATCCTGAGTGGTGTCCCATGTATTCAACCAACTACTCATTGCATCTTTTTCCATGTTATTGCATATTTGGACTTGTTTCTATTACATCATGTCATGTTTGTTTGTAAGTAACACTTTTTGTTATCCTTTACCATTGATTTAATCTAATTTAAATTAAATATAATTGCAAAGTAACTATTATATCAAATGATATTTCATATTATAAACTACACTAATGTGTAAACAATAAGCATTCAAAGATGTAATACTGTAAGAAAACGAGAGGAGAATGATGAATTAGCTTATTCTATGTGACCCGGAGTGATCGTGACTATTTGAATACTCGGATATGGCTGGAAAGAGTGTCAAAATTACTCGTAGAGGATTTTGGAACTCGAACTCTATCGAATGAAGTTCCCATGGGAGGACAAAAGCACCCCAAGCACCGCGATTGTTTTGGGAACTAGCGATTACGTAAATATTCGGATGTGGTCTTTTCTAGGTCAGAAGGTCTTTGCATCTATTCATTCTTTGTTGCTCTAATTTCTTTGTTAGGGTTTCAATCGCACTTATAACCCGCAAAATAAATCCTAACTATCTCGCACAAGCTCACAAACACATTAGATCTAAATAAAATATGCAATATGTGAAGTCATACTGACCTCGATGGTCACTCGATGAGTGAACTTAGTACCGAGCGTTACATTACATCTGAGAAACCATGTAGTTCTTTGTGCTTGTTTGTGAAATGGTGTCCTTAGGTTTTCCTTACGCCAATGACTCAAAGATAGTGAGGTATAACTAGATTTGATTTAATAATGTAGATGTGTGCTTTGGAATTCAACACTACCCCTTCGTATGTAGTGTATTGAACCCAAAATGTAGTCCCTTTGAATAATAGTAGTAATATGTAGATGTGATAGTCCCTCTTGATTTTCCAGCCAAAATAATAGTTAGTATGTTGTGTATATATATGATTCCCTTGCTTGAATTTCAACACTAGTGACACCGAAGGCCAACTAAGAATGCGAGATAAGGATACACAAATAAATAAGGCCGACCACAAATGATAAAAATGTGTAAAAAAACAAGGGCGAGAACGCCCGTGAAGGACACAAGTGCCTAAGCACTATTGTCCCGAGACCAAGAACTACAAAATTGATAAGACATACGACATGGATGCCTATGACCTATCCGTATGATGCACATACAAAAATGAGATATGTAGAAAAGACAATATAAATCAATCAAAGAATGTAGATGTACAAGGGACAATGTAAGTACTTTTCTTACTTAATATTCATGCATATAACAACATACCGATGACATAGTGAAGTGACGATATGTGCATAATTTTGTGTCTACATTTGCCCCCCTTTATGTTTATTAAAGTAAATTCAAGGAGTGTAAAGGAAGTAAGGAACATATGTGTATATGGTCCGAGAATCCATATTACAGAGTGCGTGTAGAATATAGAAAATTTTAGCATGGTAAACCATGGTTTAACGTTTTGACCCGTGTGGCATAGGAGGAGATAGCAAAAACCATCATAAGGAGCGACTTGGATAAATAGTTGTGATGATATTATATATTTCATATTTTTTTCAAAGGTGATAGAAGAGGTAGGGAGTTATCAAATCTAAACTCAATTTGTTGATAATTTAAGGATTTGGGCAACCTACCACTAGAGGAAGAGTGTTGGGGAGAGAGGTCTATTTCTCTCTTCTTGCATTGATGCTTCCCCAAAAGGTCCAACCACTACAGATGGATAAGGACCCAAAAGTTACCGTTTTGTTCCGATTGAAATTCATTTATCCCGATTGAAGAACCCATATGTGAGGTGTACAAAAAAATATAATGTTGTCTCGTTTCCCTTATTCCCATAAGTAGCATGTGTTCCAATTTGAATAATATTAGATGGCTTCTAAGTTAGGTCATCTATAAGCGATGGTGATGGAATGCACTTTTCCAAGTTAGGTCATATGGAAGCCATACCAACTAGGGTTATTGTATTGATTGGTTATTTTGAATGATAGGAATTGATTTTTTTGGAAAATTTTGAAAATGAGGGTTTCAAAGGACCCGCATTCTTTTACAAAAATACCAAATGGCTAGATAAAATAGTTAAGCATAAAGAAGGAAAGCCCAAAGGCAGCCAAAAACCAAAAATGAAAAACTTAGGGCTACAACCTAATTACAACGAGTATATTTTCTTTAGAGAGTATGTTGCCTCCTTGACAGCTGTAGAAGCATGTCTTTCAACCAAATTATCAGCAAGATTTATCAAGTCAAGGAAGTTTGAGTTGATATTTTCCTAGGTCTTATCAGTATGGAACTTCCATCTCTTGATGACAATGAAAGCCCTGTTGATATTTCTTAGAATGTTAAGGACAATTGCTCTATCTCCCTGTTCATGCTGAGGGGATAAATTAGGATGTTAAACATTAGATTAAGCCACTTTCTTATCATCCATGACAATGTTAGAAGAGTTCACCAACACAAGAGAAGGGGAATCAGGGTAGATCAAGGAAATCCCCAACAAAACCTCATGAATGCCATTGTTAGAGGAAAGCACCGAGGATCGGTAAGAGTTAATGGAGACATTAGTGATGACGCAAGAGGAGATGGTAAAGGGTTAGCGAGCAGGATCTAGAGAGGGAGATATCAAATCATCAAGAGGGACCGAGGAAACCGGAGAAAGCACAATGATCCCGATTCGGTGAGGGGCGACAAAAAGGAAGGGGATGATAAGGAAGCGGAAGCCAAGAATGCAACACTTTGACTTGTGATGGGAACAATAGAGTTAGAGTTGGGGGAAGGTTGAGGCAAAGTGACGAAGGAGGTGAGTCGGGGTGGAGGAAGAGGAAGGGCATTGAGGCATCTCGGATGTTGTTTCCCTAATTTAGGGGGAAGTGATCGATGTCATCCAGAGAAGTGGAAAAAGAGAAGAGGAGGTAAACCCATTTGTGATGAAGCAAAGGACTTTCCTCTTTGCGATCCAATTAAAGAGAGATCTCTAAAGACTGGAAAAAAAGAACACAAGTTCACCTATTTTTCGTGGCACAAATGCATAAGAAAGAACAATTGTAGGTCATATATGATCTTGTATCTTCCTTCCAACATGAAGTAGCACATAAGCTACTATGAAAATCTATCCCATGGAGGAGGGAGAGAAGCCCACTTGTATCCCAACTAATATTATCTTAATCATCCCTAGGATTTAAAAAGTTGGTCATTTCCACATGCATGGATATTTTAAAATATTCATCTCCTTCAGAAGAAAGTCCAATGGCCTCCACAATTAATTCAGAGAAATAGTAAAGTAGGTTCTGCCCACCTTAACCTTTCCTTTCTTCCAATTTGCAAGAACGCTACTAGAGACTCGACAAAGTGTCCCTTCACCGTTACATGAAAACAATAATTCCAGTAGCATGTAAGATGTTCCAAACATCATCACACTTAACCTCCTTGTAGGATGCACTACAAGAGAATAATCAAAATTGGTGAAAGCCGTCAATGGCCAATTATTAAATAGGAAAAATGAGCACCTTTCACCCCATAGGTCACACGTGTAAGTATTAAATCATAATGGGTAATAACAATAATTAAGAATCCACTCCCCTTAATCATCATAGAGTAAATATTACAATCACACGAATGAGAATTCAAAGATCCATAATTAGAATCTTCAGCAATTAAATAAAAATCATTGTTATTGCCATCACAAATGAAGGGGGGTCAATCTTATCAAAGCTGAGAGTGGAGATAACCGAAAAAATCCAAAAGTAACATAAAAATAAATTCCAAGGGGAATTAATCCTACAATGGAAAGTCATTAGGAATCATATTTAGGAGGTCCCTGGAAAGTTACCCACCCAAGATCATTTGCCTTCAGAGAGGACACCCAAATTTTCCAAGAAATCACCCACTCTATTGCCCTCTCTCTCTCTCTCTATATATATATATATATATATATATATATATATATATATGTTGAAACTTTATCTGTTGAAAGCGTGCTTGCAGATCTCTAATGTCCTTGAGAATGTTACTAATAGTACATTGACTAAGATCATTAGAGTTCATAATTTTAACCAAATTTAGAGAGTCACTCTCCATAATGAGCTTGCTCGTACCAATATTGAGAGTCAATTCTAGACCTTTAAGAATGACCAGAGCTTTAGCTCTATGATTGAATGTCTGAGTCAAAATTAGTTGTAACTGTTTCTGAAGGCTGACCCAAATCATCTCTTAGGATAGCTCCACCCATTGAAGCATCAGGATTTCCCTTAGTAGCACCATCAACATTAAGCTTGAGCCAACTTGCCGGATGGGGGACCAAGAAGTGTTTATTTTTGTTGCCGCTAAATCCGGTCTGTAATTAGTATCATCAATTTATTAATCAAGGGAGTTGTAAGATAGATTAATTTTTAGCTTATGCTTCATCCAAATGTAGCTATTTAATTTTTCCCGAAGACTAGAAATAATTCTCGAGAAAACATGTGCCAAATCACAAGCCTCGCTCCTTAAAAATACTCATGTTTCTTTCTTTCCAGATACCCCATAAAGTGTGGGGTAGTAAAAGAGACCAAACAAGAGAGACTATAGAATGCTTGTAAGGAGAACGCCACTGGGAAAAAAATCTCCACAAGGGAGTAGGGAAAACCCGGAAAGCTCTATATTAGCAAGAAGTAGACCCCAAAGGGAGTGGGAGAAAGGGAAATGAAGTAACAAATGGGTCATGCTTTCCATAACATTAAGGTAGGGAATGCAACAGTAGGAAGAGAGAATCCCCTATGTTTTAGATTTTCCCCAGAGTATATCATCTTGGTCGGGGAGCCAAGAGAAGAATCCAATTTTAGGTAAAACCTGAGGAGATGAGGAGAGTTTAAGAGGACCACAAGGAGGGTGAGATTTTCACAGGTAGGTCGCTTTAACCGAGAAGTTACTAGTGGGGGAAGTTTTCCAAATACACACATCCTAAGAATGAGAAAAGGGAATATGCTAAGCGGAAAGAACCATTTTAAAATAATTAATGCAATGTAATTGAATGAAGTTGCATCCATCTTAGGAAGGAATATGTCAACAATGTTTATTATCTTTCTAGCCGAAATAATCTTTAACCTTAGAACCACATAGAGCATAAAGTTAGATTTTGATTGGGTTTCAAAAGGGTCCCTCACTAGAGGCTTATCCCTTAACCACCAATCATTCCGTGGCTTAATGAGCATACCATCCCGTAAGCTCCACCTAGTACTAGATTGAAGCAGAGATTGAAAGTTAGTAATAGAATTCCATATAGCCGAGCCACGTGAAATTTATGAAGACAACCTACTAGAGGGGGGAGGTATTTATAGATTAGAAGTTGAGCCCATGGGGAGTGATCATTAGATGTAATAGCCCAACCCAACTTGGCTAACATGGCTTTGTTCATATCAATAACTCTTCGAAGTCCCAAACCCCTAGTATCCATAGGTTTGTAGACCTTATTCTAGGAGACTAATTGAACCCTTTTGCATTCTTTAGTGCCCGACCAAAAGAAGTGATTTTGAATTTGCTCAATGTGAGAGGCCACTAAAGAGGGCATTTTAAGTAGAGGCATGAAGTACATGGGAAGGTCATGTGAAGGGAGCTTTTAACTAGATGCGCTTTGTCACTTGGTTGAGGAGCAAACCTTTCCATCCTGCCAGCTTTTTCTGAAAGTGTTCAATAACCGAGTCCAAAGAGATTTAATTTGCTTGCCTTTGAAGAGGGGAATCCTGAGTAGGTGGAATAGAGTTCCGCTATACTACAACTAAAGATATCAAAAATATTTCTTTGTCTCTGCTAGCTAGAGTATGAATAAAAGCTATACAACTTTTGGAAAAATTGATAAGTTGCTAAGAGGCCACTTGGTAGCAGTCTAGAATCCTTTTCAGAGCTATAGCTTTCACAACCAAATTTACACCTAAAAGAAGTGTGTCATCAAAAATTGATTGTGTGATTGGTTGCGGGACCATTGTACTAATCTTGAGCCTAGAAACAATGTTAGCATGTTTACCAGCCTCAAGAGCCCTGCTCAAAGAGTTAGTCATAATGATGAATAAGAAAGGAGAGAGCGGGTCTCCCGATTGATGCCTTTGCTATTTGTAAAAACCTAGTTGGAATACCATTTACAAGAATGGATAAATGAGGGGTGGAGATGTAGCTAGAGATCTAGTTACATCATTTATCACAAAATTTGATTTTTTAGGACTCTAAGAAGAAAAGGCATCCGACTCTATCAAAGGCTTTTTACATATCTAACTTGAGAATCATTCCTACCATTTTAGAGTGATAGGCCGAGTGTATGGCTTCATGAACAATAATAACTCCTCCTTGAATCAACCTGCCACTAAGAAAACCATTATGTTGTGTAGAGATCAGGGTATTCATAAAAGGCTTCAACCTCCTCGCAAGAATTTTGGCAATAATTTTATAAGTAGTATCGCAAAGAGTAATCAGGTGAAATTTAGAAATTGATTTGGATCCCATAGTCTTGGGAGCTGAAGCAATTAAGGTGTTGTTCCAATATTTAAGAGAGAGTCATTTACTTGAAACTCATTGACAACCTCGATTAGATCTTGTTTGATAATACCCCAAAAGCTTTGGAAGAAGGCTGCAGGGAAACCATCAGGGCCTGGGGATTTGTCTCCTTTCATGCTAAAGACAGTCTTAGGAATTTCTTCAACAGAAAAAGGCTGAGTAATATTTTCATTAATTGCATCGTAAACAAGCCTAGGTATATGTTTCAACATAACATACATGTCAGTCTCATTAGGAGGCCCTTCTTCCCTAAGAAGGTATGTATAGAAATTTACAACTTCTGAAGAAATATCATCTTCAAAATTCAAAAGGCTACCATCCATCAATAAAAGTGATTTGATTTTATCTTTTCTTTTATGTTTGCAAGCTATAACATGAAAAAATTTCATATTGTGGTCGCCTCGATTTAACTAGAGCGCCTTAGATCTTTGTCTCCAATAAGTTTCCTCCTCAACAAGAGTATTATGATATTCACTAAGAAGATTTAATTCTTTTTAGTGAAAATCATGAGTTCTTCCACATCTTTCAATATTGGAAGAAATTTCTTAGATCTTATAGGAGAGAAGAAGTTTTCTTTCTCTAATATCCCCAAAAATTTTACCTTTCCATATTTTTAGTTGTTTCTTGACAAAACTGAGTTTCTTGGAAAACTTGAACATAGTTGAACCATGAATGTCCACCGACCACCATTCCTTAATGAGAGGATCAAGATTGTGATTTTAGATCTAAGCCACTCAAATCTAAAAAGTAGGATCTTTGATTTTTAAAAACTAGCTACACTTAAAAGTAAAGGGCTATGATCTGATGCAGCTTTGGGAAGGGAGCTAAGAAAGAAATAAGGAAAATGAGATAACCACTCCATAGAACCAAGCATTTTTATAGCCTAATTTGGATGTGATTAATCCCTAATCTTTGATTCGTCCAAGTAAAGGAGGCACCATGAAGATAAAAAAACTCACCTTGACGGATGAAGTTGGCAAGGGAATCCATACTATTGTAGAATCGGATGAGGTACCACCTTGCTTTTCAAATGGATAGAGGTGAGAGTTTAAGTCCCCTACGATGAGCCACAACAAATGTTTGTAATTTTTTTGAAGTCAAGAATATCTTTCCATATGACTTCTCTCGAGGCTCCAAATTGGGTGCATACACATTTATAGCAATCCAACCTAAACTAGATCCAATTTATTGAAAGAACATTCCCATAAAATGGGGGGTTTTGATAATACATTCTCCAAAAATAACCTTCAAGTTCCAAAAAATACAGAGGCCCTCGTAGTTTCCCGAGGAATCCCGAGATGCAAAGGATGCACTGGCCATATCTTACAAAGGATTATTTTCTTGTAACATGATTATGTCCGGGGAATGTTTTAACCTCATATCCTTAAGGACTCTTTTCTTCAGGGGAGCATTGATTCCCCTTATATTCCATGATAGAATCTTCATTTTTTGGATTTAGGTTTACTCCCACCATCCATAGTGAGAATACCCTGTACACCTTGAGCAATATTCTAGGTTGTCTTTAGCTGACGCTTAGTCTGATTTGTATGTCTCTCTCTCTTGCTATTAGTACCAACATAACCATTTATATTACAGTTAATTTGTGTATTCCTGGTTGGACCACCATCCTCCATAACCAAGGGGGAAGGAGAGGTAAAGGATGAGCCAATATCTAAGAAAATAGATGGAGAAGGGGAGGAAGGTAGGGAGGAAAAGATCTCTTCAAAGGTGCAGGAGGGAAGAAGGAAGATTTCAACCTTAAGTGGGGGTCAAGGAGAGAGTGAAGCGAAGGCGAAGACGGAGGAGTGGAAGCCTCGACCACATGGATAAGAGGCGGTTGTTTAGGAGGATTCTCAACTGATGGGATTTCACCCTCCTCCTAAAGGGATACAAAGGGATTCAAAGTACTCACTTCTCGCATGGATTTAGGAACATATTTATATTTTTCAACTTACAAAATGGATAGGGGCATTATGTTTGGGGGCCGGATTCGTAGCGAAAGTTGGGGCCCTATGTATAATGCTCTTACAAATAAAACAAGCCTGTGGAACATACTCATATTCAATGGGTTGAGACCAGACTCAATTTTGACAAAAGATCTATGGATTTGGGAAGAGGGCAACTAACATCAGCTTTTACACAAAATCTAGCATGAATAAGTTTGGATTTAGCTTTGGTGGCCTGGTTAATAGCTATGAGGGATCCTAAAGACAGAGTTATACCTTTAATTATAGAGATATCCCATAACTCCAATGGAAGACCTGGAAGGTGAAACCATATCGACTCTTGGGTCATTATTTCACCGAGGATTAAAGCCCAATGTTCACTTTTAGAGATAGAATTTGCATCTACCAAAGAATCACAGGACCACGAAGGAGCGCATGAGTGAAATTATCCATAAGACTCAAGGTGAACAAGATGAAGCCATTTGGCATAACAATAATCTCCAAGGGGCATAAAGAGCCCACTTAATGTGTAATGATTTCATAATGTCCTCGAGGGAGATGTCCCATCGGCTTGCTAATTAGTGAAAAGTCCTCGAGGCAAGAGTAACATCTATGACTGAGAAGGAATTTGCAACATCAATGTCCCATTCAAGTACTGGAGAAGGCGCAACTTGACAAAGTGAGTCACCTTAGGTGATCGAAATACAATTTCTTTCCAAGACCCATTGGGAGTACAAGGAAAAGAAACATCAAATCCGTTAGGAGGATCAGTGGCCAGACCAAAACCATCATCAAGGCTTGAAGGAAGAACCAACAATTTCAAAAAAATTGAGCGGGAGAAGTTACAGAGGTTGAAGAAATCTATCAATTACAATTATATGAATTGATTGGATAGGATGTATTTGGAAGATTACTCACAAAGTTTTTTTCCCTCAAATTAGGTCATTTGGGAGAATGGATTCAAGTAGCAAAAATATCAATTGTCAGATACAATAAATATAATTGTATTTGAATGAGGTTAGAGAAAATGTGATAATAACATATTATGAGTGTCGATAGATTGTGTTTTATCTTGAGAGGGATTATAAAATGATCATAATTGTATGCCCCCTTCCGGTGAAAGGGTGAGGGATGGATAAATGAGTAGTAAGCCAAAAGCAAGAATGTTAAGGATTGTAGTAGTGATTGAGAGATAGTATAGGAGATGTAGTAGTACTTGATAAAGTATATGTAAATGTTGAATAGTGTGTGTTTCGACATTAAAGATAAAGTTTTTAGAATTGTAGAGTACGGTATTAGACGAGAACTTTATTTAGATCCCGTAAATGGGAAGAAAAATAGAGTAACGAGGATCAAGAGATGAACCGAACCGTGTGCTTGTATTAGGTGCAAGAATGGTAGAATGTAGTGACTGTAGTATAAAGTAAACCAATTACTATGTATAGTAATATGAAAAAAGTGAATAATAATTGCTTTTGAACCGAGAGTCAATGTGATTGGAGATATGCGAGGATACCACATGTCGGGAGGCTATTTGACAAGATTCGAGAGGGTGATGATAGTCATGGCTATACATACAATCAAGGATTTGGTATGTATGATCAAATATGGAAATTGTTGTCAAAGGTGTCTATTTTTATCAGTTTTAGCAAAATTGGATATTTTGTAAAATTAGGAATTTTAGACCTAGATGAAAGCGGATAAGGAATTTTTGTTTGTCGAACATTAATGCCTAGTTCCTAATGCTACTTGACCATGGGGTGCTAGTGTTTAGCTCTTAAGCGCTAGTGTCCAGGGCTGTTTTTGTATTGTTTGGTGAATTTAGGTTGTTTATATGATGTTATGATTGATTTTGATGTATGTTTGCCTGCTAATATTGTGTTGTGTTGTGTGTTTTTTCTGTGTAGAGAGATATACACACAAGGGAGTTCTACGCAGGATGTCATTTGAGTACATTGTTTGGTTTGGGACTATCCAACAATGAGTGAGATGTATTGCACCGTGCTCATTTGTGGCACATCACTAGATTAGGGGAGGTACCCCATAATATATAATTATTTACAGATATTTTGCGAGAGGTAGTGTGTGGATACTAGCACATTTTTGTTTCTCGATAGGGGAGATGACAGAGCCACGGAGGATGTATATAGTATATTTGGGGTATTTTTCATCGAGAGAGAGGTAAAGGTTATGGTCAGAGTAGATGTCCGCAGCCACATGAAGGCCGCACGATAATATTTTACAGGGTCTCGAGTGCATTCTGAGACATATATTAGCTTGGATGTGATTGTGAGGTCTAGAGTTTTACGATTTTGGAAATTCATTGCAATTATACTAGCTTCATTAGTGATTGTGGAGGGTGGTGGGGTTGGTATTTTATATCAGATGTATGAGATTTTTCGTAGTATAAACGAGCATGACATTAGATATGCATGGGCACAAAGAAGTGTTGGCCCATTTATACAAGGATTTGTACTGATTCACATAGGAGGACCATGGTGGTGGGATAGAAATGACCACCCTATTACATATATGGGCTTACGAGCATATAACAATAGTGAGGTTTCTTAGTGGGGCACAAGCCGATTGGGCTTGGCCAAAGATATTTATAGCAAGGTGGGTGGGGAGTTGGAGTAGGAGGATGGTCACAACTACACATAGGTTGATGTTGGATTAGATGGGCCCTAGGGCTATTATCTGGAGGCCATATAGAAATTATGGAGGATGGGTGGAGGATGTCACCGAGTTATGGTGCATTTGGCATACCATGTGGTTGGAGGACCTATTTCCATGAGTTACATAGCTATTCTAGGGTGATAATGTATCTTGATAGTTTGGTATGGCCCAGACATTCCCTTAGAGCCATACATTTGGTGTCGACTACCAGGGAAGGGAGGTGACTAGGGTGGAGATTAGGCCCCACATGAGCACAATTAGTGCCCCTAGATCCAAATGAGGTAGATCTGACCATAGGGCCAATACAAGTGGATGACGCGGGGTGTAATAAGGCATATAGGTAGTGGTAGGCGACACACAGATGGGTTTTTTTGTTTCTAGTGGTTGTAGATGTTGTAGATAGAGCAACAAGTGGTGGAGTAGGGATTTAAGATCCCACTCCTAAGGTAGATGATGCAGCATCAACATGAGTAAAATGTAAGTATCGTACATTTTTATTAGATTATTGGTGAATTTGATTAATGAATATGAGGATGTGTAGTTGGTAATATGAAGTGTTTGTCATGTGGTTGTATGTGATGCTTACGGGACTTTGATTATGGATACCTCCATACACAAGTTGACTTGGAACATGCCCCCAAACGTGTTAGATCGAGTGGTTGTGATTATGGGCGATCATGCCCATTTTTTTGAGCCAATGGTGATAATGGTGGCCACATGTATGTTTTTGTTGTGAAAGCATGATGAGGATTACGCAAAGGCGGAGTGGATAAGGCAAGTTGTGGGAAGAGGTGGCCTAGCCCGTGATATGTTTGCTTGATATGTGGAGCTTTAGGACCGATATGTAGAGCAAATGGAGGAGAATACCTGTTACGGATTAATCTGGAGAGACACAAAGGTGCTTGTGATTAACGATGTAGGTTTAGCGGTGAAGCTTTGAGTTCTAGAGCTCCCGCAATTGTAGATAGTGATAGTGATGAGGACATATGATGTATTATAATATATGTATCGAAGCATGGGGGCTTGCCTCCCATCAATTGTATTTTATAACTTTCACCGTATATTATATATGTGTGTGTGTGTGTAAACACACACACACATATATACACACATATTTTCGGCATATCCGTGTTGATCTCTATTGTGTATTATGTGATGATTTTTAGTTGCACTGAAATGGTTATATATATATACATACAATATATATATATATATATATATATATATATATATATATATATATATATATATATATATATATATATATATATATATATATATATATATATATATATTGTATACATCATTAGTATTGTTGATTTGATAGATAATGTTGATTGTTTAAATTTGTGATGATGCGTAAATAATTGTATAGTGGTAATTGTTGCATTAAATAAGAATCATAGTTGGATAATAATGAATAGTAGATCATATAGTAGATAGAGATATATATGTGATGAAATATAACAATGAGTAGCAAATAAATAGAAATGGTTATGTGATGAGATAATTGTATAGAAATATATGGTGATAAAATAATGATGTAATGATAATTATATGATAATGAGATGCAAAATGATATAGATAATCGAATGTGGTGAGGCTAGAGGGGGAAAAAGATGATTACCCCGATGTGAGAGTAAGGTTCATTTAATGCCCTCAAAATTCATGTATAAAATTTAATAACATGAGTGTGTCATCGGGTGATGATATGGGGATCATCTATTATAGGGCAAGAGGTCAGCGACACACATAAGGAACATGTGGAATAACATGATCATGCATGTATGTGTTAAATTGGATGTCGAGAGAAACCATGCCAACAATGGGAGGTGTGATGGTGGGAAATGCATAAGTGGGTTGCTTGGGAATCCATTAGGGTGAAAGAACAATAATGGTAGGTTGAGAGGATATGGCAGGAGGTGGGCCAACTAGAGGAGGTGCATGAATGATGACCTTAGGAGGTGGACGATGTAAACATTGGGTTTTTAACACCTTCCTATGCCCCACATATGGACATTAATTTATTAAACATATCACTCTAATCATTATCCAAGTCAATATTCTCACCTCATAAAATAATTTTTTACCCCTTAAAAATCGTATTTACCCATCAAAACTTACCTTAACCTACCTAAAACCACCTAACCACTTCTAACCCATCCTACCACCTTTTATCATAACCATTTAACCTCCCAACCATACCTAACCTCTCCCATAACCATTTACCATTGTCCCCATACATGAATCACCCATTTTGGAAGTGGTTGAAACCACTTCCAAAGGGGTTCCTCCGAATTTCCCGGATCGCCAACGATTCTAAAAACTCACCTATGATTATAAATAGGAAATCAAACTCTTGTTTCAGGGATCTTCAATCTTGAATCTTCGAACTTGCAAGCAAAGCTATATCATTTTAGCAATATCCAAGCCCTAAAATTAGAATTTTTCATTCCAAGAGTCCATCACACATCATTTTGAGCATCCACACGTCTTCAAGATCCTCTTCACATCATCAGCAAGTGGAAAAATTTATCATCACAAACTCGCCGGTCTATGAGCACTTTGTAGCCTTCTTTGTATCAAAGGTAAGCTCTATCCCCCAATCTTGTTTCCTTTATATTTTATACATCAAAACAATCACAAAACAATTATCTCAGTCTCTATTTTCAATCAGTTTAACATTTTATCAAATAATCAACTTCTTTACAGGAATCACCCACGATTCCCTCAATCACCAGTGATTGTTGTGAATCACCTACGATTGCTATCAATTTAGTCTATTTTATCAGATCATTACATTTTATCATTTGTTATTTATATATCTAGACTTAATTTGTCTATTTGTAAGCATGTTTTTGTTGTAGATGATTGTTCTAGGTCAATCCCATCCAATCACAAACATTTACAATCTTCTAATCATTCAACAACTGTTTGTGTGGGAGCAATTTAAGATCCTTGATGAGATCCGATAAGAAACCAAATATTATTGGTATGATTACTTCAAAGATCTTCATATTGCCACCACTCTATCTATCCTGGCCACCTACAAAGCAAAATATGAGCTTCCCTTTCATCTTGAGTTCTAGTTATTTGGATTTTCTTACAGTCTCTTCACTCAACGAAAGAAGCACATTTTCGTTACTTACATCTCATTATCCCAATATTGTGATTGTTATGGTAGGTATCATTAACCCTGTTGTTTTTTTTGAGTCTTAGGTACTTTTTGAACTTAATAAAATTTACTCAAAACTACCTAATGCATTCTGGCACACCTGGTGGGACCTTAGTTCCCTTTCTTTTTCATTAAACAAAATTTATTCATTTTTGGTCTCTTATCTATAATCGCCAACAATTACAATAAATTTCTAGCGATTTTGGTTAATCACCCACAATTTCCTCAATCACCAATGATTTATGTGGATTGTTCTTGATTACTCACCATATTGCCTTCCATCGGTTTTCTATCCTCTCTTTGATGTTTTCATCTAACACTATAGGTTTGTTGCTCTAGATCTTTTGCTTCTACATTCAAAATAAGATAAAAATCTAAATCTAAAAAAGGAAAATCAATCAAAGGTAAGCTTTCTTTTTACCATCATTTTCTTTTCCAACATTACATTTTCTTGATTGTCCTCATTAAATTATTATTTCTTTTTGAATCTAAAACAAACTCTCATATCTTCTTGATCACAATAGTTTAATTAGGGGATAATGAACTACATTTACTTGACTCCCCTCACACACAACCAAACCACGTCAAATACAACTTGATTTTAAGGATTCATGCCTAGGTGGACCTACTTGGATTTCATCACCAAGAGGATAAGCTGACTTAGTGTTCTAGCCAAGTATAAATAAGTTGGTGGGCAGTATATCAGCTAAACACCCAACACCCTTATCATTACAGGACCATGAAGTGAGGGGTAGGCCCCAATACCACGCCTCATACCGACACCAACATAGATTTGGGCCTCACGTACCTTTAGGTATATCAAGGACTCCATCCTTTAACATCACCTAAAACCAACCATAGACTTCCATTTCTTAGTACCTCTTAAACCATCTTGCACATTTCACCTTTCTCTAAATTAATCAAGATAATTAAAATTCTCTTATGTGACTTTTCTATTTTATTATAACCAACCGTCTAGATTCTTATTCTTTTTTAGTGATTGTTTGTTTTCATGGTCTTGACTAGACAAAGTCATGTCAAAAAAAACTATGACAATATGGTTGAACATTTACAACAATCCCTAAAAACCTTTAATCACACCTCAACGATATTCCACGTATCATGAACCAACATCGATCACCCTCAACAAGACGATCAAGAACAACTACATTCTCCTAGCAGTCAATCCGCACATTTGAAATCCCCAACCCATCTAGTCCCCATTTCTTCAACAAAGGAGATCCATTTTTCACTGAGATTTTGGATTCAAACCCATCCGCCCTTAATACTTAGTCACCAGGGGTGTCTTTCAAAGAATCTACACCTGAATAATGAACTCTTGTTACCAACGTCACTTATTAATTTTCTCGACTTGTTGATCCTAACACGAGCCATTCATCCAAAAACTTCACCCCTATTCCACTACTAGAGGGTCAAAAACATCAAATCCCACATCTTTAGCCCCCATCATCACTTTTGATCTCAATGTTGTTTCTTCACAAGATGTGACCAATCAACAATCATTATCTTCACTAAATCTCTCATTTGGGTCCTCCTCCTCACAAAATAACACCAACATATCTTCATCCACCTCTAATCCTTTAATCTCATCCACTATATAAACACCTCCTATAAGTTTGATAGCCATCCCACTTAGTGTGTCCCAACCTACTCCTTCTCAATAACCCACACCATCCATTCAAAATGTTGTCATGTCCATCCCAACATTAACACACCTCATTAATACCAACTCTATCTCTAGCGTCTAGCCTTCTTCACAACATTCGTCAACCACCCTTATCTTGCAGATCCCCTCTCAATACATACCTAAAAATCCTATCCATTTATTAACACCTCAATCCCTTCTCAACACACACCCCAAAAATCTTATCCCCTTATCCACACTTTCATCCCTTTTCAAAACGTGCCTCAACAAATCACAACCTCTTCTAAACACATCAATGCCAATATAATATTAGTACATCCAACCCTCATAACCCTTGCTCTTGCAACCAACATACAACATTCCCATGAGTTTACCACTCCAACATAATATCCCTCTAATGTATCACCCATATCAACAAATCAAATCCACTTGCATATAATCATCTAGGCCCTTCATCATTCAATCCTCAACAACCATCACAAAATGATCCCTTGTAGGCATTAATGAATAGGATCTCTAGCCTTGAAGCTGCCTCCATGGGTCCCAAGAACACATTATCTTATGAACAAATTTACAATGAACCCATCCATCCTTCTATACCATACAAAGTGTATCGTCTACATTGGGAAGTTTCTTAAATTCTATAGCCAAGAAGTCCCTCAACAACACATTCGGGCCTTCAATCATGATTGTTATCTTATCACACATAACCAAGACCTCATGTTGAAAAAATTATCCATGTCTTTAGTTGGGCCCACATTAGATTGGTATAACAAAGTATCCCACAATACTCACTCTTCTCATTCGCATAGCTTGTGCAACTTTTCCTAGAACACTTTGTGATTAACATCACTCGTAAAGTCACCATCACTGACCTTTACACCATAAAACAATTTGAGAATGAATCTATCATAAATTTTGTTTCCCATTGGAGGGGTGTTATCAATCAATTATCTTTCTCCCTCCCACAAACAAAGTTAATTGAGTTATTTTCTCACTTGTGTGCTAAACATATTTCATCCACACTTCAAATTGAATATTTTCAAATGTTCTCTAATCCTTCACTATGGCTCGCAAAATTGAACTTTGCACCCTCGAGGATGGTAGGGTTAAGCTCAGATCAAATAATCCTAAACTAGAATCC
Source organism: Taxus wallichiana var. yunnanensis (assembly GCA_018340775.1). Lineage (NCBI taxonomy): Eukaryota > Viridiplantae > Streptophyta > Pinopsida > Cupressales > Taxaceae > Taxus > Taxus wallichiana. The sequence goes on from CM031234.1 coordinate 79,533,388, forward strand.
TTGTTTAAACCATCCTCTAGTCATGAAAAATCTAAAACATTGACAAACGTAGTCATTGTAAAGATTACTTCTAAAGAGCGTTCAACTTTTGAATACACATTCCTTAATGTAATTATACACCCATTGGTGAATTTTACAAAGTGCGGTTTTTGATAAGATCTTAGCTGCATGTATGATCACCCTTCCTCCTATCATGCCCCATCGACACATTTGTCTCAAAACCCTCTTGGTATTGAGAGAATAATTATTACAAATACCATAGGGTCAAGGGTCATGACATTGAAAGGTGTCACTCATTCAGAATGTCCTTCATGACCTTATCGAAAAAGGTGACTTACAAATGGATAACCTAAATGCATCTCCAAATCAAAACCTATATGTTTTCAAACAACAATTTCCAAATCATGCTCCATCTACTAGTCAACCATAGTCTAATGTCATTCACTCCCATCACACCATTAACACAATCAAATATCAATCATCCACACCTTCAGTGTCTAGTACTCCTATCATAGAAGCATAATATGAAATATCCACATGTGCAAATGATTCTATCATAGAAATAAAAATGGATCAACCACACCATCTACACCTAGTATTTCTAATCCTAAGACCTATTGAATCACATGTGTTTCCTAGTCTCACTTTTGGAAAGACCACAAATCTATCCACATACACTCCATCTACTTCATACTCATCTCATGCAGCTCTTTCCAAGCCTTAGAGAAAAAACCTATCATACAATATATGAAAATCTCTTACGATGATCACGTCACCCAACACCACATGCACGATTTTAAGAAACTCATTACATAACCACACATCCTCAACACATAATCCAAAACCCATGACCTCTATTTTAGGGTCATCGCACCCTTTATCAAAATTTAGAATGACTATTACAAAATCCAAGATAGTCCCTCATTCAATACCTAAACACATCACATAATGAACAATCCCTCCAACAAATGAAACACCAAATCCCTTCAATTTCAACCTCAACATGACATTATGATGATATCCTCAAAAGGCTTATCCAATAGTCTATTATAACCCTACCTCCTCTAAATCCATCTAGCTCTTGAGGGTAAAAACCCTTCGGTATAACTTTAAATAATTTTGTGATTATCATCAACATCGGGACATTCTACAAAGGATTGCAAAATCTGTTCACGTGGCCATTTGAAGCCTTAATAATAAAGGACTTCTTCCCACAAACCTCAAATAATTAAATCTAGTCAAAGAAACCCATCAAACGTCTAAGACCACTACATCCAAATCATCACCTACTAATACATCCACATCTACCAAAGACAAGGCTTCTTTTAGAAAATTCTCACTTCATCAAATTAATGTAGTGCATATAACTACCAAAGTCGACACACATGACCCTAAGACTTAAAATCAAGGCAAGTCCAAGGTCTCTATATTTTTTTATCCTAAATCACCTAATTCCACACTTCCCGCAAAAGCTAAGGTATCTATCCTTAACACCCCACATACCCAATCAACAACTTCCATGCAAAATACCAACTTAAAACAACTTCATCAAGCTCCAATGAAGATGTCCCTTTATGATATTTACAAACTTCACCACAACATCATTAATCCATGATTGAAGCACTTCAATCCATATCAATGCGCCTCGGATGATCCACAATTGTTTACAAATTTAGTCAATACACTCAAGTATTTTGTTTCCATCTCTTTCGATAGATCCAAAACACCATCCTTATAGCCGAAGACCATGATCTTCCATTATTCATCACCAACCAAATCGATGATACTCTCGTTAAGAGAGTCATGATAAAAAATGGTGCTAACATTAATATTATATCATCATATGCCTTTGATTAACTCCAACTACCCAAAACCATCATCACCCAGTCACTTATGGTACTATTAGCCTTTAATGACACCATCTCTCCCACATTAGGCATGGTTATCTTACCCATCAAAGTTGGTATCAAGACCCTTCATGAAATATTTTATCTAGTAGAAGGAGAATTCCAATATAACATGTTATTAGGATGACCCTAGATTCACACCATGCATTGTATCCTATCCACCCTCCATCTTTGTCTCAAATATATACACGAAGGTAAAATTCATTGTTCCAAAGACATTCAAATCCCTTCAAGGCATGCCACATGATGTATTAACCTAACGACATTCTTATCCCTAAGATGAACTTAGGATCCTCTAATAAATCCTTCACGAGTTCTTTTATTGTTGCATCAATGTTTCCAGATGAAAACTCCATTGATGATGTAATGAAACATCTTTCATTAGGGAGAGCATTTCCTCCTTACACTTAATTATATTCCCATAATGAAGACATATAAAGACTTGACAAATAACCCGTGTATGAGCCTAATATCGAGATATTATCTCCTTTGGTCTACCACATCTTAAAACTAATATTTTCTACGTAGGGATTGATTGTCCCTCCCCACATCACAATAATCAACGTCATGTAAAACCATTCATATCAGATTTCACATTCCTGTATAATCAAGCCTTTGCACAAATGTACCTCCATCATTGTGCCTAGAAGGGATTCGACCTTAGAAACTATGAGTAGGGTATTCACAATTTAATTCTTGATTGTTCTTGTAAACCTCACAAAAATACGTGTTAGGTTTTGAATAAATGGCCTCGAGTCCTCCGTACATCGTATTCAATCCATAACAGAGCTAGATCCATCTCCTTCACCCTCACATGATGACCCCATGGACATAAATGACACCATTTCCATCCCATCTATTTTTTTCTTAGTCAAAACGATCACCGTAGGGTTGTTTACTTAGCAAACTAAAAATGGTATTAAAACCCTTCCACTTGTGTTACCTAAAGTGATAGAGGAATACTCCCCTACCATTGGTATTCTCCAATGCCATGACGACCAATCAATCCTTTCCTATATGTGGGCGAAGGACCTTTATCTTTAAAAAACTATTCCACCTGACACATCCATGCTTCTTAATGAATCCACTATTAACGTTATCATAGGGATTCCATAGGATCCTCACATAGTCAAATTCGGTCAATCCTTATATTCGTAATAATTAGAAGACTTCAATGCCTTCCTTTCTAAACAAAGTTAAGCCTTTGCATGGTCATATAACAACATTTTGGGTACTTGACCTCCTAACATCATCTTTCATTATATCATCACCTTTCCCAATGCTAAGCCAATCAAACAAAATTTACGTAGGATGCACCCTCGTGTGGTTCTTCTCATCAAAGAAGAGTTGCAACATCTTCTTTTTGCCAATTTCATATTACCCATCGATTATTCGTCCGTGGGTTTTTAATATTGTACTCATAACCAAAGCCTCTGGAAAGTTGTATATATGCTTACATTTTTGAGATCTCAATCTCACTTGTCCCAAAGATGAGTTGTATATATGCTTACATTTTTGAGATCTCAATCTCACTTGTCCCAAAGATGAATTTCCTCTTCTAAACATTGATTAGCTCTTCGACCTTACCACTCGGCCATAAAATGCTTTCCTTAATGGATGACTTCTCTTGCTACATTCGAGTCCTCATCACCACTGAATATCAACATAAAACATCCTTCATTACTTCTTGGGGACTTTCTGCTACCGTGTCATGCCCTTTCGACTTAAAAATGAGGGGGCACTTACCAATGCGATATGACATACATTTTCCACGATCTTATCCATAAAACTATATAAGACTATGTTGATGACCTCTTATAAAAATATAAACAATGTAGGGACCATCTCGACATACTTGACATGATATTCACTCGTCTTATCCAATATTTCCTTCATCTTAACCTTGTCAAGTGCCTATTCGGTGTTCTCACCGGAAAACTATTAGGGTTCATCGTCTATATTCAGGGCATCAAGTAGAGCCCATTAAGATTAAAACCATTATTTAGATGCCTCCCCCATCAAACCTCAAAAAATTTGTAGCCTTCAAGGTCAACTTCAATCATTCTACCATTTCATCTAAAAAATTTCAGACCGTTGTCATCATCTCCTTTAAAAGGATGTACACTTTAAATGGCATCACAATTTTCAAAATGCCTTTGATGACCTCAAAAAATATCGATTATCACCACTCGTGCTTACGCATCCATATGAGGGGGATCCATTCTACCTCTAAATATCCACTAATGATCATGCCTTGGGTGTTATGCTTGCTCATTGAAATGAGCTTGGATGTGAGCAGGTTATTTATTATATAAGCCACACTCTTCATGAATATGAGACTCGTTATACCGAAGTTGAAAATTTGTGTTCTTCCTTGTACTTTGTAACTTCCAGACTCCATCATTATTTACTTAATCAAAAAACCTACATTGTCACCAACTTCAATCCCCTTAAAACCATGCATTCTAGATCCTATCACAGTGAATGAATCACTTAGTAGCTCATGCTCATGACCACTTCCATGCCAAAACATGTGGAGAAAGAGGCTGGAGGCTGGAAAAAGTGTGGGAAGGCTAAGTAAAGACGTCTGGGAAACAAATATACATTGCACATGGAGTTTGGAGCTCGAACACCTTCTTGAAAGGACCTGAATCATCATTGGGGAGTTTTGTAACTGTTTTTCCGACAATATAGCACATGTAATTTTGGGTGCGTACATATTACCCCCACAGAGAATCATTTTAGCCATGAAAAGGCATAAAACATAGATTCCGAGCATGGCATTCCCGAAAACGGAGTTAGAAGTTATACCTGACATGCCCGTGTGTCGAAATGTCACCACCCAAACTCTCGCTACCTACAAGAGAAGAGAAGACTCAAGTACAAATAGATAAAATATCAAAAAATAAACACTAAATCAAAATGATAAGAGGACTTACCATCTATGTGGGGATATAGAAATATACATGCACCAACACTCTAGCCCTGCGAACACATACACTCAAAATGAGGTTAAAAATAACATATATATATCAAAACAAACTCACTTTTCAATTCATTTGTGCATTGTTGATTTGGTGAATTTGGAGCTCTGGATTCGCGGTGACCGTTTCTGACGAGAGTACAGCCGAAATGACTGTTATGGAATAGTGATCATGCCTCCACATGTGGGAGATCAACCAACATGGTCAAAGGTTGGTTATTTTCACTTTTGTCTTTTTATACCCTAAATGTAAAAATGTTGAAAAGTTCACCTAGGGGGGACTATTTTCAAATTTTTGTCTTAAATGAGTCTCTAGGGGGCACCCATAAGGCATGCTTTTATTTTGTCGAAAATGGTCCTTTTTGTACTTTTGAATGTTTTTTAGGGTTAAGGGCATGTTTGGAAAATTGGTTTAGGACTGCTACCCAAAGCAAGGCGGTGGTCACAGGACCGCTACCCTACTTGGGTGGTGGTCCTAGAACCACCGCCCTACTGCCTGGGTGGTACTTCGAGCAGAATGACCAAAACAGTCACTAACTTGGATTTTTTTGGATTTTTCATGTTTTATCATGTTTTTGGTGAGCTTGTCTTCTTGTATATGTTACTAAATTTCTCTTTTCTCATGTTTTGGTGAACACAGAAGGAGGAATACATCCACTGGAGTAGAGAGAGTGTGTGATTGGCTCCCTGGGATTTTAGATCAGTTGACCCAGACCGAGAGGGACACTTTGCAGAGAGTAGGTATCTGGAGGATTTCTTAGGTACCACATGTTGCCCCCTCCAGTCACATATTGTGTGACTTGTTCTCCTACTTGGGATGTAGATCGGAACACCTTCCAATTTCCAGGAGTTAGGGGTGAGTGGACCATTACTCTGGAGGATGTATACTTGCATCCTTGGGCTCCCGATTCTTTGGAGGAGACTAAATTTAGAGACTACAAGATCTAGGGCCATGATGACACAATGGGCCACATATGGGAGATGTTGTTGTCTCATCTGGTTCAAAGAAGGGGATGAAGGTCTAGTCGATTCCTACTGCTCATATTCTAATCATCCTGGAGGGCCATTATGGGTATCTTGTCCTCATGATTGATCAAGGACAAGGGAGGTGACACTCTTCTCTACTGTTGGGCTCCCATTATCGCATAAATTGAGGGACATGGCCATAGGTATGCATGGGGAGTGGACATCTTAGGGACTACTTACCATGACATGTACAGGGGTAGTTCGATTGCGGGAAATCATTAAGCCCACCCCACTGGGTCATGAAATTTGGGTATATGAGCGTATAACTCCTATGGAAGGGGAGTACAAGTATTGGACCCAAAGAACCATCCGGCAATGAGGTGGGCTGTTATGTCGGTTCTTAAGACACCTCATCAGCTAGTGGCTTCTCTTACCACAACAAACATGGTTGTTACCCCCTACCAGGACATGACAGGGTTATGGGGACAAGAGGTGACTACGGTGGTAGCTTGTTCTACCATAGGCTAGTTAGTTGATAGGGCCGAGAGAGTTGAGATCCACCCATTTGATTGGGTTCCTCAGCAGTTTGGGCTACCATATGCTAACGTTCCTCCCCAGGTGGTACCAATTTATAGGACCATTCAGGAGGCCCTGGAGGGACCTTAAAGGAGATCTCATCTAGACATAAAGGTCACTCCATGTGTGGCTATTTCATTAGCCACGTGTTTCATGCTCGATGGGTAGCTAGTGTCCTTAGAGCACCTTTACTTCAGATTGTGGTCATTCTGACCATAGCAAAGAGAAGGATGAGCCCATTAGTGTAGGCTCCGATTATGAGGAGCACACAGGGACGAGATGGAGGAGTCGGGTTGGAGATGATAATGAGGAGGATGAGGGGGGGATGCCGAGACTGGTGATTCAGCCCATAAGGTAGAGGAGAAGAGTGATCCTGGGTGGCATGACACTTATGAGATGTTGAGAGCTGCACACGAGGAGGCCAGTGTAGAGAGAGAGAGACCTTAATATCGAGGAGTTGTTTCCTCTAGGTGGGAGGGGGATGATGAGTCCGTAATCAAACAACATTTAGCCTCTGGCTTTGGGGAGGCCCCATAGCCACCAAAAGAATTGAAAATAGTAGTTACCGAGCCTACTTGGATGCCCGAAGATCCAAGTATGTTTGACACACTTTTCTAACCTTTGTTAATTTGAAACCTAACTTTTGATATTCTCGTTTAATTTGTGTCTTGCACTTTTCTAACTTATATGATTCTTCTCATTTCCTTCTTGTAGTGAATGCACAGGAGTGGAGAGAGCTCATCCAACGGGTGTGTTTAGAAACCCTACTGATCCCCTTAGGGAAGACCCGAGTTGAGATAACTGATGATTCGGGTCAGCCACTAGTCAAAGAAACACACTAACATGGTTGCTCTGTTTAGAGGATTACAGAGGTAGTGACCTCCCTTCACACTACGGTGGCCGATATGAGGCCACCGAGCATCTGATGAGGTAGAGCCATTCTCGCAAAGGTGAGACCATAGCCAACAGCCTCCACCATGAGTGTTCACACCATTCGGTTCAATATCAATGTCATTGTAGGCGCAATAGAGTCCTGGACGTGGCCGTGCACCATCCGAGGGATCCCATAGGGATTGACATGCCATTGGGCCATTTATTTTTCAGTTGTATTTTTTCGGCATTATATGATTTTTTTGTATATTTTGGGCTCATTGCAAGCATTTTGACCACACCTTAGCGTGTGATGGCATTGTATAGAAACTTGACCTATTATGATATATACAGACTCTTATTTTTGGTTCGGTAATCCATCATATCTGAGTTTACTCTCTTTTGGTTTATCTCTCATGTGTACTCTAGATGTTTAGAATTTATGATTTTCTATGCTTTTCAGAATGCATGCAATGGGTGTGAAATGATAACAGAATGATTTCTTTTTGTATTTTATAATGTTGATATATGATAATGTGAACACAATGTGATGTTTGAATTTTAGTTTCTTTAAGAAATATTTGATACTTCATATTGTCTTGGAAAAACATGGTGACACAACGATATGATAAGAAGATGTACTTGCCCCACTCCTGACCCCACACAACCAATAGGATGCAAGGGCTCAACACCAAGATCCAAAAAGGGCACAAGTTATGATTTTTTTAATGGTAATGATGAGGGAAAGAAAATGGTTTGACAGGACCACATTGAGACACTACAACTTCACCCTACTCAAGTTACCTCATAGCTTAGAATGTGATTTACTTTCTAGTTTATCTAGACTTAGATCCGTAGATGGCTACTTGGTTGACAAAATCTGGTTTTGAGGTTTTAAACTCTTTTGGAATTTTGGACATCTAACTCACTTTGATTTTGACTTATGATTTCACAATATTTGAGCAAATTATTTGTAACTTTCAAGTTTATCAAAGAGACCCCCTACTCCTTGCCCCATGCTACCTAGGAGGAAGCATGGGCTCATCACCATAGACAAGGAATAGGTGAGTAAGGGCATTTCTCTCCTTTCCCAACCCTACATCACCAGTAAGAGATGCAAGCTCAACACCGAAGGTTGGTAGGGAAAATAAATGTGTAAAATAAAATTTTTCTATGGATTTGCATTTGACTTACTTATCTAGGAAAAATGTTTAGTATGTTCTTATTTCCAAAGAGATTTTTATGGGATATATGTGACACCATGAAGCTTCTAGAATAGACTATAGGAAAAGACACCTAATCTAGAAAGAGACTATAAGCATAACCAAGTATGCAGGCCTTGGTATGATCACGATCAAAAAATTGTCTTATCTTGTTTGAACTGATGAAATTATTTGAAACAATTGATGATACCATGAAAAATTGGAGAGACATGATTTGAATTTTTTTCAATTTTTTTCGAAGTTTTTAGGAGTTCTTTATAAGAATAAATCCCTTGATCACAAATTTTACAGAATGAGTTGGCGAATGAAAATGCAATGTAGATGTAGTAATGTACATATGAAAATGCTAATGGATCATGCATAATACCTCTTTAGGTGAAGAGAGTTCATAGATTTGTTAAAATCCTCACCCTCTAGTGTACACAGGTGAAATGCCCCATTTTTGTAGTCTTCTACTACTCGATATGGACCCAACCACCTAGGTCTGAATTTTCTTCCCTCGCCGGTTTTTTTGTCTATCCGGTTATCAAGTCTTAAGACCAAATATCCCTCGTATATTTCATGCTCGTAAACCTTCTTATTGTATTGTCGAGCCATCCATAAATGTTGTGTTGTTGTTCAATGTTGAGTCTAACCTCATCAAGACTTTCTAACTGAGAGAGTCACACTTCTCGATAGCCTTCTTCTCCCAATATTCCATGTAGTGAAATACGAAGACTTAATATTTCAACCTCGAGTGGTAAACTTATTTCGCACCAAATACCAAAGAAAAGGGGGTTGCCATATCGTTGTTTCTAACTAACGTTTGATAGGCCCAAAAGGTGAGAAAAAGATTTAAATGCCAATCTTGTTTATTCTCCTTAATGGTCTTAAGGAGGATGGACTTTAATGTTTTATTCATAGCCTCACCTATCCATTGGCTCGAGGATAATAAAGAGAAGCCATGTGATGACTTATCTTGAACTTTGCACACAATTCACACACCTCATCATTTTTGAAAGACGTGTCATTATCCGAGATAATGACTTGTAAGACATCGTACCTATAAATGATCTGGTTTAAGATGAACTTAGTGATTACAGACCCGGGTACAATGGTAAGAGGCATGGCTTCTACCAACTTGGTAAAGTATTATGTGGCCATGATTATGAAGTTATGGCCATCTGTTGACAAGGGAGATAATTTCCCTATTAAATCCAAGCCCCACATGGAAAAGGGCCATGGGGTTGTGATTGGTTAAATCTTGTGCCGATATGTGGATCTCGTGGGAGAAATCTTGGCATTTGTGGCATTTGTGCACAAACTCTACTGCATCATGTTTTAGAGTGGGCCAAAAATAGCCCATCTGATGTATCTTCCGAGCAATGGTGTGGCCATCGAATTAACCTCCACATACTCTGCTATGTGACTCATAAAGAATCTTTTCGGATTCTTCGAGTGTCAACACATCTTAACAACATTCCATCAAAGGCCTTGCGATAGAGCACCTGCTCTACCATAGAGTACTTAGTGGAAATGACACGTAACCACCTTCTTTGTTGAGATGTTGCTCCTTCTGGATACATATGGTCCACTATAAAATTAATGATGTCAAGTATACCATGGACATGCAGAAATAGGGGCCTAGTCTCAATGAAGTACACACACTCATTGAGGAAGTCTAGATCTACCAGATCACCTCCATCTAACGGATTATCAACTAACCAATCTGTAATGATTTGTCCTTTGACATTTCTGATTAACAAACGTTAACTCAAATTCACCCATCAGAGTTATGAAGTGCCCGACCTTCTTAGATAAGGATCCTTGAGTGAGGAATGTACGTAAGTGATCTAACTTAACGATAACCCTCGTTTCTTGATTCAACATATAATGTCTTAAGCGCTTTGTTGAAAATACTATGGAAAGGCATTCTTTCTCTGCTTGGGTGTAACGTGTCTCATAATCAAGCAATGTCTGACTAATGAAATAAATTACATGCTCTCATTTATCATCATCCTCTTGAGCCAATATGCAGGCTAGTGAAACATCCGTAGCTCGTGAATACAGGATAAAATGGCGATATGATCTAGGTGGCATTAGCATGGGAGGGAAAAATAAGAATCATTTAACTTCCTCAAAGGCCTCATTGCACTTCTATCTAATCAATGCTATAATCCTTTTTCAACAAATTGTTGGTTGGGTGAATAAACAAAGGTCAAGTCAGGGATAAATCTTTAGATTTCCTTGATTTTTCCAAGAAAAGATTTGATGCTAGACTCATCTATTGGTGGAGTCATTTCCAATATAGCTCATATTTTGGTTGGGTCTACATCAATTCCTCATGAAGATATGATGTACCCCAAAATCATGCCTCTTGTTACACCGAATACACACTTTTCCAGATGCAATGTGATGTCATATTCAATTAAGCGTGAAAGGATGATACGAAGCAACTCTTGGTGATTGTAGCACTTTGTGGCCTTAGACAACAACTCATCCTAGTAGGATTCCACAATCTTATGTATAAGATCATGGAATATATAAGTCATCACTCATTGGTATGTAGCTCCAGCGTTCTTAAGCCTCGAACGGCATGACCGCATAACAATAAGTTCCCCAAGGAGTTATAAACATGGTTTTGGCCTGATCCTCTTTAGATATTTTGATCTGATTATACCCAGAGAATCCATCCATAAGAGACAACAACTCAAAACCAGTTGTTGCATCAACGATAACATTGATGGATGGTAATGGGAAATCATCCTTGGGATAAGCCTTATTTATATCCCAAAAATCTATACAAATGTGAATCTTTCCATTTTTCTTGAGAATGAGGACTATGTTAGATACCCATTAAGAGTAATCAACTGGCTTGATGAATCCCACCGAGATGATTTTCATCACTTCTTCTTTCACCATTAGGGCCACTTTTGGCTTCACGGGCCTTGACTTTTGCTTAATCGGCTTTGCATCTGGTTTGGTGATGAGGTTGTGCACCACAATGTGTGATGTAATCCCGTCATTTCCTTGTAATTAAATACAAATGCTTTCTGATGCTCCTTGAGAATTTGGGTATGTATTTTAACCTCCTTTAGAGTTAAAGAGGACCCTAGCTTCAAAATATTTGGTTCTTCCTTAGTCTCGATATTTATATCGATTATTCCCTCGATTAAGGAGGCATTGCCTTCCTCAAACTCAGGCGGGGCCGGAGGTAATTCTAAATCCCCCTCTTCTATTACCTCACAAATTTCAAGTTCCTTCCCAAGGAAGACTCTATCATGGGATTTCCAAAATAGGAAGAAGAGTGTGGAATTAGAGAAAGATTAACCTCGTGATGTGTAAGATGTAACTCTGTGAGAGCATTTAGATATTCTAGAGTTACTTTGTCAATGCCAACATGATCTATAATGAAATAATTGCTCTCAATCTCTACGTATGTCAACATTGGAGTTACCAGTGTCTTATGGACCAAAGGTTCTGCACGAACCGAGACCGTGAAGCTTGAATCTTCCAACTCACCACTTGGAGTAAAGCGAGAAGCGAATGTTACGATTGAGTCTGCAAGGAGATTCTGGTCTCATGGAATTGCCTCGATTGATATGAAATCAAACCTCTTTGTTAAATTTAGTACTATTGTTTTGTAAAGCTATAAATGCTCAGCTCTAGTCTCATACACTTCGGATACTTGATTCACAACCAGTTGTGAATCACCTAACACCTTGATATTAAGAGCACCCATTCTTTCGACTATGATGAGACCAAGTAGAAGGGCTTCGTATTCAGCTCTATTGTTTGTGCACTTGAAGTTTAATTTGAAGGAAAAAGGTAGAATCCTCCCCTTAGGAGAGGTAAGAATCACACCGCCCCAACACCAAAATGACACTTGGCTCCATCAAAATGGAGAGTCTAATCAGTTACTTGGAAAAATGGACGTTGGATCATCTTTTGAATCTTTCCCTTTTACTTCAGTTACCTCGACCATACAAACCTCATTTGTTAGTAGAGAACCAAGTCCTACGGTATGTCCCATTCCCATATAATTGAAAGGAAGGAGAATGGGTAAATCCTTTTCCAATAACTTGATAATCTTTGTCGTAGTTCCTAACGATATTGTCTCTACTATGATGGTTTCATCCCTAACTGCCGGAATGCCTTCGATCAAACCCGTGACCTCTAATTTTGTTGTAGGAACAAGATTTTCCTTTGGTGCGAGTTTGTAGGAAGCTCAAACTCAGAGTGGACCCCTGGCCTCTTTTTCAAATTGGCTAGGTGTATGTCAAAGGGTTTTGGATCACCCTACGCCACAAAAACCTTCCCTAAATGTAGGAACCTAACTTCTTAAAATAAAGTGGAGGGAATCACCTTCATGTAATGAATCCAAGGATGACCAAGGATCATATTATAGTTGGTTTCCTGATCTATAATATAAAACTCGGTTAGCATTGTCTTAGGCCCAAGGGTGACCGAAAACACTATAGTTCCGATTGACGTTGCTTTGAGGCTATCATATCCTCTCAGTGTATTTTATGTTGAAGAGAAATTGGTCTCTTCGTACCCTAGTTTTTGAAGGAAAGAGAAGGGGACTATGTTGACTATTACCTCATCATCAATCATCACACCCTTTACATAGTTGTTATAAATCCAGACATGTAAAAAAAAATGCCAGATTGCCTCTACAAAGTATTTCAAAGATCTCATGGGCATCTTCACGATGTCAAATACAAATCCAACATCTCTTTCAAGATGCCCCGGAGGATAAACATAAAAGTCTTCATTGTTTATTTGTGCTTCCAAAGGAGGGGTGACGTTAGCTAAATGACCAAGACCCAACGCTTCTAGTAGAGCGGCCCTATGAGCAGGGGAATTCTTTAGCAGATCCAAGAAGGAAATGTGTGAGAATGTCTTAGTTAAGTCGTTGATCAAATCATAAGCTCCTATTGGCTTGCTTAGCGTATCATGAATGTCATCTGATGTGGTTAGGTAGATTGGCATAGGCTGTGAAGAATAATCCCTAGTTCTAGTGGTAGCGTTAATTTGTGGTTCAATGTCTAACTCTACCAACCCCACAATTTTCATTTGCTTGGTGACCATCCAAAGGAGGTACCACTTGTGGGTTTGACAAAGTCAAGGATTTGCGATCATGGGTCCCTATTACAATACCTTTGTTCGAACCATTGGGATCTAATCTACTGTATTTTGGATGTGTGGGGAGAGGATCGTTAAAGATTCCCAAGTGGTGTGTTCTATGGAGATACTAGTCCCATGTAGGTGTTTTGAGTGGGAGTCATTGGGTTTGCTCAAACATGTCAAAAATAACTATCTTTGATCCTCTAGAAAATGATGTAAAAACTTATAACAATCGCGACATGTTCTTGTGTCATTCCCACGAACCCTATGGAAACCGTAATATAAATCAAGATCATAATCTCGAGGCCTTTGGTTTGCACCTTGTTGTGGTATGAAATTATGGTTATTGTTATGCTTGATTGTTATTGTTAAAATTTGGGAACCCTTGCCCTTGATTTTGAAATTGGTTTAGATACCCACCTGGGTATTGGTTAGGGCCTTGGTCTGTGTTTATCTTTCTTGTTGAGGTTGTTTTTGTTGTTGTTGTTGGTGGTTAAAATCTACAACATTGACTGAGGGCGAAGTTGTTTCTTTGATTGTTTTCATTGTTATTGTGGTTGTTTGAAGTAGAAGTATTGGGAGTGTTAAAAACGTTAGGTTTCTTAGGTTGGTCCGTCACTCCATCCATCGTGACTCCATGATTCTTATTAAGGATTTTTGGTCCTTGATTGCTATTTGTGTTGTTGGAGTAACTAGGGTTATTTTGATTAGGGGTGACTAACCTTCCATTAGCTCCATAAGTCTTACGACCACTGTCAATGGCTGCTTGGTCAATTCGAAGAGCACCCTCTAAGCACCTCTTCATATCTCCTTAGTAGGAACTTTGAACCTCTTCCTTTGTCTCCCTATTGAGAGAGTGGAGGAAAAAATCACAAAGTTCTATTTGATCCATATTTGGAGCACTTGTAGAGGAGTAGAGAACTTGTCACCACCTTTGAATGAAGTGGGCTGCAGACTCATTGTGCTCTTGCTTGATATGAAGGAATTCCCTAATTCTTATTCTCAAAAGCTTGTTCATATAAAAATCTTTAATAAATTATGATATGAGTTGTTTGAACGAGTGTATTGAATCCTCCGGTATCCTATAGTACCAATTGAGAGCAATACCTTCTAGTGTCTTAGGGAAAATTTTCACAATGACTACATCCCATGGGAGCATCTCTCGAATGGTCGTTGCGTAAGCCTTAATGTGGGCATTAGGATTGCCCTCCCCTTTGAATTTCGGAAGATCAGGAAAGGGTCTTGGGAGCATGACTATCCGAATGGAGAAGTCTAGGGGCTCCTTGAGATATTTAGAATAGGTCCCCATTGCATATGTTTCCACCATTGAAGATCCTTGTTGGGAGTGGGGTTAAATCGATTACGAAATGGGACATCATAGACATTTTTTGGGGCATATGGCATCCCCTACGGTTTTCCATATGGACTGGGTAGGTATACATGTCCCCCTGAGATTTATAATACATGTGCACATAGGGGGGTTGATTATCTTGATATGGAATCGAAGGCATGAAGCCAAGGAACGTTGCATTTCCAATTGGTATGGCATTTGAGAACGCACTTCCAGCTAGTGCCTGTTGTAAATATCCATATGTGGCATGAGGGGGCATACCCAAGGTGCTCGTCCCCATAAGTAGATCTCTAGGGTTTTGAGTATTCATATAAACTGGAGGATTATGTGCAGTAGGTATTTGTCCGTAATTCTATGGGTAGGGAGAAGTTTGTGCTTGCCCTATGTATGAGTTCTGAGTATTTTGGGCAAGCTCTAGCTCCTTGAATTTGTCTACCAAAGCTGAGATGACATCACCCATTGACGGGGTGGTGCTTTGCTTAGGTGCTTTTTGTTGAACCCTCGGAGGTTGTTGAGGAGTATGATATCCTACTATGAATTGTTCACTATGTTGCCACCCCTCATTGGCAGTATTTTCGGTTGGTGGAGGGGTAGTGTTATTGTTTTGGAGCAAGACATCACCTTGTCCTTGCAACCTATTGAAAGATATGTTCATGTTACGAAAGTGTTGTTCACTCTAGCATATCATGTTAAATAATCATCATCTATATGGGGGAGTTAATTTGATTACATGCTAATGGGTGTAGAAACAATAAACGAGGAGATGAACTTGCTTCGCCGAAGAAAAGTCATGTTGTTTGAACTTGATTGTTTGTGAGGATAGTTTTGCGTGACTTGGTCAAGTTCCTCAATACATACAGAGGAACCAACATTGATTCCACTGAGCGAGAGGATTTTGAGATGATGAGCAGTTGTTCACCCACATTGAAAGTGAAGGTGATTGTTGTTGTATAGTTGATTGGTAGTTGTACATGTCAAAACCTGGGATGGGCCAACCGTACTCATCGTATCTCAACATATTCGGGGTATAAGAATAGCCGCATAATAAAGGATGGATGAAGAAAGAAGAAACATTTAGAGACTAGATCTTCATGTTGGGTTCACCAATTTGTACGATAGAAAATCAACACGTGACCTTCTTTGCACCCGACCTCTCAAGGTCGTGTCGAGACAACCAATGTAGAATGAGTGTGAATGTGAGTGTGGTGACGAGGATCAAGCTAATTGGGAAATATTATATCTTCAACACACAATGTTGGGATCTTTGAATCTAAGGTGAAGAATGCTCTTCTAACTTGAAGTGGTGTGATGGCTCGATCTGAAATAATAGCCACTCATAGACTCTAATCAATATCGAGCTCGACCGAGATTTTGTTTGTTGGTTATTGAACACGTGGAAAATGACTTGCGGGTGCCTCGTATAGATTTCCAGAAAAGGTCATGGAAGTAAGAATGAGAAGCACGATGGAGCCACATGTATTTATGGGAGATTTTCGATCTGGTATAGAAATTATTAGCCTGATCGGTTGTTATGTTTAGTAAGGAAAGTTGTGCAATAATATCTGGTGGAAGTGGTGAAGATTTGAATACTAATGTACGCAAACTAGTGTCAATGTCTAATTGACTAGCAAGCCCATTGGGTTGTGGGACCTGAGGATCACAACCAAAGACTCGTGGAGGCTATGGCCCTTGAATGGTCATGTGCGTAATCAAACCTTGTTGCTAGGAGTAGTCCAATAGTTGTAGGCTTGATTAACAACGATATTTAGACGTATTGAGTTGTTTTATTTTCTTAGAAAAAGTTGTAGGTGTGTGTAAGACTGTCAAACATAAATTGGTATCAATGTCAGTTATCAATTCTGGCCCATTGGGTTGTGGGACCAAGGGATCACAATTGTATGTCTTTTCTGTTATGGACCATTGATGGTCATGCAAAATGAGATACAATGATTTTGATAAGCAAAATTATTAGTGAAGAAAATCTAACCTATGTTTTTGGAGTTTTCACAATATATTGGATCAAAGCAATAAAAACAAGCTAATCTAACAAATGAAATATTTTTGTTCTTTTTCTAATTTTCGAGCAATGCGTTCTAATCTAATAAATAAACTAAAGACAAGTAATTAGTGGATGTAGCTAGTTACTCGTGTGAATGTATGAATATAATATAAAATAAATAACCTAATCTAATCAAAACCCTTCAAACCCTACCTCAGAGGTGAAGAACAAATCATGACCCTGAAAAAGGCTATTGTTCCCCACAACTTCCTGGTAATGTTTAAAGAGGCAAAATTACTAATGATTTGATCTACTTGTGATTGACTAATTTATTGAAATGAATGATTTTCTACTCTATTTGATATGAATGATTTTCTACTCTATTTGATATGTGATTGAAACTAGTGATTTGAAATTGACAATTCAACAAACAAGGCAAACAAACACACAATTCCAACCTGGACAAGCAAGAGCTTTGGCAAATCTGGTTGTGTCTGTATCTGTCCCCTCAGTATGTTCCTTTCTTTCTCTAAGTGTTCATGTGAGTCCAAGGGATTGGGAATGCAAGAACAACAATAGGAGGATGGCGCTTGAGCAATGATAACTTGATGGCAGTCTGGATGTAATGCAGGTAGAAGAGAGATAACACAAGAGATCAGATCTTGGCTATGCAATTCCTAGCAAGATTGTAACAGCAATACAATGCAAGATACACAAAAATTCTCAAGCCTTTTTCTTGAATACAAGCATGGAATATATAGGAATGGAGGATGGGAGGTGCCTTCAAGCTCAAGGAAAGAAGGAGCAGTTCCTAACTAATTAAATCTATTTAAAAATAGGAGGAAGGAGAACCAAGCAATCAAAGCTAATTTTAGACAATTTGGCTCACGGATGCATGCAAAAAGTGAAATTAAGTGAACCGTCACATGTTAAAACACGCGTGAGAGAATCTAGAAAAAGTGGGCAGGACCTCTACCCTACACAGGTGGTGGTTTCGGGGACCGTCGCCCTATTTTGGGTGACGGTTACAAAACCACCACCACCGTGTAGAGTGGCGCTTTAGGACCGCCGCCTTGTTTTGGGCGATAGTTTCGAAGCGCCACCCGTGCAAGGCGACAGGCCTTGCGCTAAAGGTAAAAACATGGGAAAAAAGAGGTGGGAGGCTGGAAAAAGCATGAGAAGGATAAGTAAAGACATCTAGGCAACAAATATACATTGTGAATGGAATTTGGAGCTCGAACACCTTCTTGAAAGGACTTGAATCATCATCGGGGACTTTTGTAACTCAAGTTTTTCCGACAATGTAGCACATGTAATTTTAGGTTCGTAAACTGATCTCATTCTCAAAGAAAATCAAAATGTCACTACTATGGAAGGGAGTAAACATGTAAATTTTTCCCCAAACTGCATTGGTCTGTATGTTATTACTCACAAGTATTGGTCAGGAGCCTATCGTCTAGCTTCCTCGATGGTACACCTAAAAAGGAACCTTTGAATTCCTTACACTTACAGCCTTTCTCTTTAACACATTGACCTTCATGATAGTATTCACATCAAGGATATTATTCCACCATTATCCCATCATTCATCATCATAATGATTTGGAAGCATGTGGTCTACCGTCACTATCATGTAATCAAACCCTTAAAGATTAGCACCACAATTGTATTCATTTCATCTTTCGTATGGAAAATTCCATCCTCGGCATGAACCCCATAATTATTACATCTATCCATCTCTACCAACTGAAAACATGTTACAGGATAAACATATGTAGTTTGTGCACACATATTTTCACCTCCTCTAAATGGTCTACTAGGACTACCATGAGCGTGAAAATAAAAAATATAAAAATCTACGTGATGCATCTTATTGATATGTAAATTAATCCTCAAGGACAACTACCAAATCATATTGTGAAAAAGAAAATGACTGATCCCTCAAAGGACAACTACCTATAAAAATATAGACCGATCCTTGAAGGACAACTATTCAAATTAAAAATCAAAAATTCAAAAAAATTGTAGACCACTCCCTCGAAGGATGGCTACCCATGTCATTATAAAAAGGCTTCCTGCATCAATCAACCTTCAAAATTTTAAAATATCAAAAGCCTCTGAGGAAAGATTCCTGCATCGATCAACTTTCCCATTGAACAAACTTCCTACATTGATCAGTTTGCGTCAAAATAAAAAGGTATAGTTGGGGCATGAGCTTACAAAGCCATTGAAAGGAGAACCTACTCTCCCACACAAACTACATATGTCAACCCTTCCCATGTCCTAGGAAGGTATATAAATTCACTTCCATTTGTATCCAAGATCCTATATGTGACTACTTATTGTTAGTTATGTGTTAACATTTGTTATAAGGCCAAAAATTGCAAATGCCTTCATTATACATTTTACCATCACATATGTATCAAATCCAGTCTAAAAGTAAATGATTCACATTTTATTCCCAACCATGATTAAGTGAAATTTTGACATATATCGACATCATTATATTTGAAGTCACATTGTGTCAACAAACAAAATCAACATATCATATATCATTTCTAACATGTCAACATCTAAACATCACATCAAAAATTATCTTAGCATCAAAATCAAGCATCATGATCAAACATTCAAACATCCAACTATCATCACAACATCACATCAAAACTATCTAATTTATCTCAACACCACATCAAACATCAATACATCCAAATTTCATATCAATATCACATCCAAACATCATTTCAACATTTTTATATCTAAATACAATGTTAATGCCATATTTGAATATCACATCGAAATTATCTCAACATCACATCAAAACATTAATCAACATCTATACATCTAAATGCCATATCAATATCACATATAAACACTACATCATCACATCATAAACATCAAAATAAGTCAACACATGAGTCAAAATCATAATCATATATATATATATATATATATATATATATGTATCATATGAATATATCAATGTACATCTTCATGAGTCTCAAAACTATGTGTGTCAAAAATATACATCAATATATGCTTCAAAAAGATCCACATACATAAAAAACATCACATCTACTGGGAAAATTGAACATCTGTTAGTCGGATGCTCCCTCAAGCACTGCTCCTCTCCTCGTCACCGGCACCTCCATCTGGTCCCCTACTAGGACCACCTCTATTTGGACCCCGTAGTGGTTGTCCCACACTCATTGTACCGCCTATGGGTACCTCCCATTTCGTGTTATATATAATGTAAAACGAGGCTCATCAAGTAGCCTTTGTCGACTAACTCCTCATAGTATCCAGACTACTTTGTTAACGATTAGTAGTTATCCAAGATAACACTACAAAGTGTTCCCATCTGACCACTAGCCCGAGCCCTCGCCGCCACGTCTCAACTCTCAAAACTGAAGTACATGTAATATTGAGTGCCTTTCTCAAGACCTCTCACTATTGTCTATACCTATCTCAATTAGTTATAGCCAATGCAAGCTTTGCTGTACACCGGCAAGTGGATGACTCAATTCATCTCGCTTGACAAACAATGTATCTCTCTTTATGGTCAATGTTGTCCGCTCACCAACAACGTGGCCTTCTTGCCTCTAAATGCTCTAAGATAACCTCCATCGATGCATTGTCCTCATCACCACTAGGATCTCACCTCCTCCACCCTCACCCTCACCACCTACCACCCGAAGAGTCACCTCTCGCATGAGATTGTACCCGCTCATCCACCATGGTAAGCGGAGCTTACCACCACGTAATGTAGGCCTTTGTAATGCCGACATCATCTACCACTATGGGCACACCCTGATCATCCACCCCCATCGCCCTCTCCTCAACAACGATGGCATAAGAAGCTCGAAGAACAACTAGGAGTGGCATATCTACATGACCATCCTCATGCCTATAAGTTGTAGCCACCTCTCGAACATCCCGAATCAATCCAAACCGTCACCTAACACAACCAAATCTAATCAAATCCCACTCCCTCGATCGTCGACCCTATACCCATATATCTTGTTAGGTGGCTATTAGCTCACCCTCCTCACCTTGCTATACTGGGAACCCAATATATGGTCTCCATCTCATGTCACCATCCTGTAACCCCATAAGAATTTGTTAATAGTGTTCCTCACCTTGCATCGATCTTACCTCACCCCTTTCGATTACCATCGACAAATCTAGTTGTCTCACCCATGTTAGAACCCTCGGCCAAGTAACTACAATATACTCGTACACCCAATATTGTAACACAAATCCCACATTAATACCAAATCTCTACCCTATCCTCCTCGACCATAGCTCCATGTAAGTATGTGCAAGCAATGCATGGGCCCATACAAAAATAGTTCTCTGCTCCACCATGTTCTCAAGGACCCCTGTCAACATCCATGAGAACTGACCCCTACTAGAGTCAGGCAAGGCATAATAACTAATACCTATAATCAACATGGTTATGAGTGCTCGACTCTCTATCTTTGGGTTGTACAATGCCCTATATGAAAATCCACCTGATGAGAACTCTACCCCACTTAAATAATCACCATACAATATCCTCATCACCTCAGGCATTTGTGTCGCATCAATCAAATACACTTGTTCACGATGAACAATAATTCTCAATATTATGTGTACATCCTTCAAGGTGATGGTTATCTCACTTTTTGGCAACCAAAATGTCCCAGTGATGTGATCCCATCTCTCTAACAACGCAAGAAACAAACCTCATTGTCTATGGATATGTCTATAGTGATGCTTCACTCATAGACCCACATCCTCCAAGTGATCCCAGTCACCATCTAATAAAGAATCCCATACATCATCCAAAATCAATGGGATCATGTCCCATATAGTCAATTCATCTCTACTTTGCATCCACAACATAAAAACATCCATTAAAATACTATTTAGTTGAAAATATCATCAAATTACAACACCAAATCAAAAGAAGACACATATTCATCCAATCACTAGTGATTTACTATAATCATTGATGTTTCATCATAATCACATGATATTTTCCCAAAACACCATCGATTCTAGCAATTTGACAAAAGTGCCCAGATCACGAGCCTTAAACCAAAAAAATAAAAAGTAACTAAATAAACACGAAAACACAAATTAAGGGACCTACCTCTCATATAGTGGGCCTCCTATGTCTCTGGGATTCTTCTTACAACCTCCATTTATGACTTTTCACTCAAAATTTCACAAATCGAGCTTTAAATCTCTCAATCTGCATGGTTAAAATGAATTTACTGAGTTGTAATTTCACCTATTTATAGGGTGCAATTTTTTTCCACCCAAGAATCACCAAAGATTCCTTCAATCATCGACGATTTCCTTAAATCGCTAGTGATTCACTTTAAATTATCAAAACACAATATTTAAACACCCAAGTCATTTTAAACCATCATTTTCATCATCCCTTGCCAAAATAACACATTTGTCCCACATGTGCCTCCTTTTAGGGCCTCAATCCATTTTCAAATTCACCAAACAATCAATTAATCAATCAATGTCTACCTTGATCACACAACACAATAAAAACAAACCTACCACTACCAAAATCCACCTCAAATTTTGTAAAACCTCGCACCAATAAGTCATATGTTTATAGGACGTGAACCCATTGGTTCCCCTATCACTTGACTTCCTAGTCTTAAAAGCCCACCTTTGTGGCAACATCATCGTGGATAGCATACCCAGTCGGAATCGTGTCTCCCTCCTTCATTTCCTGCAAATCATATGTCTATAGGTTGGTTCCCTTATCATTTGACTCCATGGTAGCGCAAATCCACCCTTGTGGCAATATTGTTTCCATGTCTAGTCTTGGGGTAGCTCAAAGTGAAACACTAATGTCAAACAAACCTATCTCATCCAAAAACTCTTTCAAACTAGTGATCATTACACTTTGTTGCAATCACCCCCAATTTGAGGGGGAATCATCCATCCAAGGACAAGTCAAATCATCTCAACCATTTTTTCTAGTAGTTTGTCCATCACAAACCACTTGACAAAAAGGGGCAAATGTAGACATCATATTTTTGACACCCACCTATACCTGCATATACACATTAATTTATTAAACATATCACTCTAATCATTATCCAAGTCACTATTCTCACCCCATAAAATCATTTTTACCCCCTGAAAATTGTATTTACCTATCAAAACTTACCCTAACCTCCCTAAAACCACCTAACCACTTCTAACCCATCCTACCCCTTTTTATCCTAACCATTTAACCTCCCAACCATGCCTAACATATCCCCTAACCATTTACTCTTGTCCCCATACCTGAATCACCCATTTTGGAAGTGGTTGAAATCACTTACAAATGGGTTCCTTTGAATTTTTTGGATCACCGATGATTCTAACAAATCACCTGTGACTATAAAGAGGAGATCAAACTCCTATTTCAGGGATTTTCAATCTTAAATCTTTGAACTTGCAAAATTAACTTTGTCATTTCAATAATATCCAAGCCCTGAAATAATATTTTGTCACTCTAGAGTCCATCACACATAATTTTGAGCATCCAAACATCTTCAAGATCCTTTTCACATCGTCGCTGCAGTCATAAATTTATCATCACAAACTCATTCAATCTCTGTGAGCACTTTGTATCCTTTCTCGTAGCAATGGTAAGCTTTATCCCCTAATCTTGTTTTCTTTCTATTTTATACATCGAACAATCAAAAATAATTATCTCGGTCACTATTTTCAATCGGTTTAATATTTTATCAAACGATCAACTTCTTTACAGGAATCACCCACGATTCCTTCAATCACTAAGCAACTATTGTGAATCACTGTGATTGCTTTGTCAATTTAGTCCATTTATCATATCATTACATTTTATCATTTGTTATTTATATATCTGGACTTAATCATGCTCATTTATAAGCATGTTTGTGTTGTAAATGATTATTTGTGGTCAATATCGTCCAATCACAAGCATTTACGATCTTCCAATCATTTAACAACCGTTCGTGTGGGAGCACTTCGAGATCCTTGATGAGATCTGAAAAATAACTAAAGATTATTAGTATGATTAATTTGAATATCTTTAGATCACTACCACTATATACCGAGCCACCTATGAAACATAACAAAATCTTCCCTTTTATCTTGATTTCTAGCTTCATTACCTTTACCAAGAAGTTCATCATTAAATTTATCTAATCTCTTTCATTTAGTTGTTTTTGTTTGCAGGTCTCTTCACTTGGTGAAAGGAGTTCATTTTCATTACTTACATCTCATCATCCTGACATTGTGATTGTCGGCACAAGTATCGTTAAACCCTACAATTTTTTATTCTTAGGTACTTTATGCACTTAATAGCATTTACCAAAACTTCTTAATACAGATGGATAATGACCTTATGAGGTAGTGAGTGAGATACGCTAATGGTTGTAGAGGCTTGCCTACATGGAAGAGGAGAGAGAGAATGATCACGAGAGTCAGCAGAAGGTAATGACACCCCTATCTTATAGTTATTCGATTCTATCATGAAGGGAATAATAATTATTGTCATAGTATCCATTAATGTGATGGAAATTACAAAAGGGGAAGTCAAGCGAGTGGTGTAACTAGTGAGGGAGTGATTATGGTTGGAAGGTAAACGAATTAGTCACTTATCAAGTAAATTACGTAAGATATCATGTGGTTTAGTAGCATGTGAGAAGTATAATGGTCCATGGGTGGGAGGTGAGGAAGATCTAGGTGAGGGCCAACACACTGGTGGAGGGGAGGGATGCTTATGTGGAGGAGGAGATGGTGACTATGAAGGGGGTTCAATAGGTGGGAGAGGAGAGAACTTAGTAGGCACGGGAGTATAAGAGGTAGAAACATGTGCCATAACATAATCTGCAAGTAATTCTTTTCCAAGTAAAAAAATTTGTAAAAAGAATAGTAAAGGAATCACATGTATTATATAAAAAATTTTATTTTAAAGAAGGAATTAAGCCATGAAAAAGATATATTGCATTTCTAGATCAATAGGATGAAAAATTAAATGGTGCATGCAAGAATTAAAGTATAAAATATAATCTAAAATTGGTTTTATCTTTCCTTGATGAAAAGAAGGTAAGCATTCATATGTAACTTTAGGCCCATTATTAGAAATGAAACATCTAAGGAATGCATCCTCTAGATCACAATAAGTGCTAATAGACCCACTAGGTAAACAAGTATACCACTAAAGAGCAACATCCACTAGACTATGACGAAAAGTTTTTATTAATGATCTATCATTGGAATATGAAGTCATGGCTAATCAAAAAGCTTTAAGATGTAAATAAGGATTGCTCGTGCCATCGAAATATGAGAAAGTAGGCATAATGAAACCCTTGGGAAAAATAGAATTGTGAATTTTCTTAGGTATGGGATTATTAGGAAGGGTATTATTGTCAATAAAGGCATAATAAGCTTTGCTTTCTAAGGTAAGGGTATGGAATTTGCTTTGCAAATCACCAACAACATGCATGAGAGAAAGGATATCTTGTGCAGAGGAATGATTTGGGAAGTAAGAGGCACATTGAGGGGTTGAATTTTTCCATTATGAGTGATCATAGGGACTTGAGGAGGGGAATAGGATGTGGAAGAAGGGAATGTATGTGAAGGACTCTAGAGGTGTAGTATGTGAGGAGTCAATGGGTGTATGGTCATCATGAATAATAGGAGATACACTAAAAGGTAAAATTTGTTTCAACATGGAAATCATTGGAAACAATTTTAGAAATAGAAGAGATAGGAGGTATAGATTCACATTTAACATTCTTAGTGCAAGAAACATCATCATCATCATTATCATGTGTATTATCATTATCATAATCATAGTCACTATCATTTGTATTTTGACAAAAATAATTTCATCATGCAAATAATCTAAATTAGTATTATCATTTACCATAGTACAAGGGGGAGAAGTTAGAGCAACATCCATTTCTACAATGGGTGAAATATAATATTCGTCAAGTTTTGAACAGGGGAAACAAAACAAGAGTCGGACCTGTGGAGGTCATTAGAATTAGAGGCTTGGAATGTAAGGAGATATTGGATGACATGAGGTTGATTCTCAAGATTTTGGAAGAGATTATGAAATTTAGATTTGTCATAGGTATTGGAAAAAATTGGTTGGATGTTCATAAAGGTCATAGGGTGATTTGGTGATGTGTACCATTTTTAGCCATGAGGGATGTGGATCCTAGGGAAAGGAGTTCGATTAAGGAGTGGGGTTCACCAAATGATTTAATATAATTTGAATTAAATCTAATTTCATAGAAACTACTATAGCAAATGATATTTTAGATGATAAACTATAGTAATCTGTAAGAAATAAGTGTTTAAAGATGTAATACCCTAAGCAAACTAGAGGCGAATTATGACTTAGCTGATTATGTGTGACTCAAAATTGATCATGATTCTCTAAGTACTAGATCTGGTTAGAAAGAGTGTTGAAATGGCTCGCAAAGGATTCTCAAACTTAGAATTGTAGTGGATAGATGCACCCACATGAGAAAAGAAGTGCTCTAGGCATTGGTGGTTGTTTTGGGTGCTAGTGATTCCGTGAATATTTAGGATTTGGTCTTTTCTGGGTCGGAAGGTCTTTGCGTCTATTTGTTATTTATCACTCGATTACTCTCTTAAGGTTCTAATCACACATGTAAACTACAAAACAAACCCTAACTATCTATACAAGCTCATAAACACATTAGATCTTAATTAAATATACAATATGTGAAGTTGGATTGGCACTGACAATCACCCGATGAGTGAACTTAGTACCGAGTGTTGCACTACATCTCAAACTGCATGTAGTTCTTTGTGCTTGTGTGTGAAATGGTGTCTTTAGGTTTTCCCTCGTGCCAATGACACCACGATAGTATGACATAACTAGCTTTTATCTAAGAATGTAGATGTGTAGTGTGGAATTCAACACTTCCCCTTCCTATGTAATGTATGTAACCCAAATTACACTCCCTTTGAATAATAATATTAATATTTAGATGTGATATTCCCTCTTGATTTTCCACCCAAAATAATAGTTAGTAAGTTGTGTTTGTATATATATATATATATATATATATGAGTCCCTTTCTTGAATTTCAATACTAGTGACACCGAAGGTGACTAAGATTGCGAGATAAGGATAAGAAAAGAAACAAGTCCGACCACAAAAGATAAAAATGTGAAAAACAAACAAGTGAGGACATGAGCACCCAAAAGGGACATAATCGCATAGGCGCGCTAGTGTACAAAGTGGGAGTTACTTGTCCCGAGACCAAGAACGATAGATTTGACAAGATAGATAGACAAGGATCCATGTGACTTGACTAGAAGCACATATAAAAATGAGATATGTAGAAAAGAGTCACAATATAAATTAATCAAAGAACGTAGATGGACAAGGAAAAATGTCACTTTGGTGAGTAATTTTCTTACATAAGATTCATGCATATATCAACATAGTGAAGTGATGATACGTGCATAATTTTTGTCTACACCCATTATTTTACACATGTCATGGTTTTTACCATGCACATTTCCTATTCCCCCTTTAGGTTTTTTATTTCAAATGTGCATATTAGTTTCAACATTCCTTATTTGGGCCGCATTCACATTAGTTCATATCACGCACCCCAAATGATTCGAGGAAATCATTGGGTGATTATTGCACCCTCTCGGTATTTCATAAAATAGACACAAATTGTTGCACAACATAATCGAGAATAAACAAGAACTAAAAATGGGTTTAGAATGAGAATTGGGTGAAAATCACACTAGGAACAAAATTTCCCACATCAGATAGGAATAGTGGGAATTAGTATCCCACCTTGGTAGTTTTCTCCTAGGGGCAGAAATAAGTACAATACATGATTAAAAGGTTTCCAGTGATAGGTTTCTCCAAAATCCAACAAGAAACACTCGATTCTACAAGTTTCTATCAAGTACAAAGAGAACAAAATATGTTACAAGTTATATAATTTGAGCAAGAGAGATAATTACTCTATTTTCTCCGGATCAAATAATGAATGACACCTAGGGCATATGTAGGATAATTATATGCCTAAAATAATGTGTCATCTCGTGACCATTTTCTATTGGGTTTGTGATCATCTGCAATGACACTTATCTATGGGGAAGCATTAATGGTTGGAGGGAAAATCCTACAGCTCTCCCAATACTCTTCCCTTAGCGACAAGACACCTAAATCCTCAAAATAGTGACATGACTCTTAAATCCTCAATTTGGTGATAGGACAATTAAATCCTCAGTAATATTCCAACCATCTCCAAGGTAACAAACACACATGAACAATTATATCTTTTCTCTCATGATATTTATATGTATTTTATCATTGATTCACTTACTTTCAATACACATTTCTATTTTCACATTTACTAAGTTAAAATTTAATTTCATTTATCATGAGCATTTAATACATTTATCTTCTTTTACAGGTCCGATTGTACTCCAAAAAAATACAACACACAAATGGAACAAGGAACAATGTCAAGCACAAGATGCTCAGGAAAAGGTAATATTTAAGGACAAACACAAGAATCATTTCTACTACACAAACAAGGTCACCCCTAGAATCCTTATCCTCTCTTATATTCCATAATACACATTTCACAATCTCTATTTGATAAAATATCAAGTACGATCCTCATTTGACATGTCATCAGTTATAAATCCCTTTGACTCTCCACAAGGTACACTCTTCTTATCTACTTTATGCTATTGAATATTCATTCACCAACATAAAGTGGGGGAAAATATAGACACAAAAGTATGCACTTTTACTATTACATTATGCCTCTAGTATGTTATTGTATATATTATTTCTAATTGAGAAGAGTAATTACTAGTGACACCTTTTCTTAGTCCTTTTATGCTTTCAACTAGTTTTGATTGTGACATTGTCTTATACTTCTTGGATTTACATCTTTTGGTCAATTCACAAGGATCTCTGTCTCCATTCTTGGTCATGTTTTTGTTTCTTAGCTTTAGGCAAGTACTCACTCGGTTTGGGCACTACCTCTCGAGTGCTAGTGTCCTTGACGTACCCAAAAATGTAGGCACTATACTACCTGGAAAGAGAATACATAAACCCCAATGATGATTCAGGTCTCTTCGTAAGGTGTTCGGAATCCAGAAATAGCTTGCTAAGTGTGTGTTTGCATCCCAAGTGATTTATCCAAAGCTTTGTGTGCTTAGTTTTGTCCTCTGTCCCCCTTTTCTTTGCATTTTGGTCTTAAGTGACAGACCGCCACCCCGGCGGGCAAGTGGTCCCATGACCGCCTCCCAGGGACGGGCGGCGGTCATATGCGCGCTTTTCCGTAATGTTACGACGAATGCGTCAAATGTAAAAATTCAACTTTCACCCGCATTCTTCACCCACTTTGGCTTGCATTTATGTTTTGGCCACCCAGTAAATAGTGTTTTCCCTTTGTTTATAGTAAAAGAGATCAATTGGGAGTTACCCTCTGGTAAATGCAATTGCTATAAATAACCAACTTGTTTTCAAACAAATGGCCCCTCTCCTTCTCTATTTAAATATTTAGTTTGTTTGAAGTTCTTGCTTAGAGTTCTAATAGTTTCATATTTTGCATTAGTTATCACCTTCCCTTGTTGTTTAGAGATCATTTGATCTTCTTGTTTCCATCTCACTTCATTGTTGTTCCATACAATCAGTTTAGAGTAAGGTAGTTTCATTTCTAGATTAGAATCCATCTTAGAGTTGCAGGTTTTGTTTGTCACAAAAGATAGTTTCTATAATTCTCGGCATATTTGTGTTGTATTCCCGTAATAAATCCTGCTAGGAATTACATAGTCAAGCTTTGTTCACTTGCACTATCCCTCTCTTACTTGCATTGTAATCGGTCTATATCCAAAACTGTCATTATTCAAGTATCTTCTTCTCGCTGACACTATCATATACATGATTTTCTAGATTATCGAGAACATGAGGGAATGAGGAAATCACACCGAGGGATAAAGTCACACATAACCAGATTTACCACTATTCTCAGTACACTCCGTGTTTGAGCTATCAAAGTTCTAGTTACAATATATCAAATAGAGTAGTAATTTACTTCATTTTAGTTAAAAGCTCCCTTTCGATATTGCTAGAGAAGTCAGGGAATGAAAGTTTCTGAGAAACTATGATTCATTTCTCACTTCGAGGTAGGATTGAGAGTCTTTCGATTAAAATTAGTTAGTTACCTAAATATTTAGGATAAACTCACAATTGCATAGGCAAATAGCTATACCAGGCTACGTTGCTTTTTTGATTATGTTATTAGATTAATTGTCCATTTTTCTGAATATATTAGAATAGTTTCTCTTTTAAATTTGTTAAAATACTTCATCAAAAATACAAAATAAAATAATATATGCATAGTGTAGATATATCTTTCATAATTAGTTTATTTGTTTCAATTAAAATTGAATCATCTTTGCATGACAATCACGGGACCTAGAGAGCCCAGAGAATATGTATTTGAACCAATAATACCTCAACCAAATCTCCCCACAACACTAGCTGATATAGATCAAGACCTTAGGATTCAGGTTTTTCGAACAATAGTAAACCTATGAGTAGTTAGTGAACAATTGAGAGAGTTGAATATTGAGGATGACAAGGCATACACATTCTGGTCAAATCACCCCAACTACAGACTGCCTTGATAGGATATCCGTATGACCATACAAGAACTCGAAAGAGAACAAATATTTGGTTACGATCCTTTAGTTCCACAACCCAACGCAGGAGACCTCCTCATCGACATAGATATTGGCTTACGTATTCAAGTTGCCAGAACACCCGTAAGGTATTCTGAGAAAATTATACAACTTCTAGTTCTAAACATAGAGGCTAAAAATCTTATGACTATTGGATAGTCGGGAGAAGAGATTGACTCCTCATATGACCATAGGAGGTCCGCTACAACCACGAACTTATGGTTGTGATCCATAGGTCCCACAACCCAACAGGCCTACTAATCAATTAGACATTGATGCTGGTTTGCACACACTAATATTCAGATCCTCACCACTTCCACGAGACATCATTTCACAATTCTCTCAGTATTAAACGTAATGTACCAATCAAAGCTAGGTATTTCTAGACTAGACCAAATAATCATCCATAAAAGTTTGGAGGATCCACTACACCTCTCACCACCATTTCCATGACCTTGTCTTGAAATATACACGAAACACCTACATGTCATTTTCCACGTATCCAACAGCCAATAAATAGGATCTTGGCAGAGCTTGACATTGATTGGAGCCTCTGAACAACTATTATATTTGAATGATCCATTACTCCAATTTAGGTTAGGAGATCCTTCTTCGCCTTAGATTCACAAATTCTATTATTGCGTGTCGAGGATATAAGATTGCCCAACTAGTTTGTCTGTATCCATATAAATTCCATTCTCACCACTATCTCGGCACGACCTTAGGAGGTCAGTACGAAGAAAAGTTTCTTGTAGATTCTCATGCTCGCATGTCACTTTTCTATCGTGATCCCTTATGGGAACTTTTGTCCTTTCTGTTTCATTTTCTAAATTACCATTTGTACTTGTAAACACCTAAATCGACTGCAATTTTACTTCTAAAATTGCATTATTTACCCTCTTTTTTTTTAATTTTCATTATAATTAATGGTTTCTCACTAATTAACTAGCATTCCCCTTAATTTTGGTCAATTAACAACACTTCGTTAATTAACTAGCCTTTTCTTCATTCTGGATGCCAATTAACGACACTTCATTAGTTATAATCCTCTTCTAATCAATTAATTAACTATTTATTAGTTAATTAAGCCTTTTTAATCTCCTATTTAATCAATAAACCTTCTTATTGGCTAAATCCCTCTTTGAAATCCTCTAAATTTTACCTCTTTTCCTCTAAATCACCTCCAAATGGATTTTTAAGCTTATCTTAGCTTATTAATTAATCATTTTTGACTAATTAAATCATCTCCAACTCCAATGAGTTGGTAATTTCTAATTAACTCCTTCTAATCATGTTTATCCCTTTCTAATTCTACTTTATCTTTGTCCCACATTCACTAGGTTTCTAGCTTCTCCCAAATTAGAAAGCTATATATAGAACCTAATATCACTCTAATATTTACTTCTCCTAAGGGAAAGATCCTACCTTTTGCCTTAAAATTAAACTTTGAGTGTACAAACAATGGGGCTGAGTACGAAGTCCTCCTCCTTGGCCTCATCATAGCCACAAGAATGGGTGTCGATAACATTAGAGTGCTAGGAGACTCATAACTAGTTGCAAACCAAGTCTCTAAGGTATATGAGACTAGAGCTGAATATTTACAACTCTACAAAACAATGGGTATTAGATATAAGTAAAGGATTCAACTTCATATCAATTGAAGCAATCCCACAAGAACAAAACCTCCTCACCGATTCAATAGCAACCTTAGCTTCCCACTTCACTCTAAACAGTGAGTTGGAAAACACAAGTTTCATGGTATCACTTCGTACTGAACCATTGGTGCGTAAAATACCAACAAACCCACTCCTAACTCCTAACGAAGCCGAGAATGATTTTTCCATCCTATATCACTTTGACAAAGGATAGAGTCACTCTTGAATATCTAAACGCATATGTGGAGCTACATCTCGCTCACCACATAGTGGATCTTTCCCTAATACCACATTCCTCCTCCTACTTTGGAAATCCAATGATAAAGTCTTCTCCATGAAAGGATCTCAATATATATGAGCTAGAGAACGGAGAGAGTTTGCAACTACCTCCACTCTCCGCCCCGAATTTGAAGAAGGCAACTCTTCCTTAATCGAAGAAACAATTGACATAAACATTGGAACGGAGGAAGAACAAAATTTTTTTGAAGTTTGATCCTCGTTAACTCCAAAGGAGATAGAAATAAACACCCAAATCCTCAAAGAGCATCAAAAATATTTTGCGTTTAACTACAAAGAAATGACAGGAATTGCACCACATATCATAGTACATAATCTTGTCACTAAACCAAATCCAAAACCAATTAAACAAAAGTCAATACCAATGAAGCCAAAAGTGGCTCTCATGGTGAAAGAAGAAGTAATGAAACTTCTCCAAGTGGGATTCATCAAACCAATTGACTATTCACAATGGGTATCTAATATTGTCCATGTTCTAAAAAAGAACAGGAAGATACACATTTGCATAGACTTTCGGGATATTAACAAAGCTTGTCCCAAAGATGACTTCCCATTACCATCTATTGACGTTATTGTTGATGCAACAACTGGATTTGAGCTATTGTCCCTCATGGATGGGTTCTCAGGGTATAATCATATTAAAATATCTAAACAGGATCAATCCAAAACCACGTTTATAACTCCCCGGGGAACTTATTGTTACGCTATCATGTCATTCAGTCTTAAGAATGCTGGTGCTACATACTAGCGGGAAATGACATACATATTCCACGATATTATCCATAAAATTATGGAATCCTACGTGGATGACTTGTTGGCCAAGGCCAAGAAGCCAGTGATCACCCGTAGTAGTCCGCATCATCCTTTCACAATTAATTGAATATGACGTCACATTGAACCCGGATAAATGCGTATTTGGTGTGACGAGAGGCAAACTTCTGGGTTACATTATATCCTCATGAGGGATTGATGTTGATCTGGCCAAAATCCGGGCTATTCTTGAAATGATTCGACCATTAGACAAGTCTGGTATCAGATCATTTCTTGGGAAACTCGGTGCAATCAAGGTTCATCCCGGATTTAAGTTTTGTTATTCATCCAATCAACAATCTATTAAAGAAAGATTATAGCATTGATTGGACAGAAGAATGCAACGAGGCCTTCAAAGTAGTTAAACTCTTCTTGTTTTCTTCGTCCACGCTAATGCCTCCCACAAATCATCCTTTGATCCTATACTCATAGGCTACTGATGTCTCGCTAGCCTGCATGTTGGCTCAAGAAGACAATGATAAATGAGAATGTGTAGTCTATTTCATTAGCCGAATGTTGCTCAATTATGAAACATGTTATACAAAAGCAGAGAGAGAATGTCTTGCCATAGTCTTTACAACAACATGTTTGAGACATTACATGTTAAATCAAGAAACAAGGGTCATTGTAAAGACAGATCATTTACAAACATTCCTCACGCAAGGGTCTTTATCTAAAAAGGTTGGATGTTTCATAACCTTAATGGGTGAATTTGAATTAAATTTTGTAAACCAAAAATCCATTAAGGGATAAATCATTGCAGACTGGTTAGTTGAAAATCCGTTAGATGGAGGCAATTTGGTAAATTTGGATTTTTTTGATGAGTGTTTATACTTTATCGAAACTAGGCCCCCATCTCTACATGTCCCCTGTACACGACATCATCAATTTTATCATGGACCATACGTACCTAGAAGATGCCACATCATAACAAAGAAGGCGGTTATGCATTATCACTGCTAAATATGTTATTTTAGAACAAGTACTCTATCGTAAAGCCTTTGATGACATGCTTCTAAGATGCGTTGACACAGAAGAATCCAAGAAGATTCTTTATGAATCCCACAATGGGATATGTGGAGGTCACTTCGGTGGTCATGCCACTACTCACAAAATACATCGGATGGGCTATTTTTGGCCCACTCTTGAACATGACGCAATAGAGTTTGTACATAAGTGCCACAAATGCCAAGAATTCTCCCATGAGATTCACATGCCAGCATAATCTCTGCAACCAATAGAAACCCTGTGGCCTTTCTCCACGTGGGGTCTAGATTTGATAGGGAAATTATCTCCCTCATCAACAGATGGCCATAACTTTATAATTATGGCCACATAATATTTTACCAAATGGGTAGAGGCCATGCCTCTCACCACCATACCATGTTCGATAATCGCTAAGTTCATTATGAACCAAATCATTTGCACTTACGGTGTCCCGCAAGTCATTATCTCAGATAATGGCACATCCTTTAAGAATGATGAGGTCTGAGAGTTATGCAAAAATTCAAAATAAACCATCATACGGCCTCTCTTTACTACCCTCAAGCCAATGGACAAGCCAAAGCAACAAACAAAACATTAAAGGCTATTCTCCTCAAAACAGTTAAGGAGAACAAATGAGATTAGCATCTAAAATTATATCTAGTCATGTGGGCCCATCAAACCTCAATAAGAACACCAACAGAGCGACTCCTTTCTCATTAGTATTCGGGCGTAAGCGGTTCTCCCGCTGAGGTCGAGATACCTACTCTCCGCATCTCATTACAAGGGATTCTCGCGAGAAGATGCCTATAGAGAGGCACGCCTCTCTCAACTAGAAAGCCTTGATGAGGCTAGGTTGAATGTCGAACAAAGGCACAGATCCTATGTTGACCGGATTTTCTAGAAATATAACAAAAAATTCTACGAACGAGAAATATATGAGGGAGATCTAGTTCTAAGACTAGACAACTGGATTGATAAGAAAACCAGAAAAGGAAGGAAATTTCATCCCAAGTGGTTAGGCCCATACCAAGTCATGAAGGACTATAGAAATGGTGTGTATCTCTTGTGTACATTAGAAGGTGAGGAATTCAATGAAACAATTAATTCCTTGCATCTTAAACAGTTTTCCGCATAAATAATCAAACCACCATTTGTATATTATATCTACTTGCATTGCATTAGTCACTTAATTGTTTCATTTTGTTCGCTCATTTCATAAATATTGTAGTCAAGGAACTTACTCTTAAGCAATCTATTATAAATTTCTCAAAATGTTGGCAAAAGCATTCAAATCATGTCTCTTCAGTTTTCATAACATCGTCAAGTAGTTTCAAAATCTTTTCATCAAGTTCGATAGACAAATATTGATGAAAACCATACCAAGGCATGCATACTTGGTTTTGCTCTTCCTTTCTGCTAGGTGAAGTAGTTCTTACCTACGGTTTGTTCTATAAGCTTCTTGGTGTCACATCTATCCCTCTTACGTCTCTTTGAAACAAGGATATCCCAAAATCACATATCAGAAGTGTCAAAATCAAATAGAATAAAAAATACCAAGTAAACAAAATATTTTATTTTACACACTTCTTTGCCCCACGAACCTTTGATGATAAGCCTACATCTCTTACTAGTGGTGCGAGGTTGGGAAAGGAAAGAAGTGCCCTTACTTTCCTATATCCTGCCTTTAGTGACAAACCCATGCTTCTTACTTGGTAGCATGGGGTAGGGTGTGTGGGTCTATCCACACAAATTAACAAATCTTGGTATTTTTGGAAGTACAAATCAAATTATATTAAGTAAAAATAAGTGTCCAAATTCCAAAGAGATCAAATCCTCAAAAACAAATTTTTTCAACCAGGTTGCCATTTATGATCTAAGTCTAGATAAACTGGAAAATAAGTTACTTTATGAGCTTGGTGGTAGTTTTGAGTAGGGTAAGTGTGGAGGTCTAAGTTTGGTTTCGCCACTAGTTTGTCTATCTCTCATCATTCCATTCAGTCAAACTCATACAATTTGTGCCCTTCCCAACTCTTTGTGTTGATCCCTCACATCTTACTAGTTGCGTGGAGTTTGGGAGTGGGGCAAGTTCATCTCTTTATCACCATACATTCATCACATTTTTCCAACATAAGAAGAAACAATAGACATTGCAAGCAAAGAAGCCAAAAGTTCAAGATTACAATATGTTTTACATCATCACATATAAGCATTATAAAAGCAAAAAAGTAAAACATTTTGTTTAGTATTTGTTATCATTTTTCATCCATTGCGTATATTAAAAAATCATATAAAAGCAAATACTCTAAAAACATCTAGCGTACGCATGGGAAATGAATCACAAAATTCTAGATGCAAGAAGATCTAGATCCAAAACATGTGTGTGTGTGTGTGTGTGTGTGTGTGTGAACCTTATTTTATGTACAATGCCATCATGCACTAAGGCATGGTCAAAATGCTCAATGAGCCCGAAGATACAAAAACACTCGTATAAACATCGACCAAAAATTACTACAAAAAGGGACCATGATCTCGCAATCCCCGTGAGATCCCTCAGAAGGTGCACAACCTCATCTAGGACTCCTACTGTGATGATGCTCTGAATGTACTAAGGGCTCACGATCATGACCAGTAGTTGTGGTCTCATTATGAGAACGAATCCTCCTCATCAAGCGCTCCACGGTCCTATATCCAGCTACCTCAACACGGAGAGAAGTCATGATATTTTCCACCTTCCAGACAAGGGAAAACATGTCGGTATGTCTACCGACGTCTGAAGGCTCTCCCACGTCCACAGTAAGCTCGGCCCGTGTACTCTCTGAAGGGAGTAGTAGAGTGTTCGTGGACATCTGGTGAATCAAGTCTCGCCATCCCTCAGCAGTCACTGTAAATAAAAAAGGAGAAATAAACAAGTTAGAAAGTTTTCCATGATAAAGTCAAAAACAAACGAAACAAAAAAAGGGAAATATCAACTAAACATTTCTAACTAAAAAAAAATTGAGAAAAGAGTAGTAACTCACTCGGATCTCCAAGCATCCAAGTGGGATCTCTAGGATCTCGCGCCTTTCTATTGACGCCGCGCCGCCACCGTCGTGCCTCTCTCATTTGGAACAAAGTGACGGCTTTCCATGGACTCGCTCATCTCTCCTAAATCATGAGAAGGAAACTCCTCTGAAATCAGGGTCACCTTCTCTACACTCTCCTCTACCCTCTCGGCCCACAAGATATCCTGAGTGTCATGCCACTCAAAATCGCTATCACCTCCTTTGTCCTGCTAACCCCGGCTCACCCTCCTCCGTCCCCTCCTCCATCTCCTCCTTTGTCTCCTCCCTTGTGAACTCCTCAGACTCTAAGTCCACATCAATGGGCTCATCTCCACTATGTGTAGGACCAACTCCAATCTAAAGTAAAGGTGCTCGAGGAGCACCGGCTACCCCTCGGGCACGAACCACCCTCCTAGCTGCAATGGGAATGCCAGGAGTGATAGTGGTCCAACCTCGGCCTCTAGGACCTCCCCGGCCTTGAAAACAAATCTATATACTGGCCCCACTGGAGGAAACATATCAATATAGGGGAGGCCAAACTATTGTGGTACTCTGTCAAAGGGGTGAATCTCCAACTTCCTCATCCTATCTATCAGCTGGCTAGTAGTATGGAAAGTGATCAAAGTGAGTGTCTCCTCTAACCATAACCCAGCATAGCCTGATAAGGAGTGGCCTCCATGTTTGCAGTAGTCAAAGAAGCCACTGGCTGGTGTGGCATCCTAAGTACAGTCATCCCTATCCATCTCACTTCCCTGATAGCCCCAGGATCCTCTGCCTTTACACCTCTCCCATAGGGAATGATGTGCTCATACACCCAACTCATGACTAGATTAGGGTGACTCAATGACTGCCCTTTAATTTGACCACCCTATACAAATCATGATAGGTAGTCCCAAGGATGTCTGCTCCCCAAGCGTAAACACGGCCATGCACCTCAATCTGTGTAATAATAGGAGCCCAACAATATAAAAGAGTATCCCCTCCCTTGTCCCCAATCAACCGCGAGGTAAGGATGCCCATAATATCCTTGTGCGGACAGAATATCTCGACTCAACAATAGAGCAAACCTTCACCCCTTCTTCGAACTCATAGAAACAACAACATCTCCCATATATGTGGCCCACTAGACCATCTGAGATCTAGATACTCACTGTGTCTTAAGAGATAGTCGCCTCCCAAGAATCGGGACCCCCAATATACGGTAGACATCCTCAAGGGTGATGGTCCACTCACCCCTAGCACCTGGTAACCAGAAGGTATTCCGGTCGGCATCCCAATATGAGAATAAGTCACATAGTATGTGACTGGAAGGAGCAATGTGAGGAACCCGAGAGATCCGCAAGATGCCAGCCCACTACAAAGTGTCTCTCTCAACCTGGGTCAATGCATCCAACACTGTTGGGAGCCAATCACACTCCCTCTCTCTACTCCATCTGATATACTCCTCCTTCTGCATCCACCCAAAACATAGAAAAGGAGTAAGTTAGTAACATAATCCAACTGGAAAAATCATCAGGAACATATAAAAATGCTAAAAAGACAAAAACAATCAAGTAATACATCTCTTTTTGCATTTCGAAACCACCACCCTGTGTAGAGCGGCGGTTTCATAATCACCACCTGTGTAGAGTGGCAGTTTCATAATCGCCACCTTCCGTGTGGTGGCGGTCCCATGTAATCGCCGTCTTATAGGGAGGCGGTCTTGTAACTGCCGCCTTCATAGGGTGGCGGTTCTGTCCCGAATCGCCAAACGGCTCGAAAGACCTAAAAACACTAAAAAAATGCAAAAATGCATCATTTTAGATGAAATAAAGACCTACCCTATGGGCGCCCCCCCTAGAGACTCATTTAAAACTAGCATTTTTGAAAATAATCCCCCAAGACAAATATTTCTACATTT
The DNA here is from genome assembly GCA_018340775.1 of Taxus wallichiana var. yunnanensis. NCBI lineage: Eukaryota > Viridiplantae > Streptophyta > Pinopsida > Cupressales > Taxaceae > Taxus > Taxus wallichiana. The sequence continues at coordinate 79,572,819 of CM031234.1, forward strand.
CTATTTTTTAGGTTTAAAAACGATAAATTGAGAAGAACTAACCTGAGACTTCACGGGCTGATGTCTTGCTCTCAGAGGCATGATCACGATCTCGTAATGGACGTTTTGACTGTACTCTCATCGAAAAATGGTCACCGTGGGTCCCAGAGCTCAAAACCACCAAATCGACATGTGCAAATGAATAGTAAAATGAGCTCGTTTTAAATATATATAGTATTCTAATTTGGTTTTGAATGTTTTTCTTCACGAAATGGAGCGTCGACGGAGGTAAGTTCTAATCCCCACATAAATGGTAAGTCCTAATTTCATATTAATTTTATTTTATTTTTTATTTATTGTATCTATCTACACTTGAGTCCTCTTTTCATTTTGCAGGTAGCAGGGAATTTGGATGGCGACATTTTGACACACAGGCGTGTCAGGTATAACTTCTAACTCCCTATTTTGGGACCACCATACTCGAACCCACCGTTTTATGCGTCTTCATGGCTAAAATGCTTGTCCAAGGGGGTAATATGTACGTACCCAAAAATGTAGGTATTGTAATGCTGGAAAGAGGTTACGAAACCCCAATGATGATTCAGGTCTCTTCACAAGGTGTTCAGAATCCAAAAAAATCTCACCAAGTGTATGTTCATAGCCCAAGTGCTTTATCCAAAGCTTTTTGTGCTTCATTCTATCCTCTCCCTCCTTTTCTTTGTATTTTGGTCTTAAGTGACAGGACCACTACCCTACCTGGGCGGCGGTCCCGTGACCACCTCCCAGGACAGGGCGGCGGTCCTGTAACCACCACCCTACGCGCAGGCAACAAATCCTGTGCGCATTTTCCATAACGTTCCGATTTAATGCATCAAATGTAAACATTCAACTTTCACCCGCATTCTTCAACCACTTTGGCTTGCATTTATGTTTTGGCTGCCCGATAAATAGTGTTTTCCCTTTGTTTATAGTAAAAGAGATCAATTGGGAGTTACCCTCTGGTAAATGCAATTGCTATAAATAGCTAGCTTGTTTTCAAACAAATGGCCCCTCTCCTTCTCTATTTAATTATTTAGTTTGTTTGAAGTTCTTGCTTAGAGTTCCAATAGTTTCATATTTTACATCAGTTATTAGCCTTCCCTTCTTTGTTTAGAGATCATTTGATCTTCTTGTTTCCATCTCACTTCATTGTTGTTCTATATAATCAGTTTAGAGTAAGGTAGTTTCATTTCTAGATTAGAATCCATCTTAGAGTTGCAGGTTTTGTTTGTCACAAAAGATAGTTTCTAGAATTCTCGACGTATTTGTGTTGTATTCCCGCAATAAATCCTGCTAGGAATTACATAGTCAAGCTCTGTTCACTTGCACTATCCCTCTCTTACTTGCATTGTATTCGGTCTATATCCAAAACTGCCATTGTTCAAGTATCTTCTTCTGCTGACGCTATCATATACATGCTTTTCTAGATTCACGAGAACATGAGGGAACGAGGAGATCACACTGAGGGGACAAAGTCACACACAACTAGATTTACCACTATTCTGTAAACTCCAGGTTTGAGCTATCAAAGTTCTAGTTACAATATATCAAATAGAGTAGTAATTTACTTCATTTCAGTTAAAAGCTCGCTTTCGATATTGCTAGGGAAGCTGTGGGGAATGATAGTTTCTGAGAAACTATGATTCATTTCTCACTTCTAAAGTAGGATTGAGAGTCTTTTGATTAAAATTAGTTAGTTATTTAAATATCTAGGATAAACTCCCAATCGCATAGGAAAATAGCTATACCAGGTTATGTTGCTTATTTTGATTATGTTATTAGATTAATTGTCCATTTTTTTGAATATATTAGAATATCTGCTCTTTTAAATTCACTAAAATACTTCATCAAAAATACAAAAATAAAAGAATATATGCATAGTGTAGATATATCTTTCATAATTAGTTTATTCATTTCAATTAAAATTGAATCATCTTTGCATGACAATCATGGGACCTAAAGAGCCCAGAGAATATGTATTTGAGCCAATAGTGCCTCAACCAAATCTCCCCACAACACTAGCTGATATAGATCAAGACCTTAGGATTCAGGTTTTTCGAACAACAATAAACCTACGAGCAGTTAGTGAACAATTGAGAGAGTTGAATATTGAAGATGAAAAGGCATACACATTCTGGTCAAATCACCCCAACTACAAATTACCTTGATAGGATATCCGAATGACCATACAAGAACTCGAAAGAGAACAAATATTTGGTTGCGATCCTTTAGTTCCACAACCCAACGTAGGATACCTCCTCATCGACATAGATATTGGCTTACATATTCAAGTTGCCAGAACACCCGTAAGGTATTCTAAGAAAATTACACAACTTCTAGTTCTAAACATAGAGGCTAAAAATCTTATGACTATTGGATAGTCGGGAGAAGAGATTGACTCCTCATATGACCATAGGAGGTCCGCCACAACCATGAACTTACGGTTGTGATCCACAGGTCCCACAACCCAACGGGCCTACCAATCAATCAGACATTGACGCTGGTTTGCGCACACTAATATTTAGATCCTCACCACTTCCCGCTGACATGATTTCACAATTCTCCGTATTAAACATAGCAGCCAATCAGGCTAGGGATTTCTGGACTAGACCAGAGAATCATCCATAAAACTTCGGAGGATCCACTACACCTCTCACCACCATTTTCCATGACCTTGTCTAGAAATATACATGAAACACCTACAGGTCATTTTCCACGTATCCAACAGCCAATAAATAGGATCTTGGCAGAGCTCGACATTGATTGGAGCCTCCGAATAACTATTATATCCGAACGATCCATTACTCCAATTCAGGTTAGGAGAGCCTTCTTCACCTTAGATTCACAGATTCCATTATTGCGTGTCGAGGATATAAGATTTCCCAACTAGTTTGTCTGTATCCATATAAATTCCATTCTCACCGGCTGTCTCGGCACGACCTCGGGAGGTCAGGTACGAAGAAAATTTTCTTGTAGATTCTCATGCTTGCATGTCACTTTTCTATCAGTAGAGTCCCTTATGGGAACTTTTGTCCTTTCTCGCTTCATTTTCTAAATTACCATTTGGTACTTGTAAACACCTAAATCGACTATGCAATTTTACTTCTAAAATTGCATTATTTACCCTCTTTTTTAATTTCTTTTATAATTAATGATTTCTCACTAGTTAGCTAGCATTCCCTTAATTTTGGTCAATTAACAACACTTCGTTAATTAACTAGCCTTTTCTTCATTCTGGATGCCAATTATCGACACTTCATTAGTTATAACCCTATTCTAATCAATTAATTAAGTATTCATTAGCTAATTAAGCTTTTTTAATCTCATATTTAATCAATAAACCTTCTTATTGGTTAAATCCCTCTTTGAAATCCTCTAAATTCTACCTATTTCCTTCTAAATCACCTCCAAATGGCTTTTTAAGCTTATCTTGCCTTATTAATTAATTGTTTTTGACTAATTAAATCATCTCCAACTCCCATGAGTTGGTAATTACTAATTAACTCCTTTTAATCATGTTTATCCCTTTCTAATTCTAGTTTATCTTTGTCCCACATTCACTAGGTTTCTAGCTTCTCCCAAATTATAATGCTATATATAGAACCTAATATCCCCCCCCAATCTTACACCAAGAGTTTTACTATTACACTATTATTAAAAGCATATAAATAGTGATCAAACAAGACATAGGGCATAACCCGCAAAACAAGGGCATATAATAGAAAATAATGACAAGAAAATGTATCAGATAACCATGGTGGCATATAGTCTTGTAAAGAAAATGCTACACATGAAGCACATGTTAGCATGTTAGAAAGATAAATAGTATGTCAAGGCATGTATGTATCAATGGAAAGTAATGTGTTAGAAAGTAGAAGTAATAAATGATGAAATAATAACACTTGTAATGTGTGAGATTAGTAAAAGGTAGATGCCCCAAGAGCCTCAAAGGAACCGGAAAAGGATACAAAGGTGTCGAGCATCATACAATGTGTGAAAATCTATAAGAGATATGCATTCACTCCAAAAGACCAAGTGAATGTGCATGTGTGTATATAGAAATACAATGACATATTGAGTATCTGATCGGGCATGGTAAATAAAGTGCATCATGTAAATAGTATAATAAATCAAGAGTAAGTACAACCAAGATATATAAATGTAGTGTATGAGTGTGATGGAATGGTATGTAATGTGTGAGTGTGATAAGAGTAGCCTGCCCCCCAACAGATGTGCATGAGATGAGGTTCATTTATAAAAGACCCCTCAACAATAAAGAATGAACCATAAAATAAGAGTGCATCATCGGGAAATTGTTTGAGAATGTGTATTAGAAAGATAGACCATGAAGCATAGAATGTGAAGAGTGAATGTGGTGAGGTTCATTTCAGATTTAGATCCTTAATGATCGGTATGAACCGTGGAACTAGAGTGCATCATAGGGTATCAAGATACATTAGGTGTATCAAAATGCAAAAGAGTTATAAGAAAGATTGGATGTGAAGCACGAGCACAAAGCGTATGAGTAAAGACTAGTAGCAATTGATAAATATTGAAGGGGGGAAGAAAGCATAATGCCCCCAAGTGTGTGATGTAGATATATGTGGTGATATGAGGACCATGCCATGGTGGTGGAGTTTGAAATGTGTCTTGGCCATCAATGTAAGGATTATCTTGTCTAACAAAAAGAATTGGATGCTTAATTGAAGGAGGTTATAGAGGGATCTTGAATGGTGGTGGCTTATTTGGGATTGATAACATTGTAGAAGACTTGAGAGGAGGAGGAGATGGAATGATTTTAGAGGAGGTTGCTTAGTTGGAATTAGTAACATTGTAGAAGGCTTGAGAGGAGGAGGGGATGGAATGATTTTTAGAGGAGGTTGCTTAGTTGGAATGGGTTGGATAGGTTGCTCTTGACTTACTAAAGAAGGAACATTAGTGATTATGGATTGATGCTCATTAGACATGGAAGGACAGAATTTAAGAGCCCATTGGGATTTAGCAATTGGAGAAGTTGTAGGATGTTGTGAAGTAAATGAAATAAAACCCTGATGCTCAAGGTGCTTAATTATTCATTTTATAACATAACAATCATTGTCGTGATGTCCATTAAGTCTGTGATAATTGCAAAAGGGTAGACCTTGGTATTTTGAATTCGATAAAGAGAGTAGAAATTAGTAGATGGCAAGTTGATTAATTGGTGATTGAGGAGTGCAGGAAGAATATCATGTTGTTTATCATTTGAATTAAACTTGAGAGGTTTTGATAATGCGGTAAGACTTGGGGTTCATTAACATGAGCACATGTAGAAGACATAGAAGTAGAATGAGATGTAGAAAGAGAACTAACATGGGCTTGAGAAACATCTTTGAGATGTTGGATTTCAGATTTAAGAGATGTAATCATTATTTCCATAGCTTGAATTTTGTCTTGAAATAAACAATGTAAAGCTTGAATTGACTCTAAGATGGGTTGATTAATGATTTAACAAAAATAGGATTTTAAGCTAAATCCAAATTGTAGAGTCACGTATGATAAATAAATGCTAAAATACATATTTGACACAAGCAATAAGCCAATGCAGATTGAAACCCTAAGCCGAAGAGAGAGGAATGGACTTAGTTGATTTATGTGTTGTCTAGGACTAGTATGAGCTAGGAAAGTTGTTGAACATAAAGTGATAGGTTTTGTTATTGCTTCAAATAAATTATGTAGGTCACGAAACAAAATGCCGGACATGGGTGCCCATGATAGGACAGGGCACCTAGGTGCTGATGACCTCTATTGGGTGCCTATGACTAGGAAAATGGCTAGAACCTAATTTTTGGAGTGTCGCACAAGTGTCGAAGTATTCGGGGCTTTGATTGCCCGTATGTCGTAATATGATCATCAAATCTATGTCATAATATGTATGTCATATTCACTCGCTACCTATAACCTCAGTAAACAAAGATGCACTGTAAAACCCACAATAGTACATCAAATCTAAAAATGAAAGATGCAATATGAGGAGTCAGACTAACCCCGATGGTCACCTGATAGAGTGAACTTACAACCGAGCACTCCACTACATCTCAAACTCCATGTAGTTCTTGTGATTGTGTGAAAAATCATGCCCTTGTGTGAGTGCACTTGATAGTGAGCTAACTAGATGTCAGCAATGTAGATAGATGTGTGGATGGAATAAATAAACTTCCCGTCTTATGTTATGTCTGCAGAAAATGTAGTCCCTTGTTCCTTGATTGAATTCCAAATGGATGCTTTGAAGTGCTTTAGAGCCTTCGAGTGAAAGCTTAGGTGATAGTAATGATGTTTAGAGCTCGGTCCTTTATTTTTTCACATAGCTATGTATTTATAGGATTCCCTTGTTTGAATTTCATAATTGACAACTGAAGGTCGTCACATAAGAAACAAAGATGCCCAAAAGATAAAAGAGGCCCAAAAAGAGCGAGTAAGGGGAAAGAGGTTTGGGCACCCGGCCACTAGTGTTGTGGCTAGGTGGTGGTGTCCAAAGTCATAAAATATAGGCAAGTAAAGTATCTATTGGGTGTAGGGTATGCAAGACCAAAGAGGAAACAAGAAATAAAGAAAAGAAGCCAAGGACAATCATCAATTACTAGTCTTATTGCTTAGGAATCATATGAATTCTAGTATGTGTTTATGGACCTAAAATTTACCCAAGTACATAATTTTTTGTCTACAATTAGATGGAGGAATAGGATTGATAAAGTCATCGAGATAGACGATAAAAATGGCACTTACTTGAGTGGGTGGCGTATTATGAAGGAGATACATAGTGTCTAGGGATTTTTGGAGAATGTATTTGCAAGGTGGGTGCATTTGAAGTAAGTCATACAAGGAGATTAGAGGATTTTAGGACCCATGAAAGAATGTGGGGTATACTGAGGCAAAATAAGGATCAAAGGGTTTGATCACGAGTAGGGTTCACTAAGTGATTTAATTTAATTTGAATTAAATCTAATTGTAGAGTCACTACTGAAATAAATGATGTATAAATTTTGAAATACATAAATGACACAAGCAAGCTAAGATTTAAGATATGAAACCCTAAGCAAGAAGATGAGATAAGAAGACTTAGCTGATATTCATGCAATCTAGAAGTGATATGGGCAAAGAGAGGTGATGAACAAACTAGGAACAATGTCATTACTTCTCACTTGTAAATTATGAGATGTAGGAATGAGGCCGGACACGGGTGCCTGGGATAGGTCAAGGGCGCATAGGCATTGGAGACCACTTCTGGCACTTGGTAACTACATAGGAGCTCAAGACCTGCTTTCTAGTGTATCCCAAGGTCTTCATTGTTGTTCCCTTTTGATCACCTGATAGTTGCACTATGATTGTCGAGGTACTTATAACCTACAAAAGAGATGTTCACTTGCACAAGCCCACAAACCACATCAAACCTAAAAAGAAAATGTAGAATGGGGAGTCGGATGACCCCGATAAATCCCCCGATAGTGAACTTACAACTTAACATTGAACTACATCTCATACTCCATGTAGTTCTTATGAGTGTGTGTATAAATTGTGCCCTAGGATGCCCTTGTGCAAGTTACACTTGATAACGGGTTGTAGCTAGAATGTAGCAATGTAGTAGAATGTGTGGATGGAATAGAATGAACTTCCCCTTCCTATGTTGTGTATGCAGAGTATGCATGCCTTATCATTTTTAATGGATGCTAGATGGATGCCTTTCAATACTTTAGGTTCCTTTTAAATGCAAGCTTGGGTGATAATAGTAATGATTAGTGATTGGTCCTTGATTTTGAACACATAACTATGTATTTATATGATTCCCTTGTTTGAATTTCATAATTGATAACTGGAAGGATGACTCATAAGTGATAAAGATGCCCAAAAGATAAAAGAGTCCAAAAAGAGTGAGTAAGGTAAGAAAGGGTCAGGGGCACCTAGAGGGGACATGGGCACCTAAGCATTGCTATCCTGGTTGGGCGTTCGTATTTGAAGCCATAAAAGATAAATCAGTAAAGTTCCAACTGGGTTGTAGGGTGTGTAAGACCAAATAGAAAACAACAAACAAAGAAAAAAAGATCAAAGATAGTTTTCGATCACTAGTTTTCTTGCTTAGGAATCATATGAATGCTAGTATGCTTTTAAGACCTAAAATTGTACCCAAGTGCATGATTTTGTGTCTACAATCATCTATTATGCATACACCATCTGTCCCCACTTCAATAGTGCTTATGATATCGAGGACATCTAATCCTCCACTTTGTAGTATTGATATGACTATGCCTACGACTATTACTATCCACACATCACCCCTATACAAGTGTAGTGCTTCACATAAATCATCTTCTAATACTTGGGATCTTGAATTAATTTTTCATACTTTGCAAGCTCAAATATTACAAATGTAATAAGGTGTATCTATTTTCTCCTATATAATAAAATCCACTCGGTTGTTTCATAACCCACTCACACCCAAAGCGGCTTCATATCCTTTACTTATTGGTTTTGTTGTTCCTCAAAACCTATCTACAATGGTAAAGGGATCCTAAGAAACAATTGTGTATGTTTTCATGTTGCTTTCTTAGACTACTCTTCTAATTATAAATTTCTTACCAATCTTTTCCTTCATAGTCTCAAATATTTTTCCTTACAATGGTGTTATGACCTACCCATGCATTTCATGAGAACATTCACTCCTTTAGATAATTAATTCCTTGCTCAATTTTATATCAAAATCCATGACAAAATATCCTATATCCAAATGGATAAGATGTGAGAAGGTTCTAATGATACCAATAATGATTGTCTTATGTTTTAAGACTACACTTTCTAATATGAACGATCTACTAGTCAATACTAAATTACAAGATCTTTTTACTCAAAGCCTCCTAGTTCCATTACAAGAATTAGTGATGTTTTACAAGTTCAATTCATTCAATCACTTATGTTATACTTTAAATAATCATGAGGCTAAGCTCCTCAACATGAACAAACTCAAATATGTTGTTCATCCTCCTAGCACCTCTACTCACAAGTTTCAATCCAAGACTACCTTTAAGAAAAACCTATTGATGATAAAACTAATGGTTGACCTATGTTCAATGTCATGTCACAACCCCAAAAGCTAAAATTATAATATTCTCAACATTAGTTCACTTATTTCCCATATTCACCTCAAAAATTGCTTCAACAATTACTTGAGTGCAACCTTATATCTCTCCCTCCATCGCTTGATGTTGATCTAAGTAAACCTCGTGGTAAAGAGTTTGATGTTGCTGCTTACTCGACTATCACCGATGTATTGGTCATTCTACAAATAACTACATAAGTTGCATGACATTGTCTAAGATTTACTTGATGTTGGTACTATTTAATATGAACACCTTATCTAAATCATTATAATGGCACTTGTAAAACTCATATTCTTTAGCGATCAACTTCTGGAACATGATACTATTAAATCTATCCCAGAAGTTCACAATGCTTATCGTGTTGTCTCACTTCCTCCATCTTATTATAACATGTTTGGTGCAATAATTGGAACCATTTTTACCACAAACTCATTGTGGTTCATCACCTTTGATCATATCGATGTGACACCCATATTTATCTCTATTACATTATACATATTTGCTTCAATTAGTCAACACCCTATAAGCAACAGTTTGCTTGATAACACTACCCCTCATAATATGCGCATTTTTCGATTTATACACTTGGATATACTAAGCATGATGTTAATGAAGGTGATTGGTGAGAGATTCACAAATAAAACATTCACATTAACTTGTAATAATGCATAACACACATACATAGGACTCATACTTCATATATTCTAGGAGTTTTATTCTATATCCTAAAATCTCTCATAAAATATATATGAGTTGTTAGAACAACTCATAACTCTCTCCCTAAATATGTGAGTTGTTGTAACTCATAAACAACCCAATCTCACACATGTAACACTTGGGATAGTGAAAAAAACACCCCACTAAGTACAAAATGGTATTACCAAGGATAATTATGAGCATTCACATCTTATATAGAATCTCTAATGAGATTGTGTGGGATTTGATGGATAAGAAAGATGGCACATGCAAGAGGAGTTATTCTAATTACCACCATAAAATTTCACATGCTTCTCGGACTTCCAGCTGGATACTTAAAAACTAGTATAGGCAAAACAAAAATAGCCTTTTCACGGGTGGTTTGTAGTAGAGTAATCATGGAAATAGTAGAGGAAGAAATATGGGGGAGCTTTGTGCTAGTTAGAACCCAACTGTGATCCTACTTGGAAGGATAATGTTGAGCTATGGAATTATCTTCAAATGGGGGTGTCTCCAACTTTATCGAGAAAATCCAAGGTCATGATCAGCACATTTTAGTGCGTTTTTCCACAGATTGGAAGGACAAGAAGGTTAAATATGGAGGACAAAGGGTGTTGATGAATGAGGAGCTAATTACGAGGTTACAGGTCTAACTTTGGATGGCATTCGGTTCTTCAGAAAAAGGTTTGACAAAAATGTTGAAGCAAAGAAGTTTGTTGACGCAGGAAGGAGATCATCTTTGTTATGGCTAGCATTCAGATAAGTTCCATACTAGAACCCTTCGATGAAATTACTAAAATGATGGTGTGGTTTATATCCCTTGAAGGTCGCTACATTACTGTTCCCACCAAACACTTGGTTTTCCTTAATCACTTTAAGATAAAAAAATTATTTATTTCCCACACTATCTCTTGAATTCTTTGGAACGCTCCATTCTTGATTTTCAAAAACATACTAGGGCCATCCCCTTCACCAGGGGCTCATCTTTCTCCTTCACAAGCATTGCCTCATCAATTTCCCCACCATTCCTATTTCCCCCAATGCTCAACCCACTCCTTTCACAACACACCCACTCCCAACCCGACCAACTCTTCCAATATCAAGAATGTCAAGGCTAAGAACCTTGCACCCCAAAAAGTGACCCCACCTCCCTCTAGGCCGTGTCCTTTGGAGTAACAAGGATATGGAAATGGTTCACAATATTTTACACATCAAGTAATTTAGGGCAGGACAATGCTTCCCAACAAGAGAGGGAAAATATTCTCCTTAGAATGGAAACGATGGAAAATGAGGTAGAAAGTATTAAGAAAGAGATACATCAGTTAAACAAGCAAAAGGGGAAAAGAAAGATGAATGATGATGTGGGTTTTGGCACATATTAGACTGAAGAAATTTACAGAAAATTGAACTCACTAGATAATAGACTAGGGAGATATAAGGATAGACATGACCACAATATGGCCATCTTCAAAGCAATAAGTGAGTTTCTTGAACAACATGTCAGAAGCATCACATTGTTGAGTGGAGTCCCTGAGGATATTTGGGGTACTGAAAAGGAGAGAAATCAGGTCATCTCGCAACTAAATGTTAATGACCCAACACATGTCACCACTCTATCACTTTTTACCCCTGTCTTCGCAGATGATCAAATCAAGGATTGAAAGGGATTTGAAGAAATAATACCTCCTAGGCATGCTAGAGGAGTTCAAGTTGATGTTTTGTTTCGATAGTATGCTACTTTTTTATGTTTAGTTGCAGTTATGTTCCTAATTTTCTTTTTATTAGTAGCTTCTCTTTTGACTATTGTTGGACTTATTATAATATCTAGATTCAGATCCTGTTTTGATGCTTTTTCATGTTGATATGGTTGTTGAGCCTTTTTGTAATAGGGTATAGTCCCTTCAAAACTATTTTCCCTTAATAAAAAACATTATATTATCTAAGATAATATAATCACACACACACAAACATACATGTCGGTGCTTTAATTCCTAACATTCCCTCTTAATGTGAACATTGGGCAAGGAACATCTCAAAATAGAATCGTATGCCACCGCATACTTTTCATATGCATACTAATGTTTGGATCTTGCATTCTAAATCTTGTTGCACATGATCACCTACATATGAGAACTTATTCCAATTTCACTTCCAGTTGAACATATTCACCGGTTGATCATCTTCCAACAAAGTACAAAATTCAAAGGATCTATGTAATTAGAGGATCACTACACTTAGGTGCCCCCTATACAACTATTTTTATAGTTCTACACCTTTCACGCCATGTCACAACACATTCAAAAGATTACATTATCTTGGCAAACTAATTTGTCAAGTGGGAAAATTAGTGAACCCTCACCAACAATGTGTGGGACTAAGTCCCTTTACTTGAATGAGGCAACTTCCATGTATTAAAAACAGGAAAATATACGCACTATTCTAACAACCATGGATCACACAAGGGTACTTCCCTACACCTATGGAAAATTGCTTGTAGAAACTACAAGGAGGAAAATCTTGAGAGAGAGGCATGGAGAAAAAATAAGGGGTTTTACACAATAAATATTAAAGAGGATTTCATTACTTAAAACTATAATATATCCATGATTTCAATGAGTATACACCATTCACATAGAACAAGGAACAAAACACAAGAAGCATAGAGTCTCAATGCATAATATTCAACAAGTACATACTCATGGAGTGTAGTTGAGATGGAGAGGAAACATAAGAAAAGGAGATAGAGGAATTTGATCACTTATTCCTAGAGATAATATGGGAGATAGTAAATAAGATTAATCATCCTTGAAGTGAGGAGTCACTCCCAATTTATAGCTTTACAATACAACTCTTCATCTACCCCCACATGACTCTTCATATTCCTATTCCACTTGTGAATTTTCAATTACCCTTAGAAGAGACAAATTAAGTACCTCTCTTATAATTTGAGAGTACTTTTACATTTTACAAATATTTGATTGTCACTTAAGTAAATAGGACAAAATACCATGATTGCATACAATGAAGAATTATAAAGGAGGATAGAATAGGAGAAAGAATGAAGAAACGAGAGAAAGGATGCTCCAAAGCATAGATGAAGGTGTCGTGACCTCGATGAAGATAAACTCTGATGATGAAGAAGAAGGATTATTGATCTATGACGACTCTCTGTAACATTGTGATGTTCCACCGATGATGGAAAAGTGATCTATATAGAAAATGATTTGGTGAATGTATAATAAACAATGTCGGTATGAGTAGTGGAAGGAATATGAGTAGTATCCAAAAGAGTAATGATTTTAGCATGACACTCAGGATTGGCTAGCAAGAAATCATGAATAGAAATATCCATGATGAGAGGAGCCTAAGAAAATAACTAAAGAAAATGAAAACCTAAGAGTTGTTCGACTGATATGGGGTTCACCAACTGATTATGAAAATATTGAAATAAATAGATTCTAAATCTAAATATGTAATAACGTTGATATAGATATGCAATAAAACATAGATTTGACCCAAACAAGTAAGCTAGAAAATATGAAACCCTAGTTACAAGAGAGAGAGAGAGTGAGATACTTAATTGATTTTTTGTGATGCCAAAGCTATGCCAAGTTTGGAAGACTCGATGAAACAAGAAAACCCAGAAAAATGCAAAGATGTCAAAAATGCCATGACTAGGGTGCCTAGATAGGTTCAAGGTTATCAGGTACCATCTCTGGGTGTTGGTGATTGCTTAGAACCTCAGAAAACTAGTTTCACATGTCACGAGATGTTCGTTGGATGTCACCTTTATTCGCATGTATGTCATTTTTACTCGCCTAAAACTTGCAAGAAGAAAGAGCGCCTACAAAACCCCAAAACACATCAAATCTTAGAAATAAAAATATGTAAATGGGGAGTCGATCGACCCCAAGCAATCACCCGACTAAGTGAACTTACGATCTAGGTGATACACTACATTTCAAACTCCATGTAGTTTTGCATGCTTGTGTGTAGAATCATGCCCTAGGTGGCTCTTGTGCCAAGTGCACTTGAATAACGAGCAATAGCTAGATGTAGAGAATGTAGATAAATGTGTGCATTGAAAAATGAACTTCCCCTCCTATGAAGTATATATAGAAGAATGCAGTCCCTTATGTGGATAAAATATGCATATCTTGATGCTCTTGTAATGCCTTTGGATGTAACCTTAGGTGATGTAGTAGATACTTAGTGGTTCATCTTTTATTATGATCATATAGATTTATTTATATGATTCCCTTGTTTGAATTTTGTAATTAACCACTAAAAGGTTAACTAGTAAGAAATAAAGATGCCCAATAGCTAGAAAGGACCCAAAAGATGCGAATAATATACATAAAGGTCAGGGGCACCTAGAGGGCACGGGGGCACCTAGCGCCGGTGTCTGGCCGGAACCGGTGTCCTGAGTCAAAATTTTTGAAGTATCAAAAGACATACTGGGAAAGACGGTGTGTAGGACTAAAAAGGAAAACAAAAATCAAGCAAAGAGGCCAAATACAATGATCAATTAGTACTTTTCTCACTTAGGAATCATATGAATAGTAATATGTGATCAAGCACTAGAAATATACCCAAAGTGCATGATTTAGTGTCTACATTTTCCCCACTTTATGTTGTTGAGAAAATGTTTGATAACATAAAGTAGATAAGAGATGCATACCTGATAACCATGTAGATCGATGGAGAAAAGCATGCCAAGAAGACAAGAAAAAGCGTGGAGTGATAAAAAGTGAAGCGTGGAAGCTAGAGAAGAGGAAGTGAAAATGATGACCCTAGGGGTGAAAGTGTATGTGTAAATGTCATGTTATACCTATTGTTGATGTCACTTACTATGGGGTTGATGTGACTACTACTTTCCATAAGGATGGACCTACAAAAGAGAATAATGAATGAGTAGTCAAATATATGTATACATGAAAAACTTGATCAAAATGCGTAAGAAGTATGTAAGAAAGTGTGTGAAAATTCAAAAAGGAACATGTGCACCTGATCCATGATGAGTGAAAGAGATAGAAAGGATCTTGAAGATGTTGTAGAAGAATCGAGTTTTTGGGTGATCTCACACTAGTTGCACTAAGGGCGAGTTTTTTGGGCAATCTCACGCCAATCGCGCCAAGTGCAAAAGAAGTATAGGAGAAAATTCTAGGGTTATTCACCAACCTTTGACTATTTCCCAAAGTATAAACACCATTACAAATGGTTTTTACAAATCTGATCCATTTTGATCCATCTGATCTAAGACAAAAATTGAAAATAAGGTTGAATGCATGCGCGCCAGAGTCTTTGAAGGATTGTTTACGTCTGTAAAATCTGCTATGTAAACTACTTTGAATTGTACCAAACGAGGAAAATGAGTAAATGTTCCTAGTCATAGGCACTCTACGAAGGTCAAGGGCACCCAGTGCTATTGTCTAGTGTTGGGTGCTAGCGTATGTGTTGTCTTTGAAGACCCAAGTCGGTTTTGGTCATTTACGAGACTGAAAATGTGTTGTACCAGTAATGAACTATGTTAAACGGTGACTATAAACCGATGTGTGGGGTGACCGATTCACCCAATGATGCCCCCTCATTTGGGATGCATGCAACGTCATAAGGAGGTAGTCTTATTTTCCAACTCAAAACCATAAACACACTTGACACATCACTTAGAAATATCTCGAGAGCTCACCCAAAGTGCATAAAGGTACCAGTCCCTCTTTTTTATTGTATTACTAGGGTGCTAGCATGCATGTTCATAATAACCATACTCAAGTGCATATTCCATTCTAACAATCATATCCATGAGCTCAATTTGGAAACACACATAATAAGTAAAACATACATATCACATAAGGATTAATACCATATTCACCATACAATAACCATGAGTAGAGACATCAATAATCAATATCCATCCATAATGATCCATTATATTAATTCATGACAAACCAAAGAGTTGAATACATCATAAATACCAACACAAATTCATGCGTGCAAAACCCTACCAACAAAGATAAATTTGTTACATACACACTCTGTCTCTCAAAATAGCGCAAATCAATACATATATATAGGGGTGGGGACTTTCCCTTCACCTCCATGCACTCTCAAAATAGGTTGCATGCTAAAAATAGCCATGCATCACTACAAAGATAACTAAAGAAGCATGCAAGCTTTGCTAATAATAGATTATCTATAATTAACTCCAGATCTAATCCTATTATTAGCTCAAACTTTGCATGACTCTTGATCTTCCTCTTGTTCCCAAAATAACCTTCACGTATTCTTGAAGTCTTCATGTATTTATCTAAAGCATGTTTTGCACTCCATCCTATTTTTATCCTGTAATATGCAAAATGGCTAAGCCCTGAACTTTGTCTTACCCGGGTGCCCCTTTCTTCCACCAAACTTCCGCGTGCGCCCACTCACCCCCTTCCTTTGCACCATTGTCATATGTGCATTAGATACTTAGTCAATATTTTACAAGGCCAACATTACCCCACACTAATATCATTGCATCCCCGACAATGGGTACTCATACCTTATCTCTCTAAATAATCTAAAGAATAAAGAATAACTTAACAAAATTAATGAAAGAATGAAATAATTCATCACCCAACACGCTCTTCTACATCCAGAAATAATAATTCAGGGTACTCATTCTTAATGTCTACTTCTAACTCATCCCAATCGTTGAGTCCCTTCTTCGCCCTTGCAGGAATGTCGCCAAGCACAACATCCATTTCATCTAAAGTCATATCTCTCCCCTTGTTCTTTAGCACTTTCGAACATTTACCAAGCCTAACACTATGCCATCCATTACGTCCATATGCCATGCTATCAAGTTCCCAACTCCTTTATCCACGTCATCATGTGAGTATTTGATTGCCTTAAGTGCATCGCGCTTCTCTGCTAGTAACTTCGTGCTCTCCTCATGTCCCGAGTATCATTATTTCTCGTAACAATGATTTCATTTTCATCTATCAATGTCCTTTTTTAATGATTGGCTCTAGATCGACACATACATTCAACACCAAGTCTACCAGTTTTAACTTATCCTTCAAAGTTTCAAGTACTTCTTCATACTCAATTATACGGCAGACAATCCTTGTCTTTGTTCTCTCCTTATTAACTACAACTTGTTTCTCCTCCTGAGCAGCTATGTCCTTAGGACTTGGACCTTGCACATTGGTTCCCTCATCCAACAGTAAATGCACTAACTTTTGTAAGTAGTGCAGTGCGGAGGGAAAGGTTCTAGTTACTTTCTCTTCATATTTCTTATCCAATTTCCTTGGCCATTTCAAGAACAACATTCACCTTGTGCTCTATTGTATCTCTTGCATTTGTAAAGTGTTGAATTTCTTCATCTTTTGCTTTCTTCAGTCTCTCTATCTCCTCTTCCTTCTCCTTTTTATCCTCAAGAAAATCTCTCAAGGTATCTACCTTATCAACATTCAGTGCGCATGACCTCTGCAGCAGCTATTTTAGTCAATGAATTAATCACTTGCTCATTCGAGAACTCCGTGGACTTAATTGTCACACGTTTATAATGTAGAGCCTCATTCATTCATCTTGTAACACATGACTCCTCACACACATACAATATAAGCTCATCCATGTGAGTACACAGTCCATGAAAAATATTTCCTTGTGCGCATGTTCGCCATCTCTAGGTCCATCGGCTCTCATCCATACAATTGTTCTAGGGCAAGAGAGCTCTGGAACTTGGTGCGTATAATATTTGTTGGGTCATTGATATACCCAAGGTTTGGAGTCTACATCATCTCTTCTTCCTTAGGTTCACTAATGCGCTCACATGTATGTTCTTGTGTTCCAACACCCTCTTTATTCTCTTCTCCAACACCAACGTCAGGGCCACCCATTGGTTGCTAAACATTATCTTCCTTCTTTGTGTCTCCTCCAATGATAGCTTTCTTCATCGCATTCTCATGTACACTTGCGCTAGGGATGTCCATATCAAATAGTGGTTGCTTAACATCGATCCCCTTGTCTTCTCAAACTTCCAAGCTAGGTGTGGAAACATTATTGTGTGCGCCCCCATCTGACGACTTCTCTTCATCACTATATTTTATGGGAACATACTTGTGCCTTCTTCTCTTCTCTTCTTCTTCGCCTTCGTCATTAATGTTACGCAAGATGACCTCCTCAAAGGTTATGAGGTTTTATCACCCACATCTGCATTCTTTCATACCCTGCATATTTTTCTTCTGCCATGTTCTAGCACAGTACTATCTTCTTTTTCTTCTTCTTCTCACTCAAGGACATTCTTGATGCCTTGTTTTTCCTACCTTGGGGGTGTCTCCTCAAATTTTATTTTTGTGCCCACCATTTTCTTATTCTTCGAAGGGCCTAGAAGTGATATATCCTCACCAATAATGTACTTCCCATCCTTGAACCTTGGCCTTAGATACACATAGACGCGTGTTAGTTCTATCTGTCCCACAACCATGACCTCTGGAGTGATATCAATATTATTTGAATCCATTGTCTCCAAATATGCCTATTTGTTTGGGTAGACATATGTCTTGCATAGAATCTGAATGTGTGTGTTTACCATATCAATGTCAAATTGTAATTTCAACATAATATATAGTTGGTTCACCGAATCTTTAAAGTAACAAGCAAGAAAGGAGAAAAACAATTTACACCAAGGGCTCTTCTTGCCCATCATCATGTAAAAGCACCCCAAACAAAAGTGTTGATAGGTTGCAAACTCTTCTTACTCCTTCAATACACCGGGAAACTCCCATGGGATGCACCACTCTCCTTCAAATGCATCATGCATCCTTTTGTACCACTTCTTTATGTCTTTGCTTATAAGTTCACATTATAGTGCCTTGACATGTGAAGCTCATAAAATTCCTTGCAAGAGACTTGTTTTCTAGGGGATACACCCACATATTATCCTTTGGCCCATCAGGCACACCAATTTCATTGAACATAATCAATAGCAAGATGGCACCCCAAGTTATATTCTCACCTTTATCAGCTTGGACATGTGCCTCTTCCACTATGCCCTCTGTAATGTACGCTGCAATGTTATAATACGTCTTGTTCACCATTTTGTGTGCTATGTATAACCAATGCTTGTTCACCTCCTTCCATCTCTCCGAAGCGCCCAATTTGTAACTGACCAGGTGCGTAGCTACCTTGGTGGCTTTATCCTCTATGTTTGTAACATTAAAAGCTTGGCCTCCCTTGTGATACTTAAAGGAGATAGTCATTGCCTCTACTTTATCATCATCGATAGATCACTTACAATCTTTGTACTGCAGTTGCATGCAACCCTATAACTTTTCCAATCAATTTTTTGTGATTCGTATCCTTCTTCCCCGTAAAATATAAGTAATCTTCATGAACCCACGATACGAGCCACCTGGTACAGGACATTCGGGCTTGCCAAATAACGACAACACAAATAACTATATAACCCCGACACTCTCAAGTAGCTTATAGATTGAATTGTCTACTACTCTCTGCCCATCTACAATTCACTTATTTGTCTTCAAAATCGTATCTTCCTTTATGTCCTTCTAGGTGTTCTTTGTTTTATGATTGAAGTCACTTGTTTTGCACTTTTTCAGATAGGATGTCCATGCCCTTCCTTCGATCACCTCTTCGGGTATTACATTTCTGCAAACCACTTATGTGGTGCTTCCTCGATCTCCACAAAAATTACAACTCTCTTTGGTGCCATTACTTACTTAGATAACAACTTTCTTTGAAAACTATAAATGTTTAACTCCTTACCCTTGCACTTTCGATCTCCTTTGTTTCTTCATATACCCCATGCCCTCAGTGTGCCCTAGGGACGCGAATTTTGTCTCTTATGAACCCTAATAATGTGAATATTTCCTTTTGTACATGTTTTTCCTTCTCAAACATTTTTCCCATGTGGAGCTTTCATACTGATGTGTCTCATAATCACCTAGTTCACTTTGTTCAATCAATTTTTCTTCACACTTCACACTTCTCGAGTTTGAAAACACAAGGATGACAGGTAAAATAATAGGTTCGCATGTTCTCCCTTTATAACTTTTTCTTTTAAAATTTGTCCATTTATCTACTTTAATTTTTCCTCAACTACCATTATACATGGTATTAATTCCACTCTTCCGCGTGTTACTTCTTTTTCTTCCACACTTCGTAGTAACCTTTTGGCGTGTTTACTACTTCTCGTCCATAAACTTCTTTACGTGTGCTTCCCTATGCCAAAGTACCTATCCATTGTGCCTCATACCAAGTAGTTTCCCATGTTGCTACCTACCTCACATTACATTATGTGTCTATCCATCTATGTGTGGTCTTCAATATGAACAAATTTCCTTAAATACCTTCAATTCGAGCACCTGTAACCTTTTCACTATACACACTAATCTACAACATAGCACCAATAACTTATTATTTTCAATCCACCCCACACTAAAAGTATGTGTGGTCCTTTGCACATGAATCCAATAGATAGTAATCATCTACTAGTACGCAAAGCACGCTTATTACAATAAAACATTGAACTAAATTGACAAAGCATAGAAATGATGAAAGGAAACACATATAAAGAAAATGTATTAAAGGGAAATATAATCTAAGTGGCAATACTACCTTATTACAAACACCAAGAAGACTTATTTATAGTAGGGTTTCAACCTACTCCCAAGTAAATGTAACGGGAAAATAAGTGTCATCCAATGCCTATAACTAGTAAGCACCTAATTCCAATATCTTCATCACTATAAACTGTCCCAACCAATGAAATTTTAATTTTCTTGGGTGGGGCACAAACTTTGTATCATATAGAAGAATCATCTTTTGCACCTCAAATGCTTTATTTTAAATATGTCTATCATGTCATGCCTTTTGTCTCACATTTTTTCTTCCTCGCTCCATCAGAAATAATGCGCCACTCATCCAACTACATCGCTTTATCTATACACTCCTCAATAGCTTGTTCGTCATCCAAACATCATGCGCATGTAATACATAGGGATGGTAACATAAATTCAATAGCGAATACCACTTCCGTGCCAAATGCAAAATGAAAAGGTCTTGCTTTATTTGAGCACTTGTAAGTTGTTTTTATGCCCAAAGTAAATAAGATACTTTATTATCCCAGTCTTTCCTTCCAACATCAAAGATTTTTTTAGCATGTGTCCCAAAATCTTGTTGAAAGCATCAACAGTATCATTAACATGTGGTTGATAGGGTGTTGTATTGTTGTGCACTACTATAAACTCCGCCAAAATAATTCTGATGGTCTCATTAATAAAATGAGTTCCCCTATCACTTGTCAAACTCAATGGGCATCCATACCTGTTGATAATGTTCTCCCATAAACATATCATTATTGTAGTTTCGTATAATCCTTTTTAGGTGCTTCACCCCACCTTATCAGATAGTCTGTACAAGTTATAATGTAGCGCGTGTCATTCCTACGCATGGGTGGGGAAATAAGACCCACAAAGTCAATCACCCATTTCTCAAAAGGTTCAGCACTTGCAATAGGCCTCAGAGGCATCTCATCCCTAGATCCAGGCTTCCCAAGGCACTGAAAATGATCACATTCCTTGACATATTCTTTAATATCTTTGTATAAAGTTTTCCACCATAATCCAGCCATCGAATCTTACACACGATGGCATCTCCTACATAATGACCTCCTACAATTCCACCATGAGCTTCTTCCATAATTGCCTCATGCTCATGCTCTAGTACACACTAGTGCAAAAATTCATCATGGCCTAACTTATATAAATCTCCACCTATCAACTGGTAAGGTGTCGCGCGTATTGCAAGTTTCTTCTTCTTTAAAGTCTTCATTCCCTTAGGCACTGTCTAGTGTACAAAAAGACTACAATATCTTCCAACTTGGTGGGAGCATGATTTAATATAAAGATTTGTGCATCCGACATTGTGTCCTCAATGCTCTACGCATCCTCGCTAGAGTAGATCCTCAACAAATGATCAAGTCTTGAGTTACTTTTTCCGGTTTTATAATT
The DNA here is from genome assembly GCA_018340775.1 of Taxus wallichiana var. yunnanensis. Lineage (NCBI taxonomy): Eukaryota > Viridiplantae > Streptophyta > Pinopsida > Cupressales > Taxaceae > Taxus > Taxus wallichiana. Next base: position 79,594,678 of record CM031234.1, read on the forward strand.
GTTGTAAACTTAAACTCCTAGAATACTAATATCCATATGCAAATGCACCCTTATAAAATAGGATTATTGACCAAATACTTAAGTGCCATATGATATGTGAAGAAGATAAATGGTGTAGCCAATAAGTATTATCTGAACTTTTGCAATGCGTAAATCATGGAAAAAATTTCGTGCTCAGTAGTTATATAATTTTGTTTAGCTAGTGTCAACTTCTTACTTGCAAAACAAATAGGGTGGTCTACAATTCCTTCACCTAGTTTTGCTAACATGGCACCAATCACCATTCCAGAAGCATCAACATAAACATGAAACGGTTTATCCCATGAATGAAAGCGTAAAAAAGTGTAGTGGTTAACCTTTCCTTCAATGTTTCAAATGCCTGTTGTTGCACCTCACCCCAATAGAATTTTCCTTTAGCCTTCAATAATTCCTCTAGGGGCTAGTAATCTTTACATAACCTTTAATAAATTTCTGTAATACCCTGTATGACCAATAAATCCACACACTTCACTTTGATTATTAGGTTCTTCCAATCCCAAGATCACAACGACCTTGGCTGGATCTACCAACAAGCCTTCCTTACAAATAATATGCCCAAGCAAAGTGCCAAAAGGTGTTGCAAAGATACATTTATTAATATTCAGAGAGATACTCAACTACATGCACCTCTCAAACATAAGCCTCAAATTGTCATAATGGTCCTTAACTAAACCATACATGGTCCAATCATCGAGATACACCTGTAAAAACTTATGAATGAAGTCCTAGAATGCTTGCACAATAATGCGCAAAAATACCGCAGCGTGTTGTCACCCTCAAAATTCCCCCCTCATTTTCTAAGTCAAATTAAAAAAAATTGAGCTCACGCCCTCTAGAAGTGTTCGAGTAAAGATGGAAGTCTGAAAAGATAGAGAAATTCATGCTTTGAAGTTGTTTAAACTTTCTATTCTCGCAAGTTTTGATAAATTTTCCGTTTTCTGTCTGGACACGTGAAAATTTTATTATTATCCTCATTTGAATGAAATTATCAATATTTCTATGGCCATAGATCATCGAACCTTGTATTTTTTCAATTCCTTGGTTCACGAAAGAAATTTTAAAATCGGGCACGAAATGGTGGAGTTTTCTTCTTCTTTGCATTTTTCCATAGTCATGAATGACGGGCATTTTCTTCCCCATCAAATTTTGGCTCCATTATCCATGGGTACGTGGAAATATCTAATTAGAGGTGGGTCGATGGAGCAATTTGTGTTTTTGAGCCTTAATGTCAAAGGGCTAAAAGTCATAAAGTGACCCACACCCCCAATCATGCTATGAGGGAAAAATTCAAATGTTGGGCCTGCCGTTGGAGAGTCAAAGCAGAAAGGTGAATCATCGGGAGATTTGAGAATTTAAGCCTTTTTCATTAAAGGGGCTTAAAGTTAAAAAGTGACCCGCAACCCCTACCAAACACAAAGGAAAAAGTCAAATCTTGGGCCCATCGTTGGAAAGTCAAAGCGGGGAAGCGGGTCGGCGGAGAACTTTGAGGTTTTGAGCCTTTTTGTAAAAAGGGATAAAAGGCATAAAGTGACCCGCAGCCCCGATCATGCTATAAGGGATAAATTCAAACATTAAGCCCACATCGAAGGTCAAAGTAGGTGGGCGGGCCACCAAGTGATTTGTGTTTTTGAGCCCGCATTGAAAAAAGGTAAAATTATAAAAGTGGCCCACGACTCTATCTCCACTCAAGTGAGGCCACGTGTCAAGACCATATCAAAAGTGGGTGAGCGGGCCAAAATGTTCCAAAATTCCAAATCTCTATAAAGTCACAAAATGCAAAAGGAATCCTCCATGCCCACTCCAATAAATTTCTCCCATGTGGATGGCTCTGATTTAAAGTTTCAAAGGCAAGATGAACGGTTCAAATTCAAAGTTGCAAAACGAGTGTAACGGTCGCATTATGAAAATTTTGGTTTTTTCGCAATTGGTGTTTCTTCGCGAATCAAGAATCTGAATGGATGTGAAGGATTGAAGAAGTTGTAATCGTTTATTGCTAAAGAAGAAGAAGTTGTAACCATTTCTTGGAGGAGATTTAATGGCTTCTTCACGCCATTGTACGGGGTTGGCAATTGATCTTGTAAACTCATGAGTGCATTGTACTTAGAGAAAGCAAAGGAGATAGCCATTTTCTTCTACTTCCCTCCATTCTCAAATTTCTTCCATTCCCACATTATGTACAACTTTTGTTTAAGCATCAATACAAGAAGAAGGATTTTGTAGCCTTTTTTATGAGGAGATTTTAGAAACTTTGAGTTCACAATCTTATCTCGTCTTGTTGCCATTTGTAGGGTTGTTTCTTCTCATAAATGCATGTGTTAAAGTTTCTAACTAATGTGTGCAGGAATCTAATTTTCTACCTACAACATTAGTTCTCCTACCTCTTTTCTCACTCCCTTTCCCACCTTCATAGAAAATTTCCCCCCTTGCAAATAACTGCAAGCATTTTCCGAAGGGTTAGTGGAGTGCCCCTTTTTGGATCCCCTACGAGATTCCACCATAGAAATCCACACTTTCTCACACATGCATACATGGTAGCTGCACCGGTTAAGTAGAGGGACTTAGATTCCTAGAGTGTTGGTAAGGAATTCACAAATTTGTCCACCCGACAAATTCCCTCACCAACACAAAGACATTCTTCAGTCCAAAGGGCATAACTTTGTATGTAAAACTTCTCCACTTAGTGGTGAAAGTTTTTTATTCACGATCTTCCTTTGCTATGCACACTCGATGATATCCTGAAAATCCATCCATGAAAGAGTAAATTGTGCACCTGCGATGCCCTTGAAGATCTCCTCCATAAAGGGTGTGGAAAAGGGTCTATGAAACAAGCAACATTAAACTCTCTGTAGTCCACACAGATCCTTATCCTACCATCTTTCTTTATGTTTATTACTATCGAATAACCCACTTTGATTCCTCAATGAGCTCAATGATTTCAAATTTCAACATCTTATCTATTTCTTCTTTCACCTTGACATGCAAATTAGGATTCATCCTGTAAGGTCCCTTCCTAACCTGGGCACGTACCTTATTTTAATTTGATCCTCATTTCACCCAAAGAGTGATGCACTCTTTTAACTCATGATAGCCTCATAGAAATAAGTCCATGAAGTTGCGCAGAAGATCAATAATCTTTGGCACTTCCTACTCTGACCAATAATCACCAATAATGGCCTCTTTAGGATTTACATCTGTCCCAATGTTAACCTTCTTTGTTTTCATAGGATCATGATACACGCGCACATTCTCATCTATTGTGTCCATCACCTCACGCATACCTTCAGTGTGGTTAACATCTAGGTTGTTGTCCTCATCATCATCATCATTCACTATGCATACCAGTTTACCCCTTTCCTTTTCTTCCCAAGCACGGACCATTTCTTCTTCTTCAGTCTCTTCAAGGTCAAGGCACACCTCCAAATCTAGCTCTTTAAACATGTCTAAAATAATTTCTTAGTATTTGCATTATCTCCCAAAGTAAGGTGCTTCATAATCTATAGTTCTTCATTGACCAATGGTTTAGTAGAAAAGTAATCAAAAGTATGGATCATACCTAAGGTCATCTCCTGCCAATTAATTGTCTCTTATGTCAACTCTACATGGACATACCACACGCGCATGCAGCTTTTTAGGGTGGCGTAGAACTTATGTACCCAAAGTGATGGTGGTAAGGCCTCTCTGCCCCTTCATTCAAAGTCTCTCACACTTCTGAATGTGGTGTGAAGTAGAATCCTTCCCATGGAATTTACATATTTGTGAAGGTACATTGCTCCTTAGAAACCTAGTAGAAAAGGTGATTCTCACCTCTTGCAATTCCAAAAGGTTGTCTCTGTGTGTAGCCCACCAACGTGTTGTTGTCCCGCGCAGGGTATAAACCAACATTGTTCAGAAATATTTTTGCTCCTTCAATTTGAATTAACTAAGCAAGAAAATAGAAATATATCGCTCTCAAAAGATGTCGGGTTTAGTAATACCTATTGATGTTGGTTGACAATGTTTGATGTTGCGCTATGGAAGAATGGTATAAGCTCCTCTCCTGCGAAGAAATATGCAATCACAGACACTACACAAGATGAGATTAAACAAATATATGGTGGATTGTCCGCAAAGGCCAGTCCCTCGGAAGTCAATGGACTTCCTTACAAGGATGTCAATCCATGTTCAATAAATTAATCGAATAATGATAAAATAAATTGATAACAAATGATAAAATGATAACAGACGATATAACCAATAATGTAAAGGCAAAGGAACTGACACGGTCCAAGGCTATATGTTGGTATGATGGTGATACCGATCCAAAGGGAGTCTAGGGATCACAAAATGGATCAAAGGAGAAGGGATGGAGATATTTGTGTGAGTAAGATGGTAAATTTGATTAAGATAATTAATAAAATACTAATGATGGCTCAAAATAACTTGACAGGGCTTAACAGATGCATGCAAAGAAGAAAAAAGACTGAAACTAAGATCTGGATATCATAAAAGTAGTTAGATTTGAAAATAAGTATGACAGAGATAGGAATCACCAACAATTGGGGCAATCTCTAGTGATTTTGTCAGCAATCTTGGGAATCACAAGCAATTGGGGAATCATCAACGATTCTATCAACAATCCTAGGGGAATCACCACTATTCTCACAATCGATCGTCAAAAATTGTTGTGAAAATGTATAGGTTGATAAAAGGTTGAGACATAATTGATTTTAAGCTATTAAATGATGAATGATTAAGATAATAATGTAAAAAACAAGGTACTTACCTGATTCTAGGAATGTGAAGAGGATAATACCCTGGAGAGAAAGGTTGTAGATATCCAAGGATCAAACTTTATTAATAGATGTTTAAATGTCTCGGAGGAAGAAGATGGTTGATACCAAAGGACTGCAAAACTAATTCATGTACATGTGATTGATCTCTAAAAATTTGAAAGGAAGATTGTTGATGTGTGCATATGTTGATGGTTGAGACTGAGAAGATAATAACAGATTGCAGGTGTCAAAGGATTCACTGAGTTGATCTCTAGAACATGTGAATGGCCTCCAAAAGAAGACAATTTTTTTGTGATGAAGAGGAGTATGGACACAATAAGACTGCCTTAAGGATGATTTGAACAACATCATGTCAAATGCCAAGTTTGTGTGATCAATGGCTATTAGCTCTAATTGTTAATTAACCTTGAATGAAGGCCTAAACTTTTATTTATAGAGTTTCTGTCAACAGGGAGAATCGCCAGTGATTGGGGGGATTGCCAACAATCCGATAAATTTAGGAAAGTTTTTGAAACAACCTCCCAGATCGAGCAATTTGTTTATGGGTGTGTTGGAAAATGATTATGTGGATCAAGGATATTGTTGGATGGTTAGGGAATTAATGATTTTGTTTTGGATTTATCTAATTAGGTTTACAAGTGGTTATACGGGTTGGGAATGTTGTTAAATGGTTGAGAGGTTATAGATTTTGTTTTTGGCCTTATCTAATTTAGTTTGTAGGTGGTTTGTGGTGGAGAATGGTTGAAACTACTTCCAAATAAGGCTAGATATGATTTTATTTGAATAGGTTTAGATATGATTTGATTTTGATTTATTTTAGATATGATTTGATTTTTTTATGTTTAGATTTTAGGAAGATTCCAAGTGGTTGAATAGGATATATATGATTTGATTTTGATTTATGTTTGGTTTTAAGAAGATTCTAGGTGGTTATGTCTTATTTAGGATGGGGAAAAATAGGATTTTACTGGAGTGTAAGAATGATGTGGCAAATAAATACATGAAGATAAATGTTAAATGTGGTGTGATAAATGTATGATTTTCATAAGAATAATATGATGTGGTGAGTGTATGGATTTACACGAGATAAATATGGTGATGATGTTGATGTTGATGTATTTAATTATTTAATTAAATAAAGATGAGAGGTGATGAGGGGTGTAGATTTTATATGACTTAGTATAGGGATTAGATGTGATAATGAAGGGAGTCTAGTGGACGTGGACACAGGAATTAACGGTGCTAATTTTAGGTGTCTACAAGCATATTTCTTATGTCACGCTCATCCTTCCACTAGGATTCCATGGCACATAGAAATACATCAGGATTCCCTTCACTAGTGTATCGAGGTACTTGGTTATGACTCAAGTGCCAAACAACATGCGGCCTGATCACGTGAGTAACAGTATTCTTGATCTCTCACCCAACTACTTCATATGTTCCATGCACCCAGTTATCACAAGCAATACTTGTAGTATCACTAACGAATGAGCATCATCCCACTATATCACTCCTTCCTTATATGGCTCAATCACCTTAAGGTATCTGATTGTATGTGCATATATCTTGTTCAAGTCTTCTTCACTCAAAGGATCAACATACGGGGAAACCTTTGCATCTGTCAATGGTATAATAATGTGCTCTTCTTTGTTCTCAAAGCTAATGTACCCCTTGTTGAAGTGTAAATCTACATTATTTGCATAACACCAGGGGCACCCAAGTAACACTAGGAAACTATCTCCTTAACAAGCTCCAATACTTCAAATTCCCAATAAACTTGGATCCTTGAATCATAATAGTCGCATCCTTTAATACCCCAATAGGATTAGCCCTAGTTATGTTTGTCATATACAACACATTCGATGAAGGTTGCAATTATTATCTTTCCATCTGATTCCAAGCATCCAACATGAGTACATTAACTTATACACCTATATATATATATATATATATATATATATATACATATATATATATATATATATATATACATATATATATATATATATATATATATATATATATACATATATATATATATATACATATATATATATATATATATCGAATGTATCTCAAAAGCCATCCATCAATAACCACATTCAATACTTGTGATTATAGGGAGGAGATTTACATGAAGCATCTACCTCTTGTGCTCATTACCTGTGCGTGGTACTTTTCTCGCAACCACTCTCCTAATATAGGGATTATGTTTTCTTGACGCAACATTCTATAGACTTCCTTTAAATCATCTATGTCCTTTTGTGGAATTTCAACATTCTTAGCTCATTCCAATATGCATGCCTGCTCCTTCAAGCTTTGAATCTCTCCTTGTAGATTCTTGATAACATCCATAGTCTCTAAGTAAACTTCTTTTTGATGTTCAACATTAGGGTACTTTGCATTAATCACTTATTGCTTTGTTATAGTCGGTTTATACTTGAAGGTTCATGGGTGCGCGCATCCTCAGTGCATGTGGTAACTAATACTGGTTGTAATTCAAAATTAAGTCTAACCTTCGGCATCCATTGATCTCCATCTACGTATTATATCTTAATCATAATTGCTCCCTTATCTTGTTTGTGTTGCTTTCTCATATGCTCATACAAGTCAGGGCATTCTTCAAATTTATGTTGTTTTCCACACCATGAGAAAACAACATTTTGATGGCATTCGAGATGATAATGATCAAGAGATCCACAAGTAAATCAAGTTCCTCTAGAAATCCTCCTCTTCCACAACCACAACCTTGTCCTCTATATCCACCATGAAAGCCTTTATTCATGTTATCCCCATTACTACACCCTTCATTATGTTGTTCTCCTTATTCCTTAGATCCATTTGCCACACCATTCTGGTGCACACCAGTCTCAATGACTTCATGGATATGATCTATCACTATGTAATTAATAGTGTCATGAGTATGAGTATTGCAAATCTTACAATACATGAGACATTCTTCCGGATCGCGCGCTGCAAAAGAGGACATCTACTCGCATCATGGTCTAAATGACAAATCTCACAATCCAACAACATGACGTACACCGAATTTCAAGGACAATTATCCTTAATGTGTCCTTCAACCTCATAATTTGTACACCATATCCTGTTGCACGTCTCATGAGCTGAATTAGTAGAGATATTCTCTAATTGTTTCACCATAACTACAATTTGCACTTTAAGAAATGGGCTTACTCCGGTGTCCACACTCCCAACTGCCTCAACACGCAGAGTTGCCTCCAAAGCATCATATAGGTCTACAAAAGTCTTATGAGATAGCGCCCTTCTAAACGGAGTCAACAACCCACCAAAAACTAATGTGCATGTTGACTAGGATGTATGTCATAAGATAACTTTGACAACAAAGTTTTAAAACACGCGTCATACTCCCAAACACTTTCGATAATCCCGATTAATGTCCTTAAGTACGTTAATACTCTTCTATTCAAACTTAGGGATATGGAACTTAGCTAAAAACACACAACGCAAAGCATCATAATCCACCGCATGATCCGGTGTGGATCACACTTTCTGCACTGCGCTTATGTGCGCACCCTTGAAGAGCAATAGCAAATTGACTCACCTTCATATCTAGAGTGGTGATTCCTTTAGCACACCATAACAACTCACATTTTTGCAAATACTATGTAGCATATTCAATACCTATATATTCTAGAAAGTGAAGAGGCATCTCATAAAACACCCATTATGGATGATGAGGGTGCGGACCTTGTCCACCAAATCCAAAACCAGAACCCCCACTAGTATTTTCTCCACCACCAGAACCACCTGATCCACTTGATCTCAAGCCTCCTGATCTACCTAAACCACCTCTTGCAATGGGCACCAAACTAGTGGATGTACTTCTCTACGTCCCAACCATAGTACTAAACTGAACTCCAATAGTCTGTAAAGTTGTAGTACTTCTAGATGTATTCCCAATGTTTTGCACTCTATCTTGATGATGCACTAAAAAATATTCCTCCAATTGGTCCTCCGAATAACAAAGATGTCGTCGCCAGGTGATGTCATATATGTTATTTGATGCACTTTTGTAATCAAAGGAAAATTATATCTATATGAAGCTAATGGATTACCTACACTCACCTGTTTATCAATAGTTACTTTTGGAACTTGAACACCAAGCGCAAGGGCTAGGTCACTAGGTGGAATTAGATGTGTGCCTGTGGTCCTTAGTCTTTCCTCATTATACATGCTCTCATCGAAGCCAAAGGGGATTCTCTATTGTGTTTTCCTAAGTGGGGGAGATCCTGATGCTCCGGCTCCATGTCTTCTATGTGAGCTTCAAATCCTTCACCATACATCATCCTCTCAGTAACTCCACAAAGCTCATCAATATTGTGCTTCGTCACCAATTCCCTCTCCCACTCTTCAGTATATTTAGTCCACCTCTTTTCTCTCTACCTTTCTACCGCAAGGTCCACCATCTTTCACCACACCTTCTCCCCCTTGTGCATGGTGGGATGATTAGCTAGCCATAGGGAGGCACTCTAAACTCAGCACCACCATCAAGATCTTAATAGCCAAACGAATAGCGCATATGTAAGATCCTCTGGTTCATGCAAAAATTTAAACTCATTACCTTCTGAACAAGATTATGTAGACATTATATACTCCAAAGTATAACTGCACACAACACCAACCCACCAATGATCTACAACATGCGTCCAAGATTCATCAACATCAAACAAATCCTGATACTCTTCCTATGTCCAAGTCCTTGGTATGTAACTCCAACTTTTATTTGATGCATATGCTGACAACCACTCGTACAACTCTATAGGAAAGTAAGCAAAAGAACGTCTCATAAAGCTCATGATAAAGATGTTCTTCAACCCACGTACGTGCATTAAAATCAAGTCTAGAACCATATCTTCGCACAAACTAATCTTATTTGTCAATCACCCAATCTTCAATAGCCACAAGAGTCAACTGATACGCCATCATCATGCAACATCGTGGTAAACAGTTTGAAAATAGGTCCCAACAACAAAACCAAAATGTAGCCTTATTTTCCCATTCAAAACCCTAAATATGCTAGCACATCACTCAGACAGATCTGAGTGCTCACTCAAGCATGAAAAGGTACCAAGTCCCTCTTTATTATTGTCTTACCAGGGTGTTAGCATGCATGTTCATAATAACCATAATCAAGTGCATATTCCATTCTAACAATCGATCCATGAGCTCAATTTGGAAACACACATAATAAGTAAAACATATAGATCACATAAGGATTAATACCAGATTCACCATATAATAACCATCAATAGAGACATCAACAATCAATATCCATCCATAACGATCCATTATATTAATTCATGACAAACCAATAGTTGAATACATCATAAATACCAACACAAAGTCATGCACGCAAAACCCTACCAACAACATAACTGCTGCGCATACAATAATACACACTCCATCTCTCAAAACAATGCAAATCAATACATATATATAGGGGTGGGGACTTGTCCTTCACCGCCCATGCACTCTCAAAATAGGTTGCATGCTCAAAATAGCCATGTGTCACAAATATAACTAAAGAAGCATGCAAGCTTCACCTAATAATAGATTATCTATAATTAACTCCATATCTAATCCTATTATTAGCTTGAACTCGCACGACTCTTGCTCTTTCTCTTGTTTCCATAATAGCCTTTGCGTATTCTTGAATTCATCATGTCTTTATCGAAAGCATGCTCTGCACTCCATCTTATTTTTAGTCGGTAATATGCAAAATGACTAAGTTCTTAACTTTGTCTTACACCTGGGAACGCCTTTCTTCCACTTGAACTTCCACACACGCCCACGTGCCCCCTTCCTTTGCACCATTTTCATATGCACATATGATACTTAGTCAATATTTTACAAGGCTAATAAAGAAGTATGCATCCTTATAGTCACAAAATCTCGCACTTTGGGTAATTATCTTGTCTTGATTATATACTACTATTCATATAATTCCTAAGTAAGAAAAGTACTAATCAACCCATGTCTTTAGCCACCTTTCTTTGTATTGTGTTGCTCCTTTCAATCTTGCACCTTTACTTGCTCACCGCCTTATTATACTTTGAATTTTATCACTGACACCAACGCCCATCCAGGATGTCGGCGCTCTCATCCCCTCTCGGGTGCCCCTAACCCTTTGTACTTTATTCATACTTTTTGGGTCCTTTATAGCTATTTGAGCATACTATCTTTTTGGTAGTTTGCCTTTTCGGGTTAATTACCAAATTCAATTAAGAGAATCATATAAATATAAATTTTTCTCGATCATAATAAAAGACCAAGCACTAAGCATTAGCTATCACCACCTAAGGTTGCATCCATCAAGAATCTAAGAGCTTCATTGCATCCATCTAGTACCATCACAAGGGATATAAGGGCTATTTATCATGCATACACTTCATAGGAGGGAAGTTCATTTTATTTCATGGACACATCTATTACATTTCTTTATATCTAGTTTATTTGCTCATTATCAAGTGTGACTCACACAAGAGCCACCTAGGGCACGATTCCGCATACACACACATAGAACTACATTGGGTCTAAGATGTAGTGCAATGCTTAGTCGTAATTTTACCATTATCAGAATAACAAGTGAGGATAGTCTGACCCCTCATTTTTCTTCTTCTTTTTAGGATTTGATGTCTATTTGAGGGTTTTACAGGTTCATATTTCATTACAAGTTTCCAACAATCTTGGTGCGACCTCAAAGTGACTAAAGGCAACCAATAACAAACATCTTGCAACCACTTAGAGGAGGTTTTTTTAGATTTTTCGTAGAACTAAGTGCCCAGAAACAGGCCTACGGTGCCCACGGGTGCCCCTGTCCCTCTCCAGGTGCCCTAGTCCACCTATTTCTTTAGATCTACATTTTTCTAGGTCTATGTGTGATGCTCCTGCTGCTCTATTCACTTGGTCATCACATCGATACAGTTCATAATTAATTACAAATCAGCTAAGTACCTTCTTCTCCTCCTTGCAACTAGGGTTTTATAATTTATTGCTTAGTTTCCTTGAGTATTCATTGTTATACTTAATTGCATATTTATTTACTTTATGATAGCATCATATTAGGCTCTTATTTGCAAACTTTAGCTTAATCATTTTGGTGAACCCCACTCGTGATCAGTCTTTCGGATCCTTCTTTGGCATATCATCTTCTCTATCATGGCTCCTAAAATTCCTCAAATTTCTTTGTATGATTTAATTCAAATGCATCCTAATTTCCAAGTTGTTATGAAAAATCCCTAGACACCATGTATCTCCCTAGTGATACATCACCGCATCAAGTGAGTGTTATTTTAGATCATCTATTTGATGACCCTAGTCTTTATGATCCTCCATCTAATCAATCCATGTTGGACTCAATTCAAGATTTACATTCTTTATTTCAAGAAAAATTTCAAGCTATGGAATCCACGATTACATCTCTCAAATCTAAAATCCAACAACTTAAGGATGCTTCTCAGGCTCATGTTTGTTCTCCTTCTACATCTCATCTTCATGTTATGTCTTCTACATGTGCTCATATTAGTGAGCCTCAAGTCTTGCCATTACCAAAGCCTCTCATGTTTAATCACAATGCTAAGCAAAATGATATTCTTATTGAGCTCCTTAGTCATCAATTGATCACTTTACCATCTACTCATGGCTATCCTCCTTATCATCTTGAAAAATATTAGGGTCATATTGCAATTATCATTGAATCAATGGACATAATGACAATGATTGTTATACTTTACAATGAAGAATTAAGCATCTTGAGCGTTAGTGATTTATTTCGTTTGCTACACAACATTATGTTGCATGCCCATCTACAAATGTTACATCTAAATGGACCCCTAAGTCTTCTCCTTCTATGTCCAATGAGTATCATGCCACTACTTCTAATGTGCCTTCTCCGATCACTCAATTGCTACCTATTCAATCCACTCAAATTAAGCAACCACCTCTCAAAATTAGTCTCACTCCGCCTCCTCTCAAGTTATCTATGGAGCTACCAAGTCAACCTAGCCGCCTCTAAAAATCAGTTCAACACCTCATCCTACTAAGTTTGTTGCACTACGATTTCACAATAATCCACCATTTTAGCAACAAATCATTTTTTTCAAAGCAACTACTCCCTCTATTGGTGGCCAGACACATCTCAAATTCCACCACCATCACATGGTCCTGTTGCTTCTACCACACATGCTTCCACCGCTTCACACCAACTTGGTCTTTGGTAGGTGACTCTTGTCGACTTATTTCCGATCACACATTTGTGTTCTTATGGTTCTTACATGACTATTGAGGGGTCTCTTCTTATAACAACTCGTTCCACTTCCCCATTATACCTATTTACTACATACTCATTCATATGTGCATACATTTATCACCATCTACTTGCACATCCAATACACTCTTTCATCATTTGTCACAAAACATTACTCATCAACTAACACATTCATCTTGCACATTTTCATTCATCAGCATCATCATTTCTCGATGACGCACTCTTGTGTTATGTTTCACACTTAACTCGCTGTTGAGGAATATTATACACATGAACTTCACACATTGTACATCGTACACACCACGCATTCTCACACACTTGAGCATACGACACATTTTACACTAGAAACTTTCACCACACATATCTCGAGCATTGTTTAGTCACACTAAACATTACACATCACACATCATGCACTTAGGACATCTTCTTTAGCAGCACCTACTATACACTTTGTGTATCATTCACTATACACATTCACACTACATCTCTCTTACAACTACTTCTACACGTTGCGGTCATTACCTTATGACACACTCTAGTTCTACAGTATATACTCGACTACTACAGGTATACATATCAAATGGACATCATCACACTCACATGTCTCATCACTCATTCAATCAATCACTCGCACACTTATGCTCCACACTTGACAATCACATATTTCTATTACACATAATTCAAACCATTTCCCTATGATGCACTCTCATTTATGGTTCATAATTGATTACTGAGGGGGCATAAATAAATAAACCTCATTACATGTATACACATCTGCTCAAGGGGCATGCAACTATTATCATTCACACTGCATTTCATTCCACCTCATCCACAACATATCGTGGTTACATTTACTCTTGCTTCTTTTGCTTAAATGTACACTTTATTACACATGCTCGATAAATATCTTGTATGTCCTTATCTTTACCTCACACACGTGCATGTTCACTTTCCTTTCTAGTTGTGATCGCAGATTATACAAACCTATTACACGCAACATGGATGTTTGGCATAGTACTATTGACAAGTCCCACAGAGGCTCATAAGGGCATCCACTTTTGTACAAAAGATATAGGTGTTATTGTTTCATTTTGTTTCATATGATATTACATTATCGGATTATACATGCATTGCCATACTGACTATCCAAAATTCACCCCAAGGTAATTTTGATAACTTGCACAATTTCTTCAGGCTTGAGCAAGCATAAATGGTTTGAGGCCCAAAATTAGGTTTTGAGGGATCCCTTGGCTTTTCTCTAACTTCCCTATCCAAAGAAAAATCCAAGGAGATAGCAAAAATTTGTAAAAATTTGAAAGAATGAAGTCAAGGGCCTATTTTAGTGCAAATCGGGTTTGAGGGCTGCGGATGGAACCAATGCGGATCATACCAAGGTTCGTCGTACCAAGTTTGGGCCCGAAATGCTAAAGAGGCAAGTGGAATGCAACAAAAGTGGATAAAATGTCCCATGTAGTCCGTGGGACAATGGGACAAAATTACCCAAAATGCCCAAAAATCTGAAATAGCCATGACCAAGTGCAATGTGGTTAAGGTGGAAAAATATGTTCCTAGGACAGTCGGGCCCCAAAATCCAAAATAGCTGCGACCAAGTGCAATGCGGTTAAGCGAAAAAATATGTCCGGGATAGTCAGGCCCCAAAAAGCCAAAATAGCCGTAAGTTTGATAGGTGCGAATATGTCGAGTCAATGACCCACCTAGCCCGGTCAACAATGAATGCACAAGCACAAAAGAACCTCGAGTCCGATGATGTAGAAAAATTGGCCCAAGTTACATAGGAACATGCGGGACGGTGGGGTTCGAAATATCCAATTTCAATGCACAACGAAGGAATCAACAAAGGCAGAGAATCTTGGCACGAACATTCTGGGACACATGGGACATCCAAACCCACAAACCTATAATGCAAAGGAAAATGTGGATCATGAGAGCCCGCATGGAACATCCCGACCATGAACTTCAAACAATCATAACTTTTGACCCAGAGCTCGATTTTCACAAAATTTGACTTTTCGGAAAGGGAACAATGTCCTTTACATGGGTGAAAAGAAATAAACATATCTACATGGCTGGAAATGGAATGACATATGATTTTTAATGAGGGTATATGGGTGAAAAGAAATAAACATCTCTAGCTCCAAAAAGTTAAATGCTCAATCTCGTCAAATGCAAGAAATCCCTAGCAAACCCAAAATAGTTTGCTCACACTCAGAAGACCATAACTTTTGTAATTCTCAATGGATTTTCACAAAATTGGTCTTGTTGGAATTGTGATTCTAATCCCAACACACAACAATCAAGAAATGTAGAAATTGATGAAGTTTTTATGCTGATTTTTCTAAAAACGTGGCCAGGTTTAGAATAGTGATTTTATTGGTGGTTGTGAGAACATTTAATGAAGCATGGGCATACATTTTTCACTGCTGCAAGTTATGGGACAGTATGGGGAGCCTTTTGCAAGAAACATACCATCATTTCACTTCATTGATTACCTCTTACAAGTTGTGGGAAGTAAAATTTCAGGATTTTCATTTCTCCCTCTCTCTCTCCTCTTAGAATTCTATAAATTAGAGTGTTGGGATCATTGTAAGGAGATAGTTTTGAGTAGCAAAACTCTGTCAAATTAGTTTTGTGTAGCCAATGTTGGACTCCTTGCATGGTGATCCAAGCCTTTATTTTGTAACAGATTGAATCGCTGTGCATATCATGAAGCAATAGATGCAAGTTTGTGGATGTATCTTCCCCTCTTTGTGTTGTTTGCATTATTTTTGCCCTTTCAACCTCATTGCAAATATATTGTGTCTATTTTATGCTCTTTTAGAGATTCATTATCATTGTGTGTGTATGAAATATTGTTGTGAATGCGATTCTTTAGACTATGGAGAACTGTTATCACCCTCTCTAGTATGCACTTTGCTTCCATTTTTCACACATTGGAAAGTTATTCTCATTCCCTCCTTTTCTAGTGTATCACCACTTTAGTGTAGGATTTGTTTTCATGCACTCTCTCTCCCTGGTCCCTTGGAAAGTTAGATTAGGATAAGATAGTTTTTCCTACATTAGAGTAGATTGTGGCAGGTAGTTTAGGAGTAAGAACCAACTTTCTCTGGAGGTCTATCTCAAGTAGCAAGTCCCACAACTTGGAGATAGCACCCATGTTACCCAATCACACCGTGAGCTCAAGCACACACACTTATGAAAACCAGAGGGTGCTATGAATTGGTGATAACACATACTTTTTATCTTTCTAACATGTTAATGGGTGCTTCATGTGCAACATTTGTTATGCATGGGTATTTACTTCCATGGTTGTCGATACATTATTTGTCATTGCTTGCCATTATTTGTCATTATTTGTGGGCTTTTCCCTTTGTCTTGTGTGCACACTTGTTTTCTTACACCACTTCGATCTTGATTGTCTTGCAACATCGTGAGTGATGTCCTATGTTTATAACCCATTTTTCGCGATCTACATACTTAGCTTATATCTTGTCTTATACATTCGTGTTTTCCTTGCTTGTACTAACACTAGTCTCCTAGCCACTTTGTTTGCGTGTGCCTTGGTTTCTACCAAACACTTTCCCTCCCCCAATAGGGCACAATTTCAACACAACGGTTGGTCCTCTTTTAGGCCGCATACTCCTTTAGTGACATTGCATGCACCCCAAACGAGGGGGGCATCATATGGGCGAATCAGTCACCCCATACAACATTATATACAACATGGTATTGGTAAAACACAATTTTCAATTTTGACAGGGCTTAGAATCAAACTTGGGTACTTACACAATAATTTCCTTCATGGATGTTAGTAAACAGGGGTAGATCTTCAACATTTTTAGTTCAAAGACAATTTTTCAAAGATGTCACATAGGATTTTGACAGGGCAAAGAGTCCTTAAGAACTCGAGACATTTACATTGGGGAAAGTACACACCATCTACAATGGTGTTTTCATTCAGGGATCGGTTAAAGTTTAGTGGGCTGACACCGAATTTCCTCTCTACACTACTTCCACTATGGCGTAGGATCACCCAAAAAAAAACCAACATTTCAAAGTGCTCTATAACTTTGGGAAGTGGTTAAAGGTTGGAGGATGACACTAGAATTTCCTCCCTATACTTATTCTACCATGGCATGAGATTTCCCAAAAACTCACCCTTCATCAACATCTTCAGGATCCTTTCTACACTCTTTTTCTTATCGCAGATTAGGTACACATGTTCTTTTTCACATTTTTAGCATTTTTACATACTTTTTACATACATACATGTGTATTTGACTACTTTTTCATTCATCTCTTTTACGGATCTGTCTCGTATGGGAAGCGGTAGTTAACATCATCAACACCATTTAAACAACAACAACATCAACATTAAAAACAAGTACATTGTGACATCTACACATGTATTTGCACCCTAGTTCATTTTCATCATCACTTTTTTGCACTTTATCCTCCTTAACATCAACGCTTCACATTTTTATCACTCCACGCTTTGTCTAGGCCCTTGCCACGCTTTCATCATCGATATAAATGGTTATCAGTGCACGTATCTCTATCTACTTTATGCTACCAAGCTTTTCACTCACCAACATAATGCAAGGGAAAATGTAGACACAAAATCATGCACTTTGGGTAATTATTTCGTCCGATTATATACTACTATTCATATGATTACTAAGTAAGAAAATTACTAATTAACCCATGTCTTTGGCTACCTTTCTTTGTCTTATGTTGCTCCTTTCAGTCTTGCACCTTTACTTGCTCACTTCACCTTATTATACTCCAACTTGTATCATCCTAGACACCAACACCCAACTAAGATGCCAACGCTAGGCGCCCTCATTCCCTTTGGGTGCCCCTAACCCCTTTGTACTTTACTCACACTTTTGGATCCTTTCTAGTCATTTGAGCATCTTATCTTTTTGTTAGTCGACATTTTTGGGGTTAATTATGAAATTCAAGCAAGGGAATCATATAAATATAAAGTTATGTGATCATAATAAAGGACCAAGAACTAAGCATTAGCTATCACCACCTAAGGTTACATCCATCAAGCATATAAGAGCTTCATTGCATCCATTTAGTACCATCACAAGGGACATAAGGGCTATTTATTTTGCATACGCTTCATAGGAGGGAACATTTTATTTCATGCACACATCTATTACATTTCTTTACATCTAACTTATTTTCTTGCTATCAAGTGTGACTCACACAAGAGCCACCTAGGGCACGATTCCACACACACAGACACATAAAACCACATTGGGTCTGAGATGTAGTGCAACACTCGACCGTCGTCAGGTTCATCATTGTGACAACCGAGGACAATATGAGCCCTCACTTTGCATCTTTCTTTTTAGGATTTGATGTCTATTTGAGGGTTTTGCAGTTCATATTTCATTATAGGTTTCCAGTGACCTCGACGATTTTGGTGTGACCTTAGAGTGACCAAAGATGACTAACAACAAACATCTTACAACTAATTAGAGGAGGTTTTTGGAGCTTTTTCGCAGACCAGACACCCAAAAATAGGCCTAGGGTGCCCACGGTGCCCTTGTCCCTCTCTAGGCGCCCTAGTCTAGCCTATTTCTCTAGATCTGCATTTTTTGGGTCTCTATGCGACACTCCTGTTGTTTTGTTCACTTGGTCATCACATCTCAGCAATTCATAATTAATTGGAAATTGGATAAGTACCTTCTTCTCCTCCTTGCAACTAGGGTTTCATAATTTATTGCTTAGTTTGCTTGAGTATTCATTGTTGTACTTAATTACATATTTATTTACTACTACAATAACATCATATTAGGCTCTTATTTCCACATTTTAGCTTAATCGGGCTCAAAGGAGGACTAGATAATGTCTTTGAGACCGATGCCCCGTAGGAGGAGGGAATTTTCTTGGTAAAAACCAAGGCACGTGTAAACAAAGTGGCTAGAAAATATGTGTTAGTGTAAACAAGATAAACACACATGTAAAAGACAGTATGTAAGTGAACAAACAAGAAGATAATACGTGAGAAGAAAATGTAGACCATGAACAACATTTTTCAAGCATGGGACATCACTCATGATGTCGCAAGACAATCAAGGCCGAAGTGGCCAAAATCATACAAGAAATCATAGAACAAGAGAGACATAGGGCAAAGCCCATAAACAATGGTAGACAATAACAAGTAAAGTAATAGACAACCATGGTGAAAAAGAGTTCGTGCAAGACAAATGTTGCACATGAAGCACCTGTTAGCATGTTAGAATTTTTTTTTATGTAAAAACGTGTATGATCTGATAGAGTAGTGTGATAGTATGAATAGGAAGTAGTATAAAACAAAACAATACTACCTATGATGTGTATGAAAATGGATGCCCCCAAGATCCCGCTGCGGGACTAGTAAGAGGTACAGTGCCAGTCATCCATGCTGAGTGTATTAATTTTTGTAAAGTCTGTGATCACAACTAGAAGACAAGTGAATGTGCATATGTATATGATAAAGATAATGACATATAAGATATAATCCTAACATACTAAGCAAAGTGTAACATGTGAGTATAAGTAAGCAAAAATAGTGTGCAATAAAGATATGTAGTATGTTGTGGATGGGTGAGACAGAATGATATGTAATGTGAGTGTGACAAGAGCAGCGTGCCCCTCTAGTGAATGTGATTGAGTATGCATAAGATGAGGTTCATTTATAAATTCCCCTTAGCAATCAAGAATGAACCATAGAACAAGAGTGCATCATTGGGAAATGGTTTGAATTGTGCACTAAAAAGATATGATTGTCAAAGCGTAGAGTATAAAGAGTGCACAAATATGGTGGGGTTCATTTCAAATTTAGACCCTCAATAGTCGAGTATGAACCGTGGAACTAGAGTGCATCATAGGGTAGTGAGTCATGTTGAATGTACGCGAGAAAGATGTGTCATGAATGCACCGAGTGTGTAGTGTGTTATGTGATGTGATGTGAGGTTCATGAATGTAGTGAGCCCTCAACAGTCAAGTGTGAACTGTAGCACAAGAGTGCGTCATTGGGTAATGATGATACAAATGTATCAAGATGTACCAAATGCGCGTGAAAGAGTATATGCAAAGTAAAGAGTGAACAAGTATAAATGTAAGACATCTGATAATGCTAGACGGGGGAGAGTAAGCATGATGCCCCCAAGTGTATGATGATAAGTGTGATCAAGTAACATCGTCTAAGAGATCATCATTGTCATGGTAAAATTTTTATGGTGATGCATCTGATACTTGGTAGGCTATAGTATGTGGTGATCCCATAGAGAACCATTACGGTGTAGATTATATATGCTCATTGCATATTCCTCATCAGTGAAAGGTGGTAATGGACATCAATGTGTATACAACAAGTGAGTTTTTGTGAATATCCAAAAAATGAGTCGTTGCAAGTGAAAACGCAACCAAAGGGCACGAGGACCGAAATGTCGATATGATATGATTAGGGTATAATGTGCCACCAATGTAGTTGAGCCATGATTGCCCAAGAGTAAGTGGCGCGATGCATGGATTGCATGTGTAACAAAGACTGAAAAATGAAATACTCGAGGGCCATAAGTAGTAATAATGTAAACATATCCATGATATAGATGTCTTTGAATACGGTGGAGGTAAGATATTGTCGATTGTAAACCCAAGCCAAGTTAAGCCATCATGTGTGTAGATAGTGTCAGAGAAATTAGGATTGAATGGAATGTGCGTCCATTAAGCATTATTCATGAAGATAGTGCATCTGAAGGGAGGAAGTGCAAGTTTGAATTGCTCATGCAAAGACACTAAAGGTGGTATGACTTCTAATGTATGGACAAGCCCCCGATAAAGTACCATAATATTAGTATAAGGAGGCAAAGGTTTCGCGTGGATGGAACAACATCTAGTGTACAAATGGTTCCCTAAGTGGAGGTTACTTGTATGGATAATGCATGAGTCACGGATCAACAACATGATATATAGTAGCGAGAATTGAGATAGGTAATGAAGTGGTTGGATCTAGGTTGCAATATTGGAATGGTGTACTATCAGCGAGAACCTCGTATTCAAAGCTCTCATGTAAGAATCTAACACATTGATGAACTATAGAAGATACTGATTACATTCTATGAAGCCATGGCCTACCAAGTAAGAAATTATATGGAACTTGATATCAATGACAAAAAATAGAACTGGAATAGTCTTTGGCCCAACTATGAGTAGAAAGGTGACAGTGCCTAAGCATGGATGCGTAGTAGAATCATATGCTTGAATAGAAATAAATGTTGGGTTAAAAATAGATGTGGGAAGGCCTATAGTTTGAATGAATTATAAAAGACAAATATTAAGCTTAGATTGAGTATCGACTAAAGCACGCTTGACTCCCAAGTTATTGATGCAAACTCACATATATAGAGGAGGATCATTGTCATATACATAAATATTGTCAGCTATAGCAGATGGAAAATTGATTTGTTGAGAAAATGCATTGACGAATGTCTGATAAACAATGTCAATATGAGTAGTGGAAGGAATACGAGTATTAGCCAAAAGTGTAATGATTTTAACATGACACTTAGGATTGGCTAGCAAGAAATCATGAATGGAAATATCCATGATGAGAGGAGACTAAGAAAAGAATCTGAAGAAAATGAAAACCTAAGAGTTGTTCGATTGAGACGGGTTCACCAAATGATTATGCAAATATTGAAATAAATAGATGCTAAATCTAAATATGTAACATCACTTATAGATATGCAATAAAATATAGATTTGAACCAAGAAAGTAAGTTAGAAAAATATGAAACCCCAGTTACAAGAGAGAAATAGAAAGAGAGAGTAAGATACTTAGTTGATTTGTTGTGATGTCGAAGTTGTGCTGAGCTAGAAGACTGATGAAACAGAAACCAAGATGTCGCAATCGATCCAAAAAATGCGAGAGATGTCGGGAATCTTAGGACTAGGGCACCTGGACAAGGTCAAGGGTGCCTAAGGTGCCAGGACTATCTCTAGGCACGGTGTGACTACTCAAAACCTTAGAAAACTAGTTTCACAGGGTTGTGAGATGTTGAATGGATGTCGCCTTTAGTCACCTATATGCCATTATACTTCATTGTTACTTGCACAAACCTGCAAGAAAAAGAGCACCTACAAAACCCCAAAACACATCAAATCCTAAAAAGAAAAAGATGCAAATGGGGATTCGGATTGACCCTGACGGTCACCCGATTGAGTGAACTTACGATCTGGGTGCTGCATTACATTTCGAGACTATGTAGTTTTACACGTGCATTTGTAGAATCATGCCCTACATGGCTCTTGTGCCGACGTACTTAAATAAAAAGCAATAGCTAGACGTAGAGAATGTAGATAAATGTGTGCATAGAAAAATGAACTTCCTCTCAATGAAGTGTATGCAAAAGAATGTAGCCCCTTGTCCTTGTGTGGATGCTTTAGATGAATTATTTAATGCTCATGTAATGCCTTTGGATGCAACCTTAGGTGATGATAGCGGATGTTTAGTGTTTGGTCATTTATTATGATCACGTAGCTTTGAATTTATACGATTCCCTTTTCTGAATTTCATAATTAACCACTAAAATTCTAACTAGCAAGAAATAAATATGCCCAATGACCCAAAAATGACCCAAAAGATGTGAGCAAGATACAAAGAGGTCGGGGGCACCTAGAGGGGGACGGGGACGCTTTGGCGTTGGGGTCTAGATTAAGAAATGCTGAAGTATTAAAAGATAGATTGGGCAAGAAGGTGTGTAGGAAAAAAAAAAAAACAGAAAGCAAACAAAGAGGCCAAAGACAAGATTGATTAGTACTTTTCTCACTTAAGAATCATATGAATAGTAGTATGTGATCAAGACTAGAAATATACCCAAAGTGTGTGATTTAATGTCTACACTTTTGAACAATTTCTTCTTGGGGGAATGAATTGAATGACTTGAATCTATTGTTTCTTCAAAATTAATATTATTAATAATTGTATTGAATGGGAACTTACTAAAAATAGACATTGGCCACATAGGTTCGGATTTGAGTGAAAATGATTTCCAAAAATTATACTTCTGCAAAGAAGATGTTTTGCTCCGATTTTGGGGTTTCATCATCCAGATCTTCGCAAAATGAAAAGTAAACTTGTAGGTATATGTTTTACTATTTAGACATGGTAAAATGTAAAAAAAATAGTCATTATGGTGTCCCCGAGATTTCACCCTGAAATCTAGGACTACCCTTTTAAATTTTTCATTCTTTTCAAGTAACGGGTCATGTTTTGTGTTTTGTTTTGCCTACAGTTGTTTGCATTGCTCTAAGGTATCCCCAGAGAGTCATAAGAGCCACATTCACCAAATACCCACATGTTGAAGCTCACTCAATTCCTTCACCATGGTTTATCTAATAGCATTTTAATTATTTTTATATTAAATAAAAAAAGTTATTTTAAAAATAGATTGAGCTAAAATTGGAGGATTTGGGTTATATAAAGCATTTCACCCCATCATTATTACCACAGAACATTCACCCGGGGAAGAATTTTTAGATCAGCTAACGGGAAATTTTTTTGAGCAATTACCCGATCTCTTTCGGGTTTTGTTTTTATTTCTTTTTGTCTTTCTCCATTTTCTGTTCGGTGATCCCCGTAGCCTATTCATTCTTCCTGCCAGACCTTTTCCGGACCTAGGGTTTTGAAAAGCTATCCAGTGTTTTTAATTGCTAATTAATCTGCATCTAAAGGTGACCAGAGCTCAAGATTCCTTCAGGAGATTGCAAGAGGTTGTTTGGTCCAAAAAGGTGCAATAACGGATTGTATGAAAATAAGAAAAATATTACCACCAATGTGTAGAGCTCAAGAAAATATGCACTTTTAGAGAAAAAACACATAAAACGGAGCCACAAAGTGAAATTTATGGCACTTGCAAGTTTTTGCTACTACATCTTCCCGGACCCTTTCCAAAAATGGAAAATTTTATTCTATACTTGTGTTTTCTTCACCGAAAATCCAAAAATGGAAAGAAATGCTTCTTAGACCAAAACGTAAAAGTGCAAGCTACCAGCACTTTCTATTTTCCACGCAAAACATAAGAGCAATTCCTAGTGCTAGTCACAATTATTCTAAGTTTCCTTCTACCTTGGATTTCCATGTCAAATTTGGGAAATCCGTTCCAAAGCAAGTCACAATTTTTGAAGTTGCCTAATAGGTAAGAGTTTTCCATAATAACTTAAGTGAAAAGTGGAAAATTAGAAGTTGCCTGGTAGGTAAGAGTTTAACATGATAACTTAAGTGGAAGATGGAGAATTAGAACCTGCTAGGTAGGGTGGAATTTAGCATTGCCTGCCCCTCATGTTTTTCCCATGAATTATAGCCAAAAAGTGTGACCCTTTTTGGCATAACTGAATGCCTAAAAGCTGATTTATTTTAATTATTTTTAGCAAAGGTTGGGCACCCAAAGGAGGAGAAAAAGTACAACCTATTGTTAGAAATTGCTAAAAATCACATATAGTTGCCTATATAAGAAGTGGAGGCCATAAGTGAAGAGCAATTAATTCTTTTTGTGGAGCATGCTGCCCTAGAAGGTTTTGGTGCCTAGGGTTGGAAAGGATTTCTTTTTATTATTCTGGTTATTTGAATGTTGATGTGAGTGCATATGGGAGTAAAATAATATTTTTATCTTGTTTGGCATGCAAGCAAAGTCTGAAAATTGAGGGCAACATGCTTTATAATCAGATTTTGGTGAAGAAATTGGGCATTCATGTCATGGATTCCATGTTTGTCTGAATTATTTGCAGGAATACTTCACTGGTGCTCATATTTGTGAAAAGAAGGCAAATTCAATGTCAGGTACATTGAATATATCTTTAGAATTAGAGGAAGTAGTTGTAGTTTCGCACAAAGAGATCTATATTTCACAACTGCAAAAGCTTCAAGCAAAGGTGGAAAAGGGAAGTCTCAGACAGAAGAAGATTCAGACAAAATGAAGGGTGATGACAAGGGTAATCCAACAGAACCATGCATAGTGTCTAGGCATGTTGAAGTTAATGATATAGACATGGGGCACGTGTCTATCATCGGATTAATGGACAAATCAAGGGCAAGAATGAAGTGTTGCAACTAGAATAATTTCTTCTTCTCTTTCTTCTTCTTTCTCTTATTTTCTCGACAAAGTAATTGAGTGATCAATTAAATTGTAAAACCTAGGTAATTGGTTTAAAAGTCATTACTTCAAGTTACTAGAAAAATTCAATTACTTGGGAATAGGTGGCAGACATGCAGGGCATTGATTTAGTCTTCAGATGCATGTCATGCAAAGAGGAACTCCAGGGGAAAGATTGCTAGTTGTTTCCTTTATAGCTTCCACATGCATCAATTCATTGAAAGTTTCCTATTTGTAATTGCCCTCTATGCACTATAAATAGAGGAAGAGCCTATAGTTAAAAGATCACAACTGGTTTTATCAAAACTTGTTTTAGCAAGAGCTTTTGTAATTAGAGCATTCTTGAGTTTTCAGACTTTGTGTTGGAACCCTTGATGTGATTGCTGTGAAGGCTTGGGATTGAATAAAAGGTGGATTTCTAGAGAACTTTGTGTCTACAATGTTTTGCTGAGCTCTTCTTTTAAGAGGTTTTAGATAAACTTTGTGTTATCTCAGATCTAGGTTAGAAGTCATTTCTTTCCCGTTCTGTTGAATGTTGTGATTTATCTGTTTATTTAATTTGTGTGGATGAGACCAACTCTGTTAACTATTGGTTGATTCAGCACATCCTCCTTCTTCTTTCCTTGCTTCTTTTTCCCCCTCTGCAAATATTTCTTTCACGATTGCTTACTTGTTGCAAAATTTCCCATTTGTGCTTCACGAGCTATGGAAATTAAATTAAAACCCCTAAAAATAGTTATTAGGATTCATCCTTACTAAATTTATAAACATCTTACACGGGAACCTCATCATTAAATAAGGGAGATTTATCTCATGATTGCCTAGGTTTTATGTTGTGCATAAAATCTAGCTAAGACATTAATATCTCGAAGCTTACTAAATTTCACAGGGCAAACAAGTGCCCATTAGAAATTTGATTTTTTGTAGATCTTCGTCTCCGATTTTGAGGCAACTTGGATCGCTACAACTCTGTAGATCTAATAAGACATTTTTCATGGTTGGAAACTTTGGGAGTTTGTAAAAATGAATGAGATCATTAATTTGGGCAAATAAGCATTCATCTTAAGGGCATTCTAATGGGAAAGTCATAGTCCATGTTTCGGATCCATCGGAGGTGGGGTTTGCAAACAATAAGTAAAAAGGTGTTTTGGCCATGGTGGATACCTAGTTCTTCTTAACAGTTGTAACAACAGTGGAGGGTGGTGATAAAACATGGAAAACACGTGAAAAATTGATAAGTGTTGAGCCATGTTGGTTTTTAAACTCAGCCCTTTACAAACATGTTATCCCTCCCATTTGCTTGTTTTTGAATTCAAATCTTGACCATAGTTGACTAACCATGGTAGGGGTGGAGTTGAAACTTTCCAAAATGGGTTTTAAATGCACCCATGTCCCTTACTACATTTAGTAAGGTACAAAGGGACATCGGGGTGTTAAAATGCACCATGGGTCTAATCATCATGAAAGGGGGCATGGGGTTTGAGTTGTGGAGTTGAAAGAACATGCCTAATGAGCAAGTTGAAGGTCTTAAGTGAAGAAACTGATCTCCTCCATGTGTTGGCATACTTTTGCGTCCCCTTGTGTCTATTTAACAAAGGTACAAACGGAAATCGGGGCCTCCCAAGTGCACATAGGGTCTAGTTATTGCAAGGAAGGGGCAAATTTGAGTTGTGAGTGGAAGACACATTTCTAACACCTCAAGACATGAATATTTCATTATGGTGACACATTATTATGTCCCCCATGTACCCTTTGACTTTGGTAAAATGGAAAAAGTGACATCATGGGTGTCAAAGTGTGCATTTTCCACTTTTGGAAGCCTACCTTCACCAAACATTGCTCAAAATAACCATCCGGGTTTATTTTCTCACCATCGGAGCTAGGAATGGAATTCTAAGGGATAAAGTTATATTATTTTGAGTGGAAAACAACCAATAATACATTACCACAACTTTCATACCTTAATTTTGTCTCATTTTTTAAAATGCGAGGCCCTTTTTCAATTCTAGTCACAAAGGTTCTCGGAAGGTTCAAGCGCCACTAAAGAGGAATCTATTTTTTTATCAAACTCAACCTATGGAACATGTATACAATCCCATTTTATTCACTTTTTACTTTGAATCAGCTTCTAACTCTCCTTGGAACTCCCAAAATCTTTAGTTGAATCTTCATAAGGATCAAAGATCTTTACCTGTACTGTCGAGCCAATATCTACAAATCTGCTCCTCAAAACCATGAAGTAGTAATTCCTAGATTTATGATGAGTATATGGTTTCTTTTCAAATCATCTGAGGGCATGTGATACATCTAGAACAAGCCAACTAGCTTTTCACTGCTTTCATTTCCTTATACCATGGTCAAACTAGCCCAGTGTTACATAACTTGTTCCTAAACCTGATTTTTCTTGTAGAACTTTCCTAATTATTACATAGTTATTTCAAACACATCTCAAGTGCCTTAAATTTTCCATGTACGTTCCTGAGGGTGTTCACCATGTGCAAAAATCTTGAAAATAGGCCTTTTTAGGCCTATGGGAGTAGTTCCTTCTGAGTGGTTCTGAATGAATCCATGAATCACCTCCCTGCACATGAAACACACTTGAAAATCACATTGTCACATTCCTCCTAGCCATTATTAGGGTAACAAAGTGATTGATTTGGCCGGAGGACGGTTTACATTAACTTAGGAGAAGGATTTTCAAATGTGGCTTAGGTTGTCATGGAATTTTTTTAATTTTTATGTTAGACATTTTCCATGAAAAATGCATTAGTAGATTTAGAAATAGAAATAGTATGCTCATGAAACTCAATTTCATAGTTTTTAATCAAATCTTGGATCGAATTTCTAAGCTTAAAGCATCTATTAGTAGAATGGTCATTACATCTATGATAATCACAATGTGCATTTTCATCAATACTCTTTTCATGAGGATGATTATGATCTAGCTCAAAAGGAAATGGATGAGAAATAAAATTGCTTTTAATGAGCTAAGGCAACAACATACAAGGTGGATATGGAAATCTAGTAAAATTGCATTGTTTAGGTTATATCTGGAGCTTTGTAGGTGACTTAGGCTCACCACGCTTGCCTTTAAAAGAAAATTTATGTTGAAATTTGTTAGTATATTTATTGGAAGTATTATCATCATGATCAAGCTTGCACATAGAAAGTAACTTATTTTCGGGCATTTTAAAAGTATGACATAAATGATCGAAAGAATGAAAAGAATCAAAGAGCACACATTCTTGCAAAGGAGGCAATAGACTTTGGATAAATAGATCTTGTAATTCAAATTCAACCAAGATATTATTCATTTTAGAAATATTATTCTTATAATGCAAAACATAGTCACTAAGATGTCCATTAGATCCCTGCTTCATTTTGGCCATTTGTGCATATGATATTTAAGTTCAATTTTTATAGAAAATGAGCCAAAAACATATTTTCTAAAGGGGCAAAATATCTAACAAATTGTAAAGGAAATTCATAAAACCATCGCAAAGCATAGTCCTATAAGCTCCTAGGAAATAATTTGGTCAATAATGTATCATCACAAGCATAGTCCAAACATGCAACATGAAATGATCTAAGATGCTCTTGTGGATCTCCATGGATGTTAAAAGGAGGAAACTTGGGTGAAGCAAAAATTGGGAGGACGCCGATAAGAAGAAACTTCGGGTGTAAGAGGATTATGTAGGAGAAGTGAAGAATCAATAGATGGAGAAGAAGAAGAAGAGGCATATTACAAGTGATGAATTTGAGCTTATAAATCATGTTCTGATGACTTTAAGGCACGAGTGCTGAATAATAACTAGATTGGATATGAGAAATGAGAGGGTAATAAAGGTGAGTCTTAGTTGTATAGGTAGGATGCCCCTGCATTGATGGGAGGGAAGAGAGTGGAATAAAGGATGTTGGGGCCGTAGTGGGAATAAAATTAGTGTACGCTCGAGGTGGATACAAATATTTTTTGGGCTTCTTCACGAGTAACAAACAACAAGAGATCTAGGTTCTCAAGATGATCAATAATGTATGTATTTAGGTCATTAAAATTTTTAGTAGTAAAATCATGAGAAGTGTTAGCCATGATAGGAAACAAAGAGATCGATAAAGGGTGTACAAAGATCATGTTCACCAAATCATTTAACAAAATCAAATATTAATTAGAGGACTAAGATCAATCATATAATATCAAAAACATGTAAAATATAACATTTAAATGACAAGCAAGTGTAGTAAAAAGAGAGATGAGAGTGACTTAGTTCATAACCCGTTGTCTATGTTGGATTTAGGTTGGAATCTTGATTGAACAAGCTAGATTTGGGTTGTATATGCTTCGTCTGACAATAGAGATATACCAATATTCTAGATAGTAGCTCCCACAGGGGATAGGACTACCCTAGCGCTAGTGTCTTGACAATGAGTATAGATATGATGTTTTCGAGTCCGATAAGCTCTTCTTCACTTCACTATTTGTCACTTGAAATTCAATTTGTAGAGTTTTATTGTCACACACACACACACAAATACAAATAATTGTGTCTCTTGAAGCTATGTTGCCCTTGTGCCAATCACACCAAGATAATGGGATACAAATACTTTTCCCCCAAGATCAATGTGTGATGGGATTCAAAATTTGCCCTTCTTATGTAGTGAATGATGTAACCCAAATGTGGTCCTTAAGTGTTGCTCTTTGCCCAAGTAGTAGATAGGAAGTAATATCCCAAATTTCCCAACCCCTTAGAATAGTAAGTCATGTATATATGATTCCTTTACTTGAATTTTGTCATTAACAACCCTAAAAGCCGACCCAAAGTGATAATAGAAGTTTTAGAAAATATAATGATCGATGTGGCATTTTAAAACATAATAGAAGAGGAAAAGAGGACAGAAGTGCCCAAAGGGGAAAATAAACTTGGGCACTCCACAGCACTACTAGGTGCTAGTATTTGAAAGGTTGTGAGAATAAAACAAGAAATATTGAGTGGGTAACATATTATGCAATGTCCAAAAGTAAAGGGATAGTTCCAAAAATCAAAGGATAAAAGTATAAAAAGATAAAACAATGTAAATGTAAAGAAAAACAAGTGTTGTTAATGTCTAGTTTTCTTGCTTAGGAATCATGCATATAATGACATACTAGAGGCATGATGTAATAATAATAAGTGCATAATTTCATATTGACAATGTTACGACCTAAAACATACCCCCATTATGTCCCTTTTTGCATGCCTTTTTCCCTTTGTACTTTCGCCTTCTAAAACTTCTTATTTACGTGCATTGCTTCTTGATTTGCTATTCTCTACAATTTGGACCTTCAAAACTATGTGATGTTGGTTGTGTAGCTGATTGAATATTCAAAATCCTAGATGGTGAAAGAGTCTTACAAAACAAACATTAGCTAATTTATGGGCACCCTCATGCATTACTAATGTTGCCACTACTCCAAAGAGGGCTCAAACCACACGTCATTCTCACCTAGCATGTGATATCCATAATGTATGCAACCATATTGATAATCACGACCTTTTAATAATGTGATTGTATTTGACATTTGCCCTAATTTGACTTGAGAGGATGCATCATTTGTTCTTGCAAATCTAAGTGAATGACTGCTCTAGAATGAGTATGTAGAGTATATAAATCTCAAGGGAGTCTTGGAGTAACTTTGCTTGTGATTTCTCTTAGTGTGTGCTCATTGAAATGCAAAGTGTTAAGTATATATATAATGCCCGATTTGATGATAGATGAATAACTTGCTTATATGTGTTCTAGATCTGAAAAAATCAAATAAATCGACTAGAAGTATACCAAAGGAATTCAAATTAAGAAAAGTAATGTTAGAAGAAGAGGGACAAAAATCAGCTAGGTCGGCCCATAACATATGGGTACTATGGCCCTTTCTATATATGTTATAGTCCCGGATGCACGTCTGAAGTAATTTGAAAGTTAGAATTGTGATATGCGAGGGTATAATCTGGTTTTATGAATTGATATGACCGTTATGCGAACAAGTAGGTTGTATGTATAAGCAAGAGTGAGTGAGATATAACAGGGGATAACATAATTGGCCAAATTGAGCAAGTGTGGGCTAGTGTAAGAGTGTTTTACAATTTGTGTTGTTGCAAGACATGAATTACTAAAATGAGTGTTTGCGTTGTATTACAATTTTATGTTATAGATTCATAATGCCAAACATAAAAGTTACTAAAAATAGGAAATGAAGGGTTCCAAACGAGAACCTAAAGGTTATCCCATGTGAGGATGACATGTATCCACCTTAGAGGTGGAAATAAATGGATAAAATTGGATAAATAGTTGAATTTGTAAGGTACATTACTATTATAGTATGTCCACTTGTTGAGGCCATATCTCTTAGCTCATTGATAAAAAAAATCGAAGAAACAAAATGCATTAGATATTTTGTTAAGTAAACTATTTTTAGTGTCACAAATGAGAGCCTTCGATGTCCTATATAGAGCATAAACCAACATTTGGGTGCCAATATTACTTCAAAGGGCCTCGAGAATGTGAAATACAAAAATGTATCAAAAACTAAAAAATAGAATTTCACAATTTTTTAGAATTATTCTTGGATTGACCATTTGGATAATCTTATATAAACCAAGTTGATCACGAATAAGTATAATCAATAGATAGAGGTGGCGATAGGATTTATGGGTAATCGAAAATGAGGAAAAATGCAAGACAAAGTTATATACGTGTCGATAGTCCATGTATGACAAAGAGTGCCAAATCGATGTTGTCAACTATTAAAGACCGGAATTAGGTGTCTACATAAGAATGTGTGATAAATGTTCTCCATAGTAGAATTTTAATTAAAGAATAAGAAGCCGCCTTGCATCCAAATAAACTAAAAAACTATTTATTCATGAGTTTCTTTGAATTCATGTTCCACAATATTATTGCACAAGACAAATTCCAAAGGCTAACAACAAGAAAATAATAGAAGGATAAGCATACACAATTGGTTTAAGTGGAAGTAGGGTAGTAATTTTCACAATGATATTTTATGATCCAAAAAAGGTACTATGACCATATAGTTTGGTCTTGGTTGTTGGACTATGGGCTATAAACATTGAAGCGAGGGTTATTCTAGATAACTAAAAAGAGGTTTCATGTTTCACGAGTCATACATAACCAAATTTAGATAAAATTAACTTTACATTGATAATTGTAAAAACCAATACAAATTAACATAGAATAATGACATATTCCACTAACCATGTTATGTATAAGATAAATGATTCTCCTCTAGATGACTACACTAACTTGTTTGAGGGGAAGGTGGATTTACATGAAAATATAAAACATCTACCCATAAACATTGGAATAAAAAATAATCAAACTAAAAATAATGAAATCAAACTTAATGTATAAAAAAATTAAGAGTAATAATTGACAAGATAGGTATAAATAAATATTTGATTTGTCACGAAATCGGAGAGGTAGTCGTTTGAAATAAACAACACAAAGCATCTCTAGGTAATGACACAAACAATACCTAGAAAAATAAGAATAAACAAAGAACATTGATCAAAATTGTTAGTGTACTCTTCCATAACCGTCGATTAATAGTTTTAAGTGAATTGCCACATAAAGAAATATAATTTAATAATATTATTTTTCAAGTTTAAGGCTCCAAACAACTTGCTCAATTTTACAAAACTATATGCAAATCTCTAAGAAATTGATCTCCTACAAAAATGTAATAATGCAACAACACCTAACAATAACACAAAGAAACCAAGGGTCATATTTGGAGCATTGCGTTCTTCATCTATCATTATCATGTCCGTAGGATGTTGTCTAATCTTTGAAATCAACATACTAAGCATAATGTAGTGTTGATAGGAAACCCAATATCCCACAAATAACCAACCCTTATCACTTTCATTGATATAATGAATGTTTAATACAATGCATGATAAATGTCAAGCAATCTTCAAATTTCTTTAGATGCAAAACTTATAATAATTACTTTTGGCATAGGTATTGTTATCACCAAATTCTGACACCCTCGATTTGCTAGCATGTGTGTGAGCTATCGGTGTAATCCCAGGTAACATGGAATTATCTCAAGGTGTGGGACCTTGCAATTTGAGATAATTCTCCAAAGAAGGTTAGTTCCTCTTCCTAAACCAATGCTACGACTACTCCTAAATATTGGAAATACACTTATCTAATCCTATCATATGATTCCAGAGGACCAGGAGAGAGGGAATGCATGAAAATGAGAAAATACTATACTAAGGAGGTGATAACATCAAGAAAAGGGGGTGAGATACCCTATTGAGGGAAAAATATTGAAGGAAAATGTAGTTGAGAGAGGTTAGGATAGCTTTGAAATAGGCTTAAGATATGCTTTCACCGCTAAATCTTCATGAAACACAACAACATTAACCTGTAGACGAAAGAAACATGCACATAATATAACAACAACAATGGAGAGGTAAGGAAATGAAGGAAGAATGAGAAAGGGTTGAGAAAACACCACAATACACAATTTTATTATTTTATGGAAGTTGTACAGTCCATTACACCTATAAAATAGAGTCTGAATATCATTTTACGGGCCCACGTAAAGGCTTATAGCTTAATGGGATTGAGAATTTTTTTTTCAAGAGTTTCCCTATGTCCTATAATATCTCCCTTTCAAAATGAGAGAGAGAGAGAGAGAAATTAAATCTCCATGAAACACAACAACATAAGCCTCGAGATGAAAGAAACATGCACATAATAAAACAACAACAATGGAGAGGTAAGAAAATGTAGGAAGATGAGGAAGGGTTGAGAAAACATCACAATACACAATTTCTTGTTTTATGGAAGTTGCAAAGTCCATTAAATTTGTAAAAATAGAGGCACGATATCATTCTGCAGGCCCACGTAAAGGTTTGTATCTCAATGGGATTAAGATTTTTTTGCAAGAGTTTCCCTATATCCTAGAATATCTCCCTTTCAAAATGAGAAGAGTTTACAACAGAGAGAGAGAGAGTCCTGAAATTACCCTTTCACCCACCAACATATTGCATTCTATTAGCTACAAAACATGATGGAGAACCTACAAATGCCCTTCCCTTGGTGTATTATAGCTTGTTGTAGAAGAAAAGGGCCTCCCATGATTCATTTAATGCATTTTTAGCCACCTGGAAGTGTTCATTTGAACTGGGGTGTTTTCTACATTTTTGACCCACCTACCCCCACCAAATATCGATTTCTTGATTTTTTGAGTGAAAATGGTGAAATCTTGATTCCAGTGAGTACAAGATTGTCCAATTTTCTTGAGTATTGAGGAAGAAATGCTCATTTTGTGAAAGTCCCTTTTTGGGCTCATTTCAACATTTCTTGGGCACGCCATTTTTTTCTAGTCATGTAGATGATTATTTATCACTTTCCCCCTATCTCATCTACTTTCATGTTTTAATAGTTTTATGGGTGATGATTGAGAAAATACGGGTTCAAATTTTTTATTTTATTAAAAATGTGCCAACGAGGGGGTTTGGTGATGTAGGTTGGCCTTTGCTCCTTTGTCGGCTCATTACCATCTCAACTCGCTAGCCACAGTCACCCCGTCGAGTTCTCCCAACATGTCACCCGTCAACTCGACCCTTACACTTCCCCCCGATCTTGTTGCGTGACCCCATGCGGCTCCTTCGCCTCGGTAACCAACTCTCCCATAATCTTTCCTTTGCATTATCTTGGGATCCCCGCCGCATCCACGTCGACTCTGCGTCCCCAACCCTATCTCTCGGGATAACTTGTAATGTCCAAGCTCAACATTGAGACCACTTGAGCCCTTCTTGTATGAAACCCTTTGCAACGTGGGTATGTTGAGCCCACGGGAACTCAAGCCCCATGGGAACCTGTTCCTTGTGGGCTTTAAGTGCTTAAATTGGTTAATCCCAACCCCGTAATGTAGCCCCGAGCCATTCCCACTTGCACCTTTATATCCACATCGCCCATGCGGAGAACTCACCCTGATGACACCCGTATTCCCCTCGATACCTCTGAGCTTGCACCAACCTTTGCACCCTCATTACACCAAGCTTGTTGTATATTGTGGCATACTCGGATCTATGGGAACTTGTGCCCCTTGTGACTGCGTTTCCTCTAGGACTTGTGGGCCCAAAACCCCACATTGGCCAATCCTTGCCTCCTGTGGTCTGCCAACTTTGTCTAACTTAACCGAACTCAGCTCGGCGAGCTAGTTTTAGCTCACCCAACAAACTTGTCGAGTTGTTGCCTACCCCATAAGCAAATTTTTACAAATCTTATCATTTTATCAAATTTAATCAACCTTTTTGAAATTCCTTGTGCTTGGGGGTTGAGAAAATACATGGGATGCCCCAATACTATTTTTAAAATTTTGGCCATTTTATCCATTTTTAGTTGAATATAGCCCCCAGGCTGCCTCTTCACCATGGTCACCTCTCGAGTTTTCGTCTCTGCTATAGGTCCTAAATCGATGTTGTCCATTTTTATCAAAGGGGGAAAATGGATACCAATTTTGGTGACTTAATGGGGCTACATGCTTGTCGGTGAAGTGATCGAGTGGTCTAGTTGTTCCATTGGGCATGGAGTCATTTTTAAAACCCAAATTGATCTAAACTTGAATTTTTTACCCCATGGACCCTCTTAAAGCAACTTTGCTGAAGTTGGGGATGACTGCCGCATTTTCCATCCCTTTTAAGAAATTCTTGAAGTTTTCATGAGTGGAAAATTGTTTTGAAACTTGAATTTTTACCTCTTTATGCTGCAAATTGAACTGAAACTGGAGCATTCACCCCTGAACCTACCTAGAACACTACTAAATGTTGAAGTTGCTCATAGTTCCACAAGTTTTTCAACTAAACCAGATCCAGGTGAGTGAAGAGAAATGATTTGAGGTTGATCTTATGCTTGAAACCAAGGAGAACCTTCATAAAACCGAGGGGATGCCCACTAAAACTGATTTTCGATTCGGGAGGAGGCTAGAAGCTCAAATGTGGTGATATGAAGATACTGAGAATGAGAACACTTTGAAATTTCCTCCACATATGATTTTTAGTTCTTTATGAATTTGGAAATTTCTTAAAATGACAACTATTTCCTCAACTTTAAGCTTCTTTTCACAGACACACTCTCCCGAAAAATTCTTAAAACCGTATAACCGGGCCATCTAGAAGCAATAGAACTTGTGCAAATCACTTAGGGAAAGGTAAACCATCCTAACAACAAAACAATGTGCTTCAACACTTAGAGGAATTGGAAATCCTAAACTAATATGTACAAGGATCAAAATTTACTTTAATAACAATGCTTAAGATGGATTCCATTGACTAGAATCGTAGTTTTCTCCACCAACTTGAGCAGTTGAAAAGCATGGTTATTTTTGCATCTCGTGATCATGTAAGGACCACTCTATATAGCATCAAATTTGGAATGCTTACATGGTTTTCCCATTCGACATCCCACTTCGATGCAAATCCCCCTCTTGGAAGTTCCTAGCCTTAGCTTTCTTGTCAAAGGACCTCTTGATCAAAACTTGATCCTTCTCCATGGTTTAGGCTTTGCTTGGTCTCTCGGTTCCTCCAACTCCATTACCTCTACATATCTAGCTTCCATGGGCACAAATTCGAGATAATTCTAGGCTTGCTTGATAAGCTTTAGTGCTAGTAATTCAAGTGATATGGGTAATCTAGCTTCCCTTATGTAGACTAGCTTGTAAGGAGAGCTTCCAATAGATCTCTTGGGTGTGATTCAATCAGCCCATGAGGCTGATTTGATTTTGGTATGCCACATCCTCTGATTCTTATCTAGATTTCTTCTTATGATCCTTGAAAAATTCTTGTTTGTGGACTCACCTACCCATTACACCGGGGGTAATAATTAGAGGAGGTGGTCGATATATCTCGTTCTTAACAACCCATTCGAGATCTTAGTGCCAATGAATGCTAGAGCATTGTTTGATATAATAGTAGTTGGGACACCAAACTTGTAACAATTCCTTCATAGAAATCCAATATACTAGACTCATTTGCCTTCGTAAGTGCCATTGCTTGATTCACTTGGTGAAATAGTTCATTCTTTGTGAGAGTCCATTTGTGGCCTTGGCTTGAATTTGGATTAATGACCCCAATGAAATACAATCCCCACTGCATAAATGGTTGATCAATTGAAATTAGGTGGAGTGGTAGTGCTGCCATCTTTTCTTTTCTGTGAAAAATGCACATTTCTTGTACTTTTGAATCCATGCATAACAATCACTAAACATTGTGGGCCAATAGTAGCCAACCTTCATGATTTTAAGGGTTGTCACTCATGGAGAAAAATGACCTCCAGATTCTCTGTCATGGAACTCATGTAGTACTTTCTCAATCTTGTTTACTTGAACACACTGTACGATGGAAAAGTGACATACGAGCATGGGAATCTACAAGTACCTCTTCCTCATACCCGACCTCTCGAGGTCATGCCGAGACAACCGGTGGTTTGTAATGTGGGTGACTTAGATGAAGCCACAGCCGGGATTATGGCCAGTTTTCAACGATAGAAAAGCTACAAGGCGAGGATGAGAATCGGCAAGTAACTTTCCTATAGCTAACTGTAGGAGGATCAGTGACTAAGATCTGGTAGTGTGATCTCCTGATAGCTAAATGACAAAGGGGAGATTTAGAGGCTATGAACAGGTAGCATAAATTATCTAGTGGTTTATCCTCTTAACTAAGATCTAAGTGTTAATCT
Organism: Taxus wallichiana var. yunnanensis; assembly: GCA_018340775.1. Taxonomy (NCBI): domain Eukaryota; kingdom Viridiplantae; phylum Streptophyta; class Pinopsida; order Cupressales; family Taxaceae; genus Taxus; species Taxus wallichiana. Next base: position 79,632,714 of record CM031234.1, read on the forward strand.
AGTTTTGAAGTCTCTGAATTAAGGTAAACTGAAAATAACAATTTATACTACTGTTGAAAAGGAAACTAATCTAAACAAAATATACGATTGAAACATTATAATTACAAGCAACAATTAAACTACCTTTATACTAAAACTTAACAAGCGAGATAACTGGTATGGTTATTCACTTGTGCAAGTGTGTGAATCTAGATGAAAGAAAACTAATTAACTTAATTAAAACCTTCAATCTTACCTCGAAGTGAGGAAATAATCATAGTTTCTCAAAAACTATCATTCCCCACACTTCACAGCAATATTGAAAGTGAGCTTTAACGAAATAAAATGATTCACTACTCTATTTGATACGTTGTAACTAGAACTTTGATAGCTCAAACCTGGCATTTAGAGAACAGTGGTAAATCCAGTTGTGTGTGATTTCATCCCCTCAGTGTGATCTCCTTGTTCCTTCGTGTTCTCGTGAATCCAGAAAGCATGTATATGATAGTATCATAGAATATGGTATTCGAACAATGGAAGATTTGGATATAGACCGAATACAATGCGAGTAGGAGAGGGATAGCGCAAGTGAACGAGGCTTGACTATGCAATTTCTAGCGGGATTTATTGGGGAATACAACACAAGTACACCGAGAGTTTTAGAATCTATCCTTGTGAAAAAACAAAACTTGCAACTTTAATGGATTCTAGTCTAGAAATGAAGCTATTCTATGCTAAACTGATTGTATGGAGCAGCAATGGAACAAGACTGAAACAAGAAGATTGAATGACTTCTAAACAACAAAGGAAAACTAATAACTGATGCAAAACATGAAGCTAGTAGAATTCTAAGCAAGAAATTGAAAGACTGAATAAGAGAATTGAGAAGATGAGGGGCCATTTGCTTGAAAACAAGCTGGCTATTTATAACCAATGCATTTACCAGAGGGTAACTCCCATTTGAACTCTTTTACTATAAACAAAGGAAAAACACTATTACCAGGGAACCAAAAACATTAATGCAAGCCAAAGTGGTTGAAGAAAGCGTGTAAATTTGAAGATTTATGTTTGACGCGATCGTTAGAAGAATCTGGAAAATGTGAACAAAAGTGCCGCCCTGTGCGGCGGTGGTGGTTCGCGACCACCGCCCCGTCTGGGCGGCGGTCACACGGACCGCCGCCAGCAGGCGGCGGCGGTTTCATTATCAAGCCTAAAATGTAATAAAACAAGGGGGCAAAGGGCAAAACAAAGCACACAGAGGTTGAGTGGGGCATGCGGGATACAAGCGTATACTTGGCGAGCCTTTCTAAATTATGAACACCTTGCAAGGAGACCTGTATCATCATTGGGGCATGTGTAACATCGTTCTGACGGTGTAGTACCCTACAATTTCGAGTACATACATATTGCCCCTTCGAGAAGTGTCTTAGCCATGAAGAGGTGTAAAATGGTGGATCCGAGTATAGCGGTCCCGAAATGGGGAGTTAGGAGTTATACCTGACATGCCCGTGTGCTAGAAAGTCACCATCCAAGATCATCCAAGATCTCGCTACCTACAAAAATGAAAAAAAGGGGACTCAAGTGCAGATAGATAAAATAAATTGAGAAATAAGGCTAAATTGATATGAAAAGAGGATTTACCATCTACGTGAGGTTTATAACTTACCTCTGTCGACGCTCCGACCTTGCGAAAGACAATCAAAATCAAATTAAGAGGGTTATTTATATAAAACGAAGTCATTTTACTATTCATTTGCACGGATTGATTTGATATTTTTGAGCTCTGGGACCCATGATGACTGTTTTTGACGAGAGTATAGTCAAAACGTTCGTGGTGAGATAGCGATCATGCCTCCGAGAGTGGAACATCGACCGAAAAGTCTCAGGTTAGTTCTTCTCGATTTATTGTTTTTAAACCTAAAATGTGGAAATGATGAAATCTTTGTCTTGGGGGTCATTTTTGAAAATATTAGTTTTAAATGTGTCTCTAGGGGGCACCCATAGGGTAGGCTTCTTTTTTAGTTAAAATGGTGTATTTGTTTGTTTTGGGTATTTTTAGGGTATACGACTTGTTTGAGTTTGCGGACAGAAAGCCGCCACTGTGCGGGCGGCGATTATGGGACCGCCACCTAAGAAGGTAATGGTTACTGAACCGTCGCTCTGCACATGGTGTGGCGGTCCATGTGAAAAGCTAAAATAAAGCTTTCTTTTATTTATTTTTGCACTTTTAGCATTTTTACATGTTTTTAATAGTCTTTCCAACTGGATTTTAGTACTTACTCCTTTTTTGTGTTTTTGGGTGTATGTAGAAGAAGGAGGAGTATATTAGATGGAGCCGGGAGAGGGAGTGTGATTGGCTCCCAGCAGTGTTAGAGGCACTCTCTCACAGAGTGAGATACCCTTCAGAGGGTTGGCATTTGGAGGATTGCGCAAGTCCCTCACGTTGCGCTGCTAGTCACATCTTATGTATGTGACTTATTTTCTTACTAGGATGCGGATCGAAACACCTTTCGATTGCAGGCGATTAGGGTGAGTGGTCCATCACCTTGGAGGATGTTTACCGTATATTGGGGTTTCGATCCTTGGGCAACATTGTCTCTTAAGATAGCGATATCAAGATCACGGGTGGTTCAGTGGGCCACCTACATGGGAGATGCGGTTGTATCGATTGGATCGAAGAAGGGTGAGAGGATCCGCTTTATCATTGAGTCGACATTCCCGTGCTCATGAAGGCCATCATGGGCATCCTTACCTTGAGGCCCGGTTGGGGACAAGGAGGGGACACCCTCTTATATTGTTGGGCCCCATTATTACACAGTTGAGGGCCATGGACGTGTCTACACTTGGGAGCGAGATATTCTCGAGACTACCTACCATGATTTATACAGGGGTAGTCGATTACAGGACGATCACCGAGCCACCCAACTCTTGTCATGAATTAGGTGTATGAGCCACCCCACCAACCAAAGTGGCCTCTTTAACCACTTTGCGAGACATGGAGGCCACTCCTTATCAGGCCATGATAGGGGTATGGGGAGAGGAGATTGTTATATTGATTGCTTGTCAAACTACCAGCCAGTTGATAGAAAGGGCAGGGAAGTTGGAGATCCACCCTTTTGATAGAGTACCGCGGCAGCCTCGGCCTCCCCTATAGTGACATGCTTCCTCCAGTGAGGCCGGTGTATAGATCTATCTATGAGGCTTGGGGAGGTCCAGAGGTCGAGGTTTGACTATTGTTACCCCCGGCGTTCTCCTATTGTCAGGCCGGGAGGGTGGCACGTGCTCGAGGAGAGTTGGTGCTCCTCGGCACCCTTACTTGGATTGTCACCGGTCCCCGCCCATAGCGGTGATGAGCCCATTGATGTGGACTCCGATTCGAGGAGTTCACAGGGGGAGAGATAGAGGAGGAGACAGAGGAGATGGAGATTAGTGAGATGGGTGGGGAGATGATAGTGATCCCAGTGGCATGACACTCAAGAGATCTTACGGGCCGAGAGGGTGGAGTGGAGCGCAGAGAGGGTGACTCTGGTCTTAGAGGAGTTGCTCTCTCAAGACCTAGGTGGAGATGGCGAGTCCATTGCAAGCCATCACATTGCACCAGATGTCAGAGAGGGACACCAGTCATTGGCGACGTCAATGGTAGACGTGGATACTAGAGATCCTTCTTGGAGGCCCGAGATCTGAGTGAGTTGTCACTCTTCTCTTGACATTGTTTTAGTTAGAATTGTCTTAGTTTGTTATTCCTTTTTGTTTTGTTTACTCTTGGTTTTATCTTTTGATCATTTTCTAACTTGTTTCTCTTTTTTACTTGCAACGACTTCTGATGAGTGGCGAGACTTGATTCACCGAGTATGCACCGATACCTTGCTTCTCCCCTTGGAGAAGACCTGTGCTGAGCTTTCCATGGATGTGTGGGAGCTTTCAGCAGCTGGTAGGCATACCGATGTTTTTGCCTCTATCTAGCATGCGGCAAAGATCATGACTTCTCTCCATGCCGAGGTAGTCGGATATAGGACGACCAAGCGCTTGATGAGGAGGAGTCATTCTCATAGCGAGATGGTAGCTACTAGTCGTGACTGCAGAGCCCTCAGTGCATTCGGAGTGCCGGCGTAGCCAAAGTCCTAGGCGTGGTCGTGCACCCTCTGAGGGATCCCATAGGGATTGAGAGACCATTTTTGTAGCATTTTGTTAGATATCTATATGAGTGCTTTTGTACTTTTCGGGCTCATTGAGCGTTTTGACCATGCCTAGTGCATGATGGCATTGTATATGAAACTTGATTTATATATATATATATCTTTTTGGATCCAGACTCTTGGTGCCTAGAATTTTGTGACTCATTTCCACATGTGTACTTAGATGTTTTTAGAATACTTGTTTTCATGTTTTTCAGAATGTATGCAATGGATGACAAATGATAACAAATGTTTTACTTTGTATGTTTTTGTAATGTTGATATGAGATGATACAAACATATGGTAGCTTTGAACTTCCGACCTCTTTGGGAAATATTTGTAATTTCTTCTTACGTTGGCAAAATGTGATGAATGTAAAGTGATAAAGAGATGAACTTGCCCCAATCCCAATTCCACGCAACTAGTAAGATGCGAGGGCTCAACACCAAGAGTTAGGAAGGGCACAAGTTGTATGAGTTTGACTAAATGGAAAGATGAGAGACAAACAAACTAGTAACAAAAACCAAACATAGACCTACACACCTACCCTACTCAGAGCTACCACCAAGCTTAGAAGGCCACTTACTTTCCAGTTTATCTAGACTTAGATTCATAAATGGCAACTTGGTTGACAAAATCTGGTTTTGAGGATTTGATCTCTTTGGAATTTGGACATTTGTTTTCTTTTAATAGAATTTGATTCATGTTTTTAGCATACCAAGATTTGTTAATTTGTGTGACTCGGACCCCCACCTTGCCTCATGCTACTAGTAAGAAGCATGGGTTTGTCACCAAAGGCAAGATATAGGCGAGTAAGGGCACTCCTTTCCTTTCCCAACCTCACACCACCAGTAAGAGATGTGGGCTTATCATCGAAGGTTGATGGGTCAAAGAAGTGTGTAAAATAAAATATTCTATTTGCTTGGTGCTTTTGATTTCATTTGATTTTGACATTTCTGATCTATGACTTTGGGATATCCTTTCTTTCAAAGAGATTTTAAGAGGGATAGATGTGACACCAAGAAGCTTCCAGAACAGACCGTAGGAAAGGACAACTCCACCTAGTAGAAAGAACGAGCAAAACCAAGTATGCGGGCCTCAATATGATTTTCATCAATACTTGTATGTCAAACTTGATGAGAAGATTTGAAAATACTTGACGATGTTTGAAGAGATGTGATTTGAATGCTTTTGCCAATACTTTCATAAATTTGTAGCAGATTGCTTAAGAGTAAGCTCTTGGACTACCATTTTTACGAAATGAGTGGACAGAATGAAACAACTAAATGACTAATGTAATGTAGGTAGCTATAATTTACAAGTGGTGATTTTGATGTTTTATGCGTAAAACCGTTTAAGCTGCAAAGAATTGACAGTTTCACTAAATTCCTCACCTTCTAGTGTGCACAAAAGATACGCACCATTTCTGTAGTTCTTCATGACTCGGTATGGGCCCAACCATTTGGGACGAAACTTTCTTCCTTCGCCGGTTTTCTTATCAATCCAATTTGTCTAGTCTTAGAACTAGATCTCCTTCATATATTTCTCGCTCATTGACTTTTTGTTGCCTTTGCACACCGACATCGGCATAGGGATCTGCCTTTGCTCGGCGTTGCTTTGAACTCATCAAGGCTTTCCGGTTGAGAGAGGTGTGCCTCCTATAAGCTTCTTCATCCGAATCCCTTGTAATGAGATGTGGAGACTGGGTATTTCAACCTCAAGCGGGAGAACTACTTACGCTCCAAATACCAAATGAGAAAGGAGTTGCTCTGTTGGTGTTCTTATTGAGGTTCGATGGGCCCACAAGGCGGATATAGTTTTAAATGCCAATCTCGTTTGTTCTCCTTGACCATTTCGAGGAGAATAACTTTTAACATTTTGTTTGTCACTTCGGCTGGCCATTGGCTTTAGGGTAGTAAAGAGAGGTGTGTGATGGTTTATCTTGAACTTGCTTTACATAACTCACGGACTTCATCATTTTTAAAGGATGTGCCATTATACGAGATAATGACTTGTAGGACACCATACCTATAGATAATTTGGTTCGAGAATGAATTTTCCAATTCTTGAACTGTACGGTGGTGAGAGGCATGACCTCCACCCATTTGGTAAAATATTCCGTGGTTGTAATTATAAAGTTATGGCCATCGGTTGATGAGGGAGAGAATTTCCCTATCAAGTCTAGAACCCACGTGGAGAAGGGCCATGAGGTCATTATTGGTTGCGGGGATTATGTTGGCATGTGAATCTCGTGAGAGAATTATTGGCATTTGTGGCACTTACATACAAATTCTCTTTGTGTCATGCTCGAGAGTGGGCCAAAAATAGCCCATCTGATGTATTTTTTGAGTGGTGGCATGACCACCGAAGTGGCCTCCACATATCACACTGTGAGATTCATGAAGAATCTTCTTGGATTCTTCTATGTCGACACATCTTAGAAGCATGTCGTCGAAGGCTTTACGATAGAGTACCTATTCTAAGACAACATATTTAGCGGTAATAATGCGTGACCGCCTTCTTTGTTGTGATGTGGCACCTTCCGGGTATGTGTGGTCTATGATGAAATTAATGATATCAATATACCAGGGACATGTAGAGATGGGAGGCCTAGTTTCGATGAAATATATACACTCATTAGGAAAGTCCAGATTTACCAGATCACCTCCATCTAGTGGATTGTCAGCTAGCCAATTTGCAATGATTTGTCCCTTAATGGATTTTTGGTTTACGAATGTCAACTTGAATTCGCCCATTAAGGTTATGAAATGTCCAGCCTTTTTAGATAAAGACCCTTGCGTGAGAAACGTTCGTAAATGATCTGTCTTTACAATGACCCTCATTTCTTGGTTTAACATGTAATGTCTTAAACATTTTGTTGCAAAGACTATGGCAAGGCATTCTCTCTCTACCTATGTGTAGTGTGTTTCATAATCAAGCAATATTTGGCTAATGAAATAGACCGCATGTTCCCATTTATCATTGTCTTCTTGAGCCAGCATGCAGGCGAGCGAGACATGGGTGGCTCGTGAGTATAGGATCAAAGGGTGGTTTGGCTTGGGAGGCATTAGCATGGGTGGAGACAACAAGAAGTGTTTAACTGCTTCGAAGGCCTCATTGCATTCTTCAGTCCAATCAATGTTATAATATTTCTTTAATAGATTGTTGATTGGATGAATGGCAAAACTTAGATCTGGGATGAACCTGTGGATTACCTCGAGTTTCCCAAGAAATGACATGATTCCAGACTTGTCCGATGATGGGATCATTTCGAGAACAACCCGTATTTTGGCTGGATCAACATCAATCCCTCGTGAAGATATAATGTAGCCCGAGTTTGCCTCCTGTCACACCAAACATGCACTTCTCTGGATTTAATGTGACACCATATTCAAGTCACGTAAAAGTAAAGTAAATTCCACCTTATGGCGGGGAATGTTGCGCATTTAATTCAATTTCAACTTTTTCTTCTAATTGTGAGAGGATGATATGGAGCACTTCGGATGATCACAGTGTTTCTTGGCCTTGGCTAACAAGTCATCCACATATGATTCCATAATTTTATGGATAAGATCATGGAATATATATTTCATTTCCCACTGATACGTAGCGTCGGCGTTCTTAAGACCAAATGGCATGACATCGTAGCAATAAGTTCCCTAGGGAGTTATGAATGTAGTTTTGGCTTGATCTTGTTCAAATATTTTAATTTGATTATACCCTGAGAACCCATCCACGAGGGACAACAGTTCAAATCCAATTGTTGCATCAATGATAACATCGATGGATGGTAATGGGAAGTCATCCTTGGGACAAACTTTGTTAGTATCCCAAAAATATATACAAATTTGTATCTTCCCATTCTTTTTTAGGACAGGGACGATATTAGATACCCATTGTGAATAGTCAACGAGCTTGATGAATCCCACTTGGAGAAGCTTTATTACTTCCTTTTTACCATGAGAGCCACTTTTGGCTTCATTGGTCTTGACTTCTGTTTGATTGGTTTTGCATCTGGTTTAGTGACAAGATTATGCATCGTGACATGTGGTGCAATTCCTGTCATTTCTTTGTAGGTAAATGTGAAAGCCTTTTGATGTTCTTTGAGGATTTGGGTGTGTATTTCTATCTCCTCCGGAGTTAATGAGGATCCCAACTTCAAAAATTTGGTTCTTCCTCCATTCTAATTTTTACGTCGACGGTTTCTTCTATTAAAGAAGCGCTTACCTTCTTCAAATTCGGGTGGGGCTGGAGGTACTTCCAAACTTTCTCTCTGTCTTATCTCGTAGATATCAAGATCCTTCATGGAGGATACTCTACCATGGAATTTCCAAAATAAGAAGAGGAATGTGGTATTAGGGAAAGATCAACTATACGGTGAGCAAGGTGTAGCTCCGCATAGGCGTTTAGATATTCGAGAGTGACTCTATCATCGTTAAAGTGATCCATGATAGAAAAATCATCCTCAGCTTCTCCATGAGTCAGGAGTGAGTTTGTTGATATTTTACACACTAATGGTTCAGTATGAAGTGATACTGTGAAATTTGTATCTTCCAACTCGTTGTTTGGAGTGAAACGGGAAGTTGAGGTTGCTATCGAGTCTTTGAGAAGTTTCTTCTCTCGTGGGATTGCTTCAATTCATATGAATTTAAACCCCTTGCTTAGATCTAATATTGTTGTTTTATAGAGTTGTAAATGCTCAGATCTAGTTTCATATACCTCAGAGACTTGGTTTGCAACTAGTTACGAGTCTTCTAGTACCCTAATGCTGTCGACACCCATTCTTTTAGCTAGAATGAGGCCAAGGAGGAGAGCTTCGTACTCAGCCCCGTTATTTGTACATTCAAAATTTAATTTAAAGGTGAGAGGTAGGATCTTTCTCTCAGGTGAAGTAAAGATCACTCCCGCCCCATATCCAAAGCGACATCTAGCTCCATCGAAGTGGAGAGTCCAATACTTGTTTGGAAAAATGGATGTTGGGATATCTGTCATATCTATTTCTTTTGCTTTGGTTACCTCTACCATAAAAACTTCGTCTGATGGAAGAGAAGCAATTCCCAGGGTGTGTCCCATACCCATGGAATCAAATGGTAGGAGAATAGGTAAGTATTTCTCCAACAACTCGACAATTTTTGCGGTAGTCCCTAGTGACACCATTTTTATAACATTGGTCTCATTTTTGAGTCTGGAATGTCCTCAGCTGGATTTGTAACTTCTAACTCTATGGTGGGTATCAACTTTTCTTTTGGTTTTGAATTAGTTGGTTTGACAAGTTGATTTGTTGGGAGTTCAAACTCGGAGTGAACACTTGGTCTTTTCTTCAAATCAGCTAGGTGTATATCGAAGGGTTTTGGGTCACCTTGTGCCACAAATATTTTCCCTAAGTGTAGAAATCTTATTTCTTGGAATAGTGTGGAAGGGATTGCCTTCATGCGGTGTATTCATGGCCGACCAAGGATCATATTATAATTAGTTTCCCGATCTATAATATAAAACTTGGTGAGGACGGTCTTTGGGTCCTAAAGTGACCGGTAAAACTATGGTTCTAATCGAAGTGTCTTTGAGGCTATCATAACCTCTTAGTGTATTTCGCGTCGTGGAACAATTTGTCTCTCCATATCCTAACTTTTGAAGAAAAGTGAAGGGAACTATATTAACCGCTGCCCCATCATCAACCATTGCACGTTTAACATAATTATTGTAGATCCAAACTTGTAAATGTAAATTTGGGTCGCCTCTTCATGCAATTTCATCGTTTGTTGGCATTTTGCTTATATCAAATATAAATTTCGTGTCCCTATCTGGCTGCCCCTTGGTGGATAAACGTCAAGTCTACATGGTTTACTGCATTTCCAGGAGGAGGAGTGATGTTGATTAAATGACCAAGGCCTAATACTTCTAAGAGGGCAGCTACGTAGGCGGGAGAGTTCTTTAACAAATCCAAAAGGAGATGTGAGAGAAGGTTTTAGTTAAATCATTAATTAAATCATAGGTGCTTATGGGTTTTACCAACGTTTGTTGACAGTTGTCTAGTTCCAATGGATAACTTGGAGTAGGTTGAGAAGAATAATCCCGTGTTCTTATTATGGTTTCCATGGGTAGCTCGGTGTCTAACTCTACCAAACCAACTATCTTGGTTTGGGGTTAAGTTCCTAGTTGGGGTGCGACTGGTGGATTTAATGAAGTTGAAGCTTCATGATCATTATTTCCTGTTATAACACCCTTGTTTGTTCCATTAGGATCTAGCTTGTTATTGTTAGAATGGTTTGGGAGCGGATCATTAAAGATCTTGAGGGGTGCATTTTTAGGGGAAACTACCCCTGCATAAGTGTTTGGCATGGGTACTACAAAATTTGCTAAAAATATATCTATAAAGAGTTACTTTTAATCTTCTGACAAATGCTTCATGAATTTATTGTATTCACGACAAGTCCTAGTATCGTGGCCTTGAATCTTGTGGAAGCCACAATATAAATTGCGATTATAATTTCGAGGCTGTTGATTTATAGTCTATTGTGGCCCAAACTTCTGATAAGGTTGTTGGTTGTTAGAGCTAAAATTTTGAGGCTGTTGCCTTTGGTTTTGACTCTAATATCTAGCTAGGTTTTGATTTGGACTTTGTGTTTGGATTTGTCATCGTTGTTGTTGTTGTTGTTGCCATGGCGGACGATTAAAATCCACCGTGTTGATTGTTGGAGTAAAATTGTTATTTCGTTGATTATTAGCAGGTGGCAAAATGTTTACAATGTTTGCCCTTTTAACTTGGTCAGTTACTCCATCTGTTGTAACTCCACGGTTCTTGTTAAGGATATTAGGTCCTTGATTAGCGTTCCCGGCATTGGGATAGGCCGCGGTATTTTGATTGGGAGTGGTTAATTTCCCATTCGTCCCATATGTCTTACAACCACTATCTATCGCTGCTTGGCCGATTCAGAGAGCACTCTCGAGTAATTCATCGTAAGTTCTTAGTGGGAACTTTTGGACTTCTTCCTTTATCTCTCTATTGAGAGAATTAAGGAATAAATCACATAGTTCCATTTGATTCATGTTTGGAGCACTTGCTGATGAGTAGAGAACCATACGCCATCTTTGAATAAAATGAGCAGCGGATTCATTATGTTCTTGTTTGATATGCAAGAACTCCCCAATTCCCGTTCTTAACAATTTGTTCATGTCAAAAGCTTTGATGAATTCTGATACGAGTTGTTTAAATGAGTGCATCGAAGCTTCGGTATTCGGTAATACCGATCAAGGGCAATACTTTCTAAGGTCTTAGGGAATATTTTAGCAATAAAGCCGTCCCAAGGGAGTAATTCTCGTATGGCTATGACATAGGCCTTAATGTGTGCATTTGGGTCCCCTTCCCCTTCGTATTTGGTAAATCGGGAGAGGTCTTGGAAGCATAACACTTCATTTGGTGAAGTCTAGGGGCTCTTTTAAATATTTAGAATAAGACCCTACTATGTAGGCCTCGACCATTAATGGGGCTTGCTCTGAGGGGGTTGAGGTGGAATGGGTTGTTGATATGGCATAACATATGCGTTTGTAGGGACATAAGGGAATCCCTGTGGTTGAACGAACATCCCAGGAGAAGAGAACATGTCTCCTTGTGGTGATTTTGACTAAATGTTTAAGTAAGGAGGAACATAGTTCTGGCACGGGTTGTTTGGTGCCAAGCCGGGAGGTGTCATATTTTCAACTGGAGCGGTGTTTGAAAATGCGGCCCTAGTTGGTGTTTGTTGTGGGTAACTATAAGGATTTTGAGGAGGCATGCCTAATGTGCCTGTTCTTGTAAGGAGGTCGACTTGACTGGGATGATGCGGAGGGTTGGGGATTCCTGCTTTCCCAAAGTATGAATTTTGGTTTGCTTGAGCAAGTTCCAACCCTCTAACCTTTTCAACTAAGGCTGAAATGACCTCCATTGGTGAAGACATAGTGCTTTGCCTTAAGGGCGTTTATTGTATAGCTTGAGGTTGTAAAGGGGTATGATACCTTGCTATGAATTGATCGTTACCCTGTCAAGCCTCACCGAGGGTATTTCCCATAGGTGGAGGAATGGGGGTGTTTTCTTGGAATAGGGTATCAGATTGTATTTGTAAACTCCCTATAGGTGGATACATATTTTGGAAGCGTTGTTCGCTTTTAGCGAAGTGTGCTAAGTACTCCTCATCCAAAAAGGGGAGTGGATCTAGCGTCTCTCGATCGTAGTCCGACAAGACTGAGGAGATGAAGCGGATTCTCCAGTAAACATCATATTTTTAGAGCCTGAGGGCTCTAGCTATTGTGTTTGTGCAAGTTGATCAAACTCCTCAATTTGGAATGAAGAACTTGAGCTAGTTCTTTGAGGGGGAGTTTGTGACGACAAGTAATTACTTGAATAGTTATCAGCCCATGCAGAAAGTGAGGGCAATGGTTGTCTATTTGTTTGACTGTAGTTGACTTTGAGACCTGAGAGAGGTCTACCATATGCATCGTATCTCGACATATTCGGGGGGTATATGAATACCCGCAGAATAATGGGAAAGAGTGAAAGTGGATGGAAGAAATGAAAACAGAAAGAGGAATATTAGTTTGTTTCACGTCGGGTTCACCAATTTTGTATGATGGAAAAGTGACATGCAAGCATGGGAATCTACAAGTACCTCTTCCTCATACCCGACCTCCCAAGGTCATGCTAAGATAGCCGGTGGTTTGTAATGCGGGTGACTTAGATAAAACCACAGTGAGATTATGGCCAGTTTTCAATGATAGAAAAGCTACAGGCGAGGATGAGAATCGGCAAGTAACTTTCCTATAGCTAACTATAGGAGGATCAGTGACTAAGATCTGGTAGTGTGATCTCCTGATAGCTAAATGAAAAAGGGGAGATTTAGAGGCTATGAACGGGTAGCATAAATTCCCTAGTGGTTTATCCTCCTAACTAAGATCTAAGTGTTAATCTAGTTTTAAAGTCTCCGAATTAAGGTAAACTGAAAATAGCAATTTATACTCTTTGCAAAAAAGGAAACTATTCTAAACAAAATATATGATTGAAACATTATAATTACAAGCAACAATTAAACTACCTTTATACTAAAACTAAACAAGCAAGATAACCCGGTGTGGTTATTCACCTATGCAAATGTGTGAATCTAGATGAAAGACAGACTAATTAACTTAATTGAAAACCTTCAATCTTACCTCAGAAGTGAGGAACAAATCATAGCTTCTCAGAAACTATCATTCCCCATAGCTTCCCAGCAATATTGAAAGTGAGCTTTACTGAAATAAAATGATTCACTACTCTATTTGATACGTTGTAACTAGAACTTTGATAGCTCAAACCTGGCGTTTACAGAACAATGGTAAATCTAGTTGTGTGTGATTTCGTCCCCTCAGTGTGATCTCCTTGTTCCTTTGTGTTCTCGTGAATCCAGAAAGCATGTATATGATAGTATCAACAGAAGATGGTATTCAAACAATGGCAGCTTTGGATATAGACCGAATACAATGTGAGTAGGAGAGGGATAGCGCAAGTGAACAGAGCTTGACTATGCAATTCCTAGCAGGATTTATTGCGGGAATACAACACAAGTGCACCGAGAGTTTTAGAATCTATCCTTGTGACAAAACAAAACCTGCAACTTTAATGGATTCTAGTCTAGAAATGAAGCTATTCTATGCTAAACTGATTGTATGGAGCAGCAATGGAACAAGACTGAAACAAGAAGATTGAATGACTTCTAAACAACAAAGGAAAACTAATAATTGATGCAAAACATGAAGCTAGTAGAATTCTAAGCAAGAAATTGAAAGACTAAATAAGAGAATTGAGAAGATGAGGGGCCATTTGCTTGAAAACAAGTTGGCTATTTATAACCAATGCATTTACCAGAGGGTAACTCCCATTTGAACTCTTTTACTATAAACAAAGGAAAACACTATTCACAGGGAGCCGAAAACATTAATGCAAGCCAAAGTGGTTGAAGAAAGTGTGTAAATTTGAAGATTTACGTTTGATGCGATCGTCGAAGAATCTGGAAAATGTGAACAAAACCATTGCCACATGCGGGAGGTGGTAGTTCTGACACCGCCGCCTGTCACGGTGGCGATCACGGGACCGCCACCCAGCGGGGTGGAAATTTCATTCAAGCCTAAAATGCAAGAAAACAAGGGGGCAAAGGGAAAAACAAAGCATACAGAGGCTGAGCGGGGCATGCGAGATACAAATGTATACTTGGCGAGCCTTTCTGGATTTCGAACACCTTGCAAGGAGACCTGTATCATCATTGGGTCATGTGTAGCATCGTTCTGGTGGTGTAATACCCTATAATTTCGGGTACGTACACACACCTCAGGAGAAATCCATTCATGTCCTTCTTGAACAAGATTCCATCAATGAGAACATACAAAATGGATTGGAGTCTAAAGTATCTTCTTTTGCTTTGCTCAATCCTTGAAGGCATAAACTGTTTGAAGGAAATTGATCATGTCCTAAGTCTAACAAGGAGTGAGTATACCATTAGCTGCTTGTTCTTGATCATCTTAGAACACTAGAACAACTCATTTTTCATCCTTTGACTCAACATGCTGATTAAAATCCAGCTACTTGCACAAACCTTTCCCATGGACTAAGTTGGTTACCTTGATCTCTATATCATACTCCATGACATGGGTAATCTAACCAACCCTTTTCTCATTCAAGTCCTTAATGAGCATAAAGTATTTCACTCGACATGAGACACTAAGAATCGCATTTTTTTGTTTGAAACCAAGTTTCTAAAATTCTTTAAACTCCTTATAAATGTGAGGACATGCTTCTTAATGAAAGAGTAACTTACTTCAAAATATTTGAGGCTTTGATTGAAAAAAACAACAGGAGTTGCTTGGATCCTTCCTTCTTTAGCTACACATCAAAATGACAGAGATTGTGTTTGAACCACCAAAGGCACAAAGGATGAAATCCTTGGATAAGTCCGGTTAATGAGAGTCGGAGCTTGAGACATGGCTTGCTTGATAGCCTCAAAACTCTCTTTTCCCTCCACTTTGTCCACTTGAATGCAAGGTTATTCTTGAGCATCATTATTAATGGCTTAACAAGAGTGAAAAAATCAGGCAAAAACCTTATGAAAAGTTGATTCTCCCTAAGAAGCTTTGGAGAGCTCTCTTATGACTTGGTAATGGTAGTGCAAGGATAACTTCAACTCTTTCTGGATCAATCATCAAGCCTTCTTTAGACACAATGTGACCTAAAAGCTTGCCTTCATGAGCTAGGAATATATATTTCTTCAAATTTAGAGAAACTCCAAACTACCTACATCTATCGAATACTTGCCTGAGATGAGAGAGGTGATCAACTGTGTTCCTGGAAAATACGATTATGTCATCAAGATACATAAGAACCATTTTTTTAATCAGCTCCTTGAACACCATGTCCATGGCTCTCTAGAACATAGCTTCGGCATTTGACAGACCAAATGACATCTTCCAAGAAGCATATGTGCCCCATTATGTGGTGAAGGTTGTTTTGAACTGGTCCTCCTCCTTCATCATGATTTGATTGTACCTTGAGTAACCATCTAGTAATGAAAATGTCTTTGAACTAGCTATTGCTTACAATATTTGTTCCATGGAAGGAAGTGGATAATGCTCCTTGAGAGAAGCTCTATTCAAGTCTCTGAAATCCACACACAATATGATTTCCCCATTTCTTTTTCTAACGGCACCAAATTTGCAACCCATGATGAGTGCTTGATTGGGAAAATGATGCTTGCTTCGATTAGCTTATTCAATTCCTTCTTCATGAGGGGCTCAATATTAGGGTTAACTGGCCTTTGTTTTTTCCTGGTGGGTTTAGATTTTGGATCCAACTCAATAGTATGTTGTGCTAAAATTGGATCATATCCTCTCACTTTTTCATAACTCAAAGAAAAGATATCTAAAAACCCTTGAAAAAGTTGTATGAAATTAGATTTTTCTTGGTGGGTACTTACTTTGCCAATTTGGAGTACTTTACCCTCTCTAACTAAAATGGGCTCAATCTTCTCCCTTGACCTGAATATTTTATCTCCCCTTCTGGAACTAGTCATTAGGATTAAAGATTGACTCTAGAGTTACCAAACCTTTTGGGAGTTTTTTTGTTCTCAGCTAGACTACTTGATCCCCATATTGCCTTTCCAATTTGTCTTGATTTCTTGAAGAGAACTCAACTTCTTCCTAAAGGAAATTGATGATTTGTTGATCACTTTCAAACACTTTCCAACTTGTGTTATTGTCTGGAACAACTGGCCTCACTACCACTTTGATATGAGACTGTGTTTGATCTTTCTTGATGCTCTCGGCAATGTCAAATGTTGCTCCAATTGTTGCAAGCTTGTCCACAACTTCATTCTTCTTCCTTGGTATGAAATCGATGTTAAATGCCTCAAAGTCCTCTATGAGATCCCATACCCGATGTTTGTAGCTCTTTGAGAGATCATTATTAGCAATATTTAGCCCTTTAATTTGATTTACAATCAGCTCATGTCTCCAAAAACTTACAAATTCTTGATACCTCTTTTCCTTGCCAAGTGTAGTCCATGGATCAATGCTTCATACACAATTGTGTTATTAGAACAATTGAACTGAAACCTGAAGGTTGAGTAATATTTGCTACCTTTAGGAGATATAAGCATTTCTCATCCTCTTGCACCTTGTTTTCTCCTTGAGCCGTCAAAGAACCACCGCCAGGACTTAATTGTCATCCTCATCATTTGGTTTGGCGATCTTTGAAGAGGTGGATTTTCCTCGTGTAGACAATAAATGCCCAATTCAACTTCCTCCATCTCTTTATATGGATCATAGGCATGTCTCTTGTGACCCATTCATCAAGTGTCAAATCGAGATGCCTCTAACCTTATTTTACGCTTCTGTGTTCTTGAACAATCTTCTTGGTCGAAGATGGTGCAATTGACATTGATTGGACTTGGCATGTAAGGCTCAATGTGATAATTTGCAATTGGCTCAGATATGATTGTAGCTTTAGCTCCATACCTTGTTCTGAAGAGCATGTGGGACCAATCAACTGATAGGTACTGCCAATTTTAGCTGTGAAGTCCTTGACAAGCACAAAGCAAAGAGTGGTGGTAGGTCAATCACTGATATGTCTTATTGGATTATGATATTTGGGCATGCATGTAGTGTTAAATTTAGATCCTTGATGACCCCAACCATTCCCACTACTTTCCCATCTAATTATAGCACTCCTTTGGAGACATGTTCATATTTAAGATCCATCTGGTCTGCTATTTGCTTAGGCATCACCGAGCTACTTGCCCTTGAATCAATCATGCAGTTGTGTACTAGGTTGTTCCCAATGATCAAAGATACATAGAATGGATGAGGTTTCATGTTTCTACCTGATTGACCTCCCTCTTTTTGCATTGCATTAGTGAGCACCTTTTCCTGATCTTTGGATGACTCATTAGATACGGTCAAATTGGCCATGGTTGCCTGCAATAAATCTCTTTGTCTTGGAATTGTCAAGGATTCCCACATAGAGATGCTTACATTTGTCTTCTTTATTTGTTCAATAATGTTGAATGGAAACGGGCTATCCTTTTGCTACCCTTTTCCTGATACAAGTGGTGCCTTGGGCTGATTCTGTGAGTACAGGACTGCACTTGAGATACTGATTCCTTGAAGTGTGATGGAAGGCTTAGAAACATTTGAATTTGATGATTTCCCCTCTTCAATGGCTCTCTTTTTGGATCTTGTGTTTCTTTGCTACACCACGAGAAAGAGGTTGATTAATACCGCAAAATCCTCACTTGCCAATTCACTAGTGAAATGTCATCATGGGGTGCCTCTTGTGTATTTTCTTGCTGCTGATTTTCTTCTTCATTTACTTCTTAGGAAACACCAACACTTTGTACCATTAAGGCCTGATTTAGCAATCCATTGAAACATGTTGCTGATTATGGGGTTATCCACAAGGGAAACACCATTCATATTCTTGTGCAAGGTTATTCTAAATTGGAACCAAGGCTCTAGATGTTGATGTTGCATTAGGATTATATGGTTGAAATGGCCTAATGTGAAGGGGTTGTCCTTGATTCTAGTTTTCACTTGAGCATAAGGTCTATTAGACGAGTATGAGGGCTTATTGGGTTGGTATTGAGGTTGGTAGGGTCTGAAATTTTGAGCTTGCTACCTCTTGATGGTCACCAACTCATTCCCTAGATTTGTAATTGTTTCATGACCTCTTGGAGTTTAGTTGAAGTGCTAGAAGAGGTGGAAGCTTCACTGGAACTTTGATTTCTGGGAGTTGAAATAAGGGCTACCTCGGGTGTTTAGCTAGAACTAGGATTTCCCATTTCTAGATAAATAGACATAGGTGGCCTAGGAGCAAGTTTATTAACTTGAATTAGGAAATTCTCAGTTCTAATGGCTATGGCATAGGCTTCAGGTAAATTTATCCCTCCCATAGATTGTATCATTACAAATATATTAGAATTGAGAGCTTTTAGGAAATAGAGAAATGCACCTTGACCATTGGTCTCATGGAAATTGGAATCATGTCCCATGTTCTTTGGAATCTAAAGTTAAAATCAACCATCTATTCATTTGGAGCCCTCTTGATTGTGGTCAATTGCTCCAAAAGAGATAAATTATCTACTATTTCCTGAATTGTTCAAAGTCCCAAGCATAGTTCATTCCAGTTATTGATTGATCCAATTGTTAAGCTTCTGAACCATTGCAAAGCTTTCCCTCTAAGAGAATAAGCAAGGAGTTTTACTACCACATCCATATTAGTAATCTTATGTATGGCACAAACATTTGCAATGTCCTAGATATGATCAATTGGGGTTGTGTGATTCTCTCTAGTGAAATAAAGAATGCTCTTTAATGCTACCATTGGAATCGATTCTTTACATCGAGGGTAAGTGGACTGCTACCCGTGAAGTTAACAAATGGATTTGGTGGTGGTTGAGCCATTCTAATTGGTCTAAGAACTCTAGTGGATTGTAGAAATGGCCTACCCCTGGGTGAGGTGTTGAAAGAGTCATGTTTGGTGTGGATGGAGATCTTTGAACTTGTCTTCCTCTTCTTCCTTTGCTTGGAGATAACTGCAAATATTCAAATATCCCTTCTTCTCTTGTCCTAAACCTGGTTTGAATCCTTCTCATGAAATTGAACCACCCATACTATTGAATCCAATTGATTTTCTGCTTGAGTCGCCAGATGTGTTGATGTAGAGCCTCCAAAGGCTAGAATTTTACCAAGATACACATCCAATCTTGATAGAATTGACTTTTGGTCCCACCAGTGCGTGCTAGAATTGTTATCACTAAATTATAACACCCTCTTATTTGCTAGCATGTGTGTGTATGTGTGAGCTATTAATATAATTGGGTAACATGGAATTATCTCAAGGTGTGAGACCTTGTAATTTGAGATAGTTCTCCAGAGAAGGTTTGTTCCTCTTCCTAAACCAATGCTACAACTACTCATAAATGCTAGAAACACACTTATCTAATCCTATCATATGATTCTAATAGACAAGGAGACATGGAATGCACGAAAATGAGAAAATCCTACACTAAGGAGGTGATAACACTAAGAAAAAGGGGTGAGATACCTGTTGAGGGAGAAAATTGAAGGGAAATGCAATTGAGAGAGGCCGATAGTTTTGACGCGGCTTAAGATATGCATTCACCACCAAATCTCCATAAAACACAACAACACAAATCTGTAGATGAAAGAAACATGCACATAATAGAACAATAATAGAGAGTCAAGGAAATACAGGAAGAATGAGAAAGAGTTGAGAAAACACCACAATACATAATTTCTTGCTTTATGGAACTTACACAGTCCATTACATCTGTAAAATAGAGGAACAATATCATTATATAGGCCCATGTAAAGTCCTACAACTCAATGGGATTGAGAAACAAATTTGTAAGAGTTTCCCTATGTCCCAGAATATCTCCCTTCAAAACGAGAAGAGTTTACAATATATAGAGGAAGGTGAGAAAGAGAGAGAGAGAAAAGAGTCCCGGAATTCCCTTTTCACCCACCAACAAAGTGCATTCATTGGCTATAAAACATGATGGAGAACTTGCAAATTCCCATCCCTTGCTGTACTGTAGCTTACTTGAAAGAAAATGGGCCTCTAATGCTTCATTTAATGCATTTTCAACTGACGTGGAAGTGTTCATTTGAACTTGGGGCATTTTTGAATTTTTGGCCCAGCTACCCCCACCAAATCTCTGATTTCAAGATTTCTAAGTGAAGAGGGAAAAATCACAATTCCAACGAGTACAAGATTGTCTAATTTGGTTGAGTATTGAGGAAGATATGATCATTTTTGTGCAGGTCCCTTTTTGGGTTCATTTCAACATTTCTCGGGTTTGGGCATTAATTTTTGGTCCTATAGATGATTATTTTCCACTTTCTTCCCTATCTCATCTAATTTCAAGTTTCAATAGTTTTATGGGTGATGATTGAGAAAATACAAGTTTAGAAAATTATTTTTTATTAAAAATGTGCCAACGAGGGGGTTTGGGGAAGTGAGTTGGCCTTTGCTCCTTTGTCACCACTTTGCATTAGCTCGGCGAGCTAGCTCCAATCACCCTATCGAGTTCTCCCAACACATCATTTGTCAACTCGGCCCCGCACTAGCTGCTGATCTCATCGCGTGACCCCATGCGCAGCTCCTCCGCCTCGGCGACCGACTCTCCCAATCATCCCGCCTTTGCATCGTCTTGGGCTCCCCACCGCATCCACATCGGCTCTGCGTCCTCCAACTCGTCTCCCGGATAACTGTCATGTCCCGGCTCGGTGTTGAGGCCGTAGAGCCCTTTTGCGTCTGAAACCCCATGCAATGTGGGTATGTCGGGCCCGTGGGGGAACTCGAGTCTCGCGGGAACCCATTCCTAGTGGGCCTTAAGTGCCCGAATCAACCGATCTTGACCCCTAACGCCAATGTAATGTGGCCCCGAGCCATTCCGCGTGCACCATTGCGTCTGCATCACCTCATGTAGAGAACTCGCCTGACGCGCCCACGTTCCCCTCGAGACCTCCGGCCCGCTCTAACCTTTGCGCCGCATTGCACCGAGCTCGGCGTGCGTTTCGGCATACTGTCCGTAGGAGCTCGCACCCCACAACTTGAGTTCCATCTCGGGCCTTACGGGCCTAAACCCCGCATCGGTTTATGCTCACCTTTCGCGGTTCGCCAACTCGTCTAACTCGACCAAAACTCTGTTTCGGTGAGTGATTTTAGCTCGCCCAACAACTCTCGAGCGGCTGTTCTTGCCCCTTTAGCCAATTTTGACAAATCTCCACTTTTTTCAAATTTGATCAACCATTTTGGAAATTCCTCGAGCTAGGGGTTGAGAAAATACAGTGGGATGCCACACACTATTTTTTCAATTTTGGCCATTTTATCCATTTTCGATTGAATATGGCCCCAGGGCTGCCTCTTCACCATGGTCACCTTTGAGCTTCCGTCTTCACCGCCCTGTGTCCTGAATATGATGTTGTCCATTTTTATCAAAAGGGGAAAAATGGATAACAATTTTAACTCAACGAGGCTACATGCCTGCCAAGTGAAGTGATTGATGGTTTAGTTGTTCCATTGGGCATGAAGTCATTGTTAATAACCCGAACTAATCTAAACCCGAATTTTTTACCTCGGGGACCCTCTTGAAGCATTGCTCAGCGGGGCTAATTACCGCATTTTCCATCCCTTTTAAGAAATTATTGAAGTTTTCATGAGTGAAAAATTGTTTTGAAACTTGAAGTTTTAGCTCCTCATTTGCAAATTGAATTGAAACTGGAGCATTCACCCCTGAACTTGCCGGAACACTACTAAATGTTTGAAGTTGCTCATAGTTCCACAAGTTTTTCAACTTAACCATATCCAGTGAGTGAGAAGGAAGGATTTGTGGTTGATATTCTACTTGTAACCAAGGAGAACCTTGATAAAATTGAGGGGGGATGCCCATTGAGACTGATTTTGTGATTAAGGAGGAGGCGCTATAAGCTCAAACCATGACTAATCTAAAGAGACAAGAGAATGAGAACACCGAAATTGCCTCTGCATATGAGTTTTAGTTGTTATGCAATTGGAAATTTCTGAAATTGACAATTATTTCCTGCAATTTTGAGTTTCTTTTCACAATACACTCTCTCGAAAACATGTTGAAAACTGTATAACTAGACCATCTAGAAGCAATAGAACATGTGCAAAGCCCTTAGAGAAATAATAGAATCTAGGCCTAAAAAGAGGAGCCTCACTTTTTTCCCCCTAAACTTAAGAGGTAGCTAGAGGGGGTTGACATTTAACTACAGACTTTTTTTTGTCTCTGTGGAATAGAGGAAAGTAATAAAAATAAGATTCCTTAAAAATGCTCCAAAATTGTGTTAGCAACACCACGAAAGATCAATGGAGCTCCCTTCCATAGACACATGGACCATATCCGTAATGACCGTAGCTATTGTTTTACCAACCCCATACCCAGCGAAACATAAAAACATAGATTAGATCTTTGGCCTTCCTGCAGGTCGAGGAGGAGTGGATTTTGAGGGGGAAGGAAATGGAGAGTGAGAGGAGCAAGCATTCGAATGAGAACTCCAAAGGATGGATATGGTGGGTAGTGGCTGTGGGCATAACAGCATTTGTGGTATTGGCAGCTGTTCTCACTATACGGCATTCCAGGAAGCATTCACACCACCAGTCACCACTCCCTCCCACTCCTCCTGGGGCCATTTCTCAGAAATATGCGCAGGCCTTGAAGCTTGCATTCAACTTCTTCGATATTCAGAAAGGTTTGTTTCTTTGCTAATTCTTTCTTTCTTTTATGCTCGTAGATCTGCGCATGTTATTGGGGACTGATAATGACGTTTGATTATGCTGCATATCCAGCTGGGAAGCTCCTGCTGATAATCCCATAGCATGGAGAGGGGACTCTGCCATGTCAGATGGGCGCGATGTGGGTGCAGATCTATCAAAAGGAATGTACGATGCAGGGGATCACATTAAGTTCGGGTTGCCCATGGCTTTTACAGCCACTCTTTTGTCATGGTCTGTGTTGGAATATGGAGATCGCCTGAAGGCAGCCAATGCCAATGCCAACTCCGATGTTTTGGACGCCATAAAATGGATCACAGATTACTTAATCAATGCCCATCCTTCAACCAATGTTTTGTACGTTCAGGTTTGGTTATCTCAAACTCATTTGCTGCAATGCCGATCAAGATTTCCCAAACTTACAACAACCCATTAGAATGTTAAGGTTAAGGGTAGGACATTTAATCACAACTGCCCTACATTTTGGCCTCCCCCTGTACAATTTTTGGCATTTTGGCACTCACCCCTCCCAGCCGTGTTGATTCACTCAGACCACATGGAAGAGTACCATACAATCATACTCCTTTTCAGTACCATTCTTACGAATTTTCTCCTTTGAACTAAAAACAAGGATGGAGACTGCTGTGTTAAAATCTCAGTGCATATCTCCTCTAGAACAAGGTGGTCCATTGTTATCACAGAGCCCCAATGTTTTGAGGATGGAGATTGCTTCTTTCGCATTTTCTGTCAATTCAATTTGTACGTTTATACTAGTTTTCCTTACAAACTCAAAATTAGATCCGGTGGCTTTTGTATTAACATTGTTTGGCAGTACCGAGATATAACTGTTCGCATATCTACACGTCAGCTTGTGTGGCAAAATACTGTCATATAACTGCATTTCTATTGTAAATTCCTAACATTCACTTCTGTACTTGATAAGTAGTCACCGACTAACACTATTTCTCATGGGCTGCACCTGATATGTAATTAGTTACCATTTCCCAAGGCTGTGGTCTATTGCTTTGTGAATGCTTCTTCTCACGAGTAGTTGGTTTGCAGTTAACTTCACCATGCCGACTCTAATACCCAAACCAATGGCAATATTCCAATTATAAACTTGCTTTTAGTGCGAGGTTTTAATTTTATAATTAAATTCGGGCTACAAGGTGGTTAAGCTAACAAATGTAAATAGATATGAAAGTCGTAGTGTGAAGTTTTAATTTATAATTGAGATCGTTATAATCAGTCAGGAAATATAGTGGGAGTACATTTAAGAAGGTTATTTTGTTTATGTTAAAAGTAGATCTAAAAAAGAGATTAATAATAGGTTGGAGATTTGAGTGTATTCTATAAACTTATCTCAGGAGTACTAGCAATAATATTGAATAATTAGAAAAATCTGCATGTTGATACCAGGTGTGGGGGATTTGCTTTAAAATTCCTCTACACCATGGTAGGCAGATGGCGATCTTAAAGAACCCTCATCTAAATAGCTCAAAACTGAAATCCAATCAAAATTGCCGAACTTTAAATGTTACAATCTACAGTCACATATACGAGAGAAACATTTATCGAAGAATACTCAAATCTGTTATTATTAATAAAAACAGAAGCTACACTACTTTAGAACACACACTAGAAAAATACTTGCCGAATGAAAAATTCGATGAATAAAACACCTATTCCAGGCCTTCTTATAGAGCTGAATAAGAGACCCTAAAAATAGTCTGGATCCTAAAATTGGATCCATCCCAAAATTAAATCAACCCTTGAAGTAATGTAATCCTATGGATCTACACCTTTAAATAGGCAATCAATCTTTACAAAAGCAAACTGCTAAATAAAGAACTATTATTCTAAAATTGGAAAACAAACTACATAAAAGCAACTGCTAAATCTGGACAGCCAAGAATAGGACTGCTGTTCTCTATGATTGTACATTCTGTTGAGGTGTGCCCAGTGTGCCCTGCTGGAGGATACATTCTAAAGTACTGTAATCTAACACTCCCTCTTACCAAGGAATGTGTTCTCCACCAATCCTAGTCTCTTTTGGAACATCTCGAACTTCCCCTTAGCTAGAGGCTTTGTTAGAATACAATTTGCTGATTTGTTGAAACATAGTGTAGAGCAACTGCTCTCTTTTGAACTCTTTGAGATGCGATGTTTGATGTCAATGTGCTTGGAGTGGTCATGAAATACTAGATTCTTAGAGAGTTTGATACAACTCTGATTGTCACAGTAAATGATTGTAGGCTCCATTTTCTCACCTATCAACTCTACAATCAACTTGCGAAGCAAAATGGCTTCACAACTGACAGTGTTGGTTGCCATGCATGCTGCCTTGTTGAAATCAATGCCACCGAAGTTTACTTCTTGTTGAATCATGTATGACTCCTTAACCGAATTGAAACAATGTCCTAAAGTACTCTTCCAGTCACTTGCATCTCCTGCCCAGTTAGAATCAACAAATACATGCAACATTGATTCATCATCCCCATCACATCTCAAATTGAAATGTATTGTGCCCTTCAAGTATTAGAACACGTGCTTTACAACACCTATCAAATTTGCCTTGGCTCAACCATTAACTGGCTCAAAGTGTTCATTGCAAAACATATATTTGGTCTAGTGTTAAGCAAATGCATCAAAGAACCTATCAATATCCTATGCATCGAAGGATCTACCAAATCTGAATCCAATCTAGAATGTAACTTCAGATTCAATATCATAGGAGTGGCAATGAGTTTCCAATCCATCATTTGGAACTTCTTTAGAATATCAACTTTGTATTTTCGTTGCGAAGGAAAACCTAATAGGTACTCATCAATTCTGGAGTACCAAACACGGGGTGCCTGCTTCAGCTCGTAAAAAGCTTTCTTCAACCCACACACATGGGTCTCTTGTCCATGCACCTCAAATTCTCTTAGTTGATTAATGTACACTTCTTCATTAATCAAGTCATTCATAAAAGTTGTCTCAACATCCATTTGATGTAATTGCCTTGTACTTCTCTATGCTGCCACCAAGTGCATGCTTCACCTTGTACAACCACCTGGAATCCACCATTGTTTTCCACGTTGGTCTCGGCACTATCTCTTGCACATCATTCTTCCTGATGGAGTTGTACTTCTCCACCATGGCATCCTGCCATACCTGTTGACTTGCTGCCTCCTATTATGGAAGGTTCTGCATCAATGATGGAAGACACTCACACAATATGACAGGGAAACTTCTTAGGAGGATGGTTTAGCTGAAAAGAAATCTATTCAGTAGCAACTTGCTCTTCTACCTCCTGCAATGTTTGTAGAAGCCATTTAGGCTTTGTGGTTGTGTTGATGGATAAAGCTATCTTTGTACATGTATTGGAACCTTCCTGATCTGAACTTGTACTCCCTGAAACCTGTGAATCAATGCTTGGGAAGTAAGTTGTCTTCTCCTCAATTGATTTTGGAAGCTCTTGGGACTTGGAAGACCGTGCATCCTCATCCACCTTCACACCCGACTCACCACTGTCTTTCTCTGAGATAAAACATAGATCTTTTAAGCTGTACCCAACCAGAATACCTTTCAAACTAGAGGGTTCAAGCTTCATCATCTTCTCTTTTAGAACATGAATGAAAATTGGACTCCCAAACACTTTGAAATGAGAACCATTTGGCTTCCCCTTATAAAAGCTTCTTCTGCAATCTTGTCCTTCAACACTCTGTGAGGACACGTGTTCAATATGTAGACTGTAGTAGTACAAGCTTCTGCCCAAATAAACACATCCGAATCTAAGTCATGACCCAAAGACTTAGTAGTCTCTACAATGGACCTGTTCTTTCTCTTTGCAACTGCATTATATTGCGGGTTGTAAAATATTGTAAATTCCTCTTAATCCATTTGTACATAGTACCATAAAGTCCTTTTTGATCCACGCTTCTCTACAAAAGGAATCAAAGTCATTGGAGGCATGCTCCCCTCCATTGTTTGATCTCAGTACCTTGATCTTCCTACCTGTCTGGTTCTCAATAAGGGCTTTAAACTCCTTGAACTTGTTGAAGACCTCATCCTTGGTCTTCATAGGAAAAATCCAGGTCTTTCTCATAGTGTCATCAATGAAAGTAACATGGTACAAATTACTTATCAATGAGGTTAATGACACCGGTACTCAAATGTTTGAATGAATCAGATCTAGAATCCCCCTTGATATGTGCTCATCGCTTGGAAAAGAGGCCTTAGCATGCTTTTTGAGTGTACATCCCTTGCACACCCCTCTCTTCTCCACCTTGAAGTCAGAGAATCCAACCACCATGTCCTTCAAAAGAGGCAACAATCCATAGTTTAGGTGCCCAAATCTTCTATGCCAAAGCTCGCACAGATTGTCACTGTTGGTCAACAAAGCTCTTTGCTTCACTGAATCTACCAACAACCTGTAAAGGCCACCCTCTCGAACTCCCTTGGCCAAGACTTGACCAGGCTCGGGGCTATGTTTCCTGATGATTACTTGTTGATCATCAAACTCAACCCTACACTTCAAATCTATTAGACAAGAAATTGAAAGGAGATTCTTAGTCATACCAGGAACATACAATACCTCATGTAGCTCCATAGCAACTTTTAGTGGCATGCGGAATGAGATAGACCCTATCCCAATCATTAAGTACTTGGCATCATCACCAAGCTCCACTTGCATGCTGGTATGTTGTTCCTTCAATTTGAAGAAGGCTGCCTTGTTTGAAGTCATATGACTTGAGGCTCCACTGTCAACATATCACACAACACCTTAGACTGTGTTGGTGGAAAGCCACGACACCATGGTAAAGGTTGTGTCAAGCCTCGCAGTCAACTCGTCTACTCCGAAAGCTTCCACACTTCTTACAAATTGTTTTTGCTGCTGCATGTTCTCTGGACACAGAGAAGCATAGTGGCCATGATTATTGCAATTAAAGCAGTTGATATGAATTAGATCCCTCTTTTGGCGATTAAATGACCCCGAGTCTTCTTCTTCTGACCAAATCCTTTCTTTCCTCCCTTCCTGATGAGTTCCTGGTTTGGAACATCATCCTTTAAACTATTTGAGAATTGTAGTCTCATGTCTTCTCCATTGAAAGCAACTCACAACTGCTCAAAGTTAGGTAGCTTCTCCTGACCATAGATAACCTAAACAAATTCGTGCCACATTGAATTGAGGCCATTCAGAGCAATCCGGACTAGCTCATTATCTTTGACTTCATCACCAACTGCACCAATTTGATCTCTAAGCTCTTGAAGCTTCATCAAATAGCTTGCCACTGTATCTGTTTTGTGCATGCGGGTAGTGTTGAGCTTGTTCCTCAGAAGCATCACCTTGGATACATTCACACTCTGGTACAAGGTTCCCAAGGCATTGTACATCTCCTTGGCAGTCTTCTTGGTGGCGATATGAGGGATTAGATGGTCCTTTATCGAATCCAATAGGATTTGCTTTGCCTTCACTGCCTTCTTGTTGTACTTTACCAGATCTTTGGGATCTGTGGGAGGTGTAACCTTCTTCTCCACAAGGTACCATAATTTTGTTTCTTCTAGGATATTCTGCAATCTTAACTTCCATGGCACATAATTAGAGGATCCCTCCAACAAGTGACTCTCTCACATACTGGGAGTTGCCATTGCTGCAATTGTTTGAACAAGCTTCAATCTACAATCACTGGATCAACTAGGGTTTCACACCCCACAACCCTTCACAGGTCCACGTGCCGATTATTGACACAATTCTACTTTGATCATTGAAGCTTGGACATACTACCCACTGAAATCCTTTGACAACTCTCTACTCTAGACAGCTAGCCTCTCCATACATGGAATTTGGAAGATTTCAGAAATTGTGCTTTGATACCATGTTGAAAATTCCTCTACACCATGGTAAGCAGACTTTGATCTTAAAGAACCCTCAACTAGATAGCTCAAAATTGAAAGCCAATCAAAACTGCTGAACTTTAAATGCTAGAATCTACAATCACATACAATAGAGAAACACTAACTGAAAAATACTCAGATCTGCTCCAAATCTTCTTCCTTTTTATATCAAATCCCATCACCATATTATTAATCAGAAAACAAAAGCTACAATGCTTTGGAACACACTCTAGAAAAACATTCACATTGAATGAATAAAACACCTACCCTAGGCCTTCTTTTATAGCTGAAGAAGAGACCCTAAAAATAGCTCGGATCCTAAAACTAGATCCATCCCAAAATTAAATCAACCCTTGACCTAATTTTATCTTAGGGATCTGTGCCCTTAAATAGACAAAGTCAAACTTTACAAAAGCAAACTGCTAAATAAAGAACTGCTATTCTAAAACTGGAAAACAAACTACATAAAAGCAACTGCTAAATCTGGACAGCTAAGAGTCGGACTTGCAAGAATAAGACAGCCAAGAATAAGACGTCCAAGAATATGACTCTTCTCTATGACTGTACACTCTGCTGAAGTGTGCCCAGGTTCCACAATATCATCTTCTACTAAATCTAACAACATCTTCTACTAAATCTCTTACAAAGGACATGCTAGAAAAATTCAAATGATTTAAAAATAAATCAATCATTAGTTTACTCCTGACTAGGATTCCTCTGCAACAATTGGTGCAACTGCTAGTACCTATGCTAATAGCAAGAGTCGAATGTCATATGTATATATGTATGCATTTTTTATTTATTGTGAAGTGGATGAGATATACACATTTTTTATTTATGCATTCTTTTGTTTTGTTTTTCAGGTGGGGAATGCAACTGCTGATCATCAGTGTTGGGAAAGGGCTGAAACAATGACGGAGAAAAGGCCAATTCTTCGGGTGGACACTTTAAATCCCGGGTCAGATGTTGCAGCAGAGACAGCTGCTGCAATGGCATCGGCTTCATTGGTGTTCCGCAAGATTAATTCTGCATATTCAGATACTCTGATTCGCCACGCAGAAGAATTGTTTCAGTTTGCTAATTCGCATAGAGGATCCTATAGCAATAGCATCCCTATAGTTCAGACCTTCTACAATTCATCTGGATATGAGGATGATCTTCTATGGGCTGCAGCTTGGCTTTATCATGCAACCCACAAAGAATCATACCTGAATTATGTTTCAATAGAGAATGGCCAAGATTTTGCTCGGTGGGGGGCAGCTCCAACATGGTTCAGTTGGAATGACAAACATGCTGGTGTGCAGGTAAAATTTTAACTCTTTTTTAATCTAAATGCATTAACTGGCTTTTAATTCCATGGTTGGTTCTCCTACATCCATCTCGTGGATAATTTAGCGATCATGGTAAACATGAAAAGGTATTTGGGCATCGCAACCCTTTTTGGATCACTGTAAACTTGAGAAGGGCTTTGGGCATCCCAACCTCTTTTGGATCTATTTTCCCCACTCTTTTTGGGATATAGAAACTGCCTGTACCGTCCAACCAAAGCTGACTCTCCATCAGAACTAATACAGTGCCACTTTTGTTGTTATTTGAACCCGAAAAAAACTAAGCACTCAAAATATTTGAGTATGATTGGTGACGTCAAGAAAAACAAAACATTAGTTTGAATCCTATATTTGTTCGATAATAGAGTTTATACTAGCATATACTTCCGTAAGCTCAAGTCTGACATCCACCAATAGGTTCTGCTTCCAATTTTTGGGCTAAGAGAATTTATATTAGCATACGCTCCTCTATTCTTGAGTCTTACATGCACCAGTAGGTGCTGCTTCCAATGTTCAGGCAGCCTGATGATGTGCTTGATGGGCCCTGAAATGTCTCCCAACCTTCTTCCCTCCTAATGTGGCGTTTGTTTGTTCTTATTGGATAGGTGACACTGGGTATAATGCAATCAAAATGCTCTCCCACACACCACGACTCCTGCTCTCCAGACTTTTTCTTGGCTTTTTATTGGGATGTGTAATGGGGGACCATGATACAATAGAAAAACACGCTTCAAACAGCACCACCTTCACCGCATTAAATATTTCTGTTCAATTTGGGTGGTTAAAGTGGAGAATGATACAATTGATGTTCTCCCCTTCTTTTTGGCTTTGTTCTCATGAATGTAATTGGTGGACAATATTAGTGACGTCAAATGCAGAAATTCTTTACGGGTAGATATTTTAGAACGAAAGCACAAAGAGTTTAAAGCTGATTTATTCTCTTGTTTGATCTTTTCTCTCGCATAAATTTATTTTAGAACTAAAGCACAGAGTTTAATGTTGATTTGTTCTCTTGTTCGACCTTTTCTCTAAATTTGTTGTAATGTACATTGCAAGGAAATGTCTCAGCCCCCTTGTACCCATGTTCAGATGTTTTTGTACGGAAACGGTACCATAAATGGTATGGAAATGCAGAAATGCCACACAGTTCAGGGTCCATAATGTTTCCGAAAACAGCTCTCCCATTTCCGTATTATGTGCGGTACATACTAGCATTTTGATGTAGGAGCATCTGGGTTCACTTGCAATCTAGCATCACTCAAAAGAGTTGAGAGTTAGAAAAATAAAAGCTTGACGAATCTTGCATAGCTTTGCCGAACTTGTGGACTGTGTTACTTAGAATAAAGGAGACAAGGCTGAATTAAAGTGTTGAAGTTTTGTGTAGCCTTCGGAGTTGGGCTCAGGGAGCTTTGTGTGGGGACTGTGTGCAATTGCGTGCAGATTGATCTGTGTTCTTTTGCGGAAATTGTGCACTTTTGCGCATTTGCAGATCCTGTGTTCTTTTGTGCACCTATCAATGTTGTTAAGCTTTTGTGCCTTTAGTGGATCTTGTGCTGTTTTGCGTGCCTGTCAGCATTAACACAGTTGTGATGTGAGCACACATGCCTCGATCCGTTTTCTTTGCTAATGGGTTGATTGAGTGACGCAGTATGTTTTTATTGGATGAAAACACCCACACAAGTAATTACATGCAAATTGGATGAGTTGAATTGATGGTGATTTGGTCGAGTTAAGGAATCTTTGCAAGCTATCTTTATTTCTCCTGCATGATTCTATAAATAGAGGGATCGATGGACATGAAAAGAAGTTGAAAGTAGCCATATGGCTTGGAGAGAGATCAATAGAGCTAGAGTGGATTGAGAAGTAAGAAAGTGCTTGTAGAAGCGAAGTTGAGTAGATTAAGGTTGCATTGTGAAGGTCCATTGTCCAAGGAGCCAAACTTGGTTCAATTAAAGTCTTACTTGTTGCAGGCATTGTTAAGCTAAAATCCTAAGAATTGCGTCCCTTGGTGGATGTTCCAGAGTCTGTCATAAGAGTATAAAAATGGGAGTGTATTGTGCATGAGTTTGTAATCTTTTTGTCATTGATTAATAGGAGCTTTCATTGTTCTTATGAGCTGTATATAGATCTTGCTGTGTGAGATCTTCCTTTGAGAATTGTGGGCTGCATAGTCTATGGCATCTATTAATTGAGACCCCTAATCGTGATTGCATTTGTTTAGCATCATAGATGGATATTAAAGATTCCTCTAGGTGAGTGAATTTTAGTTTGCTACTTTTCATACATGAGAGTGTGGGCAGATAGTAGTTTTAGGCATCTTCTAGCATTTGGGTTATTGGGTAAAGGCGTGGGTTGCAATATTTTGTTACTCTTGATATGGGGAAATTTGAGATGGCACATAGAGGAGACATATCTGCTAGAGCGACAAGGGCACCTAGAGCACTGAGACTTGTGAATTTGGTGGAGATGATGCAAGCGGCGAGGAAACGATGAAGGAGCACTTGAGGACCAGGATGTTCAATAAAAATATGTTGACGTGCAAGATGATAGATTTTTGTCTGCAATTACAAGGTCGGGTATCAAGCCAAAGTTGGATACTCCAAGTTATTTTGGGAGTTTGAATCCAAAAGAGCTCATCAATTGAATTGTTGAGCTAGAGAAGTATTTCGAGTATGAAGTTGTAGAAGATTCCAAGAAGGTTAGATTTACTTGTACTTAGTTGAAAGCTAAGTAGCCGATATGTTTTGGATACAGGTGCGGGTACAAAATTATCTGATACATGGATATGACAAAAGTTTTTGGCCCCGGATACGACATTGGATACGGCTGTACAAAATATATATAAAAATTAAAAAATATATAAATTCCAGCCTGCTAAATAGGAATTAACCACATATTATGCATATGAAAAACAAAACAAGCTAAATAACCACAACAAACTACTCATAAATTCATAATTTCATTTGTCCCTACCATATCTAGTTGAGGTGTTTATTACATTTATGATTTATCTCATACATGCTATTTTTATCCATGTTTATGATGGCTTGTATTTGGTACCTTCTGTAGAATAATGGTGCTGTGAAAACTGTAATTTCTGCTGTAATGATATATTAAATATAAACTAGAAAAAAATTATAAAAAAAAACACAATTTTGGGCCAGGATATGGCCAGAATACGACCAGATACAGCCAGGCAGGTTTGGGTCCGTCTGCAGACGTACCCGCCTGTACCCAGATCTGCTTGGCTGTATCTTGGCCATTTCTGGGCACGTATCTGGGCCGTACCCGTATTGGGTACGTTTCATATTGGTACCATGTGCCCTAGGGCGCCGTATCGACTACTTAGGTTGAAAGGTCATGCATCACAATGGTGGGAACATGTGTAGATCGAAAGAACTTATTTAGAGGTAAAGAGAAGACAAAGAATTGGGATAGACTTGTGAATTTGGTGGAGATGATGCAAGCGATGAGAAGGAGCACTTGAGGACCAGGATGTTCAAGCAAAATATGTTGACGCAAGAAGATGATAGGTTTTTGTTTGCATTACAAGGTCGGGTATCGAGCCAAAGTTGGATACTCTCGAGTTATTTTGGGAATTTGAGTCCAAAAGAGCTTATCGATTGAATTGTTGAGCTAGATAAGTATTTCGAGTATGAAGTTGAAGAAGATTCCAAGAAGGTTAGATTTGCTGTACTTAGTTGAAAGGTCATGCATCACAGTGGTGGAAACATGTGTAGATCGAAAGAACTTACTTAGAGGTAAAAGAAGATATACAATTGGGATAGACTGGTTGCGAAGTTGAAGGCTAAATTTGTGCCCCTGGATTACCAGTTAAATTTGTTCAAGAATCTAAAGAATTTGTAGTAGAAAGAGATGAGTGTAAGGATTACATTGAAGAGTTCTATGGGCTTTTTATTAACAATGGTCATAGTGAGGATGATGCCAAAAATATTTCCAAGTATATGAATGAATTGCGCTTATCCATTCAAGATGAGTTTGCTACGATCCAACTGCATTCCGTTGAAGAAGCCTATCAGTATGCATTGAAGAGAGAAGAAAGGTTGTCTCACAACAAAATAGTGCTAGAGGGAAAGGAATGTTACCGTGCAAAGTTGGAGGATTATGTAGTGATAAGTCAAATTACGTGCAAAGAGAAGGACAAGTCGAGCTTGTCCTATCCTAATTGGGTCGGAGAGGCTGATCATGCTTGCTATATATAGATATATGATATGGGGGATCCTAAGGGAAACTGCACATCCAACTATAACTCTGACCCGTTATTATATAGAGAATGGGGTGGGGCCCATCGGGGCATATATAGGTAGGGAGCCTGCCCTAGATAGCCCCTATATATATCAAAGTCATGGACAAAGAGGTGGAGGTAGATCTTATTTTAGAGGAAGAGGATGTGGAAGAGGTAGATGATTCAATGGAATGTGTTTCCATTGTGGAGAAATCAGACATTGTACGTTTGAGTGTATGCAAGCACAGAAAAATAGTAGTAGCTGAACATTGTGTGTTTGAGTGTACACAAGCACAATATAATAGCAGTGTGAGGAGGAATGATGTTAGTAACCATGTTGCACATGCAAATGTAGAGAGTATTGTGTCAAATAGTTGTGCAGAAGAGCCATAGTGTGGCAAAGCACTCATTATGAAGAGAGTGTTGCTAAAGCTAGCTAATGTGGGAGAATGCATCCGTGTAGACTAAGACTTTGGTTAGAACTATTTGCAAGTGTGGAGGTAAGTGTTGTAAAGTCTTTATTGATAATGGTAGCATTGATAATCTTGTTTATATTGAGATGGTTGAAAATCTTGGTCTGAAGAGGATTGTGCATTCAAGTTTGTGTAAAGTGTCGTGTTTATTGAAGGGACATCAATTTCTTATGAAAATGTAAAGTGTGCTTTAAGATTGATGCATATGAAGATAAAGTCATATATGATATAATGCCCATCGATGTATATTATGTGTTATTGGGTAGACCTTGGTAGTTTGACAAAAAAGCATACTGTGATGGCTGCACAAATACTTACACCTTGGTAATGGATGAACAACAACACATTTTGAATTCTTTGAAGGATACAAGTGTAGAAGTGGAGAGGGGTCTGAAGTTGCTGCTGATTTTGGGAAAACAGTTCCTGAATGAGATGAAGGGGAAGAATGAATGTTTTTCAGTCATTCCAAAGCCCATGTAGAAGAAGAAGGAAGGCACAATGATGTAGAGAGGAGAACTTTCACGTGAACTGGAGGAGATGCTAGGTGACTTTTTGTTTATCATGTCTAAGGATATTTTGGATGGATTACCTCCTATATGCAGTATTGGTCATCAATTGGATTCGATTCTGAGATCTAGTTTACTGAACAAGGCTGCATATGGGTTGGCTCCTATAGAGACTGAGGAAAGTTCAAGAATTGCTTGAAAAGGGGCTGATTAGTGTCTCTTAGCCCATATGCAGTACTTGTAGAATTTGCATCAAAGAAAGAATGTGAATAGAGGATGTGCATTGATTTTAGGGCCAACAACAAGATCACCATCAAATATAGGTTTCCATTGTTGCATGTGGATGATTTGATGGATTGTTTAAATGGAGTGTAGTACTTCACAAAGATTAATTTGAAGAGTGGGTATCACCAAATCAGGATAAGAGAAGGTGATGAATGGAAAACTGCTTTTAAGATGCATGATGGATTGTATGAATGGTTAGTCATGCCATTCGGGCCGATTAATGCACCGAGCATGTTCATGCCACTCATGAACAAAGTGTTGAAGCCTTTTCTAGGCAAGTTTGTCATCGTGTATTTGGATGACATTCTAATTTTTTGTAAGACACATGAAGAGTACTTGGTCCATTTGCGGAAAGTGTTGTAGCATTTGTATGAAGAGAAGCTCCTTGTAAACTCGAAGAAGTACATTTTCATGAAGATGGAGTTGGTATACTTGGGATTTTTGATATCTCAAGTAGGATTGAAGATGGATCTCGAGAAGCTGCAAGTTATAGTGGAATGGTTGTTACTTGAGTACATTCAAAGTGCAAAAACTCCATGATTTGTGAGCTTTTACAAAAGTATATACGAGACTGTAGTAATTGTAGACTAATCACAAAAGAAATGTGGGAGATGAGAGTGTTTGTGTGGACTGTGGACGCAAAAAATGGCTTTTAGCATTTGAAGAAAGTCACAAAGTAGCCAGTATCGGCTTTGCTTGATTTCAACAAGGTATTTCAAGTTGATTATGATGCGAGTGGAACAACCATTGGAGTTTTGACAAGTGAAGGTGGTAGACCCATTGTTTATTTGAGTGAAAAGTTGAATGATGTAAGAAGGAAATATTCAGTTTATGATCAAGAATTTTATGCCCTAGTGCAAGCTTTGAGGAAGTGGAGGCACTACTTGTTGCCCAAGGAGTTTGTGTTGTACACAAATCATCAAGAACCACAATTCATAAATAGTCAAGATAAACTGAATCAAAGACACATGAAATGGGTTGAATTCTTGTAGAGTTACTCATTTGTCTTGAAACATAGAAGTGGGAAGTCGAATAGAGTTGCAAATGCACTAAGTAGAAGATGCGTCTTGTTGAGTGAGATGCATATGGAAGTTGTGGGGTTAATACTATAAAAGAACTCTACGTGGAAGATAAGGATTTTAGGGAGGCATGGAGAGCATGCACAAAACCAATGAGTGTTGATTGCACGCCTTGATTAGACTACTACTTGCGGGGGGGGTTGTTCAAAGGAACACAACTTTATTTCCTTAAAGGGTACTATGAGGGAATTTGATCCAAGAGAAGCATTGTAGAGGATTAATTGGTCACTTTGGTACACACAAGATCTTAACACAACTACGTGAGATATTATTGGCTGCGAATGGCTATAGATGACAATAGATACGTATAAAGATGCAAAATTTTCCAATAGGAAAAAGGGAAGAACAAGAATGCAAGGGTACATCAACCGCATTGCCACACATAAGAAATTGGGGCAGCAACTAAGTATGGATTTTGTTTGGAATTGCCTAGAATGCAAAAGGGTCATGATTCTATCTTTGTTGATAGATTTTCTAAGATGGCTCATTTTATTGCTTGTAAAAGTCTAGTGATGGTACACATATAGCTAACACAATATTATGTCAGATAGAGACACTAAGTTTGTGGGTCATTTTTGGCTCCCATTGTGGAAGATTTTGAACACAAAGTTGTTTAGTTTTGCAAATTGCTGCAAATGGATGACCAAACGGAAGTTGTCAACAAGAGTCTTGGCAATTTGTTGAGATGTTTGGTAGGAGAGAAGGTATGGTCGTGGGGATTCAAACCCTACACAAACGGAGTTTGGGTATGATAAGTTTGTGAATAGGAGTATGGGGAAGTGACCTTTTTAGGTAGTTTGTGGACTAAGTCTAAAAGATGTTGTGGAATTGTGTAACATCAAAGAAGAGCGATGGAGAAGAGCAAAGACATAAGACTTTGCATGCAATAAGAATGTGCACTAGCAAGTTCATGTAGTTGGAGAAGAGCAACACACATTATAAACAACATGCAAATTGGAAGAGAGAACAAGATTTTGAAGTGGGAGACATGTTTCTTACTCACATGTGCAAAGAGAGATTCTCGAGAGGAAAGTATGATAAGTTGAAGTGGAAGAAGATTGGACCATATAAAGTTTTGGGGAAATCTTTGTCAAATGCACAAGATAGAACTACTAGATGGGTTAGGCATTTCACCTATCTTCAATGTTGCGGATTAATAACCCATACTTTGGTGATGAAGCAAATCATGTTGAAATAGATTGGAAGCACCGATATCCGAAAGGTAAGTTAAGAAATTGAAGACATTCTGGATACTCGTATTGCGAAGACAATGTGCGAAAGGAATACAAAGAATATTTGGTAATGTGGAAAGGTAGAGAAGTTGAGAATGCATCATGGATTAGGGTGCGAGATTACTAAACTTGGCTGATCCATTGAAGACCTCATGAAACATGCACGAGCAAGGGCTCATGTTTCTCCTTATTTGGGGTGTATGATGCGGGAGCTTCCAAGTTCACTTGCAATCTTGCATCACACAAAATAATTACTTAGAAGAACAAAAGCTTGCGTAATCTCGCATAGCTTTGCATGATCTTGTGCAAACTTGTGCATTACATTACTTGGAATAAATGAGACAAGGCTTAGTGTTGAAGTTTTGTGCCACCTTTGTAGTTGAGCTCTAAGAGCTTTGTGTGGGGATTGTGCACAACTACATAAGCAAATTGTTTTAAAGATTTGTGTCCTTCGGAAATTGTGAACTTTTGCGGATCCTGTGTTCTTTTGCGACATGTCAATGTTGTAAAGATTTTGCGCCTCTGTGATGCTATTTTGCATGCTTGTTAACATTGACACTTGTGAACTGAATATGTGGGCCTTCATCAATTTTATTCATTAACGGGATGATTGAGTGACTTGGTATGTTTTGATTAGATGAAGATGCCCCCACGAGTGATTATCCGCAAAATGAATGTGCTGAATCAACGGTGATCTCATCGAGTGAAGGAATTTTCGCAAATATATCTTTACTACTTGTTTGATCCTATAAATAGAGGGAGCAATGGACATGAAAAGCAGCTACAAGGAACCGTTTAATCTTGGAGAGAGATCAATAGAGCCAAAGTGAATTGAGTAATGAAAGCGCCTATAAAAGCAAAATTAAGTAGCTTAATGTTGCGTTATAAAGCTCCATTGT
This sequence comes from Taxus wallichiana var. yunnanensis, assembly GCA_018340775.1. NCBI lineage: Eukaryota > Viridiplantae > Streptophyta > Pinopsida > Cupressales > Taxaceae > Taxus > Taxus wallichiana. The sequence goes on from CM031234.1 coordinate 79,671,610, forward strand.
CCAAGGAGACAAGTGTGATTCATTTAAAATTTTCCCTGGCACAAGCATAGTTAGACTATGGTGCTATGAATTGTGTCCCTTAGTGGATGTTGCAAAGTTTTTCATAAGATTGTAGCAAAATGGGAGTGTATTATGCCCAAGTTTGTAATCTTTTCCTCATTTAATTAATAGAAGATGGTTTTCTTGTTTCTTATGAGCTGCGTAGACATCTTGCTTGTGTGAGATCTTCCTCTAAGGGCATCTCTTAGTTGAGACTCCTAATCGTGATTGCATCGGTTTTCGTCCCATTTATGGTGGCGCGGTTGCGAGAAAAATGTGAACAATTAAAAAAACACTATAAAAACTCAAGCCTTAAAAATCAAACCCCATAATTGCAAAACACACTTCCTAAAAGACATAGAAACACACTTATGGCATGTTGGCACTCAAAAGTGTTCACCTCATTTGGGGCCTTAGTGCTAACATCTAGAAGTTTAAACAATGATAAAAGTCTCATTTTTGGCATCCTTGTGTTTTTAAGCTCACAAAAATGGTTGCCCTTCCTTGCCTTGTGTGTGTACGAGGTTGCTCCAAAGAACTTGGGAAAATTTGAAGTGTTCTTGGCCTCGAGGCGGGTGGTGACGTTCAAATCCCTTGCATCTCTTCATTGTGAGCTATCAAATTTAATCACATAGGATCATGACAAATGTCGACAAGTCTTGCCTTCCGGGTCTCGAGACTTAGCCATTTTTCAAGACAGGTTCAATTTAATCGGCTAAGTGTTTTTTCTAAGTCTGAAAATTGCAACATTAATTCAAACAAGGAAGGAACAAGGAGAGGAAGATCCCGAAATCTTGTGGACTTGAGAATGCCGAGAAACACATCATTGGTTGCTAAGCTAATTGAGTTCGAGATGGGGAAATAAAAGAAGCTTGAGCCCGAGTGAATGAAGAAGCCCGTCATTGGTTCAAGTGGACCAAATGACGATAGTCCCTTGGTCTCAAGATCTCGGTGAGGTAAGAACGAGAAGTTGAAAGACTTAGGTTCTTGAGAACTCGAGAACCCGAAACAGTGGGCGATCAAGCGACCCAGAAATCCTGAGAGATCATGACTAAGCTTGATAAGGTTAAGGTAGGCCCGAGAATCCACCGACGACTCCGAGAATAACTGAAGAACATGATTGGTCCACCTTGGTCCAGGTGGACCAATCATGGGTCACTTGGACCTTCGGATAATAAAGGAACAGGCGAAGAAATGTTTAGAGATCCGCAACCTTGTGAACTAGTGATCCCTAGAACTCCGATCCAATTCAAGAAGGACACGTGGCACTTGTTTAGGCATAAATTATTCAACAAGGTCACCAATGAGGATGAGACACGTGGCAACATCAGCTATGAGGTTAAATTGGACAGCCCCGTGGTTGTTAACCATGCAAAACAACTTGGGTATCTTCATATGCTCACAACTTTTGATTAGGAGCTCCAAATTGCACAAAATTGGCACCGTTGGAAAGCTTATAAAGAGGGCTACACAATGGGAACAAATTTTGGACAAATTGATGAGATATTTACAAATTATTTTATGACATAAGTTTCAGTTGTGTTTCCAACATTTCTTGCCATCATTAATTGATTTCTCAAATTGGCTCGTGTGTGGGGCTTCCCAGATGCATCTCGGGCTTCTGTGTTTCTTTTGGGGTGCAATTATAGCCCTAAGATCCTCAATTGATTGTCAAATGGTGCCATTTTTCAGTTGATCAAAGGTGGAGCCATTGAAGTGATCTGTGCATGCTTATTCCTCTTCTCTTATTGGTTCTCCACATTCTGCAGCCCCTCTCCCCAATTTCCAATTTTGGAATATTCTATCATTGTATAAATTGATGAAGTAATCACTTCATCAAATCATCTTTTAGCTTTCCATTATTGGCTAGATCTTTGATCCCTTTTGGTAGTCTAGTTTGTAGGTGTTCATTTTCAGCTCTATTCTAGGTGTTAGAGTTAAGATTAGCAACAATCAATTCAAAGACGTTGTAATAAAGGTCTGAGAGAGTAGCTATGCGCATGTTTTGTTGAGCCATTAATGAGATAGTGGATTTAGATGGAAGCTATCATTTGAGTCGAAGTGTATTCACTCAAATTATTGGAATTGTCATTTGGTAATTAGGTGTAGAGGTCAGATGTGTAATCACCAAAGCACTTAATTATAAAATCCTTGTGAAATTCTAGTTTCATTTGCTCTCAACAAGCTTATCTAATGCTATATTTTGGATTCTAAGTTGCATCGTATGCTAATTAGGCAAATCTCAATGTATGTGGTTTTCTAGTTATTTGAATTATGGGGAAGTGAGGCAGTTGTGTAGACCATAGTTACCATATTCGTCTGAATATGGTCGAAATTCAGTGCGGAACGGATTTTTGGGAAAAACCAAACTTGTTTGATAAATTTGTTTTGACTTTTGGCTTTAAAATGTTTTGATTTGAAAAATAAATAAATAAATACCTAAACCGAAAACCCTAAAGCAAACACATTAAAAACAAAAAGCTAAAGCCTAATCGCAGCATATGTGAGAGTTAGAAAAGTGAAAAACGTGGAAGGCACTCAAAACCCCTCATCGTTGCATGTGCGAAGCGACAAATTGAAATGAGCTAGAAGGTAATATGCTAGTCCAATCCGCTCTGCGTTGAGTTCAAGTTTCATATCCCCCGCCTTCGCTATTGGAATTTGTCCCTGAGTGCAACACCCAACAAGTAAGTACCTACAAACGACAAAACTATAAACGCATTTAGATTTTTATTTGTTTGTTCCTAAGTTGTATCCATCTAAAATGCAATACATCAAGGTATTAAGAAATCATAGTACTTAGAGTTAGGTTTACATAAATTTTATTATTTAGGTTTAACTCTTTTGTAAGTTTAGTTACATAAATTTTATTATTTAGGTTTAACTGTTTCGTAATTTTAGTATTTTATATTAATTTATTAAGTATTTTATTTTTAGTTTTGATTTCATGATTAAATTTTTCACAAATTGTCAAATACCAAATATGACTCTAATAAAATTACAAATTATTTTATTTTTATTTTAAGATCAATTAGTAATTAGTATTTAGTTTTTATTAATTTAATTTAAAGTTTAAAATAAAAAGTTAAGTTTTATTTAGTATTTATTATATTTCATATAATAAGTTTACATAATTTAAGTTGTGTTTTATATATTAAGTTTTATTTTATTTTAAAAATCAATATTAAAAATTATTATTTATTTATTTGTTAGTATGTAAAAATATTAATTAAAATGTAATATTTATTTATTAATTAAACCATTTTATTTATTTATTGTTTAAACCGTAATTGTTATTTATTAATTTGTTAGTAAGTAAAAAATGCTAAAAATTGTTAAACCGTAATATTTTGAATTTTGCAAGTTCAAAGGGTAGTTGGATAGTGAAGGGAAAGACATGTTGCCAAGATGTCTAGCAACAATTGTTCCGTGGAGATGAAATACGTTGTTTAGAGAGATGGTAATAAAAAAATCAGATGCACCTTGTGCAATGGCCATATTACAGGGAATGTAACTAGAGTTCGATACCATTACCTGGGAGGATCCTCATATGTGAAGCAATGTCCAATAGCAAATGGGAATTCAAAGTGGAAGTAGAATATAAAGATTTCATAAATCGAGTGCAAGCTAAATTTAATGTGAGTTGTGTTGGATCATTAGCTTCAAAAGCAAAGAAGGCTAAAATCCAACACTCTATCTCACAAATGGGCTCCTTCAATAGTTCAAGTTGCTCTCCATCACCATTTTCCCAAGGAAGTGGAAGTGCTAGCGGAGTTGAAAAGTCACAAGGTTCATTGAAGTCCATGTGGAGGCCACAACAAAAACATGAGGTAGATAGGTTGGCAACAAGATTGTTTTATGCAGAGGCCATCCCTTTCAATGTAATTCATTCCCCACATTTCAAATCTTTCATAGATGCAACAATTGAGTTTGGGAAGGGTTACACATTGCCTTGTTATGAAAGACTAAGAACTAGTCTTCTTGAAGAGGAGGGACATTCATACCCAAAGTGAGCTAGATGAAATGAAATTTTTTTTAGAAAAGAGCAGGTCGCACAATAATAAGTGATGGATGGCCCGATTCAAGGTGAAGGCCTCTCCTAAATCTTTTTGCAATATCTCCATGAGGTGCAATGTTTATAAAGTCAATTGATAAAAGTAATGAGTAGAAAACTGCTCTTTTCATCTCTAAATGCATCGAACCAACAATTTTGTAGATAAGAGAAGATAATGTTATTCAAGTTATCACGGATAATGCAGCCAATTGCAAAAGAGCGGGTGATATACTCATGGATAGATTTCCTCATATCTTTTAGACACCTTGTTCAGCCCATGTGTTGGATCTTTTGCTTGAAGATCTATCAAAAATAGAATGGGTAAGTAATATTACGATTGAAGGAAAACAAATCTCTTAGTTTATCTTCAATCACCTTGACATTGAACTTGTATCGTTCTTTTTTGCAAAATGTGAGCTTCTTTCCCCTGCCGAAACAAGATTTGCCACCAACTTCATTACTTTGCAAAGGGAGGTAGAGGAGAGGACAACATTAAGAAAAGTGGTGGTTAGTGATGAATGGATAGAATCAAAGCTTTCTAAGGAATCCCATTCAAAAGAAATTGAAAAAATTATCTCAGGGGACACATTTTGGGAGGTTGCCAAGAAGATTGTAAATGTGTTTGAGCCACTTGTTCGAATTTTGAGAACGGTTGATGGTAATCAACTATGCATGGGTTTTGTGTATGAGGGCATGGACAGAGAAAAAGAAGAAATCCAAAAGATATTAGCAGATGATGTTGAAGAAGTAAAGTGTATTTGGGAAATTGTGGACAAACGTTGGTTCATGCTACATCGTCCTCTACTTGTACCAGCTTGTTATTTAGATCCTAAATTAGTATAGGTAAATCATGATGCAGATGAGGAGATAAAGAGAGGTATACTTGCAACGATAGATAGGTTGGTACTTGATGAAGATGTGAAGGAAAAAGCAAGAGAACTTACTATTTTCAAGAACCAACTTAAAATGTTTGGTGAAAAAGAAGCAAGGGTAAGCAAGATGAAGTGGGAACCATCTAAATGGCGGCAGACTTATGGGTCTTCTACTCTAGATTTGCAGAAGCTTGCCGTGTGAATCTTCAATCAATGTTCCAGTGCTTTTGCATGTGAAAGAAATTGGAGTACACATGATTTAATTCACACAAACAAGAGGAATCGATTAGGGGCTCAAAAACTCTTTGATCTTGTTTTTGTGCATAGCAATTTACGATTGCTTACACACTCTCTTGCAAATGAAGATGAAAACTCTCGCCTTGGAGAAACATGTTTTGCAAATGAAGAAAATGTTGTTGATGATGAGCCTACTACTGTAGTATTAGATGAAGATGCTAGTAATACTTTTGATGTAGAAGCAGGATTTGATGTTGCAAATGTTTAAAATTGCATTTTGGTTAATGCTCAAAACTTTGAAGTTTGAGCAATGGATAATTCTCATTGCTATATTTTATATCAATATGTATGAACTATGAATTTTGACTGTTTGAGTCATAAGTTATAACTATTAAGTCTTTAGTTTAACAGTTAACACTAATGGATTTTTCTATGCATTTATTTGTTTTAGACTTTAGTATACTTGTATGTTTATTTATTTGTATGTGTGATTGATTTTTTAAAGCATGAATAATTATTCATTTTTATATTTTCTTTAAATTCATAATTTTTTTGAATCATACCGAACCGAACCGAACTTTTTGCAAAATCCCGAACTTCTGAACATTTTGCCCTATCTGAATGACCCAAACTTTTCGAACATGATAACTATGGTGTAGATTGAAGCAATTCTTGTGCTATTTTTGACTCCTTTGTCTGAACTTTGTAGGATTGTCCCAACGGACAAGGCACATTTGAAGTTAAAATGATCAAATCCCCTTTCTTCTTTTCGATGTCTTACCCCCTTCTGAGACCTCTGTTTAACCTTGCATACTTTTAGAGGCCTCTTGATATAAATTTAGATATATCTTTGCTGTAATGATCTGTTTGTCTGCAACCTTTGCCCAGTCTCAAGTAGCTTTATGGTTCTCCTACTAGTGACAACCAATTGGGTGGGAAATCATAGTGGTTAAACTGCTTGGGTGGGTCTGTTGTGTTATATTTGCATTATCCATGTCATTTGACATCACTTGGGTTGTTTTAGGGTCTCTCTCTTGGGTTTCACAGAGCCCAAAGAGTAAAAGGTTAACCACCCTCTAATTTGTTGCCTTAAATCTGCCCCTGATTGGAGAAGAGCCACACTTCTACAGTGACATATCTTTCTCTCTTCACTCATCTAACAAGTGGAACAAATTTGGGAGCCAACATGGCCGATTAAAAGCACACTCTCATTCCATTGCTGATTTTCCAGTTTTCATGGACTTCCAAGAATATTATTAAAATTGTTGCAACAAGAGTAAGACCCAAGAGTCGAGGAATATGAAATTGTCTTTGAAGTTTGAAGACGGGTGATAGAACGTATGATATGTGACATCAAATATTTAATAAATGAAGTTGGACGTGTTTTATATTGTATGGACTAAAATTGAGTATTTTGTATTTTAAAATGTATATTTATATTTTTTAATAATTTATTGCACAAATGTTTTTGTGCCATTTCCTAATCAAGGGATTTTGGAAATCAGCGTTTCCATGTTTCAGACTCATTTCCATTTCCATTTCCATTTCAGTCTCATGACAACGTAGGTTGTGACAAAACATGGTATAGTGTGTCACATTTTAAATATGACTTCCATCACTTACTTTTCCGTTTTCTTGTTGATAAATTTATCTAAAACACATAAGATCTCACTCTTGGATGGTGGAGGCCAATGCCGATTCTAAATGTGTGGAGGCTTGCCTAACTTGAAAGATGAAAGGTCATTTTTAATGAGGGTGTTGCATCAATTATGTTAATATCTATTATACCATCTCATTCTTAAATGCTTATAACTCAAATTAGCAAGTTATAGTTGTATAGATAAATGGATTTCAATTAAATTACAATATGAATACCTATACAGGACTTATAAATGCAAAAGAGTAAATCAGACCTAAAGGGTAACATGCAAGGTTTAGAGGTGTAGCTTGAATATTGTGAGATCATGTCACAATGTCAAGATTTGACAGTGGAAGTGCGTGTCTAGATGCAAGACAAAGCTAACCTAGAAAATTCAGGTAAAATAGAGAACTTTTGTCTGGAGCGTTCCGTACTCTCTTGGCAATGTATGGAGCATTTGGATGCTGTGGACAAAAGTGTATTCAACTCCAAACTTTTTGATGACTGCATTCACTTGGTTTTGATTTCCAAAAAGTTCGCTAAGATTTGTACGCTTTCGCTACAATCACTTGCAAAACAGTTAACCTTGTGGCCCTATTTAGGCAGCAATATGTGGAAAAACTGTTAAGGAAAACAAAATATGTTTTGGGGCAATGCGGTAAAGCAGAGAATAGAAGAACTATCCTGATATTTGTTCGAACCCTAGACAATAGCAATATGAAAAACAAAATGCCAATAATTGCAATACTTCATTAGCTAGGAAATCCAGTGTCATGCAGTGTATGACCTTCCTTGCGATGATCACTCTTATATGGATAAATGTTGTAATGATTTCTTGATTTTCTCTAGATTGCTTGTAATTGCTCAGTATGAATAACGGATTCTCTAGATTTCCTCTTGCAAATGCACTAGAATGCTTGTGCATTTATAGATAATTGAAACTCAAATTAGGGTCCGTAATGGCATGCTAACCGAACAAGTAACAACTTAGAACCAAAAAAGACATGACAAGAAAGACACGTGGACCCTAACTAGAAGGGGCCACTAAAGAGCTCTAGGATTGTGGGGATGCTCCAGACAAGACCAAGAGCATTGAGACATTCTAGACAAGACAATCTAAGACACTTGGAATTAAAGAGAGAAGAGGAAGGGGAGGGGAGAGGAGACACGGCGACCACCCTCAAAACTCAAATCAATAATGCCTGATCTGGACCAATAATTGACAAGTACACAAACATTCTAGAATCATGCAATTTAAGTTTTAACAACTAACAAATGCTCGGTGGCCATTTTTAGGTGTCAACAATAGTGTCTATTTATGGTTTTTCACATGCCTTGGTAGTCAATTTGATTTGTGTGAAGAGTTGTACAATGTTCATATTTTGATGAAGGAGAGGAATGGCTTTTTCAACAATGTCATGTTGGATTCTACGTTAATGATGGATGCTTTTGTTAGTGCTAACTGCAATATTTAGGAAATGACACAGAAGGAATAGTCACCGCGTGCAATTTAGAACACGAACAGAAGAATTAAAGTGAGGAATCCATAGGACTCAATAAAATACCTGAATGACCAATAATGGGTGAGAAGATACCCATGTTACTCTAAGATTACAAGAGGCGGATAAAGGTAGTAACGTTGAGAGCTGACCATGCCTAATGTTGTTCTAGTTGATTGGGAATATACATACAAGCCTTATAAGAGGGACTCATATATAATAGTTAAAACAACTTTGAGAGATAGGAATGGCGTGGGTGATAAGGTGCTGTTTTTAAAGATATGTTACTTGCGGATTGGTTGCATGAATTGGGCTGGTGGCTGCGAAGTACGCCTAACACAGAAGATATTTCCATTTCTCAGCTACTGGACTGATGGCTCAGGTGATTCTTGTCCCATTTGAGAAAATCAAAGATCATGGTGTATGAAATGTTCTGGAGATCCAGTTCTGTTTAACTTGTACTAGTAAACTGCTACGAATCTTCAATCTATACATAACAGACTGATGCTTTTTGTATATTAAAGATATACTTTGGTGGAGTAGGGGTATATAGCTATACTGTTTTTTGTGGATAGCTATTACGCTATGATGGGTAGATATAAGGAACATCACCTTAACCTCACTTGATCAGTGTGGATATCCCAGTAAACACTCAGCTATGGCAGTTACCATTTTGGTCTGATTATTGGCTAGAATGATATGGCTGTTTTAAGTTTTAACTTTGAATGCAAAAGCATATAACCTTTAGCCTATAAAAAATTCAGCGAATCAAGCATTATACTGTACTTATAAAGTTTTGAACATCATCTTTTTCAATGAAACATTGAAACACAAAAATGCCTGTATTGTTAAAATTCTATTACAGCAAATTTATTCTTAACGATGTTGTTGATGGGTGATAAGAGGGAATGGTATGGAATTCTATGGTGGCAGGTTCTTCTTTCTAGGATTCAGTTTTTGGGTCAAAGACATTGAGCTCTCAAGTGAGTGGGAGCCTTGAACAATACAGAATGACAGCGAGGGAAATCATGTGCGCATTTCTTCCAGACTCCCCGTCTGCCACCACCAATAGAACAAATGGTAAGGCTTATACATAGGTGGTGATGCGAGTTTTTATGCTTTGGATAATTGTATGGAACATGATTAATGCAGGAGGGCTTCTATGGATAAGCCAGTGGAATGCAATCCAACATGGGGTAAATTCTGCCTTCCTTGCGGTGATATACAGTGATTACATGACAACGTCAGGGACTGAGACATTCAAGTGTGGAGATAAAAGCTTTTCTCCACAAGATTTACGCATGTTTGCATTTTCTCAGGTTTGCATTTGCACCACAAATCTCAACTCAGTTCAACCCCCTCTGAAATTTAGACCATGAAATAAGATAATTAGTGTTTTGTGAAAAACAGGCTGATTATATACTAGGAGAGAATCCGATGAGCATGAGCTATTTGGTCGGGTATGGGAAGAAATACCCAGTGCAAGTGCACCACAGAGGTGCTTCCATTCCTGCGGACACATCCACCACCTACGGTTGTAAGGATGGATTTCAGTGGTATCGCAGCACATCTCCAAATCCGAATGTTGCAACAGGGGGCTTGGTTGGAGGGCCTTTTCAGAACGACTCCTTCCTTGACATTCGCCCCAATTCCATGCAAAATGAGCCCACCACCTACAACACTGCTGGATTAGTAGGTCTCTTATCTGGATTGCTTACCACCTCATCTCTTGTTCGCTCATTATATCAGTAGCAGAGGCTATGCTCGCCATAAAATAATTTCATTATCTATTATATTCATTAAATTGAAACTTATGCTTGCCCATTCGGCATTTCGTGGTGCCTTGGTGGCCTTTTTGTGGGACCGTGAGTTGTCCGGTCACCCCTACTTTTGTAACTCTATTATTTTTTTATTAATATAATGTGCAGTTCCCATGGTAAACTTATGCCATGTTTATTGTTCTTTTTGTTTATGGGTTGAAATAGAAATTATTACAAAGAATTTAAGAATGTTTTATATCATGACAATTGCCTTAAAAGATGCAAAGTATGTCATAAAGGATATTAGTTTTTTTAAAATATGAAACATTTTTATATAGGATATATTTTTTTGAATATAAAGTATTATGTAAGGGTTGTAAAGTCCACAAGTTACTAGGATTATGGTCAAACATTTAATATTCTTGAAGTACACACTAATAAGAGTCTAATTTAGACCAATGATTTATAAACACATAAGTACACTAGTAACATTGCAATTAATATGTCAAGGATATTAGGTGTAACAACATCCCATTAAACTAAATTTAGTTGGTTAAAATGGTGCCTTTTAAATTTGTTTAAATATAATATTCAAATTAGTTGATGTGAAATAAAAACCAATATTCATTGTAAGTTTGGAAACCATTTTTAACTCTAATTGTCTTCTAGCATTTGAGTTTCTTCTTTCCCGACCATTGTGCCTAAACATCACGTATGTTTGTTGAGTTGAAATTTTGATTATAAAGTTGGAATTTCTAGATTTTTGTTAAAAATGCTTGCGGTGTAGTGGTAGGTTGTGGGAGCAAGCCATAGGTCAAGGGTTCAAATTTTGTTGTCTTTGGTTTTAGTTTGTGCAAATATACTTTATGTTTAGGCTCTTCCGTAAACAACACCTCTAAATAATACATCTTCAATTAGCGATCTTATTGGCAATATTGGCCACGTAGTCACCTTTACCTTTATTATGTCAAGAGACATTCTAAGATGGGAGCGGGGCATGGGTTTTAATGGCATGACCATGTACATTACAACATTTAATAGTTGACCTATATTTGTCTTATTAAGTGGCTCATAACAAACAATTTCAGAATCAAGACGACAATTCCCTATGAAATCATCTTGGTTGAAGCAAGTGCGTTTTATAGGCAATTGCCATGACCAAACATATATGTTATTTAAAAAATTAGAAAACATGAAGATTGACATATGGCATAGGGCTACAAGAGGTGAAGAATTGACAAGTGGCGTAGGACTGCAAGAGGTGAAGAGTTGCACAAACGAAAGAACACGTGGATGAAGTAGAACCGCAAATGGATGAATAGATGGGATATTAGCCTAAATGAATGCCCAAATCTTAACAAAGAAAAAAACTATGTGAATGAAAAGTTTAGAATGGTGATGTGGAGGAAGAAAACAAGTAGAAAACATCAACATTATATTATAGATTTCAACTTGACATATGAATATTGAAAAAGCATATACAAAGGCTAAAATTAAATAGAGGAAAAGATCATCATTGCTTAGCTAAAGACTAGCTTCCATATGCTTAGATGTGAGACAAGAAGATGGACAACACCTAAGGAACCATGGGAAGAGGGGTCTTGTGGGCAACCAAAATAGAGGAACATTTCATCCTCGAATGTCCAAGGTATATGGACATCGAGTTTAAGTACGAGGACATTTTAAGACATGGTTATATGATAGAGCTTTTCAAGGAAAGCAAAATAAAAGGTTTGGGGGAGATGTTAACTCAAATTAGCAAAAGAGGAGCAACCTTTTAAAAGATACCACTAAGCCCACAAATTTTTAAGCAGTTGGAGTTTTTGGTGGTCACATAAATCATTTGGTCTCATGAGCATAATTAAAATCATTTCATTTCGTATTATGTCTAGAGGTATTCTACAATGAAAGTTGGGCAAGGGTTTTCATGGCATGACCGTGTACATTAATAGTCGAACTATATTTATCTCAAACAAAAACATTAAAGCTGGTTTCACAAAAAATTGTATGATATATTTTTATGCCGTGGTCATGATCCCGCCCCTACATTAGTGTTTGATATTTGTTATTACATTGTTATTTGCGATGATGTTGCGTAGAATAGGGGTGTGTACCAACCTTGCCTTGTTGTTGTGATGACTATAAACAATTTTGAGTTGGATCGTTGTAAATATGTAAATGCTTATAATTGCGGCTTGTGATGACATAGGGGAGAAAGTGTAGGGTATTGGGGAATGCATATGTTTATTCCTTAGTTGGAAGCTTAGATGGACCGACATCAACATTTAGCGTGTACGATATGTTTCCTAGAAATGAGACATTCATTTGATTGCGTCCATTTACATGCAACATTTAACGACAAAACAAGCCAAAAAAACTACAAAATAAGGGAAAGGATCCTATAGTTGTGCATTTACTAAAACATGTACTTCTGATTTCTCAATAACTTGTTTAAAAAGTACTAATAGTTTACTTTCTAGGCTAAGGAGGGAAGATGAGTTTCAACAACCCTTCATAGATGGGGAATGGAATGCCATCTCTCGATTATGTCCCTTTAAGAAAAGTCCTAAATAAAAACCCACCATGGGAATGAGCTCGAACTAGCAAGGAAAGGGGCTTTGAAAACAACGGAATAAAGTAGGATGTGAGCCATAGGGGATAAATGAGAAAGCCAAATGCTCACCCCTCATTTAGTAAAGGTTCACTTGACACCTCACATAACTACGCATGAGGTGAGATGGCGAGAGATGTGACATACATGAGAGATCCCAAGCGGTAAAAACATGATTGTTTATTCAAACACCAAAGTGCCAAATGTGAATAAGTGAATCAATGAGGCTATTGTTGAGCATAAAGACTTCAAGGCCAAGCCATGAGGCACGAACATTTTAACTTTAATTGCCAAAACTTGATCAACACCGACATTTGCTATAAGATTTGCCTCCTTGTTGGCTTCATGAAAACAATGTCGAATATCCCATGAAAGATGGTTCCTAACTTGACTTAAAATGTTGTTCATTCGCCAAGATTTTGAATTTCCCGATTTGATGGCTCTAACAATCCCTCACTACTAAATCACCCTCAATGAGAATGCGATTAATACCTAAATTTAAAGAGATTTGGACACCACAAAGAAGGGTAATAACTACGACCTCATTATTTGTTTCATCAAGTTGAAATGATGCTACTTTGATTAAAGACCACCACAATCTCTCGCACAATCTCGATGGTGCACTCAACATTAGATTTCCTAGATTTCCCCAAGAAGGCCCATTGAATTGAGTTATAAAAGTTAGTTTTGGAGGTATCCACCTAGAGTTGCCTTTTGAAGTTCCCACAAGAAAGAGATACCCTTGATCCAATAACGAGGAGATCGAGAGGAGAGGCTAGGCATTTGAGAGCTCCATATCCCAAGCCGAGAATTGTTGTGAATGCTTCAAGTATTCATCATAACAGCTTAAAAAATTTATGCTTCCAAATGGCTAAGAACCAATGTGGGTGGACTTGCTTCACCCAAAAAATCTTTTGTTGCGTTCCTACTAAAAATGCCAAATTAGCAGGAAGGGTTGCAAATCCAAATTGAAGCAAAGTGGTCATTGAAATGAAGAATCAAACAAGATTGGAGGGCAAACAAGAAAGTATTCAACAAGGCCCATGATAAACGAGCTTGTTATGAAGCCAATCCTAGCATGTTCTAGAGAATGGACAAAGTGTCAAAGGAGGTGATCAATATCTTCTTCGTGATTGTGGTATAAGAAACACATAGTTGGGCCATAAAGCCCCATATGCCACCTGTGAACTTGGGTAAGCACGCGAACCTGAGTAAGGATTTTCCCTTAAGAGGCAAGCCAAGAGAACACTCTTGCTTTGGGAAGGTATTTACGAGCCCAACAACCATGCCAACAATGATCATTCAAAATTTACAAGTGAAGGATGAAATTGTATGTAGTTTTGACGATGTAAGAACCCGATTTGACGACCACTCGATGCAAAGTTTCTGGCCTCGTGCTATAGAAAACTTTTCTTTGAGCTAATGCATTTGAAAGACTAGATAAGATATCTTGCGATATGTAAGCATCATTGAAATTCTTCCATTTGATCAAAGTAAATCAATTATCATCCTCCATAGTCTAATAATTATCCACTTTGTTCCCCGGCATAGGTTAAATAGACTAGAACTCCCCTAAAAGCGGGATTTTCCATTAATGGAGGATGCCCATTCCATGAGTCATTGCAAAAATCAGCTAGTTCAACTGCTTTCTAATCTCCCATGAGATATATTTGTTAAGGATTGGTCTACATTTTATTAGAAAAATCTAGAAATGGGAGGCTTTTAGGAGATTGTGCGTGGAAAATTTTCTTGAAGGCTCAACCGTTCCCAAGTATTTAGACTATTGAAGCTTGCTCCATTCGAATTCAAATGACTGTCATCTTCCATATAAGCTTTGCTACCAAAGCTTTATTTTGAATATCTAGGTTTGTTAAGTACAACACCCCTATTTTGTTTAGGCAATGCAACCTTGTCTCATTTGATTAGAGAGATTTTTCTAGCCTCATTAGTACCTTGCCAAAGAAAAGACATTGATATTCCATCAAGCTATTTATGGACACCAACATGGAGTTTCAATACCGAACATCATGTATATAGGAAGGGCATTAAAGACCAATTTGATGAGAGTGATGTGACCTGCCATTGAAAACCATTGACCCATCCAAGCACTAAGGCGAATTTGAAAGAATTAAATACAAGGTTTCCATAGGGAGGTTTATCCAACACTAGTGGAGATAGGGATGACCAAGTACTTTTGAGGAAGAGAGACGATATTGAAAGACAAGCCCTAGTATTGAAGATCTTAGATTTAACGTAGTTGATCTCCTTACCATAAATAAGCAAGCGAATACACATCCATGAGGCTCTTGAAATCCATAGTCTCCGGTTTAATGAAATTACTTAGATTTGAATATCAACAACAATAGAACACAAAGACCATGTAATTGTATAGAAATGATCACAATATGCAAGTATAATAGCTTAGCCACTTCAGGGGGCAACCTCCAAACCACACAATAAGACTCAAGTGCTCAATATGATGATCAACTACTACCTACTAACTTCTATATATACTATTCCTATGTTATGGCCATCACCAAGGCCGACCCATTAATGATAATATAACACATATGAAAGAGATACATCATGATAAGAAGTTATGATAGCCACAAGTTGGCCATACACATCCAATGTAAGATATAGGATTAAGGGCGTAACATGCCCCTCCCCTTTGAAGCAACATTGTCCCCAATTTTGAGAAGCATTGGATCTGTTTGCGGGAATGTTACATCCTCCCATGTTGCGTCTTCACTATCTAGATTCTTCCACTTGATCAAATACTCGGTGATGACCCTTGTCCTCAATCGTTTAGTGCGTGTCTAAAGGATGCATTTTGGTTCCAAGATGATTCTTCCCGCAATTGATCTCAAGTAACACTTTTGCAGGCTAATACCTTATGTCCAATTACCTTCTTTAGGCAAGAAACATGGAAGACTGGATGTATTCTAGTGGCCGAAGGGAGTTCCAGTTTGTATGCTACATTACCAATCTTCTGTAACACTTGATAAGGGCCATAATACTTAGGTGAAAGCTTGTTATCCTTTTTTGTTGTTTCAAAGACATTTGTTTATATGGTTGTAAACACACAAAAACCCAATCATCAACTTCAAAATGTCTTTCACTGCGATGTTGATCTGCATGTTGCTTCATGTAGTTTTGTGCCATGGCCAAGTTCTCCCTGAGACTAGAAAGTACCTCTTGTTGGTGTTGAATATGCTCTTCAACTGCTCAAACCCTTGGTTGGCCTCTCAAAGATGAGGTGATGGATGGTGGATGGTACCCATATAATGCCAAGAAAGGAGACATTTTAGATGAAGTATGAAAGGAAGTGTTATACCACCATTCGTAAGTGGTAACCATTGGACCCATCTCGCTTGCTTATCTGAGGTAAAACAACAAAGATATCCCTCCAAGCACTTGTTTACCACCTCGGTTTTCCCATTAGATTGGGGATGATAAAAAGAACTACGAGCTAGCTGAGTGCCCAAACATGAGAACAAATCAATCCAAAAATTACTAGTAAATATAGGGTCTCGATCACTTACTATAATCTTTGGTGTCCCATGTAACTTCTGAATTGTATCCATGAAGGTTGTTGCTACTATACTTAAGACAAATGGGTGTGATAAGGCACAAAAATGGGCATATTTGGTGAGTCTATCCACCACAACCATGATTATATTTTCCCTTTCTGATTTAGACAATCCTATGATGAAGTCCATGGAAACCTCTTCCCACCTCTGGCTAGGAATAGATAGAGGTTGTAAAAGACCCAGGGACTTAATTGTTTCACCCTTATTTTGCTGACAAACCATGCATTCTACCACAAATTTTTGGACATCCCCTTTTAGCCCTTCCCAAAAGAAATCTTGCTTGATTCGATGATAAGTCTTCAAGAAGCCAGAATGCCCCCTATTGGAGAAGCATGGAGCTTAGATAGAACCCTATTTTAAGGGTTGAGTTCTTACATAGGTATAATCTATCTTTGTACCATAAAGCATCTCCTTTCCATACAATTTTTTTGACATGCTTGGATCATGTTGGAGATTCTAATGAGATTTTGTGTACCTGGGTCATTTTTCCATTCAGACCTTGCCTCCTCTACCCAATCTTCTTGTAATACAAATATGACACACAACAATGCCTCAATTGATTCATCCTTCCGAGATAGAGCATCAACGACTACATTATCCTTCCCTTTCTTGTAGATTATCTCAAAATCATACCCCAACATTTTTTAGACCCATTTAGTTGTTCTTTAGATGATAAACGTTGCTCTAAGAAGTATTTCAAACTATCATGATCTATCTTTACTTTGAAATGTCTACCCATTAGATATGGTCTCCATTGCTTCACTACATGAAGTATGGCTAGCATTTCCTTCTCATAAATTGGTTTTGATATATTCTTACCTTTGAATTGGCGGCTCTCAAAGGCAATGGGATGACCCTCTTGCATGAGTACTGCCCCCATACCATACCCTGAAGCATCACATTCAACAATGAATGTTTTGAAAAAATATGGGGTAGCTAAAACTGGAGTGGTGCACATGGCCACCTTCAACTTCTCAAATGCAATGGTAGCTTCCTCATTCCAATGGAAAGAGTCCTTCAATAAAGTTGTGAGTGGTACTACTATGTTGCCATAATTCTTTACAAATCAATGATAATACCTTGTAAGCCCCAAAAATTTCTCAGAGATTCTTTAGGGTTTTGGGAACCTTCCATTCAAGCATGAATTTTATCTTGTTAGGATCTATTTTAACACCTTCATAAGAGACGATGTGACCCAAACATTCAACCTCTTTGACTCGAAAAGAACACTTAGAGGGATTTGTATAAAGGTGAAGTTGTTCAAGAGTTTCCAATACCTTATTTACATGATGCAAGTGTTCCTCCCATGTTTTACTTGTGTAATGTCCCCTTTTAATAATTAATTAATTAATTATTATTTTACGTAAATAAGCTAAGGGGAAATTAAAAGAGGAAAATAAATTAATTTAAGTCGTCCCAAGGATATTTTTATATTTTAATTGGAAAATGACACTTAAATTATATTTTAAATTCAAAAAGCATTGTTAGAATAAAATAATAATAGAAGGTTGACTTCTATTATTAGGATCTTAGTTAGATTTAATAAAAAAGTGAGTTGCATGCTTTTGTAAATCCTAATTTAAGGATAAGGGGTGGAAAAAATATTATTTAAAGTGTTTAATCCTATTTTTAGTATGGAATGCCCACTTTGGAGTGTTTGAGAGTTATAAAGGCAGACTTGGGGGTTCATTGTAACACATCTTGGAAATTTATGAATTATTTTCTTTGTCTGCAAGTAGCTTTTGCTTCTGCATTAGTAATAGAGGACGAAACCCTCATTTACACACAGATCTGAGGACGAAAACCCTCACATTTGAGTTTGGCAATTCCATTCAGTGGTTGCAATAACAATTCAGGGTGCAAGTGTTCCGTCAGCTCATCTCCAGGAAATTGTATTCATACACCAGTATTGTTTTATTGTATCTGGTTGGAAATAAATAAATAAAAGTATGTTTTTTCCCGTATTGGTTCGCTTTTTTATTTTTAAAAAATCACATTATTGTTGCTATTGTAAAAGTTTATTTTTGCAATACTACAGCTCCTAGGATTTAACGAAATATCTAGATTTGTTAGAAGTTTCTTTTTATGGATATTACAAAGTGGTATCGTGAGCAAATTTCCTCCCATCTCGTGGACGAAAATTTATAAAGTATAAAAAGCGAAAAAAACGGAAAAACAAAAAAGAGAGAAAAATTGCAGCTTTGAACTTCATGCAGGTTAGTGATAGAGAAGTCAGGTACCAACAAAGGGAGAAGAAGAAAGCTACAGAACAACTAGAAGTCATGGAAATCAGGGACCCGAAAGATGCACGTTTTGATAGGCTTGTTCAGGGACAAGACAAGTTAGCTAATATGATGGGTCAATTGATCCAAGCTATGTAGGGCACAAATGTGCAAAGGGCTCCAAACAATGAGGGAAGTTCTTTAAGGGTGAACAATAACCAACTCACTCAGAGGACGGTCACTAGTTCTACTGTTAGGCCCTTCCAGCCAAACTTCCTATGTAAAGAGGAAGCAATTTGGGAGGCAAAAATTCAGCCTACCATAGCAGATGATATTGCTACTAGCTATGAGGAGTACAAGGTACTTCCCAGTGAGATTAGAGATGCCATTTCCCTCACCAATTTTATTAATCTGCAAGAAGGTTTTGGGGTGGAGTTCCAAGAAGACCATGTTGAGGTGCATAAAAATGAAAAAAGGGCTTTACCGGTTGCTAATGTTGATTTTCAATTTGCTGAAATTTTCAGAACAACAACCTATGAGAAGCAAATTGAATGTGTTCATGACTTTAGTAAGAATCATGAAGATGTTTTATTGACTTCTAATGTTTGCATGCATCAACAAGATTCACTTGTTGAATGTGAAGAGTTCAAGGTGAAGAAGAATGCTGATCTTAACCGAAAAGTTCTCGAGTCACAAGGTTGGGGATGTTGAAGATATCTCAACCAAGCTTCATTCAACAAAGGAAGGTGAACAAGTTGAGGACAACCAAAGGTATGAAAGTGTTGTGGATTTGTTGCTTCCTACTAAGTCATTACATATGTGTGGTCATCATGGACAACATAGTGGAAATGGTAATAGAGTGAAGAACACTTTGAGTGGCAAAGGGCACATAGATTTGTTCATACAAGTTCGAAATTATGTGAACATGAGAGTTTGGGATCCGAGTATCCGTAATTAATTAATTTTGAAAAGGGGACATCACAATTCGCCCTTCACGGAATTGTTTGCCCTCAAGCAATTAAAAGAGGAAAATAAATTAATTTAAGTGGTCCAAGGATATTTTTATATTTTAATTGGAAAATGACACTTAAATTATATTTTTAATTCAAAAAGCATTGTTAGAATAAAATAATAATAGAAGGTTGACTTCTATTATTAGGCTCTTAGTTAGATTTAATAAAAAAGGCGTTGCATGCTTTTGTAAATCCTAATTTTAGGATAAGGGGTGGAAAAAGTATTATTTAAAGTGTTTGATCCTATTTTTAGGATGGGGCGCCCACTTTGGAGTGTTTGAGAGTTATAAAGGTAGACTTGGGGGTTCATTGTAACACATCTTGGAAATTTATGAATTATTTTCTTTTTTGCAAGTAGCTTCTACTTCTGCATCAGTAATAGGGGATGAAAACCTTCATTTACACACAGATCTGAGGATGAAAACCCTCACATCTGAGTTTGACAATTCCATTTAGGGGTTGTAGTGACAATTCAAGCGCAAGTGTTACGCCAATTCAACTCCAGGCAATTGTATTCAGACACTGGTATTGTTTTATTGTATCTGGTTGGAAATAAATAAATAAAAGTCTTATTTTTCCTATATTGGTTCGCTATTTTTATTTTTAAAAATCAAATTATTGCTTTTATTGTAAAAAAATTTGTTTTTGCAATATTGTAAGCTCTAGGATTTAGCGAAATATCCATATTTGCTAGAAGTTTTTTTTTTTGGGATATTACATACTCGTAGATTAATATATCATCAAAGAACAATAAAACAAACTTCCGTAGAAATGGCTTAAAGATAGAATTCATCAAACTTTGAAATGTAGAGGGTGCATTTGTGAGTCCAAAAGGCATTACCAAGAATTCATAATGGCCTTCATGTGTCCAAAGGTTGTTTTATGAACATCCTCATCCTTGATTCTAATATGATGATATCTAGAACGAAGATCAAGTTTTGTAAAGTAAACAACACCATGAAACTCATCTAACAAATCATCAATTACAGGAATATGAAACTTATCTTTGATTGTGTACTTATTGAGTTCCCTATAATCATGACACATGTGCTAATTGTCATTTTTTTCCGCACCATCACTATGGGAGAAGACTAAGTACTCTGACAATGCCGGATAATTCATGCTTTTAACATCTCTTGTACTATCTTCTCAATATCACTCTTTTGCACATAGGGGTACTTATAAGGTCTGATGTTGGGCGGTTGGCTCCCTAGTACTAGCTGGATGGCATGGTCATGGTATCTTTTTGAGGTAAACCTTTTGGCATATCTCCAAACACAACTAAGTGTTCATCTATAACTACTTGCATATTTGATAGTATAAATGCATTTGACTGATGTGCTTCTAATGAAAATAATTGTTCCACGAACCCCTCTACACCTTTTTAAAGCAATTTTTGCATCTAGTGCGAGCTCACCAACGTGGGGACTTTTCTCTTAATCCTTTTAGTTCAAAAGTCCCCCTTCTGACTAAAAACACATGAACAACTCTTGGAAGCTCATCTCAATGGTTCCCAAGGTGGTAAGCCATTGAACTTCTTACACAATGTTTGCTCTTCCCATGACAATGGCATACATAGGGCTAGTTAGCAAGTAATATCCCATGGTGAGTTTAATTTTATGGCATTTTCCTAAACAACTAACTGTACCCCCATCAATGATCATTACTTGACATTCTGGAGCTGGAATAACAAAAGCAGTTCAAGTGCACTGCCAACTTATGATTGATGAAGTTGTGAGCACTTCTCGAGTGAATCAACACTATTACCCTCTATTTTTAAGAATCCAACCACTTTGAGGGTTTGGTCGGTGCTAATACGTAGAATTGCATGACGTGATATCGTTGGCTAGGGATCTCCTAACTCCTCTGACTCGACCATGACCTTTACCTCTTCCTCTTCTTCTTCATCAACCCCCTTAATGTAGAACAACTTCTTTTCAACACATTTATATCTTGGTCCATATTTGTTGTCACAATTAAAACATAACCCTTTTGCTCTCTTTTCTTCAATTTATTGAGGTGTCAGTCTAACTGGCCGAGGGAATGATGGTGTTGAGGTGCTATGATCTTTGATATTAGTGAAAATTGCCTCTTGGTGGAAAGAAATTTTTCCTCTGCCCTACGTGCCATGATAATAGAATCAGAAACCTTATGAGGATTAAACATACACACCTCATTCTCAATGTGTTCCTTAAGACCCCAAGAAATAGGTCATTCAAATTCTCTTCAATAATATTTTCCACTGTAAGGATAGGTTTTGGAATTGATGAACATAATCCTTGACTGATCCTATTTGTCTTAACTTTGCTAATTGGCTAAAGTAATTCTCTGACACACTAGAACTATAGTGCAATTGCAACTCTTCAGTAAAAACTATCCATGTGACATTGAGACCACTCTTTTGCCTTTGAGCACATAACCATCGATACCAAATGAATTGGTTAGGTTCGAGATACAGGGATGCCATGGTCACCTTTTGTCTAGATGGGATTTGATGTAGATCGAAGAAATTCTCCATTTGGTTAATCCAATTGAGTGGATCCTTTCCATCAAACTTATGCATTTCCACTTTTGGCATCATGTTTCGGGCTTGCAGAGTATTTGGATTTGGATTGGTTTGGCTAGCAGATCCACCCTGGCTAGTTTGTCCACCTTGGTTGATCAAAGGCTGATGATGAACCTTTATATTTGCATTGAGTTTTTGCATGATATCATCCAAGCGTTGATTGATCTTTTCCACATCTTCTTTACTCGGGCCATTTGATTGTAGGCTTCGTAGATCATACTCAAGTTGGCTTACCTTAGGATCCACTATAGTACACCATGGTACTGAGGATACTTGTAGTTACCCCTTTTGACTCTGTAGTGCCCACACTTTTTATAGCTCAGTAGCTTGTTGTTTCTTTGCTCATAGACATGTTTTGACAGTGATTGGTTATATCTTGGACATTATATTTAGATATTTGATCTTATTAGACAGGTGTGGACATTTAGGCGTATAACGCCAATTTAGCTTAATTTCTATATTGTCGCATTTTCTTGTTATGTCATGGAAACTAAAGAATATGATGATGTGTTTGGAACCTAATTATATTGATGGATAGTTGTTGCATGGTGGGATTATATGTCACTTTATCATCTTGTCTAACTTTTGGAATATTGAATATAATTGTGCACGTTATCGCATCTTGATTTCAGTAGGATGTTAGGTTAGTTTAGAATGCATTGATATCTTACTATGTCATTGAATTATATTGTATCGGACATGTGCGGTTAATGTGTGCAATGAGTGTGCAGGTGACAGGTTTACAGGAGAACGTGGGATTCAGGCCAGCTACTCAATCTTGCACAAGCAGCCCACGGGCTGAGTCCTAGCCATGTTCATTGTGTGAAGCCTTAGTATAGGAGATTATTAATTTTGGGCACTATGAGTGACCCCAATTCTTGTAATGTATTGTGTTTTGAATTATTAATTTTGTTTAAGGTTGCTAGTGAAGTTGTAAACTTGTTTTGGAGTTAATAACTCATCTTTCATTTAAATTGTTGGTTATGTTTAATGTGTCACTTAATCACAAGGGTTTAGGGACACATGTGAGACCTGGGTGGTCCCCACACCCTCTACCCTTGTGCCAAAAATGCAAAACCTGAAATTAGGGCATTTTGGGCATTTTGGGACCCTTTGTAGCTTAGGGAGTCCCCTATCACAAAAATGAGCCCTTGGACCCTACCTAATGGGTAGGGGGCTTATTTTCAAGGCTAGAGGGAGTTTTCCCTCCCTTTTTACCTCTTGAATAGTCACATCCATGTAAGGGATGTGGAATTGTGTGTTTATCAAAAGTTCCACTTATTTTGTCTTGCTTGCATTTAAGGGAATTTGGGAGAAGAGGGCAAAAAGTTAATTTTACCCTTTCTCTCTTTTGTTTTGGCATCTTTCACCTTGATGAGGGAGAGGGGTGACACATGTCACCCCCTCATTTGTGAGGATGCTTGTTTGCTCCTCTTCAAATTCTCATTCATGGGAAATGAAAGGGACTTTTTTTGGAACTTCTTGCTTGGGATGCTTGTGGATTTTGAGACTTGGGGATTGACTTGAGTCAAGGTGTGGAGAAGTATGAAGTTGGAGAGCTTTTTGGAGAGCTTTCCTTGAGGTAGGCTCTTATGTCTTTTTGTTGTGTTGTTTTTCCTTTTAGTTATTGGATTGGTTGCTTGAGATTGTTATTTATATATGTTGATTTTGGTTATTTGCTTGTTGTTACTCCCTCCATCATATGGCATGATGGAGTTTTGGAGTGT
Source organism: Taxus wallichiana var. yunnanensis (assembly GCA_018340775.1). Lineage (NCBI taxonomy): Eukaryota > Viridiplantae > Streptophyta > Pinopsida > Cupressales > Taxaceae > Taxus > Taxus wallichiana. The sequence goes on from CM031234.1 coordinate 79,695,442, forward strand.
GGGGGAAGAGAGAGGGAATTTTCCCTCTCAATCCTCAAGGCTTGATGGACAAGCCTTGAGGAGTCTTATTATTTTCCCTCAATGGTTGAGGTGGGGAAGTTGATTCATTTGGCTTGAATCTCCTTCCCCATTCTTGGTAAGGAAACCCCTTTGGGGTTTGAAAATCCTTCCAAGAAGGACTTGGAGAAAGGGGGAGGAATAAGGAGGGCTTGATTTGATTAGGAGCAATAAGGAGGATATGGAGATGTTTATTTTGTGCAAGTAATTTTGATGAATAACTTTGGAGAACTTTCTCCTCTCTTCCCCATTTTTGGAGGATGAACATGGGTTCTCCTCCTTGTAAATTGGAGTCTTGTGTTGTTGTGAACCATTTTTGTGTGCTTGTATTATTGTTAGTGAACCCTTCTTCTTGTGCAAGTTTTGGTAGTTGACCTCTTTCCCATGGGCTTGGGGGAGGCTAGCATGTCTTCCAACCTTGGAAAGACATGTAATGATGCCTAAAGGTTGGGTGGATAAACAAGCTCTTTCTCATTGTGTTGGCCTTGAAAGATTTTGGAGTTGGAAAGCCATTGGAAGACACATGAAGACACTTGTCAATTTGGAATTTCTTCTTGTCTCCTTCACCATTTTATGGACTTCTTTTCATTGTATCTTGAAAAGAATGGCTTGTGTGAGCTTTCATTGTCTTGTAAAACATTCTTTTGTATTTGGAGTTACATGCAAACCTAGTATTATATTTGTTGATAAATCTACCCTTAATATTAGTATGTTACCTTGTATAGCTTTCCTTTGAATATTTGGAATGTTATGGGACTATGTTAGACCTTTTTGGAAACTTAAACCTTTGAAATGAAGGCTTGTGAGATAGTGAAAGTTTTCTTAATATGAAGTGTTGGTACTCCATTTTGAAGGAAAGTGAATTATTGAAAAAAATAAAAATTATTCGTGTTGTTATTCCTCTTGTTAAATCATGTAACAAGATTTAAAAGAAATAAATAAAAAATAAAAATATAAAGTATCATTTTTGCAGCACATCTCTCCTTATAATGTTTACAAATTAGAAATAGAATAAAATAAGTCTTTACTTTCCTTCATGAATAATTTATTTGAATGGATGAAATAAGCAGATTATATGTTCCTACCATCTCCCACTAAGTGTTAGTTTAGGCAAATACCTTCTTGTTCAAATTACTTTCTGCTCATTATTTGTAATTTCAAATATAGAAAAAAAAAAAAAAACTTTCATATTACTTGTTGAGAATTCCTACATATGTGTTAATCTGAAATGAACCTTTGCATTAGATATGAAATGAAAATCCACTTGGTTATGAGCTGTTGTTCTTGTTTAACCTTAGAAAACTATTTTATTTGGAAAGTGCACATATCCATTTAGTATTAACGTAGTTAGATATCTTTCCCTTATCTTGTGCAAAGGAGATTTTTACTTGAAAATGTGATAGTTGCCTTGATTTTTGTCAAGAAGATTATATATATGTAAATGTTATCACATTAAATCTATTTATATATTTATTTATTATATATATCTTTGTTTTATATTTACAGAAAATGTTAGAGAATAAATATATATATATTATATATATCAAGTATATATATATATATATATATGTTTATTTATTTATATTTAATATACATATATGTATATCACATATTTTATAACAAAACGAATTTTTAAAACAAATTTTATATATGTAAAATGGTTGGGGGGGGTGGTTCGGCCCCCACTCCCACACTCTGTCCGACACTTTGCCCACCTCGCGCCACAAAGAACCCCGGCCACCATTGCCACCCCATTCCCGCGGCCCCTTTCTTTCTTTGTGCATCCCTGTTCCGCCCCAACCTGCCACGCCGCCGTTGTGCCTCCTGCCACCCTAATCGCTGCGGCCTCCTGCGCGCCCAAACCCCTCCATTGCTCCCAATGGGCGCTGCCCCTTTCCACACACCCACGGCCATTCCGGCCCGCGCAACCTGTTTCGCAGCCGACCTGCCGTCCGCCCTTCCCGTGCCCTCTACCTGCCATGACTCTCCGCCCACGCCGTCCCCGCTCAAACCAATTAAAACCTTCCCTCATCTCGATCCGCCACCGAAAGAGATAAAATCTATAAAAAAAAAGAGATAATAATAATAATAAAATAAAATGAAATAATAATAATATATATATATATATATATATATATATATATATATATATATATATATATATATATATATATATATATATATATATATATATATATATATATATATATATATCAAAGGAACTCCATTATGAATTACAAATAAAATGGGGAACAACTAACTCCATAGTTTCCTCCTGTAACCTGCAAATGTCACCAACAAAATGAAATGAAGAAAGGAGAAAAGAAAAAGGAACTTAAAGAAATATTAGGGAAATTTTAGGGTTTTAGATCTGAGGGTTAAAAGAAAAAGTATCCAAGGGTGGATATTTCTCCCTACACCTTCCAAGTCATGGGACTTTGTGGGATTCCATGATAAAATAAAAGAAGAGTGAATGTGGACAAAATAAAAGAGGGGGTGTAGTCTATAGTAGATGTTTTTAGCTAAAACTAATAATAATTAAATAAATGAAAATTGTGTCGGGTCTAAGCTAATAATTCATTTAATTAGGTAGACTAAAATAGTATAAAATTAGTAATTATCAGGAAATGACATAAAGGATGTATTAATATTAACTAAACACTTTAAAAAAAAAAAAAAAAAAAAATTACCCTGAAATTTTGGTCACATTTGGTGCATTCTTTTGGTGTCCCAAGAGGGGCATTACAACTCCCAATCCTCAACTACTACCTCCTCATCTGGGTTTTACCCGAAGTGAGAAGATTCTTTTTGTTTCTTGTGGAAGGCCCCACCATTTTAGGAATCAAAGCTGAAATTTAGGGTTTAGGATTTCAAGAATAATTTGGCCAAATATGAAAAATCTCAAAGAATAGACTCAAACTAATTTTTTATCCTCTTTTCCAAAAATGTAAAGAACTTGGAAAAATTCCACAATTTGTAGCCTATAGAGCGAATTTATGAAAAACACTAAAATTGATATAACTTTTGCAAAATAAGTCAAAAAATCTTGAAATTTGGAGAGGATATTACTTGACTTATTTCGCAACACCACAAAAAAATTGCTACCGATTTGGAGATATAGCCAAATCTTCACAATTAGGGTTTTGATGCAGTTTTGGTCAAGATCAAGCTCTAATACCACTTGTAATGAAATTACTTAGATACATCTGAATATTAGTAGAAATAGAACACTTAAAACATCTAATTGTAGAGAAATGATCACAATATGCAACTACAATAGCTTAGCCATTTCGAGGGGCAACCTCCAAACCACACAATAAGACTCAAGTGCTCAATATGATGATCAACTACTACCTACTAACTTCTATATATACTATTCCTATGTTATGTCCATCATCAAGGCCAACCCATTAATGATAATATAAGATATATGAAAGAGATACATCATGATAAGAAGTTATAATAGACAAAAGTCGGCCATAAACATCCATTGTAAGATATATGATTAAGGGCATAACATCCCGCCTATCAAATTTCCCAAATAAAATTGTGCCATCACCAAAATATTGATGAGAAAATGTATCTAACATTTATAATGCTCTAATGCCCGAATATCTTGACTTGCAAGGGCTTTAGAGATGGAGCGACCTAAAGCCTCAACCATAATGATGGAAAGGAAAGAAGAGATGGGGTTACTATGTTGAATTACTATGGTAGGAGAAAATAATCCATCCGGTGAACCATTGACTAATATAGAGAAGCTCGGGTTAGATATGCAATTAAAAATCCATCTGCACAACTTTGTTGGAGAAACCAAATTTCTCAACGATCTTCATTAAGAATCTCCAATCAACCATGTCACATGCTTTGCTAATGTCTAGTATGATCAACATAACTTTGCAATGCCTTGATGCGAGGGAGTGCATATTTTCATGGCTAATGATAGTATTTTTAGAGATCAAATTACTTGGGATGAAACCCCTTACTCAAGAGAGATAATATCTTGAAGAACTAAATTCAATCTAGATGCAATTACCTTAGATATTACTTTATAGGCCAAATTACAGAGGGAAATCGACCCGAAGTAAACAAAAGATGCATGTCGATTTTTTTAGAATCAAAGAAATAAAGGTGCAATTAAAGTCATAAAGAACATTTTTGAACTATTTAGATTCTTCCACAATTGCGTGCAACGTAATACCCACAATGTGCCAACATTTTTGGAAGAAGGCAATTAAAAATCCATCAAGACTAGAAGCGAGTTTGTTGGCATACGAAAAGGCCAAAATGAACCTCCTCAAGTAAAATAGGAGACATTAGTAGTCACTTTAAACAGGACTATTGAGTGAGGGGATATTGTTGAGCACGAAGTTACGAGCTAAGAGATGGGACGCCTTAGAAGGAGATACCAATCCCTAAAAAAACCTAACAACTTCTATTCTTATGTCATCCCTTGAGGATAAAATGTTCCCACCAGATTTGATGTGATAGATGTGATTTTATTATGATTTCTCCTAGCTCGATCGAGTTATGAAAAACTTCGTATTCTATTCTCCCTCTTTGAGCCAACTCTCACTTGATTCTTCTTCTAGTAAATTTCTTCTCTCGAGGAGTAACTCCTTGAGCTCTATTAACAATTATATCTCCTTGCATAAGAATCATATGTCATGCCTTGTTGAAATACCACTTCATTAAGCTCTCTTAACTCCCGATCCACCCTCTCTTTTCCTTTAAGATGTTTTTGCAGTGTCTTATTCCATTCTTTAAAAAAAAGTTTTACATATTTCAATTTCACTTTGCCAATATATACTTCTTAGATACCTTGATGTTTTGCTCATTCCACCAAAAATGATGTACTCGTGAAGTTGCTTATCCTAAACCCACATTAATTCAAATTCGAAAGGGTTGTTTTGTGGGGCGAAAATTCAGCTTATCATTAACTCGATTGGGAAGTTTTCAAAACAAGAAGTGGGGAAGATAGAACAGAAGTGACCTAGTTTGCTTGTCACAACTCCATGTTAGCAAGAAATTTATCAAGTATTTCATAGATGTTGACCACTCTTAATGTGCGATTGTAACTAGTGAACCATCCCTATTTTGGTTCCAAATCAACAAGGTCATGAGCCGAACAAAGTAAGAAAAATCATTTAGCAACTCGGAATCATGATTTCCCCAAACTTGTCTTTGTGAGAGAAAATGACATTAAACTCCCCTCAACGAGGAACCTACTTGATCCCAATGCATAAATTTCGGTTAAAATACGATCCCACAATCACTTCTTCAAAATAATATTAGTCGAGCCATAAGTATTGAGCATTGTGAATACCATACGAGATTTCAAAGATTAAACTTTGCATAATTGCCAATGTTGATTTTAGCAAATTGATATGACCTTGACTTTATTGGTGTAGTCACTAAATCATGCACTTACTATGTACATCTAGCCTCTAAATACTTCATTTATATGCATGATTCCTAAGCAAGATAATTAGTCATTGACAACACTTGTTTTTCTTTGATATTGCTTTTATCCTTCTTATCTTTGTTACTTGTCTTTTCTAGATTTACACCTTACAATTTTGCACACTAGTTGACATTTTATTTAGCTTTGATTCCACTGTTTTATATTTTTGGCACCTTGTACAAAACTACCTATTAGGGACAAGAGCGCCCGGGCACTATTATCCCCTCTGGCCATTTCTGTCCTCCCCTTTTCTAAATTTTTAGATGGTGCATCTTTTATGACTTTGTTTACTACTCTGGGCCAGCCTTTCACTTGTTATTGAAGAAACTTAAGTGAAGGAATCATATATATATATATATATATATATATGTCTTTTGTAACCTCATTATTGGGTCAAACATTCAATAGACATATACATCTACAAGGAGTTTTCTATCTACTAGATCAAGGAATGCATACTTCACCGTGCATAGGAGGGTCTATTTTGAATTCCATACCACACATTTTGCATTGGGACAAAGTAGTTGTATCCCACTATTCTTTTTGCTTGAAACTAGGGTATCTTAGCTCAAAGGACAAAATTTCAATCACACACCACAAACACTACACGAAGTCTAGAATATAGTGCATCACTTGGCAACAAGCTCACATCGGGGTGATCGAGGTCTTTCTGGCTCACTCATATGCATTTTTATTCAGTCTAATGTGTGCTTGAGCCTTATGCATGTAGCTAGGGTTTGTTTTGCGGTACACATGCGATAATGAAAAAGTGTGGCAAACCTAACACGACCTATAGAGAAATCAAAGCGATAAGAAGTGACACATAAAGAATTACATCCGAAGCTATTCCATGACACCAACGCCTGTAGCAGAGACGTTAGCACCTAGCGGCCGTGTCCTCTCCTGTGTGCTCATGTCCCCGAGACCCTCACATTCCGTAATCAAAGAAAACTCACACAATCCAAAATACACCCTTATAGATCGGTCTCCACCCAAAATCGTTCGGAACTACAGATGCAAGCCGAGTCATTCTACAAACCTTATCTATCCCTCTTGCTTGTACTTCTTTAGCTCAATCTTGTATATTTACTTCTATATTTATATGATCAACATTGTCCTTATATAAATTTAAATTTCATTAAATCATTTAGTGAACTTGATTTCTTGCATGCCCATTATCGGATCTTTCATGGCTTCCCATACCTTTGATTCCAATGCTTCCCCATTCTATATCCAGGTTCAACTTCGTAATATCCTTCTTAAGTGTGTCATTATTGATCCTGGATATGGTCTTAATATATGCACTCTCACCAAATAGGACTTTCATTACTCATCTCAATCCATCTACTCTTTGTATCCATCGCTTTGATGATACACCACCCGATGACACACTCTTGTTCCTAGTTCCTTACCCGGATGAACCTCATTTGCACACATACACCGGGGACATCCTTATTCTTCCCTTCTAGTTGTTCTCTTTCACATATTTGCGATTAAAAATAAAAAAACATGTTTTCATAGATCTTGATTCGATGTACTTGTTGCTTCCTTATACTACTATATGTTGCTCCCTTGCTTATCATGTTACTATGGTTCATAGTATGCTTTATCATTTTTTCATACACATGCACGTTCACATGGTATTTTGAGGTGAATGCATGCCACTTATAGTTTTTTACACGATGTATAATGCTTGGCCCTCGCTCCATTACTAGCCCCACCGAGGCTCTTAGGGGACCTTTTTCCACGTACTATCATGTTTTATCATTGCAATATTTCAAATTTTCATTCCTATATTCAGATAATACATTGTGGCATACTATGTATCTCTCCTAACATGCTAACAGGTACTTCTTGTGTAGCATTTTCCTTGCAGGACTCCTCCAATCATGGTTGTCTAATTTGCTTATATCTTGTTTGCTATTGTTTGCAAGCTATGCCCTATGTTTACTTGTTTTCTTGTTTGCACAAGCATTGATTTACTTCAATTTTCTTGTGACATCCTAAGTGGTGTCCCATGTATGTAACTGGCTCCTCACCATGTCCTTGTTTGATATTTTTCTATATCATTTTACTTGTTATTTCTATATGCATTGCTTGTTTCCCTCTAACACTTGTATGCTAGCATTTTCCAATTGTTTTCATTGTGCCATGGTAACTACCATGCGTAATTCCTATTCCCGCCGTAGGAATCCTTATATCGATATGCATATCGGTTTTAGTCTTCCTTGTTTGGGCTCCATTCGCTTTTGTTCATTTCACACACCCTAAACGAGCGGGGAAAACATTGGGTGAACCTTTTCACCCTCCCATCAGTTATAGACAACAATTACGTAATCGTAGTCAGCCGCATGATCATAAAGCAGAATGAGTCACAGAACAAGGCCAAAACATACATTGTCAAAATTCACAGCATGGAAAGAATCGCTCAAGATAGACGTGAAGGGTGGGCGCTAGTGTCCCACATGGGAGTTTCGTCACCGGGGGCAAAAATAGTTACACAACAATTTTCAATAGTTGCATAGTTACAATCCTCCAATTTCAACAATTATATAGTCGGTTTGATTACAATCATTTACTAACATGAACCAAAGTCAACAACATGTCATAAAACAATAACTCATGAACCAAAGCAGAAGAAATATGGAAGTGGCACCTAAGGCATATGCAGGACAATGATATGCTTAGAATAATGTGTCACATGAGGCAAGTTACAAATCCGTTAAGTGATCATCTCAGTAGCGCACTTATCTCGTGGGGAAGCGTTAAGGGTTGGAGGAAAAGCCTATGAGCTCTCCTAATATACTTTCCCTTAGCGGCAACAAGACACCTACATCCAATGTTTAGCATCGGGGCTCAAATCTCTTGTTTGGCTATAGGATGCCCAAATCCTTCGTATTATTCTAACCAGCTCCTAAGCAACAAGTCTACAAGCAGAACAAATTTCTACCCCTTTCTCTTTCAACATTTCAAGTGTACTCTAACCCCTTGGTTTAGATTTTTCCAATATGCATTTCCAATTTTACATATTGTTCAAGTTAAAGTTCAATTGTATTTACCTAGAGCATTGACTAAATTTTTCTTTTTGTAGGTCCTATCCTATCCCAATGAAGGTAAAGCACACAAGTAACCATGAAGCAAATCTCAAGCATGATTTGACAAATATGATATTCCAAGGAACTACACACACATCATTATCACTCCATACATGCAAAGGTCACCCCTAGGATCCTTATCCTTCCCTTCCCTTATAATTCCACTGTACATATTTTGTACTATTTGATACGACATGCTACTGACACTCATTTGACACATTATTGTGCACATCTTCTTTCGACTCCCAAAGGTGCCTTTTTTTTTTCTACTTTATGTTACTAAATCCTTATTCACCAATTAAGGTGGGGAAAATGTAGTCACTAAATCACACACTTACATGTATATCTAGCTTCTAAATACTTTATTTGTATGCATGATTCCTAAGCAAGATAATTCGTCATTGAAAACACTTGTTTTTCTTTGATAGTACTTTTATCATTCTTATCTTTGTTACTTATATTTTTTGGATTTACACCTTACAGTTTTGCACACTAGCTGACATCCTATTCAGCTCTGATTCCATAGTTTTATCTTTCTAACACCCTATACAGAACCACCCATTGGAGACAGGGTACCCAGTGCTACTGTCCCATCTATGCACTTGTGTCCTCCTCCCTTTTTCTAATTTCGGATGGTACATCTTTCATGTCTTTGTTTACTACACTAGGTCGACCTTTCACTTGTTAATAACGAAACTTAAGCGAAGGAATCATATATATACATGTCTTATTTAACCTCATTAGGGGGCAAGCATTCAAAAGACATAAATCTACAAGTAGCTAATATTTTCTATCAACTACATAAAGGACTCGCATACTTCACCGCATAGGAGGGTTTACTTTGAATTCCATACCACACATTTTGCATCGGGAAACAATAATTGTATCTAGTTATTATTTTTGCTACTAACGGGAGGAGGGAATCCTAGCTACATGTATGCAATTTTAATCACACACCACAATAACTATATGGAGTGTGAAATAGGAGGGAATCCTAGCTACATGGACACAATTTTAATCACACACCACAAGAACTACATGGAGTCTAAAATGTAGTGCAACATTGGACAACAAGATCACATCGGGTGGCCATCGTGGGTCGATCTAACTCTCTTTTATGAATTTTTTATTAAGTCTAATGTGCGCTTGAGCTTTGTGCAGTATCTAGGGTTCGTTTTATAGGTACCGATGCGACATAATAGAAGTGCAACGAACATGATGTGACCTACACCGAAATAAAAGTGTCATAAAAATAACTAGAGCCGAAGTTGTTCCAAAGACACTAGCGTTTCGTAACAAACGCTAACGCCCGGATGATTGTTTCCTCTCCCAAATGCTTCGTCCCCGAGACCTTCACATTCTATAATGAGAGACAAAGCTTACACAATCCAAAATAAACCCTTACAGACCAATCTCTAGCCCAAAATCAGTTTAGATCTATGGATGCAAGTGAGTCATTCAACAAACCCAATCTATCACTTTAGCTTATACTTATTTAGCTAAATCTTGTATATTTACTGTTATATTTATCTCGATCAACATTTTCCTTACATATATTTTAATTTTATTAAATCAATTGATTTCCAAATAATTCATAGGCCACCAAAATATCCCACAACTCCGAAGGAAAATACTATTTTAACTAGACTAATCCTTGTTCCAAAATTTCCTAACTTCCTTTTTGACATTTTGGTTTCCCGCAAATAAGAAAACATCCGCTTTGCCGATGAATAAAATGCCTAGTTAGGCACTACTTGTTAGGGGAATTCATGCCCCGACCTTCCATGATGTAGTGCCCACACTTTTCTATAGCCTAGTAGCTTGTTGTTTCTTTGCTCATAGATATGTTTTGACAATGATTGGTTATATCTTGGACTTTATATTTAGATATTTGATCTTATTAGACAGGTGTGGACATTTAGGCGTATAGCGCCAATTTAGCTTAATCTCTATATTGTCGCATTTTTTTGTTATGTCATGGAAACTAATGAATATGATGATGTGTTTGGAACCTAATTATATTGATGGATAGTTGTTGCATGGTGGGATTATATGTCACTTTAGCATCTTGTCTAACTTTTGGAATATGGAATATAATTGTGCACGTTGTCGCATCTTGATTTCAGTAGGATGTTAGGTTAGTTAGAACGCATTGATATCTTACTATGTCATTGAATTATATTGTATCGGATAGGTGCGGTTAATGTGTGCAATGAGTGTGCAGGTGACAAGTTTACAGGAGAACGTGGGATTCAGGCCAGCTACTCAATCTTACACAAGCAGCCCACGGGTTGAGTCCTAGCCATGTTCATTGTGTGAAGCCTTAGTATAGGAGATTATTAATTTTGGGGCACTATGAGTGACCCCAATTCATGTAATGTATTGTGCTTTGAATTATTAATTTTGTTTAGGGTTGCTAGTGAAGTTGTAAACTTGCTTTGGGAGTTAATAATCCCACTTTCTTTAAAATTTTAGATTTTGTTTTATGAGTCATTTAATTACAAGGGTTTAGGGTCACATGTGAGACCCTTGGGTGGTCCCCACACCCTCTACCCTTGTGCCAAAAATGCAAAACCCGAAATTAGGGTATTTTGGGCATTTTTGGGGACCCCTTTGTAGCTTGGGAGTCCCCCTATCACAAAAATGAGCCCTTGGACCCTACCTAATGGGTAGGGGGCTTATTTTCAAGGCTAGAGGGAGTTTTCCCTCCCTTTCTACCTCTTGAATAGTCACATCCATGTAAGGGATGTGGATTTGTGTGTTTATCAAAAGTTCCACTTATTTTGTCTTGCTTGCATTTAAGGGAATTTGGGAGAAGAGGGCAAAAATTAATTTTACCCTTTCTCTCTTTTGTTTTGGCATCTTTGACCTTGATGAGGGAGAGGGGTGACACATGTCACCCCCTCATTTGTGAGGATGCTTGTTTGCTCCTCTTCAAATTCTCATTCATGGGAAATGAAAGGGACTTTTTTTTGGAACTTCTTGCTTTTGGATGCTTGGATAATTTGGAGCTTGGGATTTGCTTGGAGGAAGAGTGGAAAAATTTGAAGTTGGAAAGCTTTTTGGAGAGCTTTCCTTGAGGTAGGCTCTCATGTCTTTTTTTGTGTTGTTGCCTTTTAGTTGCTAGATTGGTTGCTTAAAAGTGTTATTTGTTGTATGTGGATTTTGGGTTGCTTGCTTATTTTCTTTAACTCCCTCCATCATATGGCATGATGGAGTTTTGGAGTGTGGGGGAAGAGAGAGGGAATTTTCTCTCTCAATCCTCAAGGCTTGATGGACAAGCCTTGTAGGATCTTATTGTTTTTCCCTCAAATGGTTGAGGTGGGGAAGTTGATTCATTTGGCTTGAATCTCCTTCCCTATTCTTGGTAAGGAAACCCCTTTTGAGGTTTGAAAATCCTTCCAAGGAGGACTTGGAGAAAGGGGGAGGAATAAGGAGGGTCTTGTTTGAATAAGGAGCAATAAGGAGGATATGGAGATGTGTATATTGTGCAAATAATTTTGATGCATAACTTTGGAGAACTTTCTCCTCTCTTCCCCATTTTTGAGGATGAACATGGGTTCTCCTCCTTGTAAATTTGGAGTCTTGTATTGTTGTGAACTATCTTTGTATGCTTGTATTATTGTTAGTGAACCCCTTCTTCTTGTGCAAGTTTTGGTAGTTGACCTCTTTCCCATGGGCTTGGGGGAGGCTAGCATGCATCCCAACCTTGGGAAAGGCATGTGATGATGCCTATGGTTGGGTGGCAAACAAGCTCTTTCTCTTTATTGGATTTCTAGAAGGCATGAAGGTTGGAGCTCAAAGTTGATAGTTGGTGTTTGTTGGAGTCCTTTTGGAATCTTCTTCCTCCTTGTGGACATCACCTCCTTGTAACCCCTTGTGGGATATGGCTATGTAAAGCTTTCTTTTCTTTGTAAAATTCTCTCTTTTTGTACCTTGGTATCACTTGTAGACTTGAGTTTTTCTTTTACTTGCACAATTTTCCTTCATTCTTGTCTAGAAGTCGGTAATAGTACTACATGAGTATGTCATGTATCATGGAAATTTAGTGGATATGTGAGCTTGAGCCATTAAAAAGAAAGCTTGTGAAAATAGTTGATATTTTATGGATTGATGGAACCTCCTTCTTGAAGAAAGGTTGAGTTATTAGATGTGTAGTATTCTTGTTATAGACTTCCTTGTAAATTTTTGTAACATTATTGAATGAGAAATAAAATACCATTTGTGAAATACATCTCTCCTTGTAACATTGCAATTTAGTGATTAAAATAAAACTAGCATTAATCTCTTTTCTAGCTAACTTGACAAATGGCTTTAATAATAAGTCAAATGTGATTGTACATCATCCTTCACTAAGTGTAAAACTTGTTTCCAAGCATCTTCCCTTAATTGAAATAGGTTTGCTACAATCTTTTACTTTTGTCACAAATACATACATACATACATACATACATATATATATATATATATATATATATATATATATACACACACACACACACACACACACACACACACACATACATACATACATAATGAAATTTTCTTAATGCAAGCATGTTGGAAATGACTATTGGATGTCATATCAAATAGCATTATCTAAATTTATCTATTGTTCTCCAACTTGGATGATTAAGTTTTCATGTGTTATATATATAAGATGTCTTTATATATTTTGGTATAACCATGTTATACTCCTGCAATAAATATATGTATATAGAATAATATATTATATATTGTATATCATACTATATAATATATATATATATATATATTAAGTTTCGCATATCAAATTATATCAAATATGATATATAAGTTTCAAATAAACAAAATCAATAATTAACAAAGATAGCATATATATATATATATATATATATATATATATATATATATATATATATATATAATGTATCGTATATTTATAAAACGGATTTATTTTTATTTTTTTTTAAAAAGAGAAATTATAAACATTACAAAAAAAAATGGATTGGTGGTGAGGTTCGCCCCCCCTGTACTCTTTCACGGGGCGCCCCCCGCCTACACCCCTTGCTCGCCCCCGCCGCGCCTATTCCGCCCCAACCTGCCCAGGCCTGCTTGCTGCCTCCTTGCCGCCTAACCGCGGCCTCCTGCGTGCCCAAACCCCCTTCCGCCGCTCCACGGACCGTTGCCCCTTCCCCTGTCACCCCCCAGACGCCACGGCCACCACCACCGCCTTCCCCACGACCTCCTCCTCCCCAAGTCGCACCACCCTCACCTGCCCGCCTGTCTCCCCTTTCACGCGCCCTCCAACCTCGTGACCGCCCCACCGCCACCCGACCCCCTCGACCTACGGCCATGTCCCCGACTCCGCTCCACCACAAATCCACGACCCGACCCCTTTGGGGTTTGTTTCAAAATAAATTTATACACAGGTTTTACACAAATAATAATAATAATAATAAAGGAATGTTTATGGTTTTGAATCTGCCAATAATACAAGGCAACTCAAATAAAATCTCATAGCTCCTTCCCCTGCAAAAGATCAAACAAAACAAAAATGAGAAAGGAATGAAAAGAAGGGGAGGGGAAATAAGAAAGAATTCAAATGAAAAGAAAGGAAGAGATAAGGAAGATTAGGGCAAACCCTAGGGCTTTTTCTAAACTAAGGGGCAAGATTGATTCAATCCTAGGGTCCATATTCAACCCTACACACATTAAATCATGGACAATTTTGTGGGAAATGAAATTTGTTTAATAATGAGTAGTTATTGTTCTTGGGGCAACTTTTTAACTAAAAGAGAGAGAGACATTAAATGTGTGTAAATTTAAAAGATAGGTAAATAATTAAAGACGGGTTTAGGCTAGTAATTATTTAAACTAGTTAAATTAAATTAGAATAAAATTAGTTGTTATCGAGAATGGGATTAGTGATGGACTAGTATTAATTCAACACTTCAAAATTTTTTTTTTTACCCCTGAAATTTTAGTCACATTTGGTGCATTCTTTTGGTGTCCCAGGAGGGGCATTACAGTTGGTATCAGAGCTTGAGGTTCGCACTCGCGGACCACTGGGTAATTAATTAAAATAATTAATGGTAATTTTAACAACACAAAATTAACTAAATGAATAAAAATAAACAGTTAAAATAAATCAACCACTACCATTAAATTTTAAATTAATAAATTGCTCGCTCACCTCGTGTGCAGGATGGCGCCCAAGCTAGGACGATCAACTAGAGGTATGGGGCATAGTGCATCTACGCAGGAGCCGCGGCACCTTGATTTTGGGCCTCGGATATTAGAGGCCTTGCGCCAGCTGATAGGCGTTGTGGAGCAGCGCCTACCACAACCGCAGGAGACGAGAGTGGAGACACCATTGGGAGACGAGGAGCCATTAGGTGAGGACGCACATTTAGAGCCGCCAGAGCACGATACATCCAGGCGTGAGAGGTCACGTAGCCCTTCCGTTCATCACAAGAGGGTAGCCTCATTCCGTCGTAGCCGCTCACACAGTCTCGAGGGACCATTCGAGGATAGGCGACTCCCTTCGCCTATGGGACTACATCGCCAGGATCGAGATATAGGCAGTGTGATCAGGGATCTTCATTTTGCAGCCGCCCCATTACACTGGCTCTACAGATGGTTTTGGGGCTGAGTCATGGCTCCTTAGTTTGGATAGTTGCTTTGGCTTGCACTCTTACGAGAGCAACGTCAAGGCAAGGTTCGCCATACACCTCCTCCGAGATGCAACAGGCGTTTGGTGGAGGAATGAGGAGTGGAAGCTCCATCTGACTCGAGAGACAGTGACTTGGGAGATGTTCGAGGAGCGTTTCAGGGCTCGTTATATGTCAGAGCATTTTGTGCAGAAGAGGATCGATGAGTTTCACGACTTACGATAGGGATCTGGCACAGTAGCACAGTATGAGAGCAGGTTCCTGGATCTTTTACAGTATGTGGACTACCTGCAAGATGAGAAATTGTAGGTTAATAGGTTCATTCGAGGGCTTAATGCAGACATAGCAGGAGCAGTTAGGATGCTATCTCCTCCCACACTTGAGAAGGCCGTTGAGAAGGCCTACTTAGCTGAGGAGAACAGGACCAAGGCACAGGAGCATCGTGATAGAAACAAGAGCAAGTTTCAGGAGAGGATACATGCCTTCTAGAGTCAGAGGTCACGAGGTACTGCACCACCCCCTAGAGGAGGATTTTGGCCTCCGCCAGCAGCCACGAGGGCCCCACCGCACCCTCAGCGACAGACACAGCAGCAGGGCCACCCGCAGCAGGGGGCTAGGCAGACACAAGGATTTCAGAGAGGTGTTTCTAGAGGAGGTTTTGGTGGAGCCAGAGATAGAAGGCATGAAACTCAATAGACACAGCCAGCTCACACTCACACTCGCATCTGCTAGGGTTGGACCGGCAGGATCAGTACACCAGAGTACAGGAGGGACCCCATCTCAGAGGGGTACATGAGGTTGTTTTATTTGTGGATCTCCAGATCACTATGTGCGCATGTGCTGCACAAACCCAATACCATGGATGCACAGAGAGCTGCTAGATCCGAGCAGACGGTGGGTGATGTAGGACACGCTCATCGTGTTTATGTAGCGGTTGACAACCGCCAGGCCGAGCATCAGGCCACGGTCATTGAGATGATAGGTACTATCAGGGGTATTTCTGTCTCAGTACTTTTTGATTCAGGTGCTTCAGATTCCTTTATATCACCTTCTATAGTGGACCAGTGTGGGCTAGTGGTGGCTAGGCAACCAGATAGTTGGCAGGTTGAGTTGGCCTCGGGGCCAAACTCGCCGTGGACTCGTATGTGGAGAGTTACGTACTTGATTTAGGAGCCTTCTCCACTACTCTTGACCTCCGAGTTATCCCTCTAGGTTCCTATCAGGTAGTTTTGGGTATGGATTGGCTCGAGTCTCATCGAGCTAAGGTGGATTGCAGAAATAAGGTCATTGAGTGTCAGGATGATCTTGGGAGTGCAGTTGTGATATCAGGGATGCAGAGACCTATCTCCTTGCGCATGATATCGGCTAAGCAACTCAAGCGGAGCATGCGTAAGGGGTGTCAGTTGTTTGCTATCACCATCAGTGATCGATCTGAGAGCATTCCAGAGCATTCACCCTTAGATGATCATGCAGTTTTGAGGGAGTATGCAGATGTGTTTCTAGGTGAGCTTCCAGGGTTACCACCCCGCAGAGAGGTGGATTTCACCATTGATTTAGTACCTGGATCAACACCAGTTTCTAGGGCACCTTATCGGATGACGACCCCAGAGCTTCATGAGCTCAAGATTCAGTTAGAGGAGTTGTTGGATAAGGGTCTCATTCGCCCTAGTGTATCTCCTTGGGGAGTGCCAGTCATATTTGTGAAAAAGAAGGACGGTTCTCTTAGACTTTGTGTAGACTTCAGGAAGCTCAACAAAGTCACAATAAAGAACCGTTATCCACTCCCTAGGATTGATGACTTGTTTGATCAGATGCGGGGAGCGAGAGTGTTCTCCAAAATTGATCTCAAGTCAGGATATCATCAATTGCACATTTCAGATGCAGACATCCATAAGACAACATTTCGCACACGTTATGGGCATTACGAGTTCACAGTGGTTCCATTTGGTTTGACCAATGCCCCAGCTGTCTTCATGAGCCTCATGAATGGAGTATTCAGGACATTTCTGGATCGCTTTGTCTTAGTGTTCCTTGATGACATATTGATTTATTCTCGTTCCGAGGAGGAGCATGAGGAGCATTTGAGATAGGTACTTCAGGTTTTGCGAGAGCAGAAGTTATATGGGAACTTGGAAAAATGCAGCTTCTTTCAGACAGAGATTCAGTACTTGGGTCATATCATTTCAAGCGAGGGTATCTCTGTAGATCCCTCTAAGATACAGGCTATCTTGGACTGGCCAGCACCCACATCAGTTACTGAGGTGAGGAGTTTCATGGGTTTGGCAGGGTATTACCGCAGGTTCGTATAGGACTTTTCTAGGATTGCTCACCCTATCACTTCTCTTCAGAGGAAAGGGAAGAAGTTTGATTGGTCAGAGAAATGTGAGCAAGCCTTTCAGTTGCTTAAGGAAAGGTTAACCACGGTGCCCATCTTAGCAGTTCTAGACCCAACAGAGGATTTTGTTGTTTGTACTGATGCATCACTAGAGGGTTTGGGAGCAGTTCTTATGTAGGAGTGTCGGGTTATTACTTTTGAGTCTCGTAAGCTCAAGGACTACGAGCTTAATTATCCTACTCATGACTTGGAGCTTGCAGCAGTTGTACATGCTCTAGTGCGTTGGCGACATTTCCTTTTGGGTAGGCCTTTCATTTTGAGGACAGACCACCGGAGTTTGCAGCATATCTTCTCACAGCCGAACCTCAACGCTCGTCAACGGCGTTGGATGGAGTTCCTATGTGAGTATGACATGGAGGTTCAGTACATCAAAGGGAAGGAAAATGTGGTTGCAGATGCTCTTAGCAGACGACGACATGTGCTTGCTTCTTTGACACTTCAGTCAGATTTGAGAGGTAGGATTCTCGAGCACCTTCCAGAGGACAGATTTTATGAGGGAGCTAAACAGATGTTAGAGTCTCAGGGTTCTTTAGAGGGCAGATATTCTGGGTGTGTTTTAGAGACAGATGGTTTGCTTCGGTTCCACAGGCGCATCTACGTGCCTAAGTCAGGTGATCTGTGTAGCTTCATCCTCACAGAGGCTCATCGAGCCCCATATGCGGCACATCTAGGAGTGAAGAAAATGCATGCCGATTTGAGGGAGTTATATTATTGGCCAGGTCTTTGACGGGACATAGCATTTTTTTGCACGTTGCCTTGAGTGCCAGAGGGTCAAGGCAGAGCATTCTCATCCCGCAGGACTTTTACACCCTCATGATATTCCCGAGTGGAAATGGGATGTGATCTCCATGGACTTCATAGTCGGACTTCCTATGTCATCTTATCGTCATGACGCCATTATGGTCACCGTGGATAAGTTGACCAAGGTTGCGCACTTTTTGCCAACCAAGGTCACCTATAATGCACAGGCCATTGCCAAAGTATTTATGGAGGACATTGTTAGGTTGCATGGGATTCCGAAGACCATCATCAATGACAGGGATACTATCTACACTTCAGTTTTCTGGACGTCTTTTCAGGCCGCTCTGGGTACTCAGATCAATTTCAGTTCAGCTTATCATCCAGAGACAGATGGGCAGACAGAGAGGGTTAATCAGGTGTTAGAGGACATGTTGAGAATGTATGTCATGGATCAGCAGAGGAAATGGGAAGATTATTTGCATCTAGTTGAGTTTTCCTACAACAACAGCTATCATAGTTCCATTGGTATGGCTCCTTACCAGGCTTTGTATGGACGACCTTGCAGGACACCTTTGAGTTGGGATAGACTAGATGACAGGATTATTCTGGGACCAGCCTACCTTCAAGATTTAGAGCAGCAGGTTGTTTGATTAGACAACGTCTTGAGCGAGGCCATAGCATGTCAGAAGGCGTATGCAGACACCAAGAGGATTGATCGTCACTTCTTAGTGGGTGATAAAGTCTTCTTGAGAGTTCGTCCGCATAAGAGTCCTATCCGTTATGGAAAGGGTTCTAAGCTATCGCCTCGTTTTGTGGGGCCTTTTGATATTTTAGAGGTCATCGATCCAGTTGCCTATCGCCTAGCTTTGCCACCATGCCTTGCACGGGCCCACGATGTTTTTCATGTTTCTGTACTACGTAGGTATGTACCTGATGCTTCTCATGTTTTGGATTGGTCGACATTACAGGTAGAGGATGGAGGACAGTGGAGATTGGAGCTCGTGCATCTTTGCAGGAGCACCGGAGGTTGGCCCTTCGGGGTTGAGACTTGGACCAGGTTAGAGTAAGTGGGATCGGTACGACGAGACAACAGCTACCTGGGAGGATGTGATACCTTTGAGGGTTAGATATCCCTATCTCTTTCAGTAAATTCTAGGAGGAAGTCTAATTTTAGTAGAGGGGGATGTAGTACCCACACTTTTCTATAGCCTAGTAGCTTGTTGTTTCTTGCTCATAGATATGTTTTGACAATGATTGGTTATATCTTGAACTTTATATTTAGATATTTGATCTTATTAGACATGTGTGGACATTTAGGCGTATAGCGCCAATTTAGCTTAATCTCTATATTGTCGCATTTTCTTGTTATGTCATGGAAACTAATGAATATGATGATGTGTTTGGAACCTAATTATATTGATGGATAGTTGTTGCATGGTGGGATTATATGTCACTTTATCATCTTGTCTAACTTTTGGAATATGGAATATAATTGTGCACGTTGTCGCATCTTGATTTCAGTAGGATGTTAGGTTAGTTAGAACGCATTGATATCTTACTATGTCATTGAATTATATTGTATCGGACAAGTGCGGTTAATGTGTGCAATGAGTGTGCGGTGACGAGTTTACGGGAGAACGTGGGATTCGGGCCATTCTACTCAATCTTACACAAGCGCCCCACGGGTTGAGTCCTAGCCATGTTCATTGTGTGAAGCCTTAGTATAGGAGATTATTAATTTTGGGGCATTATAAGTGACCCCAATTCATGTAATGTATTGTGCTTTGAATTATTAATTTTGTTTAGGGTTGCTAGTGAAGTTGTAAACTTGCTTTGGGAGTTAATAATCTCACTTTCTTTTAAATTTTAGATTTTTTTATGAGTCACTTAATCACAAGGGTTTAGGGTCACATGTGAGACCCTTGGGTGGTCCCCACACCCTCTACCCTTGTGCCAAAAATGCAAAACCCGAAATTAGGGTATTTTGGGCATTTTTGGGGACCCCTTTGTAGCTTGGGAGTCCCCTATCACAAAAATGAGCCCTTGGACCCTACCTAATGGGTAGGGGGCTTATTTTCAAGGCTAGAGGGAGTTTTCCCTCCCTTTCTACCTCTTGAATAGTCACATCCATGTAAGGGATGTGGATTTGTGTGTTTATCAAAAGTTCCACTTATTTTGTCTTGCTTGCATTTAAGGGAATTTGGGAGAAGAGGGCAAAAAGTTAATTTTACCCTTTCTCTCTTTTGTTTTGGCATCTTTGACCTTGATGAGGGAGAGGGGTGACACATGTCACCCCCTCATTTGTGAGGATGCTTGTTTGTTCCTCTTCAAATTCACATTCATGGGAAATGAAAGGGACTTTTTTTTTTTGAAACTTCTTGCTTTTGGATGCTTGAATAGTTTGGAGCTTGGGATTTGCTTGGAGGGAAGAGTGGAAAAACTTGAAGTTGGAAAGCTTTTTGGAGAGCTTTCCTTGAGGTAGGCTCTCATGTCTTTTGTTGTGTTGTTGCCTTTTAGTTGCTAGATTGGTTGCTTAAAAGTGTTATTTGTTGTATGTGGATTTTGGTTGCTTGCTTATTTTCTTTAACTCCCTCCATCATATGGCATGATGGAGTTTTGGAGTGTGGGGGAAGAGAGAGGGAATTTTCCCTCTCAATCCTCAAGGCTTGATGGACAAGCCTTGTAGGATCTTATTGTTTTTCCCCTCAAATGGTTGAGGTGGGGAAGTTGATTCATTTGGCTTGAATCTCCTTCCCCATTCTTGGTAAGGAAACCCCTTTTGGGGTTTGAAAATCCTTCCAAGGAGGACTTGGAGAAAGGGGGAGGAATAAGGAGGGTCTTGTTTGAATAAGGAGCAATAAGGAGGATATGGAGATGTGTATATTGTGCAAATAATTTTGATGCATAACTTTGGAGAACTTTCTCCTCTCTTCCCCATTTTGAGGATGAACATGGGTTCTCCTCCTTGTAAATTTGGAGTCTTGTGTTGTTGTGAACTATCTTTGTATGCTTGTATTATTGTTAGTGAACCCCTTCTCCTTGTGTAAGTTTTGGTAGTTGATCTCTTTTCATGAACTTGGGGAGGCTAGCATGCATCCCAACCATTGGGAAAGACATGTGATGATGCCTATGGTTGGGTGGCAAAAAAGCTTTTTCTCCTTATTGGATTTCTAGAAGGCATGAAGGTTGGAGCTCAAAGTTGATAGTTGGTGTTTGTTGGAGTCCTTTTGGCATCTTCTTCCTCCTTGTGGACATCACCTCCTTGTAACCCCTCGTGGATATGGCTATGAAAAACTTTCTTTTCTTTGTAAAATTCTCTCTTTTTGTACCTTGGTATCACTTGAAGACTTGAGTTTTTCTTTACTTGCACAATTTTCCTTCATTCTTGTCTAGAAGTCGGTACTAGTACTACATGAGTATGTCATGTATC
The DNA here is from genome assembly GCA_018340775.1 of Taxus wallichiana var. yunnanensis. Classification (NCBI taxonomy): domain Eukaryota; kingdom Viridiplantae; phylum Streptophyta; class Pinopsida; order Cupressales; family Taxaceae; genus Taxus; species Taxus wallichiana. The sequence goes on from CM031234.1 coordinate 79,717,277, forward strand.
ATGGAAATTTAGTGGATATGTGAGCTTGAGCCATTAAAAAGAAAGCTTGTGAAAATAGTTGATATTTTATGGATTGATGGAACCTCCTTCTTGAAGAAAGGTTGAGTTATTAGATGTGTAGTATTCTTGTTATAGGATTCCTTGTAAATTTTTGTAACATTATTGAATGAGAAATAAAATACCATTTGTGAAATACATCTCTCCTTGTAATATTGCAATTTAGTGATTAAAATAAAACTAGCATTAATCTCTTTTCTAGCTAACTTGACAAATGGCTTTAATAATAAGTCAAATGTGATTGTACATCATCCTTCACTAAGTGTAAAACTTGTTTCCAAGCATCTTCCCTTAATTGAAATAGGTTTGCTACAATCGTTTGCTTTTGTCACAAAAAAAATAAAAAATATATATACATACATAATGAAATTTTCTTAATGTAAGCATGTTGGAAATGACTATTGGATGTCATATCAAATAGCATTATCTAAATTTATCTATTGTTCTCCAACTTGGATGATTAAGCTTTTCATGTGTTATATATATAATATGTCTTTATATATTTTGGCATAACCATGTTACACTCCTACTGATAAATATATGTATATAGAATAATATATATTATATATTATATATTATATATCATACTATAATATATATATATATATATATATATATATATATATATATATATATATATATATATATATATATATATATATAAAGTTTCAAATAAACAATATCAAATATATATATAAGTTTCAAATAAACAAAATCAATAATAATATATATATATATATATATATATATATATATATATACTTGTATATTTATAAAACGGATTTATTTTTATTTTTTTTTTTTAAAAGAAATCATAAACATTACAAAAAAATGGATTGGTGGGGGTTCACCCCCCCTCCTGTACTCTTCACGGGCGCCGCCCCACCTACACCCCCTCTGCTCGCCCCGCACTGTTCCGCCCCCAACCTGCCTAGGCCGGCCGCGCCTCCCCCCGCCCTAACCGTGGCCTCCTGCGCTCCCAAACCCCCTTCCGCCGCTCCACGGACCGCTGCCCCTTCCCTGTCACCCCGGACGCCACGGCCACCACCACCGCCTTCCCTACGACCTCCCTCTCGCCGGCGTCGCACCACCCTCACCCGCCTGCCCTGTCTCCCCTTTCACGCGCCCTTGAACCTTTGCACCGCCCCGTCCGCCGCCTGACCCCCTCAACCCGTGGCCATGTCCCCGACCTCCTCCACACAGTCCACGACCCGACCCCTTTGGGGTTTGTTTCAAAATAAATTTATACACGGGTTTTACACAAAAATAATAATAATAATAAAGGAATGTTTATGGTTTTGAATCTGCCAATAATACAAGGTAACTCAAATAAAATCTCATAGCTCCTTCCCCCTGCAAAAGATCAAACAAAACAAAAATGAGAAAGGAGTGAAAAGAAGGGGAGGGGAAATAAGAAAGAAATTCAAATGAAAAGAAAGGAAGAGATAAGGAAGATTATGGCAAACCCTAGGGATTTTCTAAACTAAGGGGTAAGATTGATTCAATCCTAGGGTCTATATTCAACCCTACACACATTAAATCATGGACAATTTTGTGGGAAATGAAATTTGTTTAATAATGAGTAGTTTTTGTTCTTGGGGCAACTTTTTAACTAAAAGAGATAGAGACTTGGAAATGTGTGTAATTTTAAAAGATAGGTAAATAATTAAAGACGGGTTTAGGCTAGTAATTATTTAAACTAGTTAAATTAAATTAGAATAAAATTAGTTGTATCGAGAATGAGATTAGTCTTTGGGCTAGTATTAATTCAACATTTCAAAAAAAAAAAAAATTACCACTGAAATTCTTGTCACATTTGGTGTATCTTTTGGTGTCCCGGAGGGGCATTACACATGAAATGGTCTTGATTAGGATTGTGAAGGTACCTCCCCCACCTTTTAGAAGAGAAATAAGAACTAATGACATCTTAAGTCCAAACTTCAACCTCAACCTTAGCCTTATCTACTTAAAGTTTTTCCCTTTCGAGTTCGGAGCCATAATTGACTTATTTCAAGATAATCACGGCTCCAAACATTACTCAACAGAGACTTATCTATGATGGAACCCATAAAATGCAAACATTAGCTTGTTCAAAAGAATAAGTGAGGCTTTAGATTTAATTATTATTGAGTCCAAGTATGACCGACAATAACTCCCTTTATTAACCCATTGCAATTGTTCTCAACCATATGTTCTTGGCATTCAAGTTTTCCACACAAGAATACAAAAAGTAGATTACCTCTATGCAAACATTATCAACCATAACCTAATTTATTTACGACCCACGTCTACATAAATCTTCTATAAAGTTTTTGACAAAGTTTCATTGAAATATAACTCATCTAGAGGTATTATACACATGACAAAAAGTTCATCAAAAACATCATGGTAGAAGGTAAACCGTTCACTATGTCACAAGGAGTTAAGACCCATATAGTAAAGCGTGACAACCATCTAAAGGCCACTATGAAAAGTTTGCTAAAAACCAATTCGAGTAGAAGTATTTAGATGAAAATAGTCACAAAAAAAATCCATAATCGACCTTGCCGAGAGTGCAAAGTATCTAAACCCAAATAAAAAGACATGGTTCGTATAAACACAATTTCGTTTGAGTATGGTGACTCATATGTCACGTCCTTCTAAGAGAGGAACTAGTTTTTATTCACGCAGACCTCAAGGAGGTTTGGTTAAATGGGCATTCAAATGAATGACACCACAACCTAAAGGCTCAAACTACACACCCAAACAATAACATATTCTTACAACCACCTGCGACTATGAATCAAACAAATGGGGTATTCAAGTACCCATAAATATATATATATTTTGTTTTCACAACATTTATTTGAAACTCAAACATAGTCCAAAATTTTTGCATAAAAAGGACTCACAAATAAGACTTTCCAAATAAACATTCGAGCACCCGGATCGATAAGGAAACCACATTAAAATCCCAAGATTCGAAGTTTAATATACGCTAAGCTAACATGCAAATCATTTTATTAGTCACCCGAGATAATGTTCCTCTATTTTGAAATAAATAACGAGGTAAAGAGAAATATATATCCATCCACTGAATTTATGGAGGTCCCTACAATTTCTTCTCTGTTTTCCTTGCACCTCAAAAATCAAGTACAATAGAGCTTGAGAACGCAATCCACCAAATGAACAAATCATACCCACCAAAAGTTCCTCTTTCTTACATATTTTCAACCAATTTTATATGCCCATTATTCCCAAATAAAAGCATTTAATTTAACGTGGAATCCCAAAAATATCTCTATAGATAATAACTCACAAACTCCATGCAGGTTAAGCCCAAAACGATCTTACCAAAAACAATGCTTAACTTAACCATCTATACATGCACAACTCCACAAATGAATAACTCGAGATCAACTGGAGCACAAAAATCTAACTCCACACATGACTTCGCCCATATCGCCTTAACAAAACCAGAGAGCATAAAATTAAACCAAGCATTACATGCAATGGTAGCTTCACAAAGAAGCTTCATGTCTCCCCAAAATATGTGGTGTGCATTCAATGCTCATAAGTTCTAGTAGAGACACGCAATGGCCTTATTTAATTTTACAATTCTTCCCTCCAAAATTGGCGGTGGTGCTCGAGCGGTGGAAGACTTGCTCTTAAAATTAACTTTAATATCACAATTTGCATGGTCAGTTAATCAACCATCCCATTAATTAAATAATCGATGCAAATTTGAGTGTGGTCGAATACCATAAGAGTATCAACAACAAGGTGGATGGTGCATGGTCGAGGACCATATATGTTTCAAAACATTATTATGTCATTTTCCATGGTCTTAGACCATACTATACTTAGGTTAGTAAAAACCATTTTTCCCGCCATACTTAGCATGGAGGTGTTTAAGAATGGTCGAGATTAACTATATTTGCACGGTGTCCTCGTTTGGTCCAAGGCTTGAGTAACAACTCTAACAAACCATTTCCAATTTTGCATGGTGAGAAATAACAACTAAGAAATCATCATATATCTTATATGGTCGTGTATTATCATAACTTATCAATTTCCATTCGAGTATGGTCAAACCATATTGATTCCAAACAAAGCAAGACCAATGAATATGGCGAAGACTCTAATAATCATTAATCAAAGCCAACTAAATACCTTTCAATACTTTTCTTAATAATGAAAAGGGAGTAGAAAAAATCAACTTAGTCATTCATGTCAATTACCTCACCATTGTCTATCGTACTTACCAATGTAATGGAGTAAGACATATTTACTTAAATAATTTTATTTCTCATTTAAATGGTCTCATGGCTATCTTGTCCTTTTAAACATCAATAATCATTTTGCAAGAGTACGATCGATCCGAAGACAATATGCAAACCAACATGTCTCGATGCGACATGATGTGATTAACCAATCCAACAAAAAAAACCTTATATGCTATGATCGGTCAAGTAAATAATTAAGATCATTAGTCCGAATTAATATTTCCTTGCAACACACTGAATTGCAATTGACTTGTTGATAAAAAAATTATTTAACCAACTTTAAACTTTTTACCTTGACGGTCCCGAATTTTATCGACCCCTTCTTTGAGGACCCACTATTATGCTTTACGGTCTTTGACCATCATGATAACAAAATAAGGTTAGCATTGTACAGTTATATCTTTATCTCAATACTGATATAATACTATCAAATCCATGTACAAATTACCAATCATCAACAACCCATTAACTTCATAATAAGATATGCAAATCTCATAAACATGTACATCAATCTAACAACACATTGATATTACGAATCATTGCCCACAACAAAGTAAAATAACCTTATACAACAAAGTAAACCAATAATAAGCTATAAATGGTAAGTACTTTATGAATGCTTTGAGAACGAAGTGCTCTTGAGCGGTTGTGCATGCAATCACAACGCATAAGTGTGTATATCCTATTCAAGATATACATACACAGGTGTAGCTGCATACTTAGCTATGCAACGAGGCTTATCCCCCTGCCTTCAAAAACCACTCTTCATTTTACGACTTTTCCTTTCGATGAAACAGATGAAATTATGTGATGTAACATACTTCCTTTAATGAATCATCGTTCCGATGATTTAACTCATTAATAACAATCAGAATAATCAAACACAAATTAATATCATACAACTAAGGAGAACAATCAACATTTTAATAAAAAAGCTTACAATTATTCCATATTTAAGTTTATTTGTTTTCAAATTTGTTGGTCATAACTTGACCTTTCAATCAACAAAAGCACACACGATCAATAATATGACATTATATTTGTCATTAAAACCAATCATAATATGCACTATTATTTAATATATATAATAGATAGTCAAAATCAAGTTATATATCATTGAAACAAATAGTGAAAACATTGTTTTTAATTCCAACAAGTCGTCCCATTGTTTTTTTCATTATTACACTTTCCTTTCCGTACTATGCCTTGTGTAATTCCCAATTTTTTTGAAATGCATCCAGCGATTTTGCTTATTTCGAGATGGTTTTACCTAAAACAATTTTATGTTCTTCATCTTTTGGATATCTTCATCCTTTATTCATTGCCAATGATAACCTTAATCATTTAAACTATTCCATTATGTGTCATGTATGCTTGTTGCCTCTTTGCATACTTTCCAGGCATTGGTTTGTCTTTCATACCAATAAACCTTTGACTTACGTTGGGAACAATCAATATTTATTAATACATCATAAGTCCTTAAATGAACTTACTTATAACTCCAATTTCCATGATGAATTTTATACTATGTCAATGTTGTATTGATGATACATAGGTCTCGTAGTTCAAACAAATTTCTTTTCATAGGATAAGGAAAAATTAGATTTCTCATTCAGTTTTCAGCTAATCACTAGATACAAAAACTCAATCATACTAGTGCTATACTAAAAAAACACTAGGAAGTCCTTTATAACTTACCTGATATCTTGTTAGGAATATCTTGTTCCTTTTCTTGACATTAGCCACTACAACATTGTTATGCCCCTTCTTGCTAGAAATTACAACAAGTTTTACTATTGTATTCATCCCGATAGTTAACATTTTCCTGCCATATCCTTTCCACCTCTTTTCCCTAAACGTTATATGTGGGAAAGAGCTAAGGCTTTTTTTTTTATGTTTTTCCTCTTTACGAGTTGGAGTTTATTGGAGATTCTATTCTAGCCTTTTTGGATTTTCTGAACATTGCTTCCATAGTAGACAGTCCACACCTATCTACTTCATCTACCCTTTTTGGGTTTAATTTCATATTGGATTATAGTTCCAAAACCTACCATCAAAAGCATTTCAACAGTTTAGTGACTCACTCTTTGATTGCCACTAATCAATTCAAGTTGTTTTACCTTAAATTGATCATTTCTACTCATTACCAACTGCTCAAAGTAAGCTATCCGGCTCGAGTATCTTGAAGGATTGTTAGAATCTTTTTCTAACTTCTTAACCGCCGAACCTACAATATAATCTGTTCCAGTTCATTTTCCATGGTACATCCTTCACATATCCATTTTATTCAGTTAACAAAGTAAAATATTCAATTAGCGTAAGGACCCATTATGTCCAAAAGCAAACCTTCAACTCTTATACCAAAATGTAACACCCATGTTATGCTTCAACAAACTAAGGGAATTTTTTTGCTTTTAAAAACCATTTAATTAACTTGATGCCTTCAATGATTATCAACATACAACAGATTAATCCAACATACTAATTAAGTTTACAAAACCCCTTAATTATTTTTATGTTGTGATGTTTAACATCATTACTTAGATCAACACTAAGTAATCCAACATTAATTAATATTTCGAATCCATCTTGACAACCTATGATAACCATGTGCAACTACAAGGGTTTCTAGATCCTTCTCAACCCCCTTCATCACTCTATACAAGCCGATATACATTGTATATAATTGGTTAGACCTTTTTATAGGTACAAATAATCCTGTGCATCTTCTTAGTGTCACTTAAGTGAAGCATGCAATTACTTCACTCCAACTTAAAACACAATTAAAAGAAGAAATGGTGAATAAACAATGCAATCAGTCATTTGCATTACTATGCGCATAGTTTTGGCATTGTGTTTGCAAGCCTAGTTTTGTGACTTTGCACATAAGCCACTCAAAACCTATCTTCCCTTCACCGCACAACCGTCTCAACATAGTATCAAGATTATTTTCTGTTGTCTTAGTATTAATTTTATAGTTAACTATTTTAATTTATCCATTTCCCATAAGTAATAAGATTAAATTCAAAAGCCGTAGGTATCATGGCTCGATAATCGGGTCCCATGAATCATGTCAGTACCACCTTAGGATTCCTACGAGAAAGGTTTCGCTCACGTAATGACTTGCATCATTACATGTTCGATACCTTCCTGTAGCCATCGTAGGCCCGACACGGATAAGGTTCTTGCGACACGATTGTCGCTCCATGATTCCTACACTTCACAATTAATTCAAAATGATAAGATAACATCATTTATGATCATTAGTAATCACTTTATCTTACTTTGTTTACTTATGTCAAATGTATACAATTATACTATTTTATGTGTACCGTCATACTTTGTTCTATATCGTCAGTAACTACTTACACATTGAAGTACAATGGACTTAGGTATGATCCTCGACGATACTACTTAATCTCAATCATACATATTGTTCTTTGTTAAAATGCAACAATATGTTTTCTTATTGTTTCATGCTTATACACTAACATTTATCATCTTGTTTATTTCTAAACAAGTACATCATGTATACTTAATTCCTTTAAGTATGCTTCCATATTTCAGAGTTTATCTTATTGTTTCATTATATAATTATTAGATTATGACAATATCACAAAACAATAGTATTATCACTTTTAAACATCAATTCATAATGAAAGCAAATCATCATATTGTACTTACAATATTGCATTCATAATATGTCGTAATTTTGACATTATAACATTTACAGTAAAACACAAGTACACTATAAAAACAACAGTAGATTTTCATATAATGGAGGTTAAAACCTCATTATTAAAGTACATAATGATATTGTAATCAATAACAAAATACAACAGGCTTTAAATGCCTTATTTATAATATGTGAAGTAATATTTTCACCTTACATCAGCTACAAGTACATTTATTACAATCATATGAAATAGTACATCACTCAAAAATGTCGTAATCTAGTTCTTTACCCTTTCGTATTACTTTTCAAAACTTGCAATATGAAAATAATAATTTATACATGGTCAACTTAAGAGAACTGACATGGATTTACATCTCTCTGCCTAGATGTTTTATTACCATATAATTGAACATAATTTGTTTGATGTAATGATAACAAAACGAGAAATACCTTAGACAAGGCATAAGAACTCAAACACAAATCTAAAGTATTAAAAAGTTCCTTTTTATTGTCGCCAAATATACATATTTCCCATTTATTTTATCTCGAGAAAAGTATAGTAATCCAAGTATAGAAACCATCCAACAAACCATTTTCTTTTATTAACAATATGATATTAATGTAACTATTCTTAATAGTCTTTTAACATACTTATACATTAATACTAATTAAGATAAATTTATAAGATTTCCTTTTACTATTTTAATCCTTTCAAACTCCATAAACAAACCATCAAGTAAAATCACAAAAATATTCAACAGTCATGAGTATTCTCAATCCCTAACTTACTTAAAGCGAATACATCTATCAAATTATGACAACCTTATCCAATTAAGAACTTTAACAATTACCTCGCAAAGTTTCATAATCATTTACCTAATGTGAATGAACCCAACATTACTCGACAAACTTATCCATAATGGAACCCATAAAATGCGAACATTAACTTGTTCAAAAGAATAATCCAGGCTTCAGATTTAATTTTTATTGAGTCCAAGTATGACCGAAAACAACTCCCTTTACTATCCCATTGTAATAGTTCTCAACCACATCTTCGTGGCATTCGAGTTTTTCACATAGGAATACAGAAAGCAGATTACCGCTATGCTAACACTAGCAACCATAACCATATTTATTTATGACCTCTGTCTACATAAATCTTCTTAAAAGCTTTGACAGACTTTCATCAAAAAAGAAATCATCTAGAGGTATCATACACATGATAGAAAGTTCATCAAAAACATCATGGTAGAAGATAAACAATTCACTATGTCGCAGGGAGTTAAGACCCACATAGTAAATCGTGACAACCATCTAAAGGCCACTATGCTCTGTTTGCTAAAAACCTATTCGAGTAGAAGTAATTGGCCGAAAACAATCACAACAACATGCATAATCCACCTGTTCGAGACTGCAAAGTATCTAAGCCCAAATAAAATGACAGAGTTCATATCAACACAGTTTCGTTTGAGTATGGTGATCCATATGTCATGTCCTTCTTAGAGAGGGACTACTTATTTATTCACACAGACCTAAAGGAGGTTCGATTTAATGGGCCTTCAAAGGAATGACACCACAACTTATAGACTCAAATTATACACACGAACAATAACAATAAAATTCTTACAACCACTGCGACTATGAATCAAACTTATGAGATATCTAGTACCCATAACCATCTTTTTTTTGTTTTCACAACAGTTATTTGAAAATCGAAACATAGTCAAAATTATTGCATAAAAAGGACTCACAGATAAAGAATTTCTAAATGAATAGTCGAGCACCCACATCACTAAGAAAATCCACATTAAAATCCCAAGATTCAAAGCTTAATATACACTTAGCTAATATGCAAATCATTTTATTAGTCACCCAGATAATGTTCCTCTATTTCGAAATAAAATAACGAGGCAAAGAGAAATATATATCCATGCCTGAATTTATGGAGGTCCCTGCAATTTCTTCTCTATTTTCCTTGCACCTCAAAAATAAAGTCCAGCGGAGCTTGAGAACTCAATCCATCAAATGAACAAATCATACCCACCAAAAGTTCGTCTTTCTTACATATTTTCAACCAATTTTATATGCCCATTATTCCCAAATAAAAGCATTTAATTTAACAGTGGAATCCCAAAAATATCTCTACAAATAATAACTCACAAACTCCATGCACAGTTCGCCCAAAACGATCTTACCAAAAACAATGCTTAACTTAACCATCTATACATGCACAACTCCACAAATGAATAACTCGAGATCAACTGGAGCACAAAAATCTAACTCCACACATGACTTCGTCCATATCAGCTTAACAAAACCAGAGAGCATAAAATTAAACCAAGCATTACATGCAATGGTAGCTTCACAAAGAAGCTTCACGTCTCCCCAAAATATGTGGTGTGCATTCGATGCTCATAAGTTCTAGCAGAGACACGTAATGGCCTTATTTAATTTTACAACTCTTCCCTCCAAAACTGGCGGTGGTGCTCGAGCAGTGGAAGACTTGCTCTTAAACTTAACTTTAATATCACAATTTGCATGGTCAGTTAATCGACCATCCCATTAATTAAATAATCGATGCAAATTTGAGTGTGGTTGAATACCATAAGAGTATCAACAACAAGGTGGATGGTGCATGGTTGAGGACCATATATGTTTCAAAACATTATTATGTCATTTTCCATGGTCTTAGACCATACTATACTTAGGTTAGTAAAAATCATTTTTCCCACCATACTTAGCATGGAGGTGTTTAAGAATGGTCGAAATTAACTATATTTGCATGGTGTCCTCGTTTGGTCCAAGGATTGAGTGACAACTCTAACAAACCATTTCCAATTTTGTATGGTGAGAAATAACAACTAAGAAATCATCATATATCTTATATGGTCAGGTATTATCATAACTTATCAATTGCCATTCGAATATGGTCAAACCATATTGATTCCAAACAAATCAAGACCGATGAATATGGTCGAAGACTCTATTAATCATTAATCAAAGCCAACTAAATACCTTTTAATACTTTTCTTAATAATGAAAAGGGAGTATAAAAAATCAACTTAGTCATTCATGTCAATTACCTCACCATTGTCCATCTTACTTACCAATGTAATGGAGTAAGACATATTTACTTAAATAATTTAATTTCTCATTTAAATGGTCTCAGTGGCTATCTTGTCCTTTAAAACATCAATAATCACTTTGCGAGAGTACAATAAGTTGAAGACAATATGCAAACTAACATGTCTCGATGCAATGCATGATGTGATTAACCAATCCAACAAATAGAACCTTATATGCTATGATCGGTCAAGTAAATAATTAAGATCATTAGTTTGAATTAATATTTCCTTACTGACACCGAATTGCAATTGACTTGCGATAAAAAAATCATTTAACGAAATTTAAACTTTTAACCTCGATAATCCCAAATTTTACCTACCCCTTGCTGAGGACCACTATTATGCTTTAGTGTCTTTGACCGTCATGATAACAAAAGAAGGCTAGCGTTGTGACAGCTATATCTTTATCTCAATACTTATTTAATACTATCAAAGCCATGTACAAATTACCAATAATTAACAATGCATTAATTTCAATAATAAGATATATGCAAAGCTCATAAAAAGGTACAACAATCCAACAACACACTGATATTACGAATCATTGCCCAAAGCAAATTAAAATAACCTCATACAAAAAAGTAAAACTAGAATAAGTTATAAATGTTAAGTACTTTACGAACGTTGGATGAAAAATGCTATTGCATGGTTGTGCATACAACTACACGTAAGTGTGTATATCCTTTTCAGGACATACATACACAGTGTAGCTGCATACTCAGCTATGCAATGAGGCTTATCCCCTAGATTCGTAAACCAATATTCATTTTACGACTTATCCTTTCGATGAAACATACTGAAATTGTAGGATGTGACATCTAAGGAATGAGCCGGTAACTCATTTCAAGGAAGATGGATCAATGTGTTTGTGTTTATTTCTTCATTATGTGATTCTCCTTTTGTTGTGATAATTGTTGTATTGTTTCTTTTTATCATGTAAGCATTCCTTTTGTGTACAGTTTGTTGTGAACATGTATGTTTTTTTGTGTTTATCATTTCCTTTTAATCCAACAATTTACCTTTTTTTTTTTTAAAGTTTGCTTTAATTTCAAGCACTTATGATTTAAATTAAGCGTGTTTTTTAATTTATAACAAGTGTGATATTTAGTTTCATACAAGCGTGATTTAAATGTCTGTAAGTGTGCTTTTCAATTCTGTGAAGTGTGAATGTGCTTTTAGATTCATGTAAGTGTTGAGTTTGGTAGAAGAGATTGTTTGCTAGAGATCTTTTTATCCAATCGCAGATTGCCATAGACACCATCCCTTGATTGACATTATTTAAATGAAGAGGGATTACAACCCTCATCATTTTGGCACCATTGTTGGGGACATGGTGTTATTAGGAGATTCCAAATTTTCTAAGAAAATTGGTCAGTGACGATAGATAAACAAAATTCCTAGTGAGAGGGAATGTCTCTTAACAAATTTTGTAACAGGGATACCTTTTTTATTATTATTGGTAAATAGTTTTTTTGAAAGGGACTATACCCTTGTACAATAAGGCTCAAAAGCCATATTTTACAATTAAAGCATAACAAAAAGATCAAAATCCAGATAGAACATGAATGCCCAACAACAAAAAAAGTCTTGCTTAGAAAATAACCAACAACCAACAAAAAAATCAACAAAGAAACAACTGATGTACATCGACCAATCTGCAAAGCAAAGACAATAGCACCATTGCGTAAAAACAAGCTACTACTCAACAAAGACAACTGAATCAATATAGACCAGCCGAACAACAACAAAGAAGAGAATCATCTAGGCGGAGAAGTGACATTCTTAATAATTTTTTTCTTTTTACGGACCGTTACCTAGCCTGATGAAGCCTCCACGAATGGAGGGTTAGATAAAGGAGGAGTATTTTCCTTATTGACATTAATTCCAACTGGGACAACAACGTTGTTATCTTGAGATAAATCTTTAGCATTTCTCTTGCTGCCAACAATTAGAATTTAAGATAAAGGGGTTTCCGGGACAAAATCAGGTTCAACTTATGTATCTGTATTTGAGTCTAGATCCTATTTTGTACCAAAAAACAGTATTCCAAGAGGGCGTCTTTCCACCAATTGCGTTTCTCATGTTGACACTTTTTCATCCCACAATCGGTAGAGGTGTGTCCTAAACAGAAACACCTTCTACACCGGAAAGGTAGGCCTTTGTAATCTAAAGGTTGTGACCAAGTTCTATTTTGCACTCTAAGATCAATGGTTGTAGGAAGGTTTTTAGTAGTATCAAGTTCCACCAAGATCCGGGCATAGGTAGTATGGGTGTAATCAGAGGTTTGAGAATCTATATAAAGTATAGTTCCCAAGGTGTTGCCAATAGATATCAAATAATCACGACTCCAAAATTGGAGGGGTAAATGGGGCAGCCTGATCCAAACAGGTTTGCATGAGAATGATTCAGTGAGCGGGTTAAAGGAGGGGAACCAGGGTTTAATGACCAAATACTTAGATTGGCAGACCTAGAGCTTGGATGCAATGGTGTTTTTATCAGCTATTGAAGAGAAAGCCACAATGAAAATACCTTTAGCACACGGATACAAGTCTAACCTTCCAACTAGTATTGGAGTCCAGTGCTTGGAGATCCACGCGTGAAGTGTAGGAAGGTTGGGCCATAATCCCTTGAATCTGTAGATCAATGCGTGTTCCTTGAAGTAGTTCTCAGATGAAATGACCTCTTCCCCAAATGTAATGCATGGGGTAATGTCTGCAGGTTTCATGGGAGATTCCTTGCCATTTAAAGCATCTTTGAAGGAGGTCACAGTGGGGCCGCAACTAACATCACTCGGATTCAATGACGGCATAAAAGGCAATGCCATAATAGAGGCTCCCAGGCCAGGCCCGCCAAGAGCAGACCGACCTTCCAACATAGCTTGAGAGGAACCATTTCCAGATGTAGCCACAAAAACACCCCCAACACCGCTAGAGGGAGCCTAAGAAGCATCATTAGCTTTGCCTGTACCCGATCCACCATTACCATCCATTCTTTGAGGCCCACTGCTATGGTTTGATAGTTTCTTTAGATTTATTTTCCTGTAAAATAGATTACAATTTATTTATTTACAATTAGGAATTTAGATCAGATTCAAGGAATAAACCCCATTTCATCCTAGCCTATTACAGAAAAATATAAAACTACTAACATTCGTAAAGGAAGAATAAAATGTTGATGTAGGTAGGCTGAAGAAATTTGAGATGATTAAAATTTATCAGGAAATTGCAATGCTAAAAGAAATGATAAGGGAGTAACAAAAGAAGAAGATGACATCTACAACTGTTGATTTTTCAGAACAGGAAGGAGAAAATGACAATATGTTGTTGAATTCTGTTGGAGATAAAAATAAGCAGCCTGTAACAATAATTAATTTTTGCAAGTTGTTCGAAATGGAAAATCCAAAAAGATTGTTCCCGTACCTTATATGTGTAGATCTGTAACTTTACATGTTGGTGGAGTTATATAGACGATGGGAATAAGCTATTAATCTATGCTTTAAAAAGATAGAGATAAACACACTTCAATAGAAAATTCTGTAGCTACTATTCGATATGAGAAATCTGATATGGTTTCTCCTCTTTCTGAGTGTTGGAAATAAAATTTGATGTCAATAGTAGACAAACAATATGTTATTGACTTCCTATCAAAAGACAAAATTTTATCAAAGGAGACAATTGCAATAGCTATATATGTTGATTGAATATGATATTTGCATCTTAACATGAAGAAGTACAACAACATAGATTTATTGGTGACTACAAAAATAATGATTAACTACAACAAGCGAAGATAACACGCTGAAAAGACAATATGTAGTAGATGATTCCAAAATATCAACAGTAAATGTGAGATATCAAGGTATGTTTGAAGCCCAATAAATTTTTTATAACATCAAATTTTTTATTTTGTTGCTTCTGTTATTCACGGTTATTACTAGTCAGTAAATCTATTTACAAATTCGGTATTTTCTGCATGTAAAACAACATAATATTTTAAGTTTTAATCGATTTGCATGCATCCCACCCAAAATAATTCGTGTTTTTAAATTTTGCTTACTTGGTGTTACCATCAAACCTGTTGAGCGTGAATTTATTGATAGATTGGTAGCAGGTAAATATTTTAAGATTGCATGCATAATTTTTTAGATAAGCACATCTATATTAGGATTGACGTACACATTGATGATCTTACATTTTTGCATGCATGAAAATGGGTGCATAATTGAGGAGATAATCATGCAATCAAGATCGCGGGAGAAAATCATGTAATATTGTGGGAGAAAATCATGCAAGATTGTAGGAGAAAGTCATGCAAATAGCAGCTACAATGTATCTAAAAATTTGGACAATCAACTAATTCTATTTTTGCTGATTTTGTTAAATTTGTACATTTGCATGCACAACTCTTCCATTTTTTCTGTTTTGTTTGGTAAATTTTATTATTTCAAATAGAAAATTCAAATCCTAAGAAGACTAATATCAAGTAATTACATCATTATGGGTAAGTTGATTTGATTTACTAACAAAAGTTTCATGAAATAATCATTTTCCAAATGACATGTGTTGGTTTAATGAGAAAAAGATCATCAATATATCATTAAAAGTCAAAGATGTTTGCATATTTGGATTCCTCCAAAAAAATTATATAATTTTTTAAAGAAAATCATCTCGTTTCGAGTCCGCATGTTAAAGTTATGAGTTCCAAATCCTTAGAAATTTTAGCACAATCTAAACACGAGAGCACATTTTTGACCTTAAAATGCTTGAAATCATGTATTTTCAATTGGTAACTGTCCAAAACTATAATTGGTTTCTTTTTTAATCATTTTATGAAGGAAAGAACATTGGAGAATGGATGATTAAGTCAAATATTGTGTTAGTTATAGTTGTTAAGCAAATATTGAGTATGCATGCCAAGTTGTTTGATTTTCACAAAGAATTATTTGCCGTGTATAGAGGCATGCAAACTTCATGTGTAGCTTAAAGTAAAATGAAGATAACTAATGAAGGAAAATCAAGATCAAAGGCATTTTTGCATGGATTGTTTTTATGATAATGATAAATGTGTCATGTCCATGATTTCACGACCCAAATTAACCATCCAAAAACCTCGTAAAATTTGGGGCATTTTTTTAAAATATTAATTAAGAATTAAAAGCTTAGACCATTATTATTCCAAGTCAATAACTAATCAAGGGTGTAAAAAGTTAGCCCATACTATCGTTCACACAAATAAGGTTAATCTATTTACATCTCCATCGTTTAATTGTGATCTCATTATTAACCGAAGTCAATAAAATAAATCAAGGATGTATAAAAATAACCATAATATTATTTGCACAAATAATTTGTTATCCCAACTCATTAAGCATTCTTATTCCAAACTAATGAACCAATTAAGGGATATGAAGATAATCCATACTATAGTTTATGTAATTAACATTACTTAAGTTTTAATCCAAAATATAGTTTGCACGATTAAACGTTACTACACCAATGTATATTCCGAATCATTAAATTTTAGTTAGGGAAGAATATTGAACTACCTAAATAATACTTGTGCCTCTATGCCATTGTTTGCGCGATTAAGGTGACTTAAGTTTAATAAGGGTTAATTAAGTTTATAACAATTTTACCCATTAAGGGGTTAGTTTAGAAAAGTTAGGATTTAATTTCAAAATGGTCACTTGCCTAATTACAATCAACCCTACATGCTCTAATTGTGCAAACCTACATGCTCTAATTGTGCAAATGGCAAATCCTAGGTTGATTGAGAGCCCTTAGATCAAAGGGCTTTCCACCATTAATCTTAGTTTTTTTGGAAAATCCCTAATTTCTCTTTAACCTCCCTATTATATTACATTTCTCTTCTTTTTCTATCATTTCTCCATATTTTTGTTTTTAGGTTGGGGAGGAGGGAAATTTTGATAACTAAGAGCCATTTTTTTGAAAGAAGAATAAGTTGTTAAGTTAAAATTGGAGACTAATATGTTGGTTCCCAATTTTACACATGTTATCGGTGATTTTGACTTCGCAAAATTAATAAAAAAATAGAAATTTTGAAAATTTTCAAAAGTGTTACTTTGCATGATTTATCACTCTCATCGCGATCATCTCATTTTTGTGATCGTTCCGGTCTTCGTTTCGTCCATTTCGGGTGAGAACTCCTCCCGCCAGGTCATAAACTGCGTTAAATATTAATTAATTAATATTTAATTAATTAATTACTCTTTGTTTGATAAAATTAATTTTTAATAACTTTGGGGTTTTTAATTAAATAAATATTAATTAAAATTTCATTCGACAAGTTTTATTTTAATTGCCAGGGAAAAATAAGCTTCCGCTTCCCATTGTCGGGGATGCCAAATTGGCTTCCTGGGCCCGGATTTCCCTTTCTGGAAAATTTGTTTTAAATCCCCGCTTGTGGGATTTCTTCCCCCGATTGCCAAATTAATGAATTGGCAAACGGGCAAAAAATATCCCGATTTCCCACATGGGGAAATAAAATGGGGATTGCCAGCCCGCCTTGCCATTTCATTGCAATTGGTAGTTGATTTCCCCACTTCCCCTTGGCAATTAATTCCACTACCCGGAAGGAGGGAAGTTGAATTAATCCTCATAAATTCCTCTGTCAAACTCGTTGGAAAGAGTCATGCAAAGCTTTCCAAATCGCTTCTTATTTCTTCTGAAGGAACAGAGTAATATTTGTATCACATCCCTCAAACAATACTAGTTTACTGTGAATGCCATTGTGAAGGAGGAATACGCATTCACCAAGAAAGAAGGCAACAAAAGCCACACAGTCAAAGGGAGAAGGAACACACAACTTTCCATACATGCTAAAGGAAATAAACATCACGTAGGCCCAAAACAAGTTCACGCATCCATTAACACATTTCCACGCATTTCTGAATTCTTCACACCACGCCTTGCTCCAAGAGGCCACGCCAGTGGTAAAGTCTATTTGTGATTCACGCAGCAATTGGAAGGAGATCCATGCATAGGAAGTAATACATCAGTCAAGGATCAGTTTTCAACGCATGCAAAAGGATCATTTTTCAATGCATTGCAAGAACAAGAGTCCACATTTCAACCGGGAAGAAATAATTTTCCACGCAAGAAATAAAACCAAGAAAAGTTCTATGAGATAGCAAGTAAACCCACGTGGCCATAAAAAGGACAACAATTTCTATGCCAAAATCCACATTTGCATAAGGAAATATATTCATAGAAGTCCAAATCAAGAAGGCCACGTGTGAGAGGCCAAGAATAAACAAAGGGAATAAACGTAGGTTAAGGGAGATGAAATATAACCCACTCATTCAATATAAGATTCAACGCTAGAGAAAAATAAAAAGACCACGTAAGCTATAAATAAAAATGCCCACGCATTGGCAAGGAGAAACAGTCCAAAAGGTCTAGGCATAGCCCATGCATGCGAGAGGAGAGGACAATACAAAAGCTAGAAAATCCAAACGCCCAAGAAGATTCCAAGCATTACCGAAAGGGTGTTATGTTTGTGGAGCCTATTTTCATGTTAGAGTGTGGTACACCTTCTATGTGTTACACTCGGGTATTTTTACGGCGGTCCCGCTCACCGGTGAGCGGGTCGAGGGGTTCGGGGCACAAATGCCCCGAGAAAATTTTCATGGGTGGTTTATTAACCCATGGGTAATGGGTAACCGTTATGGGCTGTTTTTGGGCCCATGTTTTTTCGGTACCCATTGTTTTGTAAAACCGCCTCTTCGGTTACCCATAGGTTTATGGGACAGTTTCATTTTTCCCCATTGTTTTGATACCCACGGTTTTGTAAAACTGCTTAAGCAGTTGTCTATTTATATGGGCTTATGCATATGATAGATGTACAAGTAAATGTATTACAGATGTATTTTGAATTCGGGTGTGTAATTACAGAGTTTGTTGAGCATAGCTCCAAACGGATCTGGGTATTGTATTGAGAGAGTGGAGGCTTGTAATAAAATATGAGCAAGTGATTCTTGGTGGACGTAGCCCAAATTGGGTGAACCACGTTAAATCTTGTCTCTCTGTGTTGTGTTATTTATTCTACACTTTTATTTGAGATCTGTAATATTTTCTGCATATTAATTTCTACTGTTGCGATTCTGTAAGGGATTATTCCGCATATTTTATCCCTTATTTCCTAACAATTGGTATCAGAGCCTAGTTTGGTTTACTGAAGTGTTGAATCGCAGGGGAAAGTTTTTAGCTTTGAGTGGGAGCTATGTCGATGATGGAAGATCTAGGGTTAATAAATTCAACGGGTAAAATTTCAGTCTTTGGAAGATGCGAGATGGAAGATTACCTTTATCAAAAGGATCTTTATACTCTGTTGTCTGAGAAGGTGAACAAACCCTCGAGTATGACATATGCGGAATGGGATTTGCTAGATAGGAAGGCACTTGGGACAATCCGGTTGTGTCTTGCATCTTCGGTATTATTTAATGTTTCAAAGGAAAATACTACAAAAGATCTAATGGATGCATTATTAGAAGTTGTATGAAAAACCTTACGCTCCAACAAGATATTTTTAATGAAAAGTTGTTTAATATGAAGATGTCGAGAATAGTTTGGTAGCAGATCATTTTAATGATTTCAATACGATTGTGAATATGCTAGCTTCGTTCTGATAGAATTTGATGAAGAAGTTAGGGCTTTATTAATTTTGTGCTCTTTACGAGAGTTGGAATAGCACTGTAATGGCGGTAAGTAACTCGGTTCCAGCTAACTCAAGTTGAAGTTTGAGGATGTTGTAGGGGTGATTCTAAGCGAGGAAATGCAAAGAAAAAGCTCAGGGAATCTTCTACTTCAGGGAATGCTTTGACAATGGAAACTAGAGGGAGACAGAAGAATAGAGGAAACCGTGGAAAATCAAAAGATCGGGCAAGGTCAAAATTCAAGAACAAGATTGTATGTTGGAATTGTGGAAAGTTTGGGCATGCAAAGAAGGACTGTTAGGAGCTTCGGGATAAGAAGAAACAACAGGAAGAAAACAAGGAGGCAAATGTGGCATCGGGTAATGTATGTCAGGATGCTTTGATTCTTTCTTTGCATAATATTACTAAAGCTTGGGTTCTAGATTCAAGGCTTCTTTTCATGCTTACTCCACATAGGCATTATTTTGTTGATTATGTTCAGGGATTTTGGGCATGTTTTTCTTGGTGATGATGAGTCTCGCAGATATAGTTGGAAAAGGTTCTTTTCGGTTAAGATGCGAATGGGAATACATGGCTATTGAAGGATGTTAGACATGTGCCTACATTAAGAAGAAACTTGATATCGGTGGCAAATTGGGAAGTGATGGTTGTACTTTTATATTTACAAATTTGACTCTTGGAAGGTTACCAAGGGTGCTCTTGTGGTGGCAAGAGGTAAGAAGGTTGGAACCTTGTATTTAACCACTGATAGTACTAATGATTGTAATCTTGTGGCTTTAGATGTAGATACAACATTATGGCACTATAGGCTCGGTCATATGAGCCATAAGGGCATGAACATCATAAAGAAGAATTTTCTGGATATACAAAAACAAGTTTGGATTTATGTGAGAACTGCATATATGGGAAACAAAAGTGAGTAAGGTTTCTCAAGGTTGGACCTACGAAGAAAGAGAGTAAGTTAGAAATGGTAAATTCGATGTGTGGGGGCCACTCGGGTATCATCTCTTGGGGTTCAAGTTATTATGTTACTTTTATTGATGATACAAAAAGGAAAGTTTGGGTTTATTGTATTAGAAACAAATCGATGTATTTGACACTTTTGTTAAATGGAAAGCCTTGGTAGATAATGAAACAGGTCTTAAGCTAAAATGTCTCAGGTCAGATAATGGAGGGGAGTATTGCAGCCATGAATTTAATGACTACTGTTCTAAGAGTGGAATCACGCAGGAAAAAGACGCAGTTCCGGGAACTCTGCAGCGGAATGGGGTATCGAAAGGATGAACAGAACAATAATGGAGCGTCTTTAGGAGCATGAGGTTACATGCGGGGTCGCCTCTTTCTTTTTGGGTAGAAGCGGTGAGCACAGTTGTGTACTTGATAAATAGAGGACCCTCAAGTGCCTTGGATGGAGGCATACATGAGGAGGCTTGGTATGGTAAGAAAGTTGATTATTCATTTCTTAGAGTCTTTGGATGTGAGGTGTTTGTTCATATAGACAAGGATGATAGGACCAAGCTAGAGGCTAAATCAGAAAAATGTACTTTCATTGGTTATGGTGGTGATGACTTTGGATTTAAATGTTGGAGTATTAAGGACAAGAAAATCATTCGGTCTAGGGATGTGGTCTTTAATGAGAAAGTCATGTATAAGCAACAGTTGCAGGAAAATAGGGAAGAATCCAAGAAAGAATATGCAGTGGTAGATGATCTTCCGGATGGGATAGTGACCCATGAATCAGTTCAAGAACCGACTCAACAGGAACCCCAAACTCCTATAGTGAGGAGGTCTTCTAGGGTAAGAAAAGAACACGAGCGTTTTCTCCTTCTCTTTATTATTTATTCCTCACTTTGATAGTGGAGAGCCGAGAGAGCTTTGATGAAGCAATGCGGGTAGATGCCAAGTAAGAAGTGGGAGCAAGCCATGGATAATGAGCATAAGTCTCTCATGGAGAACCGGACTTGGGATTTGGTGAAGCTACCGAAGGAAAAAGAGAGCATTGCATAGAACAAGTGGGTGTACATAGTTAAAGATGAAGAAGGAGGAAAGAAAAGATATAAGGCCTGGTTGGTGGTTAAGGGGTTTGCACAGAAACAAGGTATAGATTTTGATGAGATATTTTCTCCTGTAGTAAAAATAACTTCTATTAGAAATGTTCTTGGAATAGTGGCAAAAAAAGACTTGCACTTAGAACAGTTAGATGTAAAGACTACATTTCTCCATGGTGATTTGGAGGAGGAACTATATATGTAGCAACCAGAGGGATATGAGGTCAAAGGTAAAGAGGAGATGGTGTGTAAACTGAAGAAGAGCTTGTATGGCTTGAAACAAGCTCCACATCAATGGTATAAGAAGTTTGATAGCTTCATGATGGAGCAAGGTTATATTAGATGTCATTCTGACCATTGCGTGTATACAAAGAAATTTGAGGATGGAAGTTATATTATCCTATGTTTGTATGTTGATGACATGTTGGTTGCAGGTAAAAACATGCAAGAAATAAAAGTACTCAAGAAACAACTAAGTGAATCCTTTGATATGAAGGATTTGGGGGCAGCCAGACAAATCCTTGGTATGAGGATAACTCGGGATAGGAAGGAACAAAAGTTGACTTTATCTTAGGAAGAGTACATTAAGAAGGTATTGGACAGGTTTAACATGCAGGATGCTAAACCGGTTGGGACTCCTTTGGCAGGCCATTTCAAGTTATCAAAGGAGCAGTGTCCCATGACAGAGCAGGAAAGAAACCAGATGTCCAAGGTAGCTTACTCATCGGCGGTTGGCGATTTGATGTATGCTTTATGGTGTGTACTAGGCTCGATATTGCCCATGCGGTGGGAGGCTGTGAGTAGATTTATGAGTGATCCATGTAAAGAGAATTGGTAAAGCGGTAAAGTGGATCCTTCGGTATTTGAGAGGGACCATGGGGATAGTTTTGTGCTACAATGGATCGGACACCACTTTACATGGTTATGTAGATTCAGACATGGCTGGAGATGTAGACAGTAGGAGGAGCACGATAGGTTATATTTACACTGTAGGTGGGACAACAGTGAGATGGATTTCATGACTACAGAAGCTGGTGGCTTTGTCAACCACGGAGGCTGAGTATGTTGCTACCACAAAGGTAAACAAAGAGATGATTTGGTTACAACAATTGCTTCAGAGTTGGGGCATAAGCAGAAGGAATGTAAGCTGCATAGTGATAGTCAGAGTGCTATACACCTAGCTAAGAACTCTGCTTTCCACTCCAGGACGAAGCATATACAGTTGAGATATCACTTCATCATGACAACTTTGGAGGAAGATAAGTTGAAGTTGGAGAAGATTCATACTAGTCAGAATCCTGCAGACATGATGACCAAGGTGGTCACAAGGGATAAACTAAAGCTATGTTCAACTTTGGTTGGCCTTCGCGGATGACAGTGAAGGGTTAAGAAGCTTGCTCAGTGGAAATTAGTCTCCAAGTGGGAGATTGTTATGTTTGTGGAGCCTATTTTCATGTTAGAGTGTGGTACACCTTCTATGTGTTACACTCGGGTATTTTTACGGCGGTCCCGCTCGCCGGTGAGTGGGTTAGGGGGGTTCGGGGCAAGCCCCCGAAGCAAATTTTCATGGGTGGTTTATTAACCCATGGGTAATGGGTAACCGTTATGGGCTGTTTTTGGGCCCATGTTTTTCGGTACCCATTGTTTTGTAAAACCGCCTCTTTGGTTACCCATAGGTTTATGGGACAGTTTTGTTTTTCCCCATTGTTTTGATACCCACGGTTTTGTAAAACTGCTTAAGCAGTTGTCTATTTATATGGTCTTATGCATATGATAGATGTACAAGTAAATGTATTGCAGATGTGTTTTGAATTCGGGTGTGAATTTTGTAGAGTTTGTTGAGCATAGCTCCAAACGGATCTAGGTATTGTATTGAGAGAGTGGAGGCTTGTAATAAAATATGAGCAAGTGATTCTTGGTGGACGTAGCCCAAATTGGGTGAACCGTGTTAAATCTTGTCTCTTTGTGTTGTGTTATTTATTCTGCACTTTTATTTGAGATCTGTAATATTTTTTGCATATTAATTTCTCTTTTTGCGATTCTGAAGGGATTATTCGCATAGTTTATCCCTTATTTCAGTAACAAAGGGCAGCGAGATCAAATCCACAGAAGACGAGAATCCACACATTTTCCGAGAAATCCAAGCGTGAAAAAAAAATATTTTTCTCTCTTGACGCATTGGGACATCCGAAATTTTGAGGAATAACATGATTAAAAAAAACAATAGTCTCACGCATTGGATAGAACAAATTTTGCAAAAGAGAAGTTCTAGTTTTAATGCCCGGAAGGAAGAAACAACAATATTTCACACAATTAAAGGAAAGATCAAAGTACGAGGTAATTAAAATTATCCCATTTTCATGCATACCAAGGAGAATATCCTCCTGCAAATTAAATAAAAAATCGGGATATTAGAAATCGAGTGATTTTGTTTATAAAATAATAATAAAAAAACGTTGTCGCTCGAGTTGGAATTCAAACCTAGTCTTAGTGTGATGTATTTTTTTTGTAAGCTTGGGACCAATTATTATTATTATTATTTTTAAATAATAATAATAATAGTAATAATTAAACAAGTCATATTGTTCTTGCACTGACGGGGGTTTCGAGAGACCAGAGACACGACCACCTTGTGTTGTTTTTTTACATGCTTGAGTCATTTTTCGATGAAATTCATAATGGCCGAAAATTATAACAAATCAGTAGGAAGGTCGAGGAAGCCAGTGGAGAAATCGAACAAATCCGCGCTCAATTATGAATTCAAAGGAATCATCCCTCCTAATTCCATTAAGTCAGCATATGACAATATCAATGATACAATTCTAGGTCACATCAATGTGCAACAATTCTATGAATGTGTTAAAACCGAAGGAAAAACCATATTCTCGGATAGGATTTACCATAGTGGTGGTCACCCAAGTAGCACATTTCTGTCTCGGTGCGGTGCTCCCTAGAGCTGGTTATCGTTTGCGCGAGCATAATGGTCTTGAGAGGCGAGAAATTTTTAAAGATAATCACGAGCCTTTCCTCCTAATCACATTGGAGCACATTAAGGAATTGCTCGATATACGACTTTCACGAGAATGTGGATATCACTCACAAGTCAACACAAGAGTTTTGAGATGAAGAACCCGGTGGAGCAAGATTGTTAATAACAACTGGTTAGTGACCAAGAGGCCTCAAATTGACCAGCTTCCTAAAGAACTATACTACGTTGAGTTCGTGGAAGAAATCAGGGACATGATTACTCTCTTAAGTCGAGTTTTTGGTTTACCCTCTGCCAGGATTTTCCACCCATGGATGTATTAGTTTATCTCACGTATCATCCTTGCCAAGAAAGAGTTTGTGGATTAGGCCCCATTATCAATAATACCATTCACAAACAATTGATAGAAGTTAAGATGACTGAATTCTTCTACATGACATCATATCTGACTTATGCAGTAGCAAGAAGAAAGCTATTTTCTGGACTCGAAACAAGAGGAGTCATGGGGCCATAAAATAGTGTTTTTCATTATTACCCGTAACTGAGTTTCAAAAATAGCTCTCACCATTTTAGAAGGGTCAACGATGCATTTACTTTCCATGTGATTTGGAACCTGAATAGGAATATAGAGGAAATATTTTCCAAAGAAGCCATGAATGTCATTTCCCAATGGGGAACATGGTTTATGTGAGTATAGTGGGAAACATCATCTATGATAGGAACTTCTTAAGGATAGTGAGTGGAAACAAGACATACAATCATCATAGAGCTCAGAATGGCTTCTAGACCAATGTAGTCATTCCAAATAGAAAGATACTTTAATAGAATATAGGACTAAACCAAAACAGAAAGGAAAATGCATAAGGATTCATACTTATTTCATAAACATACATGAAACATAACTATGAAGATATGAGGATGGACCAAAATCATTAATGATCATATTCAAATAAGTTGGTAACCTCATTACATCCATTAGATCTATTACAGAACACCACAATATGGCAAATTAAAGTCATACATCATAACTGGATCTACATTCCTTAGCTCTCAAAAGAAAATTTACAATCCCAAGCCCCTTGATGTATCCTTCTCCTATATTTTATCTACCCAACCCAATATAAATCCTTATGATGTTTCTCAGAGAGCTCTTCTCTCTTTATTCATCTTTCCTCCTATTCATCTTGTGGGCAATTGTATTTATAAGCCTCTTAAACTACCATCTCTTCTTTATGAGGTTTCGAGATCCATCGCTAAGTTTTCAAATGTGGTCCTCCATGGGATCATGCTCCTCCAGTCTGAGCACTCCACTCCTTGCCATGATGGTTTTCTAGTAGCTTCCATAGCGAGGCATATTCCTTCCTAGGCCAACTTTGTCACCCGGGATGGCACCTTATCCAATCATCATGTGCAGTCAGGTCACGCTTTTCTCGTGTCCTACCCAATACAACAAATATGGCTAAGTCCCGAGATCTTGTTCTTCCGACGCATAACACGGTCCTTCTAAAACCCTCCTAGAACCCTACCTTGTGCACGTTCTTCTTGTGCGCCCACCCCTCAACTTAGGCCTTGCGCACCCATGCACCTTTTTGTACTTAGTCAATATTTTAGGGGCCCAACATCACCCCACACTTTACCTGTTCTCTGCCCACTGGGAACACTTCTTCAAAGAAAGAATTACAATAGACTTAACGTCTTGGAAAAGAATAAGGGAATGAAGAATTGGGAAAAATGAAAGAATGGGGAAGTGTTGTCATTATTGCAACAAGATAGGAAAATCTCTTTGCAAGTCAACCTCTAACTTGTTCTAGGCATTGACTTCATTTGCGCTCTCTGGGCAGAGGTCACCCAACTAGGGCGCTTACCT
This sequence comes from Taxus wallichiana var. yunnanensis, assembly GCA_018340775.1. Classification (NCBI taxonomy): domain Eukaryota; kingdom Viridiplantae; phylum Streptophyta; class Pinopsida; order Cupressales; family Taxaceae; genus Taxus; species Taxus wallichiana. Next base: position 79,743,975 of record CM031234.1, read on the forward strand.
CCTCAAAACCTAGTCCATTTCCTTGAGTGTTCAATGTTTCAACCATTCCTTCCAATTCCTTGCCCACATCCTCAAGCGCATCCATCCTTCTTGTAATCTGTGGGTACAACTCCTTTAACTTAGTTTTTAATTGAACCTCGTAAGGTTTCAATAGCTTCTAACTTCTTCTCGACCTTGGCCAGGATCCTCTCCCGCTCTGCTCTATTTCCTTTGTTCTTCTCTTGGAATTCCTTGAGCTCTACCTTGGAAGTGACGACCAAAATACTTGCCACTTTGTCTTTGTCTGCGTATAATTGTGATACACCCTCAGCAGTATGGGTTGTAATTTTTACATCAACAAGAACCTTCTTGTACTTGGAAATGATTACTACAACCTTCAATTTGTCCTCCTTCTCCAAGCACGCTGCTACTTCTTCCATGGATTCTAAGGCTAGAGGTTTCCTTTCCATGGTGAGGATGCATGTTAAGTCTTCAAGGAACTCAAGGAAGATCCATACTTTTGCATGGGTGGTGCTAGGTCCGGATGCTTCAAAACAATGGAATCTGTGATGGATTCTACCTTCTTATATACTTCACGCACCCTTGCATTTTCTTCCCTTAGTTCACGCTTTAGCTGTGCGCTAATTAGTTCCTCCTGCTTTAAGTTCTTGGTTCTCTCTTCTAGCTCTTCTTCCCTCTTTTCTAGCTCTACCTCTAGAAATTTTACCCTGTCATTCCTTCCGAATAACTTGGCTTCCAGTTCAACTAAGACCTTGTTCAATGCATTACAAACTTGTTCATCCGAAAGCTGCTGAGCGCTCACCAGGGGTTGTCTCCTTTTGACTTAGGCATCTTCATTAGTGCCCCTTGGCTTACCTCAAACTCTGGCTTGTTGATGTGGGAATCAATTGCCCATAAAAGCATTTTCCTCGTCCAGGGTATGCACCTTCTTCATCAAATGACTTCATTGCCAGGAGTTTATCTGTGGAGACTGTGCTTTGGAAGCACGTGCACAACATCTTGTTTGGATCATTAATGTAGCTCATTCTCTACCCCTGGATCTCCATGTGATTTCCTCCTATGTGTGTACCCTTAGGAACAATTACCGATAGATTTGGGCCTCCAATGTTGCCGTGATATTTCCTAGGATTTCTTCCTGTCTTCATTCATCACTATATCGGTCTTTGCGCTCCAATTATTGTTCTACCAAGGCTTCAATGATTTTCACTACTTCTCTTTCTGCCACCTTGTTTACTTCATCCTTAGTGAGGCTTTGAGTCCTCGACCCTTCGTCTAACCTCTTCACCTTCTCCCATGTCCTGGATGCCCTCCTCCCCAGGCTGCCCTTCCTTCGCACAAAGTGGCGGTCATTCTTCTCCCATTTTCCTTCTTCTTCCGAATCGTGCACACTGAAAATAAGTGGTTCTTAGTCCCCTTCAAGTTCATCTTCTTCATCGTCATCCCTCTCACTCCTGTAATTTTCCAAGCTCCCGTTTCCTCCGAATCAGCTTCCTCCATCACCTTTTGTTTGTTCGAATTGGGAATCTAGTATAGGAGATTATGCTTTCTCTTCTTTCTCTGCGGCGATTTCTCTTCGTGATAAGCTTTTCTTGTTCCTTGGTGCCTCCTCTCTGACTAGGGACCTCTTCCTACGCATGTAAGTACTTGTTCTAGTGCTTGTTCCCAGGGTGCCCACTTGAGTATCTTGGACACTTGGTGCCTTTTATTTATCTCTTCCATCTCCTTTTTCTTGGGTGTGGTCTTCCTTCTACCTATTAAGTCTTCAGGTATAGCTATCTCGTTCTCAAGATAAGTACCCTTCTCAAACTTGGGCCTTATGTGAAGGTATACATGCGCCATGGACCTCCCTGCAATAGGAAGAGTCAAGGGTTTCATCATCTGAACTTCATGTGATACATAATTTTCCATGTATGCACGCTTGTTGGGGTAGACCAATGTCCTACGCATCTCCCTGTGGTCCCGATCCATACTTCTAAGGTCAAATTTCAGCTTCTTGGATTCCTTGAACTTGTTTACCCCGCTTAGAAGTACTGAGTGGTGAAGGAAAATGGAAGTTTACACCATGGGCTCATGCTTTCATCAACCAACCTAAATCTACCAATGCAGAAGTGTTGGTATACTGTGAATTCAGCTTCTCCCTTTATGAGCTTTGGTAGTTGTTCTGGGATCCTCCACTCTTCCCCAAACACATTCCTCAAGTGCGTATACCATTTCTCAAGACACGCCTTGTGAAAAGCCATCATGCTATTACAAGTGTATTTTTTGAATCTCTTTATGGGTGAGGGGTATTCCTTTGGGTACTCCCACATGAACTTATCTACCGCATCTGGCACTTTGATCTCTAAAAACACAATAGTTAAGAGGACATTTCCGAAAAGTATCTTGTCACCCTCTGCATCTTTGCTTTGATAATCTCATCCATGATGTATGCGGACAAGTTGTAAATGGAGCCCTCTAATATCCTTCTGCAAACATTGAGCCATGATTTGTTCACTTGTGTCCACCTCTCTTGGTCATTAAGTTTGGTTACCAGGTGCGTGACCATTCTCATCACCGGGTCTTGGATATCTGCAATATCAAAGTACCTTGACCCCTTCTTGTATGCATATGTGGCGATAGTTTCTTTGATGGCTTCTTTGTCGCATAGGTCATCCTTTATATCTTCTCCTTCACAGATGAGACCTGTGAATTTTGAAATCAGCTAAGGAGTTATGCGCATCTTGCGCCCCGCGAAGTGAAAGTGATATTCATGTAAGCACGACATCACCAGCGATAGAGGCACTCGGGTTTCGGCGGTAGGGAAAATCATAGATTTGCAACAATCCTACCTTCTCGACTTCAATTTTACTTCGTCGCTTTATAAATGGGTAACCCTTCTCGTGTCCTCTTGTTTGTCAGGTGCACTAACTCTAGTGCCATTTTTTTCATTTGTGTTTGTGTGATGGTTATAATCACTTACTGTCATGTTTCTTAAATGGGATTCCTACTCCTTTCCAACCAAACCCCATCAGTCTTTGCATTTTTGCATACCATTCTTCATTGGTACTTACGGTGGTTTCTTATTATTTTCCCTTACCTTTGCCTTTGCCCTTCTTAGGTGTTACAACTAGTTTCTTGGGAGCCATTGTGTAGGTTATCTTTGCACTTCAAATTCTCTTTCTCTGCTTCTCTACCCTTTCCAAGATTAGATTTTGAACTTGTGAAGAAAATCCTTTTCAACCCGTGCCCTAGCTATCAAGCCCTCACCGGAATATCCCCTTCACAGATGGCGCTTCTCCACAACTCTCTACGCCCGTGAACCATTTCCCTCTGGTTTGCAGATCCAAACCGGTCACTCATGGTTAAATCTCTCCAATTTTTCTTTGCACGGATCAACTCTGGAAAACCTAGTTTGTAAAATCTCTTCCTTCTTCATATTCGCAATGTAAATAATGAAGTGTCCAACCTTTTATTTATACTTTTTCCCACTTTTCAACATTAAATGCTACCTTACCTACCACTATAATTCAACACTTAATGTAACTTTTTCAACAAAACCCAACTGTAGCACTTTAACTCACGTGCCCAATCCTTGCGCGGACAATCCCCCAACCTTCTAGCATGCAACCAACCCATCTTGATAGGAGACTCTTACGCATGTGTCACCATCTTGAAGATACTTCTGTCATCATGATTTTTCTCTCTCACCTACCTCATGTTTTCTTTTGCGCTTCTTCGTCTCTTCTGTGATCCACAATGTAGCCTTACCCTTACACCAACCATCCTTTTTCACCTTTCCTTCCATGCACTTCCTTTCTTAGGGCCATCCAACTAGCTTTCCAATGCAATCCTTCTTGGTTCTTCCCACTTTGCACTTTCCTCTACACTATTCTACCCCACACTAAAAACGATGCACGGTCATTTGCGCATTCATAACCTTCAAAAATTAAAGAGGTTCTTGCGCCCGAAGTGCAATGCAAAAAAAACAACGAGAAAGGGAAACACAAGAAAATAAAATACACTAAAGGAAATCCTAAACTAATTGGAAACATTACCTTATTTATAAACACTAAGAAAGCTTATTTATAGTTTGGCTTCAATCTACTCCCATTGAAGTGTCCTAGAAATCTCGTCCCATCCAGCACTTGCAATTGGCATGTGCCTAAATAAAGGATGTATGAGATGATGTAGGGGCCCAACCAATGGACTTTCAACTTCCCAGGATGGCACAAAAACTTGGAATCATAAAGCAAGACCATCTGCCCAACCTCAAACTTCTTGTTCTTAATGTGACGATCATGCCATGCCTTTTGTTTTGCTTTTTCAGTCCTCTGACTCCACCTAGCTAATGATTGTCTCTCATCCAACTGCATTAATTTGTCTATTCTTTCCTCCAGTTCTTGTTCATCATCTAATCCTCCTGCGCATGCTATACGCAGAGAAGGTAACATGAATTCAACTGGTAGGATAGCCTCTGCGCCAAACACCAATTAGAATGGTGTGGCTTTATTCAACCTCTTGTAGGTTATCCCATATGCCCATAGAATGGATGATACTTTGTCATCCCAATCCTGTCTACCAAAATCACATATCTTAGTCAATGTGTGACTAAGTATTTTGTTAAACACCTTCGTGGTTCCATTTGCTTGTGGATGGTAAGGGGTAGTCTTGTGATGAGCCACCATGAATTCTACTAATAGAATCCTTACTGTCTCATTCAAGAAGTGTGTACCCATGTCACTAGTCAAAATCAAAGGGCATCCATACCTTGTAATAATGTTTTCCCATAGGAACCTTGCTGCAGTAGCTCTGTACAATTCGTAGTGGGTGCTTCTTCTTCCCACATTTCCAAGTAATTTGTGCAAGTGATTATATATCGCGATTCAGTCCTACGTGTGGCTGGTGCAATAGGGCCTATGAAGCTTATAGCCCTTTTTTCGAATGGCTCGACGCTAGGAATAGGGCATAAAGACATTTCATCTCTTCACCTTGGTTTGCCAATGTGCTGAAAATGGTCACATGCCTTGCAATATTCCTTGTAGTCTTGATATAGGGTCTCCCACCATAATCGGCCATTAATATCTTATGTGCAGTGGCATCACCTGCATAGTGTCCACCTGCACTACCTCCATGTGCCTCTTCTATTATGGCTAGGCACTCATGTTCTAGCACACAATTGCAAAATCTCATCACGTCCTAATTTGTATAAATCCCCACTAATCAACATGTAGGGTGTGGAGCATATAGCTAACCACTTTTTATCCAATGCTTTCATCCCTTCCGGTGCTACACTTGTTTTGAGAAATCTTGTAGCATCTTCTAAGTCCGAGGGTGCATGCACATGACCTAAATAGTTGTGCACACGACATGGTATCCTTAATACTTTTTCCATCCTCCCTTGAATCAATTCTAAAAAATGATCGGTCTGGAATTACTTTTTCCTAGTTTGACAACCATCGTGAACTCAAATTCTTGGAACAATGGTACCCACCAACATATGCACCCTTGTAGAACAGGCTTGTTCACTAAATATTTCAATGCCATATGGTCAATGTAAAATATAAATGGAATTTACAACAAATAATGTCTGAACTTGTGAAGTGCATAGATCATTGACAATGCCTCACGCTCAGTTGTAGTATAATTATGCTCCGTTGATGTTAACTTCTTGCTTGCAAAGCACAAAGGATGATCAATAATCCCTTCACTAGGATGTGCAAGTACTACTCCAATGGTGGTCCACAGAGGCATCAACATGAACGTGGAAGGGATTATCCCAGAGGGGAATCATAGTATGGGCGTGGTGACAAGCCTATCCTTTAAAGTGTCAAATGCTTTCTGTTGTGCCTCTCCTCAATGAAAGGCACTTTTATGTCTAAGTAACTCTTGTAAAGGTGTGACGATCTTTGAATATCCCTTGATGAACTTATTTTAGTACCCAATATGCCCAAGAAATCTGCGCACATTGCTTTGACTAGTAGGCTCCCTCAATCCCACAATTCTTTGTAACTTTTGCAATCTTCTAGTGGGCCTTCCTTACATATGACGTGTCCCAATAATGTTCCAAACGAGGTAAAGAAAGACACATTTATTAATATTGAGGGATATCCTCAACTGCTGACACCTTTCAAACGTTAACCTTAAGTTGTCACAATGGTCCCTCACTAGCCCATATACTGTCTAATCATCTAGGTAGACTGGAAGAAATTTATGGATGAAGTCTTGGAAAGCTTGTACCACAATGCATGAGAACACAATAGGCGCATTCTTCAACCCAAAAGGCATGAATATATAGGAAAAACTTCCCCACTCAATGGAAAAATTCATCTTCCTCTGGTCCTCCTTCGTGATCCTTACCTAGTGATAGCTCGAGAATCCATCTCAGCAGAAAGAGTAGACCTCGCATCCTACCACTCCTTCTAAGATCTCTTCAGTAAATGGGGTTGGGAAAGGATCAAAGATACACACTGCATTCAAGTCCCTGTAATCAACATAGATCCTTATCCTTCCATCCTTCTTGATGCTAATTACCATTAGAATTATCAACTCGACTCTTCAACAACTTTAATGATGCCCGATGTTATCATCTTATTTATTTCCTCCTTGAAATTCACGTGTAGGTTAGGATTCATTCGGTATGATATCTTCCAGGTCAGGGCGGGCACCCTCCTTCAACTTAATTCTCATTTCCCCCAAGGAATGGTGAACACCTTTTAGTTCATGATACCCGCGAGGAATAAATCCTCAAACTCACGTAAAAGATCAATGATCTTAGAGACTTCTTTCTCCACCAGTAGTCTCCAATGATTACCTCCTTGGGTTATGCTCTGAGCCGATGTTAACCTTCTTTGTCTTTAAAGGTTCATGATAGGTGTGTGCTCATTCATCGAACTATCTAACACCTTGCACGTCCACTAGAGAATGGCTAACATATAAGTTTTCTCCTCTTCCCCATCAATTATATAAGCCATCTTTCTTTTTTCTTTCTCTATACACATGTGCTCAAACCGTATCTCTTCTATTTCTTATTTTTCAAAATACACCTCAAGCCGAGTTCACTAGCAAGTCCGAAGCCTATCTTCTGCCATGGTACTATCCCTATTGGTAAGTCACTTGAAAACCTGCAACAACTTATCCACCAGGGTTTTGTACTTGATACTCGAATGTTTAAATGAGATCAGCCGCTAACTCTTGCCAATTTCCTATTTGGCTGAATGTCTCAACATGAATGTACCATGCGTGCGCACAAGCTTGTAGGGTGGAATATAACTTGTGAAACCATAATGAAGGTGGAAATGCTTCTAAAATTCCCACCCAGGTTGTCTCACATGCTTGTATATGGAAGGAAGCGGTCTCTTTACCAAGGTAGTGTTTTATATCCGTGGGCGCATTGCTCCTGCCAAACCATATGGAGAAGGAAATTCTCACCTCACTCCATTCCAAGAGGTTATCCTGATGTGTCGTCCACTAATGCACAATAGTTTTGAGTAGGACATAGCTTAACATCCCTCTTCATTCATTCTCCTTCTTCCACTGAGCTCCCATCTCCTGCAAAAAGATCTTAGGAAGGTTCCTCCTGAATACTTAGGTAGCTTCTTTCCGCTTAAGCACCCTGACAATATGTGCCTTTGTCACCTTTGTCACCAATCCTCTCAAATGCCATCTGATTAACTCATAGGTCCTATACACCTAATTATCGTATGTTGGGCCACTTGAATATTGACCAAGTATGAAGGCACGTAGGCATGTGGTATCCCAGTTATAGAATGGCACGAAAGAAAAAAATGCATAGGAGAAAGGTTTAAGGAAGCACATAGCGCGCATGATGTGCGAAAGGAGGTTCGGGACTTAACCAATTTGAGCACCCAAGGTAGAACACGTGAAAAGTGTGATTGGTTGCGCGCGAGAGATAAGATGCCGACTTGGTGATAGGCTGATCTAGGAAACAACATGCCTTGGATGGAATCTTCTAGAAGATCATCATGAGATAAAGTGGAAAGCTCAGGCCTAGAGGAGCATGCTCGCATGAAGGACCACAATCGACACTTGGCATCTGATTTGAGGGCGCTGGAAGGTGAGTTGGCAGCCCAGGAAAGCTATAAATACAAGTGCCTACAGAGTAGAGGATATACCAATATACACATATACATCTTCAAACGGAGATGCATCTTCATAGAGATACATGGAGACATATAGACATATGGGGAGATATACATAGGGAATAGTGGGTTAGAAAGTGAGCGAGCTTTGTAGAATTGCTGCGAGTGGATATTTTTGGTTCGGAAAGAATGTAGTAAGCATGGAAGTTGTTAATTTCTTTTTTTAGCTTAGTTACATATGTCCAATGATACACATGACTACGGTCTGCTCTGTGACACTCTGTAATGAACCAATGAATATAATGAGGTTACCTGTTATAAATAGACATGGATATCAATGGTTTTAATGCATATTTCTCTCATATGAGTTCTCTGTCCTTTCATGCTAAGCATGGATGTTTGTATATTTATTTGTGTTATAATATATGTATGGATTATGTTAAAAGCCTTCGGTTTGAGTGACTGCAAGGATCTGGAGGTTGTTCTGAGCCCTATGGTTATTGTTTGTCTTAACTTCCTAAATACTCTTACAATAATCATAGATGATGCTTCCCACTAAACTCACATAAAAGAGAGACTTGGTACCCACGCGTGCCTCGGGTGAGTGCTCAGCTTCTGCTAGGTGATAGGCCAACACGCATGGGGTTTCTTCCTTTTGTGATAGGAGTAAAAATGACTACATATTGGTTCCATTACTGGGACCTCTTTTTGAAGTTGTAGTGGGATATATCATACATCATGATCTGTGTAATGAGTAATGATAGAGCGGTTGACATTGGAAAACATTGAATCATAGTTCAAGAGCACGGAGGATGAATTTTCTCAGAGATACAACACTAGACCTAAGTTTAATGCATGTAGATGGGTAGAAGAGAACCTCTACCATGATCTGTATGAGACCTTCTTCTGCTACTTCCCAGTAGAGTTATATGAATGGCTTTCAGCCTATACGTCTAGATCAAGTTGGCGTTATGGATCACATGTATGGGCTGAAGAAGACTACCAAAGGTTGCAGGATGTAGATCTGATGTGGACCCATGCTATCGATCATTGGTGGAGAGGAGTACTAGCTAGATACACTCTGGAGTATGCCATCTCTACGTATTCTTGTCCAGAGGTTGTTGAGTTTGAATTTCTACGAGAACCTAGAGGAATGTTTCTATGTGCTATTCCTCTAGCTATGAAGATATTGATGGTTACCATGAGTTTAGAGGCTTTCCCAATGGCCGGCTAAACCATTCTGAGTGTTGGGTAAGGGAGCTTGGGTGGAGGAAGATGACAGATATCATGATAGAGAAGGAGAGGGAAGAAAGACGGCTCAAGTATAGTGAAGCACATGAAAGGGAGATTGCTAGATGATGCAAGGCTACTAGTGTGATGGATATATGGAGACAGACGTTACGGGAAGGATTTTGAGGTTCACATGAAGGACATTGAACTGAGGCGATCTGTCTTTACCCAATCTTGGCAAGCGTGTAAGGGAGATCCCTTTGGCTTCTAGTGAGAGTTTGTCACATGGAGAGAGGAGATTCGTTAGTGCATACCTGAACCCACCAGTGGTGAATCCTGGCGCTTGGTTTTCTCAATCTAGGAAGAAGTGTTATTGACCTAGTTGATATAGTGGAAGAGATAGATCTGCACTTAGGAGATATAATTTTTTAGTTCCTTCTTCTATGGCTGCACATATTCCAGTATTTGGAGGAGTCTTTGGACAAGGGAAAATGTACAAGCTTTCGGTCTTGCATCAGGGAGTGGCACGGGACAAAGTAGTGGTAGTGGGGGCTATCACGAGATCGTTGGTGCACGGTTGGGGACCATGGGGTGTTTGGCATAGCTCCTACAGCCCTATTGGACCCAATGGTTCTAGTGGATCTGGCTGGCTCTAGAGTACGGGACTGGTGAACCTAGTGGATCGGGCGGTGGAGGAAACATTGGAGGGAACCAAGGCTCTGGTTTAGGATAAGGACCCACCACCACCTCAAGTATTCTTTGAAATGTCTCTACATTTGCCAGATTATAGGGGCATTGAGGACACTACGGAGCATTTTCACAAGTGTGAACTACTATGGCACGCAAAGGGTATCACAACCCTAGAACAAAAGGCTAGTCGATTTGCGACCACATTCCAAGGGCGCACGTATAGTTGGTATAGAAAGTATGACCCTCATCAAACGGTGGTGGACTACATTGCTTTAAAGAACGTATTCTTAGAAGAGTTCCACGTTCCCGAGTTTGAGCGAAGAGCATCAACACTTTGAAGGAGATTTAGTAAGGAATGGAAGAGAGTGTGTGGGAGTATGATGCACGTTTTAAAACTTTCTTGTTTAAATTATCATATGATATCCATCTTTCTCAGAATGCACAATGGTTTGTTAGAGGATTGATCTCCCCTTTTAGAAGGGCCTTGTCTCGTAAAACTTTTACGAGATCCGTGTAAAGCATTGAAAGTTGCCTTGTGTCTTTGAGGTCATTTGTTGGTAGTATTGATATTGGTGTTAGCTTGTTCTTGGAGGCTTAGATTGCTGTTATGGCCAAACAGTTGGAAAAATTATCTGTGAACTCAGTCCATGAGACTCGCAGTGGTTTATGGTGCACAAATTGTGAGATAGAGGGGCATGTTAAGGATAATTGCCCCCGGAGGATGGTACATCTTTGTGATGGTAGATTGTGAGATCTGTCATGGGGACCATGATGCAAGTAGATGTCCCTTGTTGCAGTGTGCGATCAGGAAGAATGTATCTTGTTATTGCAAAATTTACACCTCCACAACCCATGATACTAAGGACTGTAGGCTCATTGATCATATCCATGAGGCCATTGATCATGGGGTGCGCGGACAACATTCCCGTGGTTTTAAAAATGATGATTCCTATTATGAGGAGCACGTAGATGGAGTCACGCATGGAAGGGGTTTTTGAGGAGGATTCCGTGGTCGAGGTAACCGAGGAGGAAGAAGTGAGTTCCCGCGTGGAACATGTTTCAACTGTGGATCTACAGAACATTACAAACGTGAGTGCCGGACCTATTGCAGTGCTCATGGTGTGGAAAGAAGCATAAGTATGAGGAGTTCTTGGAATTATTTGAGCATATGAATCAGCAGCACCGGAAGGACAAGGGCATTGCAATGGTCAGTATTAAGAAGGAAGACATATAGTGGATGCCTCAGGTAACACGAGATGAAGGTTTGGAGCTTGTCTTGGTAACAACAAGGGCAGAAGCCACATGCGCAAGAGAGGTACCAAGATAGAAGAACCTGGTTTTAAGAGAAGAGGTCATTCATGGAAAGTATCTAGACCCCGCGCATCAGAAGGAGATATATCAGGACACCATGGATGTTATTCAAAGCTTACAAGGGGAGATCCAGTGTCTAAAGGAGAAATCTAGAAGGGAGGAACAAGGGAGGAGAGTCGAGGTGCAAAAGGATGACCTGGATGAGGTCAAGGAGGTGTGTAAAATGCTAAGGTAGGAGAACATCATTCCTTTTCTAGGATCCTGGTTAAGAGAGAAGGTACCACATGTTGGAGAAGAGCGTGAGAGATAGGTCTTACACGCAAACCTTCCCCCTCACAGCCTCGACTATGACAAGGAGATTACATTGAATGCAGTTTTAGATGGATGGATCCTCAGTAATATAGTCATTGACACTGGTGTAGAGGTTAACATTCTGACTTTGGATGCATGGCATCAAATGGGGAGACCTACATTACAACCATCTTCGAATGTGTTGTATATGGCCAAAAAAACTAAGGTAATTCCCATCGGTGTCTTGAAGGATGCAACTATTACTATCCAGAGAGCCAAGTTTACTTCAGACTTTGAAGTCTTGGCGCTTGCCGAGGTGGACAATTTCCCAGCACTACTTGGGTGCCCTTGGTGTTACAAGAATAATGTGGACCTTCGGTTCAAAAAAGGGTGCATAAGCTTCGAGAACAAAGAGGAGCGGGTCATTATACCCTTGGTTGATGGGAATTCGAAACCCTATATTGAACCATTGGGAGAAGAAGTTCTATACAGGATATATGTGCACTCAATCAGAGACCCTAAGATGATACACCCTACTAACGGGGTTATCCGGTTTGAAGATGCTCGATCGATGGTGATACCACTAGCATGGTGTGTGATAATTAGGCACTTATGAATTAATGGGATGGTAGTTGAGAGGGTCGGTGACCAAGGTAACAAAGGTGCACACGGTTAGGTGCCTTGGAGGAAAAGAACTGCCCAAGTATTTAGGAGGAGCCTTCCCTGAGATCTTTCTACAGGAGGTAGAAGCTTAGTGGAAGAATGAGAAGGAATAGAGGGAGATGTTAAGTTATGTCTTGCTTGGCACAATAGCTCGGTGGTGGGCCACACATCAGGAGAGCCTTTTAGAATGGCACGAGGTAAGAATTGCTCTCTCTATCAAATTTTCTAGGAGTAATGTACCCACCACCATCAAGGAATACCATGGGAAGGATCCCACCTCTTTCCATATCCAGGAGTGTGAACGGGTCTGGAGAGAAGGCGTGGAAGCTTTGCCACCATCCCTCTAGGTGCACAAGTTGTATTCTACATTGTAGGGTTGTGCGCGCGCATGGTACATTCATTCGGAGACACGCCACTAGATGAGGAATTGGCAAGAGCTCGCGGCTGACCTTATTCAAACCTTTGAGTATCGAAGTACCAAGCCATCAATTGATAAGGCCTTGTAGGGTATCAAGCACCTTACCATGGGGGATAGTGCCAGGACGGAGGATAGGCTATTGGAATTATTAGGTGAACTAGGTGTAGTGGTGTACTTTGAAGAAGTTGAGGAAACAGAAGAGTTATAGCTTGAGCGTGCGTGTTTAGAAAAAGAGAAGGGAAAGTTGGTATATGTGATTGATGGAGAGGAATTGTAAAGCTTAGATGTTATCCATTCTGTAGGGACGTGTGAGGTAGTGGATAGTGTAGATGCTTATGTGCGTGCCTACCATGAGCCTTTAAAGACAAAGAAAGTTAACATTGGTTCAGAAGAAGAACCTAAGGAAGCTATTATTGGGGATTACTAGACAGAGAAGGAAGTATCAAAGATCATTGATCTGCTATGTGAATTTGAGGATTTATTCCCACACGGGTACCATGAGCTCAAAGGTGTTCACCACTCCTTGGGGGAAATGAAGATAAAACTGAATGACAGTGCATGCTCGGTTAGAAAAAGGCCCTACTAGATGAACCCCAACTTGTGCGTGAAAGTTAAGGAGGAGAGAAAAAATGATAGCTTCACGGATCATTGAGGCGGTGGAAGAATCAGAGTGGATAAGTTTGATGGTGATCAACATCAAGAAGGATGGGTGGATTATGATTTGTGTGGAATATAGGGAATTAAATGCAATTTGTGTCAGAATCCATTTCCGACCCCCTTCATTGAAGAAATTTTTGAAGGAGTCATTTGGGTGTGAAATCTATTCCTTTACAGATGGATTTTTAGGATACCACCAAGTTTGGTTTATAAAGGAAGACCATAAGAAGACAAATTTTGCCACCGAGTGGGGAAGTTTTGCATATACGGTCATGCCCTTTGGGTTGAAGAATGCACCTACTATTTTTTGCGCATAGTGGTGCAAGCATTCCAGACTTCATCCATAAATTTCTTCAGGTCTATTTGGATGATTGGACAATATATGGTCTAGTTAAGGACCATTGTGACAACTTGAGATTAATGTTTGAGAGGTGTAGGTAGTTGAGGATATCCCTCAACATTAAGAAGTGTGTGTTTGCTACACCCTTTGGGACTTTATTGGGGCATATCATATATAAGGAGGGCTTGCTGGTAGATCCCGCATAGGTTGCAATGATTGTGGGGTTAAGGGAGCCTACTAGCCAAAGCATAGTGCACGGATTCCTTGGGTATACGGGGTATTATAAAAATTCATTAAGGGATATGCCAAGATCGCCATGCCTTTAGAGGAGCTGCTTAGACACAAAAGTGCCTTCCATTGGCGAGAGGCGCAAACAAGCATGTTCTGCAAGGGTGCATTTGTTGATGGGTGTTATTGTTTCAAAATTTTGAATTCACCGTTATAGTAAAACCTGGGAAAAGAAATTGTGGGCCTAATCATCTATCAAGAATTGATTCAGGGGAGGATGCACAAAGTATTGAGGAAACAATGCCAGACGCGTAACTATTTAGGTTGCAGTGCACACCCTCGGATTTAGAGGAGATTCCAATATTCTTAAAGGAAGGTGTGGCATTAGATGGAAGGAAGGCATTGGAAAAAAAGTAGTTAGCCATACGCGCCATGCCCTACATGTTAATCAGTGGAGACTTATACAATTTGGGACGTGATGAAGTTTTACGCAGGTGTTTCTTTGAGGATGAGTGCCTGGCCATCATGGAGGAAACACACGAGAGAAGTGCGGGTGGACATTATGTAGGTGATTCGATAATAATGGTATAGCTTAGATACCAAATGATAGAATAAAATAATATTGCAATGACCAAAGAGGGACGAAAGCCTCACAAATATTATTGATCATGAAATCAGATTACATTACAATGCAAGAGCTGTAATATTTATAGATATTAGACAACCTCATATGGATAGACATGACACCCTAGCAGACACCAACTACGAGATGATAAGACCCATCTCACATGCACATGTAATTACTACTAATACCAATATTGAATGTTATCCAACATAACAATATTGAATGCAAGTCACTAGACTAGAGTGCACATGTTGCACATTATTAAATAAAAGACAATGCAATAAAATGTAATAAATATGCCTATGCTAAATTATGCTAACATTCCCCCCCTTAATTTTGCATAGTTTCCAATGAAGTGGAGAGGAACTCTCTGAACAGTGTGAATTTGTCACGTGCAAGTGACTTAGTGAAAACATCTGCCTTCTGTTCAGCTGTAGGATAGAAATGGAGCTGTATGTTGTGCTTCAAGACATGCTCGCGTATGAAATGAACTTGTACTTCAATATGCTTGGTTCTCTCATGAAATACTGGATTGCGAACAAGCTTTAGAACTCCTTCATTATCAACATATACTGGAGTAGATTTCTGTTGTGGTAGACCAATTCCTTCCAGTATTCGGCGTAGCCATATTGCTTCACAAACTTCACCTGCAGCTCGATACTCTACTTCTGTAGAAGAGTGAGAAACAAAGTTTTGTTTCTTGCTTCCCCATGATATCGGTCCAGATCCCATAAAGAAGATGAAGCTTGATGTTGACTTCCTATCATCCATGTTTCCTGCATGATCTGAATCTGAATATCCTGTCAAGAAGAAAGTTGTCATTCTTCTTGTACTCTAGACCAAGGTCAACTGTACCCTTTAGATATCTTAGTATTCTCTTTGCTGCTTTCCAATGACATATTTTCAGTTCTTGCATGAAGCGTGATAAATAGCTGACTGCAAAGCTGATATCTGGTCTAGTATATGTCAGGTAAATGAGACTCCCGATCAACTGCCGATAGAGAGTTGCATTCACCGGTGGTGATGGATCGGAACGAGATAACTGAAGTCTCGCTTCCATAGGTGTAGCAATAGGAGTGCAGTCCATCATCCTGAATTTCTCGAGCGTTGTCTTGGTGTATTTCAACTGTGACACAAAGATATGATTCTCTTTTTGCCATACTTCCAACCCAAGACAATAGTGCATGAGCCCGAGATCTGTCATGTCGAACGATCGATTAAAATCCTTCTTTGTTGCATCGATCATCTTCACAGAACTACCTGTAATGACTAGATCATCAACATAAACAACCACAATGACAATCTCCCCCCCTTGCTTTTTGAGGTAGAGATTGGGGTCATAAGGATTCCTTTCGAATCCATGACTTATGAGATGCTCATCAATTTTGATGTACCATGCCCGGGGTGCCTGTTTTAGGCCATATAGAGATTTTATGAGTCTGCATACCATCATCTCTTTTCCTGGTATTACATAACCCTCTGGCTGAGTCATATAGACTTCTTCTTGCAAATCTCCATTAAGAAAGGCACTTTTCACATCCATTTGGTGGACTTTCCAACCAAATTGTGCAGCTAGAGCAAAGATCATCCTGATTGTCTTGATCTTGGTTGTGGGAGAAAATGTCTCCTCATAATCAATGCCTTCTTGTTGTGCATACCCCTTTGCTACAAGCCTTGCTTTATACTTGTCAATAGTCCCATCTGATTTGTACTTAGTCTTGAATATCCATCTGCATCCAATGGGTTTCTTCCCTGGTGGAAGGTCGACAAGTTGCCATGTGTTGTTCTTCATCACTGACTGATACTCTGAATCCATGGCATCTTTCCAAGCTTTTGATTGTAGGGCTTCTGAACTGTAGATGGCTCAACTGTTTCAACAACTCTGCTCATTAGGGCATAATTGACCTCTTCACGAGCTTGACTGCGAGTTCTAGGTCCAGGATTAGACGATGTGCTAGGTGCTTCATCCAAATTTACATCTCTTATTAATTGAGTATACCATTTAGGTAACTTCTTAGCTGTTCCATTGGCTTGTGGTGGATCCAAGTTTTCACCATCATCCAATTCATCACTGTCATCTTCAGTGGGAACATCAAATTATGTCTTCACAAGAGGTGTATTCTGCATGTTTTTTGAGTCGTTGAGTGGAGCATCTGCTTGTTTCTTCTCAAAGAACTCAACATCCCTACTTGTGTATACTTTATTTGCTTTGGATCCCATAATCTATACCCAAGTGCTTCTTCACCGTATCCAATGAATATCGGTTTCTCGGCTTTCATATCCAACTTGTTCTGTTCTTCTTGGAGTACGTGCATGCTAGCTTTACACCCAAATACTCTTAGGTGTGCAATTGATGGTTTCAATTTGACCATGCTTCTTGAGGTGTCACTCCTTCAAGAGCTACATGGGCACTCTGTTCAACAAATAGACTGCAGTTCTTGTAGCTTCTGCCCAAAATGTCTTTGTTAAACCTGAGTCGTTAATCATACATCACACCATTTCCATGATAGTATGATTCCTTCTCTCAACTATACCATTCTGCTGTGGTGTGTGAGTAGGAGGCATTTGTCGACGAATCCCATGAGCTTCTAGGTAAGTCTTGAACTCATTGCTTATGAATTCCCCCCCTCGATCTGAGCGGAGAGTTTTGATCTTGTGACCAACTTCATTCTCAACAAGTGCTTTGAACTTCTGAAATGTCTCAAAGGCTTGACTCTTGTTTCTTAGACAATATATCCACATATTTCTTGAGTAGTCATCAACACAAAGCATGAAGTATTGACATCCAGAATGACTTGGTTGCATGGGCCCGCAAAGATCGGTGTGCACCAAATCAAGCTTTCCCTTAGCTCTATATGTGTTCTTCTGGAAGGGTACTCTATGTTGCTTTCTAGCTAGGCAATTGTGACACTTGTCAGTGTTGTGCTTGAGTGTAGGCAATCCTTTCACCATGTTTCCCTTTTGAAGTGTTTGGAGATAGCCAAAACTGATGTGACCATATCTGCGATGCCATAGTTCTGCAGATTGTGTGTCTTTGGCCACTAGAGCTTGATCATCCTTGTGGAAAAAATCAAGTTGGAACATGCGTCCCACATTGGAGGCTCTTGCTACAATCTTGGAACCTCTTGACTTATCTCTTATCAAGCACACTTTTTCTCCATTATTACTGTCAAAATCTAACTTCAAGTTGTGATCAAGGAGTTGACTAACTGATAGCAAATTCTTGGTCAACCCAGGTACATACAATACATTTGTGATTTTGCAGTCATGCTTTCCAAGAGGTAGTGAAATGTTTCCAATCCCTTGACACTTGTATGATGAGTCATCACCTAATGACACATGGTTCTTGTTAGGTGTGTAGAACCAATCCTTACGTCCCAGGTCATGTGTCGAGTTGCACCCGAGTCAACATACCAGATATCTTGTGTGGACTTGGTTTCTTCATCAAATTGAGAAGAATACATGTGGTGTCCTTCATCTGAATCATCCTCATGTTTGACAATGTACCCTTGTTGTTTGGGTTTTCTTTGCCAATTACCATTTTTCTACCCTTGATTGTTGTTGTTGTTGGACTTCCCTTTATTTGAATTATTGTTACCCTGATGGTTATTGGGTTTTGAATTGCTTGATGAACCCTTTTTATAGGAATTGTACCAACAATCTTTGATGTCATGTCCCCCTCTATTGCAAATGGGACACTTCTTGGTGTTGTCTCGTTGACTTTGGTTTTGTTGGGACTTCTTGTGATTGGATTGAAATTTTCCCTTTCCTTTATGATTGGAAGATAGTGCTTGCTCATCTTCATGATCTTTGTTGTTCATTGCCTCTTCTTGTTGGAGTAGATTGACCAACTTCTCAAAGGTGACTGTGTGTTCACTCATATTAATAGTTGTCACAAAGATTCTATAGGAAGGAGGAAGTGCTCGCAACACAATTGGTACGAGGTCTTCATCACTTATCTCTTTTCCCAATGCCAATAGAGATGCCCTCAAAGTAGCAACTCGTCTCAAAAAAACTTCAACCTTCTCATTGTGCTTGAACTTGAGAGTATGCAGTTGTGATAGTAGGTTGAGGATGGCATTCTTGTTCTTTGCCTCATAGACTGTGCTCAACTTATCCCATGCATCCTTGGCCGATGTGGCATCTCTAATGTGGGGTTGCACATCGTCTGTTACACTAAACAAGATGATCAACTTGGCCTTTTGATTGGCCATATCAAATTGAACTTGTTGTCTTCCATCATCAAGTGATCTTGTTGTTTGTCCATCTACAACTGTCCATAGGTCTTCAAACTCAAGTAACATCTTGATCTTCGGTTTCCATGCAGCATAGTTGTCTCCTCTAAGTAGTTGTGAATCGCACGAAGAACTTTAGTGCTTGTGCACCCATTTCTAATCAATTTCTAAAACTCTAAATTTCTCGACAAAGGGTAAGGCTCTTATCACTCTAGGTTTATGGTCTCCTCTCAATATACCGACAGCCGATATACCAAACCTTTCTATATACGCTCCTTCCAATATACCTGTCGATGCGTGGAAGAAGATCACCCTTTCAATATAGCCGTCGATGCGGAAAGAGGTGTTAATACACGTGAAAGAATTTAGTACGTGGTACTTAGACAGTACGGAGAGGGGTTTGTGTAAGCACAAACGGATGGGAGGGCTCAAATGTGTGTGTATTGTGTCCTTATTACTCCTGTCGATTTTATAGGGTCGATGCCCAGATGACGTTTAGGAAGCTGTGTTAGGTATTAAGTGCAGTAGTAGTCGCGACGGCATCACCCGTAAGCACTTCCCAGAGGCACCGTATATACCGAACGCTGCTATGAGATCAAAGATCTCGTGTGATAGAACCAAACATAAAATAAAAAATTTGTACCTTTTTTTTTTTTCACTTTATGCACCAAGATTAGTACAAAATTCTCCAAAAGTACATTGAAATGAAGTTTTTGTGTCCCCCCTCTTTACAAAAAAGGGTTTAGAATCACAAAATACACAATTTAGGCCAAAAATATTTTTTTACCCCCAATAGGTGTTTTTCCGCTAAATTTAGTGGTGGCTCTAAATGTGTTTGGTGAGCTTCTAAATTTGGAAATCTCCCAAAATTTATTAATTTCTCCAAATTTTTTAAAAAATAATTTAAGAAAAAATATGGAGAGAGTGGGAATTGAACCGCTGACATGTTTGTTCCCAAGATCCAAACAAACAATCTGAATATTGTTTTCACCTTTTCTCACAAACCGTGATCTAGGTTTTTCTAAAATTTTGACAATGAGCATCATACAATATTTTTCTTAAAACCGAATTTTTTTAGAAGAATCGAAATCTTATTTTTTGAGATCTTACCAATTTACCAGCTAGATCTGATTTTTTTTCGAAAAAAATGATCCGACTTGTACAGACTTTTCGTCATATGTAGAAGCTGAATCTGAAGATGATGTAAACTGAAAAATTGTGTGCCTCCTTATTATCTATTCATAAAAAAATGGCACATCAATCTGACATTGTATGAAAAAGTTACGTCCTTTTTTCTAAGAGCTATCTGCTGGAATTTTGTTGACGGGACTGCTTCAACCTTTGCTCCCGAATTCTTCACACCTCCACTTTCAGATCTGATTTTTTTTTTTTTTTTTTAGATCTGATCTTTTTTTTTTCTTTTGATCTGCAATTTTTTTCAAGATCTCTCTCCTTTTTTTTTTTTTTTTAAGATCTTTTTTTTTTTCACAAATCTTTTTTTTTTAAATCTGCAATTTTTTCCAAGATCTTTCTCCTTTTTTTTTTAGATCTCCAAATCTGAAATATTCCGCCAATATGTTAGATCAATTGGCTATGCCAATGACTTAAAATTTTTTTACCTTCCAAATAAGTGGATAGGTCAAATTTTAGTTGATGGATGCTTGGGAGGAATGAAGGTCGAGATGCTTCAATGGCTCTCCTTTGATGCGATCTTCTTCTCTAATGGATCCTCTCCAATAGTGCTCCTCTTCAACTTGCTTGGATAGAACTGTCTCGATACCAAATGATAATAATGGTATAGCTTAGATACCAAATGATAGAATAGAATAAGATTGCAATGACCAAAGAGGGACGGAAGCCTCACAAATATTATTGATCATGAAATCGATTACATTACAATGCAAGAGCTGTAATAGTTATAGATATTAGATGACCTCATATGGATAGAGATGACACCCTATCGGACACCAACTACGAAATGATAAGACCCATCTCACTTGCATGATGGACCACAATCGACACTTGACATCTGATCTGAGGGCGCTGGAAGGCAAGTTGGTAGCCCAGAAAGCTATAAATACAAGTGCATGTGGAGTAGAGGATGTACCGACATACACATACATCTTGAAACGGAGATGCATCTTCATAGAGATACATGGAGACATATAGACATATGGGAGTTATACATATACATCTGAAGATGTATATGTGTACGTTTGTATATCCTCTACTCCACATGCACTTGTATTTATAGCTTTCCTGCTACCAACTCGCCTTCCAGCGCCCTCATTAGATGCCAAGTGTCGATTATGGTTGATCATGCGAGCATGCTCCTCCAAGCCCGAGAATTGCTGCAAGTGGATATTTTAGGTTTGGGAAAGAATGTAATAAGCATGGAAGTTGTTATTTTCTTTTTTAGCTTAGTTACATATGTCCAAAGGTGATACGCATGACCGCGGTCTACTCTCTCGTGACACTCTGTAATGAACCAATGAATATAATGAGGTTACATCTTATAAATAGACATGGATATCAATGGTTTTAATGCATATTTCTCTCATATGAGTTCTCTGTCCTTTCATGCTAAGAATGGATGTTTTTATATTTCTTTCTCGTTATAATATATGTTACGGATTATGTTAAAAGCCTACGGTGCAGTGATTGCGAGGATCCGGAGGCCGTTCGAGACCTATGGTTTTGTTTGTCTTAACTTCCTAAATACTCTTACATTAAATCATAGATGATGCTTCCCACTAAACTCACATAAAAGAGAGACTCGATACCCATGCGTGCCTCGGGTGAGCACTCAACTTCTCCTACGTGATAGAATGACGCGCATGGGGTTTCTTCCTTTTGAAGGTTTGCATGCAAGACCTACCTCTCACATTCTTCTCGTGCATGGTAGCTTCTCTCCCAACCATGCTCCTAGCAATGGAATAATATTATCTTGCCTTGGCATTTTACATACTTCCTTGACCTCATATAGGTCATCCTTGGGTGCCTCAACCTTCCTTCTTTGCTCCTCCCTCTTGGGCTGCTCCTTTAGACACTATATTTCTCCTTGTATACTCCGAATGATGTACATGGTTTCTTGATATACCTCCTTCGATGCCCGGGGTTTGGGTACTTCCCATGTACCACTTCTTCCCTTGAAACCAGGTTCTTCTACCTTGGCATTTCCTTTACGTGTGTGGCCTCTGCTCTTGTTGTTACCATAACAAGTTCCAAACTTGCATCACGTGTCACTTGTGGCATCCATTATGTGTCAGCCTTCTTAATGCTTACCATTACAACGCCCTTATCTTTCTCGGTGCTGCTGACTCATGTGCTCAAACAACTCGGGCACTCCTCATACTTGTGCTTCTTCCCACACCATGAGCACTACAATAATTTTGGGCACTCGCACTTGTAGTGGTATGTAGATCCATAATTAAAACAGGTTCCATGTGGGAACTCACTTCTTCCTCTGTGGTTACCACGACCATGGAATCCGTCATGAAATCCCCTTTCACACGTGACTCCATCTGATATGCTCCTCATAACGGTGATCATCACCCTTAGAACTACTGTCAATGCTGGTCTAACGTACACCATGATCAATGGCCTCATGGATCTGGTCAATAAGACAACAATCCTTGGTATCATGGGTCGTAGAGGTGTAGATATTATAGTAGCAAGATACATTCTTTCTAATTATGTGTTGTAACAAGGGACATCTACTCGCATCATGGTCCCCATGAAAAATATCACAGTCTACTATGACGGTGTGTACTCTCTTCCAGGGGAAACTATAATTGGCATGCCCCTCTACTTCACAATCTGTACACCACATTCCACTTCGAGACTCATGAACTGAGTTCGTAGAATTTTTTTCCAGCTGATTGGCCATAACAATGTTTTGAGCTTTAAGAAACGGGCTAACACTAGTGTCAATGCTCCCAATAGCTTCAGCGTGTAGGGCAGCTTCCAACACCTCGCGCGGGTCTATGAAAGTTTTATGAGATACAAATATTCTAAATGGGGTTATCAACCCTCCAACAAACCATTGAGCATGTTGTGAAGGGTGAATGTCATATGAAAACTTTGACATGAGAGTCTTAAACCACGTGTCATACTTCCAGTCTCTCTCGCCATTCCCTACCGAATATCCTTAAGGGTTTTGATGCTCTTCCGTTCAAAATTAGGGATGTGGAATTCTTCTAGGAAGGTGGTTTTTAATGCGCTTTAATATACCATAGTCGATGGGGTCATACTTCCTATACCAGCTATGCGTGTGCCCTTGCAATGTTGTTGCAAAATCGATCGCCTTCCTTCCGGGTCGTGATCCCCTTTGCGCACCATAGCAACTCACACTTGTGAACATGCTCTGCAACATCTTCAATACCCCTGTAATATGGAAAATGTAAAGACATCTCAAAGAAGACTTGAGGAGGTGGCTGAGGCCCTTGTCCTCTCGATCCAGTCCCTTGACTTCCTCTAGTGTTCCCTCCTCCACCAGATCCACCAAGTCCTCGTGCCTCTGGATCCACCGGTTCTACCTCCGATCCACCGGCCCACTTCCACATCCACTAGTAGCAGCGAATGGGCACAAAATTGTCACACCTAGTGTCCCCAACGTCCCACTAAATCGTGCGTCCAACTACCTATGAGATTGTGCCACTAATAGATGTGTATCTCGTGCCACTCCCCGACGGATTACCCAAGCCTTATATATTTTCTCCTTGTCCAAAAATTCCTCCAAATACTGGAATAGTATGTGTAGCCATGGAAGTAGGAAATGAAAAATTGTATCTCTTGGGTGCAGATCTGTCACTTCCACCGGTACCAACTGGGGAAACAATACTCCTCCCTTGATCTGGAAAATCAAGCACCAAGGTTTGGTCACTAGGTGGGTTTAGATGCATGCCAACAACTCTTCTCTCTCCGCGTGACGAACTCTCATCAGAAGCCGAAGGGGTCTCTCTTACACACTTGCCAAGATGGGGTAGCATAGACTACTCAGGTTCCACATCCTTTGCCCGAACCTCAATATTTTTCCACAGTGTCTGCATCCATGTATACATCACACTTGCAACCTCACATTGTCTAGCAATCTCCCTTTCACACGCTTCAGTATACTTGAGCTGTCTCTCCTACCTTTCTTTCTCCATCACAATATCTAACATCTTCCTCCACCCTAGCTTCCTCGCCCAATGCTCGATGGTTTAGCCGGCTCATCGAAAATGCCTCTAAACTCAAGGTAATAATCAAGATCTTCATTTCTAGAGGGATAACACATAGAAGTGATCCTCTGGCTCGGCGAAACTCAAACTCAGAATGTCTTGACATGAATAGGTGGAAATAGAGTATTCTAGGGTGTAGCTAGTCAACACTCCTTTCCACCAATGATCCACATCACAAGTGCACGTCAGATTCACATCTTGTATCCTTTGGTACTCTTCTTGGGTCCATGCACATGATCTATAATACCAGCTTGATCTAAATGCATATGCCGAGAGCCATTCATACAGTTCTATTGGGAAGCAACAGAAAAAAGTTTCATACAAATCATGGCAGAGGTTCTCTTCTACCCATCTACATGCATCAAACTCAGGTCCAGTGCTTTGAATCTATGAGAAATTTTTTCCTCCGTGCTCTTAAACCATGATTCAACACTTTCCAAAGTTAAACGCTATGTCATCAATCATTACATAGATCATGATGTATGCTATTTCCCACTACAAATTTGAAAAGAGGTCCCGAAAATCAGACCAAGATGTAGTCATTTTTACACCCACTAAAGAACAAGGGAACCTCATGCACATTGGCCTATCACCCAATGGGTGTTGGGCACTCACCCGAGGAACATGCAGGGTGTTGAGTCTCTCCTTTATGTGAGTTTAGTGGGAAATATCATCTATGATAGGAACTTAAGGATAGTGAGCGAAACGAGACATGTAATCATCATAGAGCTCAGAATGGCTTCGAGACCAATAAAGTCATTCCAAACAGAAAGATACTTTAACGAATATAGGAATGAACCAAAAAAAAAAAAAGGAAAATGCATAAGGATTCATACTTATTTCATAACATACATGAAACAGTAACTATGAAGATATGAGGATGGACCAGAATCATTAATGATCATATTCAAATAAGTTGGTAACCTTATTACATCCATTAGATCTATTACAAAACACCACAATATGGTAGATTCAAGTCATACATCATAACCGGGCTACATTCCTTGCTCTCAAAATAAAATTTACAATCCCAAGCCCCTTGATGCATCCTTCTCCTAAATTTTATCTACCCAACCCAATATAACTCCTCACGACATTTCTCTAGAGATCTACTCTCTCTATTCATCTTTCCGCCTCCTATTCATCTTATGGGTGCTTGTATTTATAGGCCTCTTGAACTGCCAACTCTTCTTTATGAGGTTTTAGATCCGTCACCAAGTGTCTAGATGTGGTCCTCCATGGGAGCATGCTCCTCCATGTCTGAGCACTCCACTCCTTACCATGATGATTTTCTAGAAGCTTCCATCGCAGGGCATATTCCTTCCTAGGCCAACCTTTCACTAGACTAGAACCTCATCCAATCATCATGTGCGGTCGGGTCATGCTTTTCTCATGTCCTGCCTGATATGCCAAATACAGCTAAGTCCCAAGACCTTGTTCTGGCGGTGTGTAACACGGTCCTTCTAAAACCCTCCTAGGACCACCCTTGTGTGCGTTCTTCTTACACACCCACCCCTCAACCGTGGCCTTGTGCACCCATGTTCCTTTTTGTACTTAGTCAATATTTTAGGGGCCAAACAATACCTTGAGCTAACTGAATAAGATCCGTGGTCTTTGGTTGCTCAACTTCAACAAATGGAACTTCTTCAACCGGTGGTTTCTCTATTTCACTTGCTGCAACTCCTCCAATGGATTTATATACCTCACCACTTACAAATCCTTTTGTGGTAGGTACTTCATGTGATATTAGGCCTCCTTCCTTCTCCCCAACTGATATATATTGTACATTATATTGTGATCGATATCCAACCCATGTCATAAGTCGGTGAATGTTTGTTTATGTGATGGATTTGGTATATCCTGCCCTTTATCTCCTTAGGTTTCCTCCATATGATATTATTCAATAGATACATTGGCAAGAGTCTCATAAATAGGCATATTGGCAGATGCCTCATGTTGTATAGGAGGTGGGGTAGTAAGTACTATTTTTAGAATATGAGGGGGTGTAACAGGTATATGAACTTGTGAATTTACCCCCTCAAATTTATTTTTGTGGCTTTTTCCATTGTAGGTGTTGCCACCTTTTCCCTCTTAGTTATAAAAAAATGTAGAGTTATGAGTTTTTCATCACTTTCCTTAGGGATAGTCTCCAATACTAGACTCGTTGTTGGATGAAGACTTCTTATCTTGGGTTTCATCCTACTAGATGACCCCTCTGAGGAAGAAATACACATGTCAACCTGGATGGTTTTATTTTCCACATTTGTATTAGGGCTTGACGTTGGGTGTGGGACTACTTGAATAGTTTTGGCTAAAATAATAGGAGCATATTGCATGGTTTTATTCAATATCTCCTCTTTCAAGTGTGTCAATTTCTAAACAACAGTCAATATATTTCTTGTAGCAACATTGAGTTCCTCTACAACCTCTCGAATTTTGTTTCTTGATAGAAATATGTGGGGATTTTACCTTTAGGGTATATAAGCACTGAACTTCCTTCCTCAAAGGGGGAAGTACATATTTTATGGAACCAATTTTCGGTACTCCCTTAGGATTGTTATGTTTTGCATGGTCAAATCAATTCCCCTTTTAGCTATCCAAATTAAATTCCTCTTGATAATGTGAAAAGTTCTATCATGTAATGAGGCACTTTTTTGGCTTTGTCTAGTCAATACTTGGGAGAAGTTGTGAGGCTATTTTCTTGTCAACATAATACTTGCTTACCAAGTCCTTTCCATCTTCCAACCCCTGAGGTATAACTATAGTTTTGTAGTCCACAATCTAAGTGAGGGTAATCCTTAAATAGTTCATGAATATTATCTCCTTCTTATCCTTATAGTCCATCTAATTGTCCTCATAATGAGGTTCATGTTCATGGGAAGTCCCCAAAGCTCCCTGAACTATCCATATGATGTCAAAATTAGGCATGGGAGTAAATTTATTCTTTTAAGAGCTTGAACTTAACTAAGAAAGGACATACATACCTCCTTATATTGATAGGGAACTTAATATTGTCCTTATGCTTCCCTGTAATCATCTTGTGCACTACTACCAACTACCTTGACACTTCTAAAAGTGCCCATCTATCATCCAAGTACCTTGGCAACATATAAGGGGTGTCATAAAACCACTTACCCTGATGTAAGTGAAAGTTATGAATTGGATGAAGTAACATCCGTATTCAGTGATTACCTTCCTTGCTTGTGGAGATATCCTATTATATTCCCATTTAGTCTTGAAAAAAACATATAAGGGGATAAAAGAAAGTATCATGCACCATTCTGAAATTGTAGATGTAATTGTCTAAGTTCAGCTATGGGTACACATCATAAACCTTACAATTACCAAAGTCCTTCACTCTATTAGTCCAGGGAATGACCTACGGCGAGCAATGTTGTAAACCAAGTAGGAGGTCATGTAAAATTTCAATTTATTAGTATACCCCTCATTTATTTTAAAACCATTCTCGGTAATTGCTTGTGGATACAATCACCGATAATGTCACCCCACCGAATGCATATCTTTCCCACAAGGATTATTTGAATGAAATTTTACATCTAGTCATGATAAGGATATGTAGACTCTTTTCTCATAAACCTATTTAACAAACTGATATCCTCAATTTCTTCAATAAAATTAGCCATGTTTAACTTTTTGGGGATCCTAGTAGCAAATATTATTAGATTTTCAAGCCAATTATTGTTCAATATCTTACATTTTGCAATATTTATGTTCTAATACTATTTTACATTTTCAATGGTTATGTCCGCCACTTCTGAAGAATTAGGGAGACCTAGCAATTATTCAAAGGTTTCAGAGTGGATAGGACCAAAATATTACTTCCATCTTTGACTTCCCTAGTCATTGGGTTGTAGTTTTGTACACATAACCATACCAATTCCATATATTGAGCAAATGGGGAAAAGGTAAGCAGCTAGTGCAATCCCACTCCAATCAATCCTCATCATCTCATTTATGTCTATGATATGCAACCCTTGCTAGAAATCACCTAGATTCATATTGCCTAAGATAGTGTTTGTGACTTTGTATAAGTCAAGGTGGGAGGTGGTTTGGACACCAGACAACCGAATCTTCATTTTTAAGGAGTGGGAGGATACAATGTCTACCAAAAAAGTATTTGAAACACTTAAAATGCACCCAATGCCTCCAATAATTCTTACCAACACACTACGATAACAACTTTTTCCATATGCATTGGTAAAACACTTACCTGTTGTTGTTGCGAGATCACTTTGCACTGGACGCACATCAAAGCTTCTAGGTTGATGTTTCGGCATCCAGGTGTGATTGCACAACATGGAAACCTCTCTCCAAGTGTGGGACTTGTGAAACCCGAGAGAGGAATCTCAGATTAGAGGTTGGTTCCTCAAACTCCTCTGATTTAGATATATATTTGCACAACTACAGAGGTTCAGATCCTAATCCTACTCTAAATTGCAAGGAGACAGGGATAGAAATGCAAAAATTGAAACTAACTAAAGATGGTGATGCACCAAAAGGAGTGGTGAATAATTTTGTCATGAAAATAGACACAAACCAAGGATTGCAACATAAAACATACACAGGCTGATAAGATATAATTTAGGGTCTGAAATGAAGCAAATAATACAAACAAAGGACTGAAACCATTCACAAAGCTTGCATTATCATTTCCAATGTCAAAACCACTGCATTACAACCTCAGAGAGGTAAAAACTATTACAATCTTTGAAGAGGTCTGATTCTTGCAACAATCACTTGCTGGAGGTGAAAGAAGAAGATTGCTATGCCAAAAGTGTTCCACAACCTTTTAGAAATGAGCCAAATCTGGCTTTTACATTGCATGGGTCGAGCCCAGGAGAGAGAAAACATACAAAAACGTGGGAGCCCATTCCTCATTGACTGTAAATGCATTAAATCAGCATGGACGACCTTATAAACCCATATCCTACCATTTTTGACCAAATTGGAGGAGAATGCGATCCATTTTGTATTAAATTTGGTCACTGAAATGTCACTTCTGGCCATGAACACGTGTCAGAGCCATTTCTTAACTTTCTCTCTCTAGACTGAACCAAAATTCAAGATTGACCCTAGAATCATGTAGAGAATTTTATAATCTTTCCAATGATATAAAGAACGTGCAAATCCGAGCTCTGGATCGAAAGATATGGCGATCTGAAGATTTAGGGCACAAAACAGGCAAAAATGGGTTTTGAAATTTTTCCCGCTCTCCGCCACTTGGACGACACATGTCGGGCGCTGATTGGATGAGAAATTCTCTCTCCTTCCCTTACCCGTGGGTTTTCCTTGAAAGTTTTGACTTTTTGTAACTTTGGAAAATTTCCCATTTTTTCCCCGCATCCTCGCCACTTGGGACACGTGGCATGATCTGGTTTGAGGACAGTGGCGCGGGGTCATCCTTTACCTTTTAGTTTTTGGAATTTTTTTGCCAAATTCTCTAATTCCTCCCCGAGCTCCACACTCCCCTTCTCCTTAGGACATGTGTCCTCTTTTTATTGGCTCAGGCCAACGCTTCAAACCTTTCCCTTTGAAATTTTGGATGTTTTCCCTTGTGACACATGGCATTTCTTGATTCGTCCGCGGGCCTGCCGGCTTTTCACATCCCTCGCATCCCTTTGGCCTGGTTGTCCCAAACTGTCTGGGACAAATTCCTCCGATCCGCTCGATTTTGGCTTCCCTATCCCTCTTTGAGGCGAAGACACGTGGCATGATTTGATTGGCTCTCGGCTCCTTCGGCTCTCCGCGTCCCACGTGTCCCTATGTCCCAACTATCCTAGTGCGAAAGTTCTTTGTTTCGGCCAATCCAGGCGGTTCGCATCCTTCGCATCCTCACGGCCCAGATGTCCCAGCCTGTTCTGCACAGCAGTTAGTTAATTTTTTCCCCTTCGGCTGAATCGGCTTTCCGCGTCCCGCGCGTCCCGATGTCCTAACTGTCCCAGTGCTGCGCAGACCGCCTAGAGGCTTTTCGGTCGATTCGTGCCCTGACGTCCCAACTGTCCCAAGGACCGCCTGGACTAGGACTTGGCCGATTTTCATGATTTTTTTTTGGCCCAAGCTTGTTTTTGTAACTTTTTCACCCTTTTTTAGAACTTGCTCCTTTCTTCTTGGACAGGAGAGTTAGAAAAAATCTGAGGGGACCCTAGAAACATGATTTTTCCTTGAATCAATCTATTTTCCTGGGACTTGAATATTCTGATGCATGTTATCAAAATTACCCTGGGGGTGAATTTTGGATAACAATTTTGGCGACTTAGCGGGGTCATCTGCCTGCTAGATGAATGATCAGTAGCCTGAAGCAATCCATTGGGCATGGAGTCATGAGTTGTAACTTGCAACTGATCTGAACTTTGAAAACTTCCCTCTGAACCGCTTGAATCCCACTTTGGACATGGAGTTGTTCTCACCAAAATTCCACTGAAATGGACTGTGTAAGAGCAAAACCAGCAGCACCAAAAACTATGTACAAAACTGAAAATCCTACATGCTCCAAGTGAAACATGCAGAGTGTGCACAAGCACTTCTTTTGCTGGAAGCAAACCTATCTACTCTACTCTAATTGGAAGTGAAGGCAAGCTAAACAAACCTGCAATTGGTTGTGAGAA
Source organism: Taxus wallichiana var. yunnanensis (assembly GCA_018340775.1). Taxonomy (NCBI): domain Eukaryota; kingdom Viridiplantae; phylum Streptophyta; class Pinopsida; order Cupressales; family Taxaceae; genus Taxus; species Taxus wallichiana. Next base: position 79,774,589 of record CM031234.1, read on the forward strand.
ATAGCTTCCCTTTCTCAAAAGTGGCAGCCATGCAATTGATTTGGAGCTGATCATAGGCATTAGGATGATTGAAAATCAACCGAAGCTGGTCTTCCACCCAAATCATCAAGGTATCACCAAGGCAAATTCAATACCTCTTTTAGTTTCTCTCGCATTTGGATTGAAGAGGTATGACAGGTGATCCTTGGTACTTTGTAGCTCACCCTCATGCTCGAGAAGGAAACATGACTGGTTGTGGCTTCCCCTTTGGCTCCAATGAAGCCAAATACCCGATTCTGCGCAAGGTCCGATCCATTTGATATGCCCATAGCTCTGATTTTCAACTCCAAAATGGAGTCTTCTTGTAGGCCTTGAATGGATGGTGTGGAAGAAATGGTGAAATTCCTCCTGTCCTTTCTCTTCCTCCAATGAAGAACATGAAAGATTAAAATCTTCCAATCTTGGTCCCAAAGAGCTCGCTATAAGATGCGAGCTGCTGCTGCAAATGAATGTTCTCCTTCATGACAATGAGACTCAAGTGTTTGGAGTGTGGATGATGAAAGAGAGAATGGTGGAAACTCAACCGGCTCTTCTCCACCAAAACAGTCCTCCAAATCGGCAGGATAAACCGCCTCATGAGTGTCTGCTGCTGCAAATGCTCCACTTCCTCCATGGTGTCTTCTTGATCGTAGACTTTGATCACCATGGTTTCCTTCACCCTCCAACATTGAGTTTGAGAGATCAAACTCCTCTTTAGTACTAGAACTTGAGAGAGGTGAAGTAGAAAGAAGAACTAAAGGTTCTCCTATAACCTGCTTTATGCTCAAAGCCCTTGGATCTGTAATTTTCTCCTCCACAACTAGAATGTGCTCCTCTTCTTTTGGATCTGGAGCAGCTTCTCCTTCCTCTGATGTTTGTAGGCAATCTTGCTCTTGATTGAACTTTTCCTCCAGCATGAAGTTTGTCAAGTCAAACTCTTCAATCTGCTGCTCTAGAAGACAAGTTGGAACTGCAAGGTCTTCTTCTGAGCTTTCTTCCTTTATGGCTGATTGTGTAACTTGAATTGAATCAGCATTTCCTTCAAATGGAGTGCCAACATGGACACTACTTTCTGAGAAAACTGACTGTTGATCTGCTTCTTCTTTTTACTCTTCTTCTGCTGCCACAAAATCAGTCTTAACCACCATTTGTTCAACCTTAGCCTCTTCTATAGGTTTAACCATCAAGGGGATCTTTGTCATCCCCAATTTGGCAGCCCAAAACCTCAAGTTGTCTCATCATTAATTTTCTTCTTGGTTCTTCCTCTTGCTATCCTTGATGACTGTTTTTTGCAATTTCTTTTTCCCCACATGGAATTGGGAATGCAAGAGGAGGGATGGGTTGTAACTCAATTGATTTGGCAATTTTTTGTGGTGGTAGAGGAGGTGAAACCTCTTGTTTCTTTGGTGAAGGGGGTATTTCTGTTAGCTCTTGTGGAGGGGATGACTGTTTGGAAGGAAAAAGGAAAGAAGAATTGAGATGAGGTGGAAGACTAGGGGGTGGAGACATGGGATCAACATTTGGGACAGCAGATGGGGAGTCTAAAACTTGACACTGCTGAGATAAAACAGATTGGGAAAGAGGAAAAAGAAAGGCATGAGATGGCGTGCTTACCCGTTGACAAGGTTGCTGAATACTCCTCTCATACACCTCTATTTCTTCAATCCACTTTGCAAGCAATGGCAGCGTTGCAATCATGAAGTCAAGCTTCTCTTGAGGGCTGTAATGCCTTGGAAAAGGTCCCACCCATGGACAGGGTGCTCCACAACCGATTCCAAATGCTTTCATTTGTGCTTGAGCCCTGGACTGCACCATCTTTACCTCCATCTTTTGGATTTTCTCCAACAGACCAGCATCTTGCATCTGATTGTCTTCATAACCAGCATACCCTTGTGCTTGACATGCTTCATATCCAAACTGACTTTGGTGCTTGCTGCTCATATGGGTATGCATACTGATCTTGAATCTGCTCAAAATGCTGATTTGGAGGATTTGTAAAACATGTTGGAGGTGGAATATACTGTTGTTGTTGATGTGAATTCCATGATGGAAATGAAGTCATGATTGCACAACTTCATGGAATGGGAAAGAATGAAAGAGATGGAAAGAAAGATGGATGGGAATGGATGAAAAACAGTGCAGCGAACTTCGAGAAATGGGTTGCTTGATCGATGGAGTTGCCGGATGTGTTTGCAAGTGCCTCCAAAGGCTGAAATCTTCATAGGAACACACCAACCTACAAAAGATGAAGTGGAAGACCTCTCGGTCCCACTTGGGCATGCCAAAATCATGTTCACGAGATCACTTTGCACCTGGATGCACATCAGGCTTCTAGGTTGATGTTTCAGGCATCCAGTGTGATTGCACAACATGGAAACCTCTCTCCAAGTGTGGGACTTGTGAAACTGAGAGAGGAATCTCTAGATTAGAGGTTGGTTCCTCAAACTCCTCTGATTTAGATCTATATTTGCACAACTACAGAGGTTCAGATCCTAATCCTACTCTAAATTGTAAGGAGACAGGGATAGAAATGCAAAAATTGAAACTAACTAAAGATGGTGATGCACCAAAAGGAGTGGTGAATAATTTTGTCATGCAAATGGACACAAACCAAGGGTTGCAACATAAAACATACACAGACTGATAAGGTATAATTTAGGGTCTGAAATGAAGCAAATAATACAAACAAAGGACTGAAACCATTCACAAAGCTTGCATTATCATTTCCAATGTCAAAACCACTGCATTACAACCTCAGAGAGGTAAAAAAGCTGTTACAATCTTTGAAGAGGTCTGATTCTTGCAACAATCACTTGCTGGAGGTGAAAGAAGAAGATTGCTATGCCAAAAAGTGTTCCACAACCTTTTAGAAATGAGCCAAATCTGGCTTTTACATTGCATGGGTCGAGCCCAGGAGAGAGAAAACGTACAAAAACGTGGGAGCCCATTCCTCATTGATTGTAAATGCATTAAATCAGCATGGAGGACCTTACAAACCCATACCCTACCATTTTTGACCAAATTGGAGGAGAATGCGACCCATTCTGTATTAAATTTGGTCGCTGAAATGTCACTTCTGGCCATGAACACGTGTCAGAGCTGTTTCTTAACTTTCTCTCTCTAGACTGAACCAAAATTCAAGATTAACCCTAGAATCATGTAGATAATTTTATAAGCTTTCTAATGATATAAAGAACGTGCAAATCTGAGCTCTGGATCGAAAGATATGGCGATCTGAAGATTTAGGGCACAAAACAGGCAAAAATGGGTTTTGAAATTTTTCCCACTCTCCGCCACCTGGACGACACGTGTCGGGCGCTGATTGGATGAGAAATTCTCTCTCCTTCCCTTACCCGTGGGTTTTCCTTGAAAGTTTTGACTTTTTGTAACTTTGGAAAATTTCCCATTTTTTCCCGCATCCCCGCCACTTGGGACACGTGGCATGATCTGGTTGGAGGACAGGGGCGCGGGGTCATCCTTTACCTTTTAGTTTTTGGCCAAAACTTTTGCCAAATTCTCTAATTCCTCCCCGAGCTCTGCACTCCCCTTCTCCTTAGGACACGTGTCCTCTTTTTATTGGCTCGGGCCAACGCTTCAAACCTTGCCCTTTGAAATTTTGGACATTTTCCCTTGTGACACGTGGCATTTCTGATTCACCCACGGGCCTGCCGGCTTTTCACATCCCTCATGTCCCTTTGGCCCGGTTGTCCTAAACTGTCTAGGAAAAATTCCTCTCGATCCACCCGATTCGGGCTTCCCTATCCCTCTTTGAGGTGAAGACACGTGGCGTGATTTGATTGGCTCTCGGCTCCTTCGGCTCTCCACGTCCCACGCGTCCCTATGTCCCAACTGTCCCAGTGTGAAAGTTCTCTGTTTCAGCTGATCCAGGTGGTTCGCGTCCTTCACGTCCTCACGGCCCAGATGTCCTAGCCTGTTTTGCACAGCAGTTAGTTAATTTTTTCCCCTTCGGCCGAATCGGCTTTCCGCGTCCCGCGCGTCCCGATGTCCCAACTGTCCCCAGTCTTTGCCTGCATGACCGCTGGGCTTTTTCGGCTTATTCGCGCCCGACGCGTCCAACTATCCCAAGGACCGCCTGGACTAGGACTTAGCTGATTTTCATGATTTTTTTTTGGCCCAAGCTTGTTTTTTACAACTTTTTCACCCTTTTTAGAACTTGCTCCTTTCTTCTTGGACAGGAGAGTTAGAAAAAATCCGAGGGGACCCTAGAAACATGATTTTTTGCCTTGAATCAATCTATTTTCCTGGGACTTGAATATTCGATCGATGCATGTTATCAAAATTACCACTGGGGTGAATTTTGGATAACACCTATGTAAACACTTTGCCATAATGTGATGCCCAATTCAAAACAACCCACTTGAGAACCATGAACAACCTAGGTTTAGTTAGAAAATTATGGAATTTTTTTTTATAAGGAGTTAATGACCAAAGTCTCAAAGACAAATAAATTCAACAGATAACTTTTCCCATTATAATAATTACTAATTTCACATTATAGAGCAACAAGTGCAATAAGTCCACACCTAGCTCAAATCTCTCTAGGGATTAATTTAATTACTGATTACATTGACATTTTAGCTAAAATTCCCTAAATGAAATTTTAGGTTTAAGGAACCAAAAAAATTAAATACACTAGGTATTTAATTCCACAAGATCGGGATAGGAGCAGGGGTTAGATTACAGTGAGGGAAAGAATTAAAATCAACAGAGCAAGGTCTCACTTACCCACTCCCATAACTTGATTTAGAGTGTCTACCGCCAAGTTGTAATGCAACAATTGCCACTGACAGGTTCTCAAACAATTCAATTTCACTAGGACAAACTTCTCTTTTATTAACAACTCTCAGAGGTCACAAGGTCCAAAACTTAGGGCTAGAAGTTTCAGTTAGGTTCAGGGAGCAATTTTACTCCCATATCCACTCTCTAACAGGCTTAGAGTTTCAACTTGATTTTTCTCATACTCAACACTTCCAAAATTTCCTAAAACCATTCCCAAAGTGGATAGGAAATTTTCTCACCTTTCTGGTGATATAAAGAAGTCCTCATCACTCCTTACAAAACTCAAGATATGAGCGGGTGAAGTATTTAGGTCAAATTTTCCCCAAGGGGACACATGTCGAGAGGAGGAGAAACCTTTTGGCGGGTTGGCGGGTCGTGGGATGGCTTAAGGAAATTTTCCTTATGTTGGAGAAATATCCCAATTGCGCTCATGCCTCCATGGGTCCTCCATGGACATGTGGTGGCCTCTGAGTCATTGTTGGAAACAAGGAAGGAAAGGCGAGGCGGCGGGAGAGTTTGGGGCATTTCACCCAAGGGGAAAGAAAACAAAACAATGCCCACATGCTCATGGGTCTACCAAGGAACATGGAGCTCCACAATTTATCACGGGAGAAGGGAGAAGAAGGGGCGTGGAGTGGTGGAAGAGATTGGTGATTTTCGCTAAAAGGGAAAAAGAGAAACAAATGATGCGCGGTCCGCGCGCCACGAGAGGAAAAACCCCATGGCGAGGGCGGGAAAATGGAGCCGCGGGAAAATTTCAAAATTTTCAAAGGCCAAAACTGAAATAAGACAAAGGGTTTTCCCCCTTCCCCAAGGTGCCATGTGGCACGTTCTTATTGGTTGCAGGCTAGTGGGGCTGAAATGAAAATTTTTCCCTAAAATTTTCAAAAAGGCTAAGGGCAAAAAAAGGAACCACGCCTCCACTATAGCCCCAAGAGGAAATGTGGCACCCTCTGATTGGTTGTGGGCTAGTGGAGGAAAAATTTAAAATTTTCCCAAGTCAAAATTTTCAAACAAAACTTTTCTAAGGCAAAACGATAGGAAATTTTTGGGTTACGGGCCCGCTAGGGAAAGTTTTCCCAAATTTTCCCGCCAAGGCACAAAACTAAAAGTGCCATAACTTGAGCTAGAAAGCTCAGTTTTGGGAAAACGAGGACTTTTTGGAAATCTCTCAATGCCCTCTTTGCACAAGAAGCATAAATTTTACTTTTGATAAGTTTTTAAGGGTCAATTTTGCAAAAAGGATCTACAGGATTATAATTAGTGAACTGACAATTTTCAACTTCTCAATTTGGTTAAATTAGATCTCCTCCTTCACTCAACATGTCAAAAAAACATGGAGGAATGGTATAGGGATGGTTTAGAGTGTTTTAGGAAAGTAAATCTTGTTCAATTGATTCTAATTTGGAATTTTTCCAACAAATGACAGAACACGACCTAGAAAGGATTGTGTCCAAATTTGCAATGAACAATTTATCTTCTTAAGTTTCCTTTGTCAATTTGAATTCCTTAATGTCTTAGCATACTAATTTATAACATTTTTAAGTTGATTACTAAGTGCAAGTCTGAACTGTATAATTTGATTGCTTTCCTTTTTGCCAGTTTAAAATTATACACAATGCCAGTGATCAGTTTCTTTAAAGGAGTTATTTATCTGTTTTGTCATGAAGGTATGGTATTTAATACCTAATATAATCCATTACATTCAGTTGATTCTAAACAATTCATTTCCATGTTAAATTACAAGTTTTGATTTCAAATTTAATATAATTCAAAGGAGAACAATACAATATAATTCCCACCTACGTGTTTCTTCTTCTTGCAATCAAACAGAGCTTCAATCACCATTAGATATTCCCATTTCAATTACAATAATGTAAACAAGAGATAAACTTACAATCATTTATTGATTTCAAAAAGAGAAACATCTTTACATCATTCAATGCCTGAATGTAATTAACAAAATTTTCATTTGGTTTCAAATACAATTTACAAAATATACAACACTCTTTCACATTCCTTTTTTTTTTTCAAAACAAAGAAGAGAATATAACTCTTTACATTTCACATTTCACTTTCAAACTTTCCTCATCAATACAAGCAACTTCTCATTTAAAATAATTATACAAATCATCCACTTCAAAGTGGGAAGGAATACAATAAACTTGCTCACAAGAAGGGACTGTCAAAATGTACATTTCTTTGGCTCCAAAACAACAACATGCTCCATTTCTTTTTCTCCAATTTGATCACAAAAAGAGGGGAAAGGAAATGCTCTCCACCCAACCAATAAATCCAATGAAAGGAGAAACCTTCCTTCATTATTGGCCCCAAAGTCCCAACCAAAGTACAATCAAAGTTGCAATTCAACCATGGCAACAACTGGCTTCCATACATAACATTATTTCAAATACACATTTCCTTTTAAAACACAATACAACACCAAAAGCAAACATCAGTTCACAATTGCATTTAAAAACATTTCAAATAGAACTCGGCTTGATCTTGCAAGCCAAAGGAGCAAGGTCTATGGGGAAGCTACTTATGCCTCCTAATTGGGAATTGGGCATCCACCTATAATCATACCACTAATATAACATATCATATCCCATAAACCTTATACCTACCAACCCCTCCTTATGCCCCCCAACAAATTTTCCCTTATGCCCCCACAAGTAAGAAATGTAAGCTATTTATTTTCCATGGTGGATCCCAAACCTAAAAATCCCTCTCAGTAATGAAATAATGCCACTGGCATTCCATTATGCCCCCCACATGGATTCCCCATAGCCTTCTCCTACACCTTCCCTAAGGCAGTCTACCCAACCAGCCAACAAAAACAATAAAACATTCTCCATACACACAACTCAACAAGAAAATAACAACAATAAAAGAAGGAATAAACTCCTACCTCTCCATGTAAGGATTTTCTCCACACAACAAGCTTTGAATGTCAAAAATACAGTCCCAAAATAAGCAGTGCCAAAGTATCAAATGCTCTCCAATCTCCTCCAAATCAACAAGAGCTCTAATCACAGAAAAATGTGCCCCAAGGATGAATGCAAAGAGGTTCAATAACCAAGCAATAGTCTTCACCAAAGCTTCTCCAAAATAAGAGCTCCAATCACAAGAAAAATGTGCCCAAGGATGCATGCAAAAATGTTTTTAACAACTCCCAAAACAAGAAGATATTTTTAATTAAATATAAGAGGGAGAGAAGAGGATGATGTGGATCCATGTATAATGCCACATCAAAAATCCACCAATTCAAACATAAAAGACAAAAATCCATTCTCCCAAGCACAATAAAGAGGTGGGTGAAAAATGACAAGTTACTTGCACACTCCAAAAGGAGCCCACACCTCAAGGGACAACAATTTAATAAAATGTAAGAGAGTGCAATCCAAAAAAAGTAACATGATGAATAAAAATTAAAAGTCACAAATCACATCTCCATCCATAAGTATGGTTGGTATATTAAATTTAGAGGTATGGGACAAGTTTTTCTTGTCCCACAAGCCTCCAAAAACAGCTCCCAAGGACAATTTCGAATTTGTCATGGAGGTGGAGTGTTTCATACTCCAAAACAGACTTAAACATACTCTTACACAAACCAACAACTTCCATTATTATTTTCCCATATCCCCATTTGATTTATTTAAATTTTAATCATATGATTTCCACATTAATCTACCACAACTTTAATTAATTAAAGGAAGGAATACATTACTAATAAAATACATACAACAATAAATAAACATTTTACCACATTAATAAAATACACAAACCCATGGTCACATGTAAAGATGATCCCCCATGGGAATCTCTAACAAAATACAACACACACACAAAACAAGTTGCCATGGTGACCTTGTCAAATTCACCTAGAATTCCACTTTGGTTAGTCTCCAATCCCCCGATGTTTGTTGTGATATTTTAAACCTGCAAAACACAAATACCTCCTTCGGCCTTATGGCCATATCAGAACGTCTAAAATGAATATATAACAAAAATCAAAAATCATCTATACATATGAATCACAATAATCACCAAGGAAATCAACGAAATCATTTACAATTTATATCGACAACTATATCATCATCAAATAATTTTTCCTTTTCTAGGTTTACTCATAATCTCCAAAATCACATGTCCGAATAACTTCCATTAAACATCCATGTCAATAGTATATCATCATCCACATGTGAGTGTCTCTAATAATCACCATGCATTATATATAATCAGATTCAACAATAATCCAGGATCTGACATCTAACACCATACTAAATCAAAACTATTAAAATGTCTGTCATATAGTCTACAGTATCATGATCAGTAATAAAAGGTGCCAAAGGGAAGTGGGCACTACACATAATTCTTCTTCGAGTTGAGAACAACTAGGATGCCTTCAAATCTCCAAAACAACTTTTACAAAGTTCAAATGTGCAAATTTGGTTTTCTTCTTGTCTTATGGCTTAGAAGTGATTCAAAAACTCAAATATTGGTGGGAAAGAGAGATATTTTTGTGGATTCTCGCCATATATTACCATTCACATGCTTTCATTAATGGTGAAACTTGCTTCCATGACTTCTACATTCATGGCCGTTGATGTTTTATTCTTAACTTTGAATTTCAACCTTGTAAGTGGAACGATTGGCTACGTTTGATTTTTACTTACATGATTGTCTTTCTCTTATTGGCTTGGGATTTACAATCCTCCTACATGGCATATTTGAAGGACTTAATTTTTCTTAGTCACCTTTTTTGGGCTTTGGGGTTGCATAAACAATTTGCAAACTTGCAAGAATGTAAAGTTGAAAACCTGCAAAATTCAAATATACTCTCCTTCTCAAAAGTCCCGAGATATTGAAATGTGTCCACCTTATCAAAGTTGTGGGAAAAAATGTGCAATTTACAATATTGTAACAAATAAAAAATTGCAAAGCTGCCCTCCTTATCTACTATCGCCATATTATGAAACATATTTCCCTTGTTGGGTTGGGAGGATGAAAGTGTAACTTACATCTTACAATAATTGCGAAGTTACAAACCGCAAAACCAAGAAGTTACATTTTTAATCTATGGTCCTGAGATTCACCAAATATTCCATTTAGGGCCTTGGGGAAAAAATCCCAATTTACAAACTTATAAAAAATGTAAAGTTGCAAATCTGTAATACTACAAATCTACATTCTTTTTATGCGCCCGATATTATGCCATGTGTCCCCTTTGTTGGGCTTTGGGGAAGAAAGTGTAGTTTGAAAAATTACAACTGCAAAGCTATAAATTGTAAAACAACGAAGTCACTTTTTTATCCATGGTTTCCAATTTTCTGAATATTCAATTTTGGGCCTCGGGGATGAACTCGCAACTTGCAATTTACATCAAATTTTACTTTTTGTAAAGGCTAAGCGAGGTAGAGGAATATTCCCAAAATATTCTTTTGTAAGGTCCAGACTTGTATTTGTAACTTACAACTTTACATAAATACAAAATTTCTTCAATGTCCCACTTTCCCTTGACCTCAAATATTCCATTTTATGCACTTCATGGGTGGAAATGTAGTTTTTAAACTTGTAAAAATGTAAACTTGTAAATTTGCAAAGAGGCCAAATCCTTCACATGGGTGGCTCCCATTCAAAAGTTTGATAAGAACATTGATATTCAAACATGTCACTCACGCCTTCAAACCTACAACTTAAATATACCCAGGAAAACCCACAAAACGTGCTCAAATTTCAACTAGACCAATTCATGCACCAACATAGCAAACCAAAAATCTATTTTTTAAAAAAACCATTACAATATACAAGCTTTGAATCCATTTTCCTTTCTTACAACTTAAAGAAACCAATAAATAAATTTATAATTTGTAAGATTATACAAGTTTTGAAATGACATTTTACCACACCAATATTTCAAGTGTAACCCATGATTTGATAGTGTTGTGGAAAATAAATTCAACTCAAAATATATGTTTCCTTTTTCCAACCAAATCCCTATTTTCATTTATAAAATAATAACACTATTTCCATTTTGGAATAAGGGCAAGGAAGAGTTTTATTAGCATACCTATACAATTTCTTACCCCAAAATGTAATATTTATAAAAGGAACGATAAATAGATTATTCCAAGCCACAAAGAACTCAAATGCTAATAAAACACCACACTCAATAAGATGAAAGTAATTTGCTAGAATAAATTTACAAAAACCTTTGCAAACAAATGAGCAAAAATATCATATATTATTATGGAACTCTATGAAGTACAATGATAAAGGGCCTTGCTTATATAGGAAAGGAAGATCAATCTAATAACCAATCAAGGCCGTAGATCAAGCCATAAATCAAGGAAAGAACTAGTCATCAAATAACTAGTCAAGACCATATATTTAGGAAAGAACTAGTCATCAAAGAACTAGTCAATACCATAGATCAAGGAAATAAATATACCTAATAAATAGATAATAGCTTCGTAATATCTAAATAAGATAAAAGAAATATCCATACACATTATTGGGTGAGGATAAATAAAATAAAGGTAAATAAAGTACCCAGGTGAACATGAGCAAAGGTAAATACCTACTCTAATAACCCCCTCAAGTGAAGCTAGGGGCCCAAAATAAAATTGGCATATCCACAATACGAGTCCCGAAAACTAGGCACGATCGGGTACTCATGTACAATATATCAATGAAAAAATCTCAAACTAAAAGTAGGAAAGAATCTTGTGAGAAGGAAAGAAAAATAAGAAGAAGAAGGAAGATGTTCTCAAGAACACCCCCTAAGAAAAATTTCAAAAACCCAAGCATGCCACGCAACTCCGGGTAGCGTGGTGATATGAAAAGCTTTGTAAAGATGTCGAGAACCTATTCTTTGAGTCGGAATGTACTTCAAGAAAATAAATCCATTTGGAATGTGTTGAAAAGTGAAGTATATGTGAATATCAATATACTTGGTCCACTGGTGCTCATCGGGGTTGCGAAAATGTGAATTCCACTTTTGTTGTCACACCAAAGTACAAATGTCGGTGAATCTTGTGGGAATCCAAACTCTTTCAAAAATATCAAATCCAAAGAACCTACTAACTCGCTATTACTTCTACCACCCGTACTCTACCTCTAAAGATGAAAGTGTGATAGCCTATTGCTTTTTGTACGCCCAAGAAAATGGAGAAGAACCAAGACAAAAACGTAGCGTAAGTGGAATCTTCCCAATCGAATCAGTATATCCATCCAACCGAGTAGAACCCTAGTGTAGTCTAGTCCAAATTGGGAAGTGCCACTGTAAATAGTGCAAAATCCTCTTCAAAGCCTCACCAATGAATACTATGAGGAGAATGTGAAAATTGAGATACAAGCCCTATTGCAAATGAAATATCAAGGTGGGTATGGGTCAAGTACATTATACTTCCAACCAACTGCCTATACAATGTAGGATCACAAAGTGGAGTGGTACATGTGGAAGTAAGAGTAACCCTAGACTGAAAAGGAGATAGACTTGGCTTGCAATCAACCATATCAAAATGTTGAAGAAGATCATGGGTGTACTTTTGCTTGACTCAAATGAATATTGTAATATGTCTAAGAAATATGAAAGCCAAGGAAATAATGTAATAACTTGATATCTGTCATGTCAAACTACATATAAAGATCCCCATGAATAGTCTGAATGTGGGAAGAAGAGCTGCCAGTAAGTAACAAATCATCACCATACAAGACAAGTATCACAATATCCTCGCTAACATGCTAGAGATATAATGTATGATTGGAGTGGCAATGAACAAAAATAGTAGATAGAAGAAAAGTATCCATCTTCTAATACCAAGTCGAGGTCTGTTTGAAATCATAGAGAGACCTTGAGTCTATAAACAAGATGAGAGTTGTGAAAAAATCCAACAGTTCTTTGCATGTATATTTTCTCTTGTAAATATCCATGTAAGAAGATACTATTCATGTCTATCGGTAATTGGGCCACCCCTATGATGCAACAATATAAAGTACAAGACATACAAAATCCATTTTGGAAATGGTTGCAAAATTCTCGAGTAATAAATACCTTCAACTTGTGAAAAACCCTTTGCATAAGACAAGCCTTATACTTATCAATGGACCCATCAACTACGTATTTGGTTTAGTATACGTACTTACACCTAACCATATCTCTTCCTTTAGAAAGAGATACTAAATCCCAAGTATTATTCTTCATCAAAGAAGAATACTCAATTACCATAAAGTCATCCCACTCATGTATCCCATGAGCATGTGAAAATACTGTAGATCCTCGAAACTACTTGACACAAAAGTATAGAACTTTTAAATGTTCATGAAGATGCCTAGAGGGTGGAAGATCGTGTATGAAAGGTGCTTTACCTCGAAACGTAGTATGTGCCCAATTAGGCATAGTGACAACATCGGTGGGAATAAGATCCTCGTTAGTATATATAACCTCCTTAAAGAAGGGATCCTCAAGATTCCATAAAGAAGAATAAGTAGGCATGGAAGAAGATGAAGTATCATGAGGAGAGAAGCACTCATCAAATTGAACATGTGTTTGAAAAATAAAATCATGTGTATCAAGATCTAAAAGTTGATAAGATCTTATGTCTTCACAATACCCTACAAAGATAAAGGGTTTGCTATTCTTATCCAAGGATTTCCTTTTCTTTCTTTAGCACAAAGGCCCAAACATGGCTCCCAAAGACTCAAAAAAATGAGACATTGGGATTAGTTTTCGACCAAGATTCCTCTGGGTTCAAATTCTCAATTTTTTTATGTGGTGTGTGAATTTAAATGTAGTTAGTACAATTAAGTGCTTATACTCGTATATAGGAGGTGAATCTCTAGAATGCATCATGTAGTTATCCATTTCCTTCAAAGTTTGGTTCCTCTGTTCTGTTAAGTCATTATGTTGTGGAGTATGAGGAGAAAAATGCTGGTGAATAATGCCATGATTTTCTAAAAAATTAGTAAAATATTTATTTAAATACTCCCCCATTATCATTGCGAAGTTTCTTTATGCAATTAGAAGATTGTTTCTTGACCAAAGCCTTGAAGACTTTAAAGTGTGAAAACATCACTTTTTACTTAAGAAAATAAAAAAGTATGCCTCAAGAAATTATTAATAAATTTAAGTACATACTTAGCTCTATTGAAAGAGGGGTAGGAAAAACTATCAAGTCACTATGCACAAGCTCATGTGGTGAAGAAGATATCTTGGACAAATTCTTAGGAATGGATCTTGGTGTTGTTTCCTAATGCACAACCACGAAAAACTCACTCAAGACAAGAAACTCTAAGAAGACCATCAACCATACCATGAATGCTCAACTCCTTCAAATATCTGTAATTGAGATGTCAAAATATCTCATGCCAAAGATTAATCTCTCGAATATGTATGAGAAACCAATCCTGTCCCTTCGAGAGGAATTGTCATCAAAACCCTCAAATTGATATAGTTTAAAACTATGATCAACAATACCTTGAGCAACAAGTGAATGAGGCTCCAAAAATTTTTGTATTGCTGCCCCATGTGGTGGAAAATTCACTATTTTTCCTTTACCAGAATGACAACTTTGTAGTGATGTTCGGAACATACAATGCATCTTGGATATTACCACCATCACAAAGTGTATGTCACCTTTTCCCTTAACATAAAGAAAGGAAGAATCTCCAACCTCAATTTTGTATATAGAACTCAAACATAGAGATATAAAAGACTCCTTGGAAGAAGTCATATGATGAGAAGAACCAAAATATATAACATAACTATCAACAAGTGGTGACTAAGATCTCCTAACAAAATTAAGTGCTTTTCCATGCTAATTAGAAGGAGTTGGAGTGGAGATAGAAATTTCATGTTTCTTGATTGCATCCTCTAATGCTTGCATTCTCTTGTAACACCTATGTTCTTCATGACCACTACCCCCATAAAAAGACGATGAAAGGCTAGACTTATTATTGGATTTAGAAGACTCCTTGGCTTTAGAGTGGTTTACTTTGGGTTTAGGAGAACTTTGAGATGGAGAAGGGGTGAATTTGGATTGAACTTTTGGTTTTACCTTGCCCTTAGGATTAGAAGCTACTAATTCCTTTTGAGAGGTGAAATAATCAATGTTAGACAATTTGGATTCTTCCCCAGTATGTATTTTACAAAATGTTTCTAAGTTAGTCATTTGGAATGTGTCACCTAAGGCATCCATGTTAGAGAAAAAGGTAGAAGTAAAGATTTGGAATGGTCTTATCAACTTGGATAGTAAGTAAACACATTCTTCATATTTCTTATCTCTTCCATTCCCCTTCAATTGTGTCAACAAATGCTTGAACTTGGTAACATAATCTATAATTGATAGAAAATCTTCAGGATTAAGAGAGCTGATCTCAATTTCAAGTTATATGACTCTCATGTGATCTAGCTTACCCAATAAACCTTCAAATTTCTTGCATATTTTGAAAGGAGAGTCATATTTTCTAAATGAAACAAAAGACTATCACTTACATAAGTTCCCATCAAAACCCATACACTCATCAAATTTGCATTAGTACTTGAAATTTCTCATATTCTCTAGTTAATAATGGTTGTTCTGGAGAAGTTAAAGCCCATAATCCTTTGAATTTAATGATTTTTTCCATTTTGGTTTTCCATGTGTGGTAATTATGTGTGTTAATGGCTCAATTTGATCTAGTGAAAAAGTAGATAAAGACACCATTCTCAAAAATCACCAAAAAATGCAAGAATCAAACAATGCAACAAGACCCCCTAGATTTGGAACTTTATAATTGAGTGTGTGTTACAATATGGAAATTTATAATTTTAGTGTATTTCTCAAAATAAATAGTTCCAATGGAATAATCATAGAAAAAAAGTAATTTAGCAAAAATGACACTCAAATCCGAGTTACCGATCAAAAGATACAAGCTTTTCAAGTTTATGCTCTACTATTTATTTTAGTTGGCACTATAAAAAAATAAAATGCTCTTACCTTCACCACACAAATAAAATTAAAGGGGGTTGGAGTTAAGCATCTACTAGTAGGAATCACAAGCTTAAGCCCTCATATGACCAAAGGCTAAAGATTTTAATGGGTGTCTTCATTATTGGTTGACTTTACAATCATTCTTAGGGTTTTTCCACCTTATAAATCCAATGGAGGCATCTATTTTGCATAAAAATACATGTTGTAACACAATACTAAGACATTCTAATATATGAATATTAAAAAACCTTGTTTGCAAAATAAAACTTACAGACGGATGTCAACAAAAATATCCTGCTCTGATACCATAAAAGGAATGATAAATAGATTGTTCCAAGCCACAAAGAACTTAGATGCTAATCAAACACCACATTCAATAAGATGAAAGAAATTCACTAGAATAACTTTACAAAAACCATTACAAACAAATGAGCAACAATATCATCTATCATTATGGAACTCTTCAAGGACAATGAGAAATAGCCTTTCTTATATAGATAAGGAAGATCAATC
Organism: Taxus wallichiana var. yunnanensis; assembly: GCA_018340775.1. NCBI lineage: Eukaryota > Viridiplantae > Streptophyta > Pinopsida > Cupressales > Taxaceae > Taxus > Taxus wallichiana. The sequence continues at coordinate 79,790,896 of CM031234.1, forward strand.
TAAGAACCAGTCAAGGTCGTAGATCAATCCATAAATCAAATAAATAACTAGTCAAGACCATAGATTTATGAAAGGACTAGTCATTAAAGAACTAGTCAATACCATAGATCAAGGAAAGAATTATACTCAACAACTAGATAATATCTTCCTAATATCTAAATAAGATAAAATAAATATCCACACACATAATTAGGTGAGGATAAATAAAAAAAGTTAAATAAATTACCTAGGTGAGCATGAGCTAAGGTAAATACCTAATTTAACAATTTATGAGTGTAGTAACAATATAATTTCATAACAAATGCATAACTAATATATTTGTACTTCACTTACAATAAAAAAAAAAAGACAATTCTTAAAATGCTTGAGTAAAAGTCTACCACAAAGTGAGAACACCATGGTAAAATTTTCATTTAAACATCCATTCATCCATAAGAGAACAAACTACCAAAAAATCCATTTCCAAGATCCAAATTCAACTAAAAAGGCCTCCGAGCCACAAGAGGATAACTTGGTTGACCTCCCAACCAAATGACAACATTATCTAACACTAACATCAAAGGAGAGCATAATAGAAGACTTGTAAGACCTTGGGAGATAGGAGAAATAGGCCTTAAAGTGAGTACATCAAGGGAGAGAAAGACCAACACCAAAACCAACCAAACAATCAAAGGATTTTGATAACAACTTAAAATAAAACGAGAAGTTCCAATACTTTTATTAATGTTGGGAAGAGAGGAAGAGAAATCCCATTTAAAACATATCTATGCAAGTATCCAAAATGTGTTCACAAGTTTTCCAAGAATCGCAAATAGCCTCCAAAGTTCCATATCCCTCCAAAATACCTTACTTCTCCTTGCGTCCTCCTTGTCAAGACTTTTCAAACTTTCAAGGTTTCATTAGTAAGGATATAAGGTGATTCCCAAACTATATGAGAACAAAATCCTACTTCAAACCATATGAAGGGAGTGAAAATAAGATTAAAAAGGATTTCCCATCAAGATTTGTGGGAAATAATAGGATTATTCCATCTTCCCCCACATTTCCAAAATCCATACCTAAAGGGGATGGATGGAGAAAAATAGAAGAAAACAACATATTTTTTAATTAACAAAACCATTTCAACACCAAAGACTTAACAAGATTCAAAGAAATTCCTTTCCAAAAGAAATAAAAAATCCAAAGAGCATAATGGATACCTCACAAGAGTAATATCTAAGTTTTCAATCCCAAACACATGTCATCCATACCAAAATCAAAGCTTTCCAAGTCTAATAGACTCCTCTCCAAAATAGCCTAAACCAAAAACAACAAAAAAAACCCACAACCCTCTAAGGGTGAGGATAATATAAGAGAATATTGTCCAAACCAAAACCCAATAATATGGTGACATGTGTCACCCTCCACCAAATAATCCATGTCTCAAAATATCCCTAAATTTCACTTATAAAACAATAAATGAAAAATAAAATTCAAATGCAAGAAAGTCGAATCTTTAGATAAAGAAACTTGCACTACAAATCTCTATCATACATAAAAATCCAAAATCACAAATAATGGTGGTTGAAAAAGGGGTGAAAAGGGAGAAAATAAGTTTAATGAGCCTTGAAAAGAGATCACCCACCCATAGGTATGGTACTTGCGTCTCTTTTCAAGTCAAAAATAACCTCATTACTTGCCTTACACTCCAAAAGTCACGTCTTCCCCAAATTCGAGTTTTGGGAAAGAGGTGACATTTAAGAGAGGTGGTGGGTCCATCTAATCTATGATTAGGTGATCCAAAACCCAAATAATCACTAATAAAACAAATTAAGACAACCCATGCAAGTGGGAAGTGACTAGTTAAAAATAAACAACCATTAACTAGTAAATAACAAGGGTTAAATCAAATAAACCCAAGTGGGAGAAAAGTGAGATAAAAATAATTAGTTAAATCAATAAACACATGCCATGGGCTAGTTTTCCCATTTCTAACATTATACATTAAAATAATATAACAAGGCTACAAAAATTAAACAAGGTGTAAATTCAGCCTATACAACCTTTTATTGTGTGACAATGAGGTGCATCTCATGAAACTTATGTTATATTATAACATGAGCCTCACACTTAGCACACTCAATTGAAAATATCATACTAGCTTGATACAAAACACTAAAAAAAACAATAATTCACATATCAAACACTCAAGCCATACATACAAAAGATAACCAAATATCTACAAAATAATCCATCTACCACATAAAGATTAACAATCACGATAATCATCCATGGTATGTTTCACAATCCAATATAAGATACATGCTAATCTAAAAATCTATTAAGATCCATAAATCAGCACATCATAATCATATGATAATGATAATAACCGTGAATTGGCCTCACGAGCCAAATACAACATGTCATGAAAAGTTAGCATATAATGATAATGTGATGTCAAAATAATAAAAATCCAAGTCAAATAATTATGATAATAATAATTCCAATATCTCAATCATGAATAGTACAATGAGTAAATATAATCAAAATAAAGAGCAAAACTCGTGGGCACTACATCCCCTCTCCTATGAATACACTTCCTCCCGAAAGTATGCTGGAAGAGGTAAGGATATCAATCTCTCAAAGGGGTGCATCATCACATGAAGATTCTGTTTCATCATAAAACTCCTATTGAATCAAAACTTGGTCCAACATTGTGTGTATCTTAGAATATGAAAATATTAATAAAAAAAAAACTATAGCTACTAAAGTTGTTCATCAACATTGTCATCCCAAATTCTCTATGAGGTAAAACCTTAATATGATGGCCAACATAAAGGTTACCCCTAAGGAAACTGGAAATGGGTGAGTAAAAGGAGGCATACATTGTATTTGTGTAGAAAGGTTGACAAGTTGTGTGCACATGATGTGTGTGTGAAGCCACTCATGGGCGCCATAAATACCAAAGAGAAAAATTAATTTTTTTAATTTATGTTCCATTACAAATTCCATACACAACCTTTAAAAAATGAAAAAATAATCACATGACCCTCAAACCTGAAGTTGCATTTGCACTTTCCCTATTGGGGCTAATGATGAAGAGTCACACAACATAAAACATATCAAAACAGGTGATGACTAGATTTGACAACAATGTTTACAAGGGTGCATAGAGTACACAATATAATACATATGTATCATCTATAAAACCACATAGTTAACTTAATTACAAGTTTTTTCCCTAGATGTTCTAGAGCTTGAGCCTTTTCTTGGATATCATATGTCAGACCTAATAATTGTTATTCATAAAAACCAAGAAAATATAGTACATTTTTTTGTTTAAAAGTTTATAGACGTTCAACTATGTTAGTCCAAAACTACACCACAAAAACCTAACAATGCCACTTTCATTTATTAAAAACATTTAACTTGTTTTGAACTCAACATGAAACACTTATAAGTCTAATTCAATCACAAATTTAACTATATGACCATACGAAAATTCGAACGAGCTAGGTGGATTAGGTATCCAAAGGGGTTTAAAAATTAATCTAAGTTCTTAGGAAATCACCAAATAATTCTTGGACAAACCAGGGGATAATTTTAGTGGCGAATATTCGTAATATGGTGAATATTCCATTTTTGAAAAATTTGAAAAGGTGAATTTTTGGTGCGGGTCAATGACTTGTTCGCCTAAAAATTACAGTTTAATTTTTTAGGGTCTGCTCGCCTACCCTTGAAACTATCCCCTATATAATCCTAGATTATTCGCTAAGTAGAACACTACTAGATCACTCATACCACATGGGGGCATATGTATTATCAAGTACGAGAAATGTGCAACAGAGGGCAGGCCGTAGAGGTCAGTAGACGTGCGATAGAGAGTTTTTGACGTGTAACAATGAGAGTTTGTTGACGCATGATAGTGAGAGTTTTTAACATGCGGCAGAGTACGCAGAGGAAGTAGATGTGTGACAGAGAGTTTTTGACGCGTGACATGGAGATTTTGTTGTCGCGTGACCAGAGGATGGAGGCTGCAGACACGTGACAAGAGATTTGCTATCACGTGTAAACAAGTTTGTTATTGCATGTCAACAAACCTCACTGATGCATTTCAACAACCTTGTTGACGCATGATAGCAAACTTGATCAACAAGGTTGTTGATGTGTGTCGAGAAACACCCCGGCCGACGCGCGTCAACAAGGTTGTTGACACACGTCAACAAGGTTTATTGATGTGCGACAACAACCTTATTGATGCGTGACATGGAGATTTTGTTGTCGCATGACTAGAGGCGAGGAGGCTACAAACGCGTGATGAAGATTTTTGTCACGCGTTAACAAGGTTATTGTCACGCATCAACGAACCTCACTGATGTACATCAACAACCTTGTTGACATGCAACATGAGATTTGTATCGCACATTAACAAGGTTATTGACATGCATCAACAAGGTTTGTTGATGCGTGAAAATAACCTTGTTGACGCGTGACAAAAATCTTCTGTCACGCGTTTGCAGCCTTTTGTCACACCACTTAAAAATCATGTGAAAATTTTGCTGTCAGACCCCCAAAAAATTTGCCTTCCCACGAAACCAGTTCTGAGGATATTTTCCAGGTATTTTCCACCTTCGATTTCCAAGAGGTCTCTTAAAATGAACCCTGGGACAAACATGATAACATCTTTTCCTTTCTTATTTTCCAAATAGGTTAGAGGACCATGAGCAAAATTATCTTCAAATGGGAATGATATTCAACATGTTTTCTCAATATATTTACCATATGTTTCCTTAGACTTGTCAGTTAATCTAGGTTACCGATCAACTACCAAGTCCAAAGGGAGGGTATATCCCTCAAAACTAGAGGTATAAGTCTAATTCCTAATAAGGAACTCAAGTTAACAATCCCATCAAGGTGTAAAAACAATGAAATACGTTGGTCAAGAATGACACTAATAGCCAACACAACTCAAATTCCAACTCCAAAGATGCATTGATCGACTAAAGGAAATACCGATTTTATGGATTCCATCATCCAAGGTAGGTGGGAGGATTGGATACTCATAACTCTTAGCATTTCATTATGTAGAGCCCAAAAGTTTCTTAATATCAAGTTATACAGGTTTTCAAGGTAATAACAACCTTATATATAGGCCTCCTAAGAATAGAGAAACCAATGGGAGATCTCAAGAGAAAACTGACACATCTTTGTATTATACACATTATTTTTACTTGTTATATTAAAATAAGATAGGTTAAATATATCAAAAAATCAGAAACAAAAACTTAGTACGTAACATAAATTGAAAGTTTATAAAGTGATCAAGAAGAATGAAAAAGTACATTTCCATTGATGAAGTACAAATAGATCATATCTTTTCCAAATTCTAGTGGTGAAAAATATTAACTTTCCCTCATAACAAGGTTGGTTATTTATACACACTTTATGTTCTCAAGTATATATAATTAACCAAATTTTATTCATAGGAAAAAGACACAAGTTGTGAGTACAATTATAGATATAATTCTATATAGGTTGCTGCTTATTACATCCCTCATTCAAAACATCCCACAATATTGCGACATCATGGAACAACACCAATGTTGGCATGTAATTTCACCCTACCACGTGAGTGACTAAATGTAGCATTTTCCTTCTAGAGGGAATGAGAAATAATTTTTTTCATGATGTTCACAATCAAGGTTTAGGTAGAAAAATCATGAATACTAATTAGTGTTCTTAAACAGATTCAATTTTATTACATTCACATATTTAACTTCTATGAGTAACAATGTCCAAGCATGCTACACTTGCCATATCCTAAGCAATAATTTTTAACAAGTGACCACCGAACAAATCCAAACATGCCAAGCTCGAGAAAGGTTCTAAATAAACACAAAAATTACCAACATACCTGCAACCCTCCTCACAAATCACAATGATGGTCTCAATGAAAATTTAAGTTGTGGAGCCAAAATTTTGTTTATAGTAGTTTAAAGGATTCTCCATTCCAAGAAGATAAAATGGCTACAAATTAACCCCCAAATAAAATCACCGAGATATGTAAACACCGTATCATTTGCTTCCATATAATTTCTTAATTAGTGAAAATTTAGGAAAGTTGAAAGAAATATTTTTCACTAAGGTAAACTTGTTTTAGCTGTACTATTTTGAAAGGAATTTGTAAGATTAAATGTTGCCTTTGCAAAAGTTTCTTATAAAGTGGGTTAGAAATCAGGATTGAATAATATATTCTCAAGGTATAAAATTATTCTAACTCATATTTTGACAATTTAAATCTATGGAAAAACGTTCAAGACATAAGCTTGCACTAAAATTAGAACAACTATTTGTTTCACGACCATTCCAAATGGATTTGACAAGGTCCAAAGGAGGTGTTTTAACACTGCATGTGTCATATTAATGTTCCAAATTGAAGAGGAAAACAAAAAATATTTGAACACAAGTATGCACTTAATATAAATCAAGGCTCTTTATTGTGTCCAAAATAACAAAAACCAATACAATCAACAACCAAAATAAAATAATTCTTTGCACTATACTCTTATGGGTTATAACTTTCAACCAATGAACACACATAACACATCACGTTGATAACCTTAAATTAGTTTTCACCCACCAAAGGTTCCTTGAAGGGTCAACAAAGTGCATAGTTTCCTATCATATGAACTAGCCCAAATGGTTACGAAAAGAATCGATAGAAAGATTGCCAATAACCCAAAAGGAAAAGTTGTCACAAATATCCTGTTCTATGTTATACATGGAATCTAATGAGACTTCTAGGGCCTAAAAATAACAATTGGATCTCAATCTGAAGCATCTCTCTAGATCCAGTTGGTAGAATTTTGTTGTTGCACTTCAACAACCTTAGCCAAAATAGTTACGAAGTGGTGTCTAAAATAAACATCCAAGATTTAAACAAAAATTCAGCAAATTTCCATCTACTCTCCTATATGTAGATAAACCAATGAAATTGATGGAACTCATTTCTAACAATTAGGGTTCAATCTATGACTATCTTTTTAGAGTTTATTATCATAATTGTTCCCATTCATTCTTGTTGCCGAATGTCAAGTGGCCTACAAAACACAATTGTAAAACTAGCTCCCAAAGTAGTTTTCTAAAAATAAAGGTTGATTACAATTTTCATGATGAAAGTCTAGAGGTATGCGGTGGTAGATTTTAGTTTCACCACACAAATCCCTAAACCACGAGTCAAAACCAAAATGCATTTCTAACTCTTGGCATCTGTCTCATATTACGAAACAACCAAAGGGGATTAGAAATGCATGAATTTAAATGATCAAATGATCATATAAATTTGGTTTAAGGGTTGATGTGATATTCCATGTCACCAAGATATAAGGTCAAACATTCATTTCTTTACTACGAGAGTCAATAAGGCATTTTGAATGTTGTTTTCAAACATCTTTACTAACTTTTGCAAGGTGTTTTAAGGTAGAGTGTTAAAATGAAATCTCACATTCCACTCACAATAGATGGAAAGATTTCCCAAATTTACTTGACTAGTTTTTAATTAGTCTCAAGTCACAACCCTTGATAAGGTCAACACTCCAAATCAATCACCGTGATTAAGCAAAGTTCAACTCTTTATCATGGCATCTTGTGAATGTAGGAAGGAAGCAGTTCAAGTTTTATAGGAAATATTTTTGTTGAATCGACAATTCAACTAATACAATTTATTAGTTAACTTTAGTTAATTCCCAAAGCGCTTAGTGTTGAAACTAAAATCTAATACCGGATGTTGTGCCCATGATTTCACAACCCAAATTAACCATCCAAAACCATGTAAAATTTGGGGCAATTATTTAAAAAAATTAAACAAGAATTAAATGCTTATACCGTTATTATTTCGAGTCGATAACTAATTAAATGTGTAAAAGTTATCCCATACTATCATGCATGTAAATAAAGTTTATCTATTTACATCTCCATCCTTTAATTGTGATCTCGTTATTAATCTATTACAAAATGGATTTTCACACATGCAAATGACATGCAATACAGTCAAGGGACAAAGTCCCTCCTCAATCAAGGTGAGGTTTCTTTTATTGAAGACCAAAATCTGTATTTACATCTATACATTCAAAGTTGTATATGGGGGTGTTTTGGGACATCAAATGGAAAGAAGTGTGAACGAGGAAAATGGAATGGAATGAAGGAAAGGAATGGATGGAAGGATCATACAATAGTTGGGTAAAAAAAGAGCCTAATATTGCATAGAGAGAGACGAAGAACAACAAGTAACTAACTCAAAAAAGAAGAAGTTTAAATCAGCTAAACAAGAATAAATGAAAGGGAACACACATGAGTAAGTAGATATCAAAGCTTAATCATTGTGAACAAGAACAACATATTAATAATGTTGAAAATGAGATCAAAGATAGTATTCACATGTAATATTTAAACACTAACATCTAATGAACATAAGAACATCAAATGCTACAAGAGATAATGAATGGGACACAAAGTCAATATTTCATTAACTCTCCAAAATGTCTTCACACAAGAACAAAAAGTTTCTTTCTTCAAACAAAGGTTACAAAAATGTATTCTTCTCCTCTCTCAAAGCCACCTTAAAAATGAGCACCTAAATTCCTTTTATAACCCAAAATTTGGTTACAAGGTAGTTAAAGTTTACATGACCATTAAATTAGGGCACTTTAAGTGACTTTGCCTTTTCAACTAACTTTAAAAAGTAACTTGAAATTAGAAATCACTTAAGTGATCAAAAGTATGCTAAAAGTGAGTTTAACAATAACATCACTTTAAAATATCATTTTAAAACATAAAACAAGACCCAGTGCCTTATCCATTAAAGTGGGGTCTTCCTATCTCAATTGTATGAGAAATGGACTCTCCCACTTTGTTAGATACTAGAATGCTATCTCCTCACCCATTGGTGAAATTAGGATCTTCCGCCTTTGCCAATTGAAAAGATCTAAATCTTTCCAATGTCTCAAACATCTTCTTTTCTTTAGGAGGCTCACTTGGTTGAAGTACAACCTTGGAAAACACCTACAATTCCAAAATCCTACTTGGTATATTATGCAAGTTGACCATTTTTTATTGAGAATCCTCAAAAAAGTTCCTCAATTTGATACAACATTCCATTGAAGTAGAGGAGAAGTTGATGGTAGGAATGTACATGTCCTTAAACAATTGTGATAATTGTTCCTCAACATGTTCTAATGAATGCCTCTGATTATGCTCATCCAAAAATCACAAGGGATTTCAGCTATGAACTCATGAATTGAGGCGAGTGAAGTGAAAGCTTTGCTACATATGCTTTCATAATGAATCATGGAATCTTCGAGAAGCGTCTTCCGTGACTTGATATGTAAACACCATAGAAAACATGTCCTTGGCATTTGAATTCAAGGATCCCTTCAATGGCTAGAATTGTAGATTCCATACTCATCATCTCTTGTAAACTAGGCAATATCTCATCCAGATTTGATATGCTAGAAGCAAAAGATTCCTTAAAAGAAAGGATTGGATCTAGTACATTAATGGCCCAAAGTGTTTACCTCCTTCGATAGATTGAGTGTTTCTTTGTCGGGGCATCCACCGCATTAGGTAATGGAAATTTGGAGGATATCAAATTTATCAAATGTTGAACATAATTCACCAACTGATTCTTTTTCAGCTTTGAGTTGAGAATTTTGAGATTTATATTTCTCAAGCCTTCTTAATACAATATCCATGGAATCTCGAGTGATTACCATGTATCTTTCCAATGTAGACTTCCCAATTCCAAGTTTGGATACTTCATAGTCAGTAGGTGTCATGGAATTACGCTCCTTCTCGACTTATGGAATGGAAAGATCTATAAATTTGTTTCCATCTCCATCCACCATTATTATCGAGAACAATTTAGGATTCTTGAGGATGGCATCATTTCAAATATTGGAAAGGGAATCAAAGTCAATATTGATCGCTTGACAAACCTCTTTCTTTTCTTGACTTCACAATCAACCCAAGAAGGGGTCTCCTTGACCAATTCTGCACACAGAAGCCTGGAGTCTGAAGAAAAATTCACACCGTTCTTGACATCATTGGATTCTACAAGAGTTATTTCCACGACTTCAATCCTTGGGGAAATAACTTCAACATCGACCTCCTGAACCTCAGGGAAACCTTGAGAAACCTCTTTGTGAACTAGGGGTTCAGGAGCGTTTGATATTTGGACCACTTACACTTGAGTAGAATCTTGTGCATGACATGGCTGAGTAGTGTTTATGATGAGCTTCCTTGAACTATCAGTAACATGAGTAGATGAGTCTGTATTGAAAGTGGAAAAACCCCGAGACACGTTCTCTTCCTTCAATAGGGCTAGGACCCTTGGACGTTTCTCCTTGCAACATCTTCTTTTGAGAAGTGGATTTGGGAAACCATTCTCTCCTTGCTTGATTTGTATGGGTTGATGGAACAAAGGTTGAATGAGAAGAGGTTTTAGTCAACTGGATACCTCCTTGTGTTGGCAATTTCGTGGTCTTGGGATATGAAATTGGATGGATGGAAACTTCACAAGTTCTCATTTATACCATGCTATGATCCTTTTTAGAATTAGCCGATTCTTTCCATCAAGAGAGAATTCATCTCTCTTGGTCCAATAACCTTAGGGAAATGGAGTGAAGGAAAAAACATCATATGAGGGATCTATCAAATTGTCACCATTATATACTCATGAATCTGGAGGATATGTGATGTGGAAGGCCTTGATTTGAGAAAGGGTTAGGTGAGAGAATTATTTCCTACTTACTTCATGTTCATCTAAGAAGGCATACCATAAGTCTTCCATGGTGGGATGGTGTTGGTACTTCACTCTGAGAGAGTTTTGCATGAATCCATTGATGTCAAATTGGGATCTCTTCACAAATGGATGTATGGTAATGAGAGAAAACTCCTTCTCCATGAGTTATGCACTGAAGAGATTTAGGAATTGGTATTCCCCAATTTGGATTGGGAAGTGAAGTGGATGCCTGATCGGTGTTTGTCACACGAGAAGACAATGAAGTTGGAAATTTTTTAATGTAAGCTCCATTAATGCCCACTTATCACTGACATACTTGGGAAATTTCCATGGAATGCCTAGAAATCTACTCATGCGAATGTAAGAAAAGGATGGGAACTAAATGAACCATGTTCCTCACTGAGAAATGACCTCCATGGCATCCTTAGAGAATATTTCTTCTAGATTCTTATTCAGTTTTTTGATCACGTGGAAGATGAAAGCATCATTAAATCTCCTGAAGTGATGAAATCTATTCTTGAAACTCAATTATGGATAATAATGGAAAACACTATTTGAAGGACCCATGATGCCTTTAATTTCTAACCCTAAAAACAACTTCCTTCTGGCCACTACATAGGTTAGGTACAATGTCATGTATAAATTCACAAGAATCTTCAATTGCTTATGGAGAGTGTCACTAATGATGGTGGCCCAATCTACAAATTATCTCTTTGCAAGGATGATGTAGATGAATTGACACATCCACGGGTTAAATATCCCGATAGAGGGGAGACGAAAGACTCTACTTAGAAGAGTGATCATTACACTAATTTCCTCCACAAATTTAATGTGGTAAAATTCCTTTGGAAACTAGTCAACATGAGTCCTCTTGGTCATTAGCCAACTGTTGTTGACCATATTGGTCCACCTGAGGGGTTCTTCATCCCAAAAATATTGTGCTGAATTTTGAGTGATGTTAGCATTCTTAGGGAAATCAAGGATGTTGAGTAATTCTTCAATGTGCTCTAGTGTGATCAAAAGGAAAGGCTCATGATTATCCTTGAAGATTCCTCACCTTTCAGATCAAAATGCTCCATGCAGAGATGCCTAGCTTAAGGCATTGTAATGAAACATGAAAAGATGCTGATTGAGGTAGAGACCACTATGATAGAGTCTATCCGAGAAGATAATTTCCCCCTAGATTTCACTCGATCAAAAAATTGTGTTACGTTGATGTGGCTAAGATCGTTTGGTGATATCGCAATATGCGATTTGATAAAAGTAGGAGGAATGATCGCTTGGAATTCATATTTGAGTCTAGAATTGTTTGACCTTTCTACGGGTTTCTTTGAATTTCCCATAGATTTGTTAGGTTTTTTAGCAAATATGAATTTTGAAGGAAAAACAAAAGAAACACACAAAACAATGTCGAGTCTTAGTCTCTGAATCACTGTGAGCACAAAATAAAAATATTACTTTATTATCTTCAATAAAAAATTCCACTAGAAAAGATGGATCCCAATGATTGGGTACAATTATCCTTGAAAAAATCAACTTACATTGGAAAACATCTATAGATGAGCTCAGTTCTCGGATGCATGCTCGAAAATGAGTTTGGGCACGTGTTCTAATTTGGGTTCAAACTTGAGCACGAGTGCAAAGTTTCTCAAGTTATCTCAAAAAGGTGTTTGAGTAGCTTAGGATAGCTCGAATGAGTAGGAACCGAGCAAATTGTTGACATGAGCTCGAGTTAATAACCCATAGTGGGGTTTTGTGAATAGGAGCTTGCATTTAGTTTGAGTAGATCTCAAACTCTTGAATGGATGATTAAGAACTTGAATAAGAGAGCTCGATATAGAGCTTGAATCAATTTGAGGTGAAATTGAATTTTGGAGGCGATAAAAATATCTCGTTTTGATTTTATTCACGGGTTTGATCATACATGATCTCTTCCTTACATTAATGTTTTTACATGTAGCATAAAGTGAAGTCCTAAAACTTGAAGTTAACTTTGATTTCTTCAAATTCCTTGTGGCAATCTTTTATTTCCATCCAAAAGGCTGGGTATTGAATATAAGAAAACTCGAGCATTGGTTAAGGCTTGAATTCGAATCCAAATGAATTCCAATTGCTCTTTTGGGAGTTATGCGGTCAGCCCACAATGCATCATATAAATTTTTGTGCCAAGTTATTTTATTTTATTTGACCAACTTGCACACAATAGTAATGATATTCTTGTTATTAGATTCTTCTTGACCGTTTCCCTGAGGATAATAATCTGATGAATGAGATAAAGATATCCCATACCCATAAAAAAAACCTACCATATCTGTAGAAGATAAATTGGTGGCATTTTCCGTCACGATCTTTTGTGGAATTCCATAACGAACCAAAATGTTCTCTTTGATGAAGTCACAAATTACTATAGTAGATGTTTGTTTCATCGGAATAGCTTCTACCCACTTCGTAAAATAGTCATTTCTGTGAGCAAGTGAGTATGACCAATCATAGAATATGGGTTCAAGATCTCGATGAAATATGACCCCCATTGTTGAAAGGGTTCTTCAATGATAATTGGATTTAAACGAAAAGCTACCTGTTTAGATATTTTAACAAATTGTTGACAAGCTTTGCATTTGGTTACCAATTTTTTAGCATCAGAAAACTTCGGTGGGCAAGAATAATGCCCTCGCAGAATTATGATGATCTATTATTGGTCCAAAGAAATGACCACCGCAAGCATGATTATGAAAGGCTTCAAGCAACTTGGGTTGTTGTTCCTTATCAACACATCTAAGGAACATGCCATCAATACCTTTCTTGAACAAGGTGTTGTCCTAAATGACATACCTGAAATATATTAATTTTATAGCTCTTTTTCTTTATCTTTTAGATTCTCAAGACATTCGTCATATGTGAGAAAGTAAGCTATATCATAATACCACTCATCTGTGGTATTGATGAAAACTACCAGTGGTAAAATTTCTTCAACTGGTTCTTCCTCAAGGTCATTTCTTGGCTCATTCTCTGCAATGAGTTGGCAGAGTCCTCTTCCTTGAACCAACTTGGTAGGATTGATGTCCAAGTCATATTATTGGATCTTGGAGACCCAATTACCTCTTTTAGATCCTAGTTCATGTTGTGTCAACATTGATTTAACTGTGGTGTCTGGAACTAGGAATTTGGTGTGAGAATTCAACACATAGTATTTGAAATGTTTCAAGGCTCTAACCACCATGCATGCATGTTTCTCAAGGGGAGTGTAATTCAGTTCATGTTTCTTGAATCAGAACTCATGAATGTAATAAGAGATTCAATTCCCTCTTGATTATGCTTGAGTCATGATGACAAATATTTTGTGCGGGGAAGCATATCAATAGATCGTGAAAATCCTTTTTAAAATTGGGACAATCCAATTTAGGATCTTTTGCAATAACATCCTTGATTTTTTCAAATGCTCCCCTACCGTACTTTGACCATTTGATGGACTATTTTCTCTTCATCATGTCAGAAATATCTTTGGTTAGCTCAACAAAATTTGGCACGAACCTTCTTAAAAATTCACCTTCCCAAAGAATGAGTGGACTCCAAGCTTACTTGTAGGTAAGGAAAGATTCTTGATAGCTTGAACGCATTCAGGATCGATCTTGGTTCCTTCTTTATAAACAATATGACCTAGGAGTTTCCCTTCCGTAACTCCAAACATAGACTTCTTTGGATTCAGGGAGATTCTATGAAGTTTGCATCTTTGCAATATTTTCTCCAAATCTCTTAGATGATCTTCTCTCTATTTGAGAAAACTGTCAAGTCATCTAGGTATATTATGATGATCTTGTTTTTATAATCTACGAATACCATTTCCATAGCCCTTAGAAATGTTGCACCGACATTTATCGAACCAAAATGTATTCTTCTATATGTGAACGTACTCCCAAGGGGTGGTGAACACATTTTTATGTTAATCTTCCCTGGCTACTTCAATCTGATTATAACTAGAGAAATCATCTAGCATGGAAAGCATTTCGATCTAGTTACTACCTACGAATAAGGTCCATGACTAGCAAGAGACTATTATCCTTCAAGGAAGATTGATTAAGATTGTGAAAATCCATGCAAATAATAATTTCTCCATCTTTCTTACTTAATCCGGACAATTTATTTATCCAAGTGAATGTTGAATAGGAAACACTATTCATGCATCTAACATCTTTTGAACCTCATTATGTATCATCCTTTCTATATTGGGGTTATACTTGTCTTTGCTTCTACCTGAATGGAGTTACACCAGCTTCAAATGTATGACATGCTCCATTTCCCTAGGTTGGAAAGACTTCAAGTCTTCACATGAGTAAGCCAAAACATCGAATTTTGGTAAGGAGGCTTACACATTTCTTACACTCATAAGGTGAGAAAAACTTACCAATATTGACCAGGTGAGGTTTTTCCTTGGTAATAATGTTAAATTTATCATAGTTAGTAGAATTTGTAGGTCCCGCTGCTCTTTCTCTTTGATAAACCTGTCATGTTTATCAAAAAGTTCTTCAAGTGAAACCAACCCTTTTGGAATTTTATTTCCTTTGAGATGAATGATGCCATCACCATGATCCTCACTTTCAAATATTTATTGAATAGATGAGGTTGTTAATTTACAAAATGCGTAATCACTTCCTTCAAAGTAAAACTGTTCAAAATTATCCCTTTTTTCTAAGAAGGTAATAATTTGTTGATCATCATTAAAGACTTTCCAATTTTCTGCATTGTCGAGAACGCTTGGCCTAAAAATCATTTCAATGGTGTATTTGTCTTGATCAAACTCTGAATGAGGGATCATCAATGAAGTTGAGACTGCTAGAGAATATGATTTGTCATTATTTTCACAAGGGACAGATTTTATGGAAAAACGTCGAAGGATTTAATCACATCCCACACTTTATTTCTGTAGTGTCTCAAGTGATCATTTTTACTTGAAATTGATTTTTTACTTGCTTCACAATCAACTCTGCATCTCCCAAGGATTTCAAATTTTTGATCCCTTTTTCTTCTACAACTTGGAGGCCAAGGATTAATGCCTCATATTCTACAGTGTTGTTAGTATTTGAAAATTGGAGTTTGTAAGAAAAATAAAATATTTTACCCTTCGGAGATATAAGCACCACTCATGCACCGGAACCTGTTGAGAAAAAAATTCCATCAAATTCAAGAGTTTAGATCTAATTGGGATCTTTACAATTGACCTCAGGAACATAAACATCTGTAGTCATCATATAATTACCCATATTGGAGTTTTGAAACATGACTTGTGCGTGAGGATCTTTAGTTTTTGTTACCATGAAATTTTTCTTGAGTCTTCGGTATTAGCTTCTTCATTTCTCCCTTAATAGGGATCATAACATGAGTTCAATACATTTGAATCTCACCACCCATATCTCTACAAAATTTCCTTCTTAACAACATACCATATGAAGTGGGAATGTTAACAACTAGAATGGTTACCTTAACTCACTTTTGAGGAAATTGAGCTAAAGCCATTTGAGCATATTTAATCTATCCAATTAGAGGAACTTGTTTTGTCTCCATGGAGTAATAAGATTCGAGTGTTTTCATACAATTCAAACCAAGAACATGTGCTACTTTTGCAGGCATCACATTATCCAAATCTCTAGAATCTATAATGCAATTACTTAATTTGCATCCGTTGATAAGAAAGGACATAAAGAAAGGCTCAACCTTTTCATTTGAAGGTGTGGTTTCTGCCAAAATATTTTGAGTATTCCCTTCTTTGGGAGTTTTCATAATTAATTTTTAGGAATGAATAGTAGAGTCACCTTTGATAAACTAGACCAATTTCTCGAGTTGATCCTTATTGGACTTCAAGTACTCACTTGTGACATGGGAATTTTTGTTTTATTGATATGATCAATAATATCAAATTTAGGAAAAATGATCATACTTGATGTCTTAGATACATGTTCTTTTAAACTTGGTGATGGATCACTTTTGACCTTTGCTTCGGGCTTAGTTGATATTGATGTGGAATAAGAAACTTTCTTCGTAGCTGATTTATCAACTGATTGACTTGGAAAAGGTTCTCCTTTCTTTGAGATATATTTGACCTTGGAAACTTCAGTCGTCTTGAACTCTTTAGGAATCTTAGTCATTTTAGATTCTTTGGAATTTTCCTTAGTTTTAGATTCTTTAGGAAACTCCTTGGAGATATTTTTTATCTTCCACCTTAGTGGTACTCTGCTCCTTTTTCTGAGAGTGTGTGAAGACTGCGAAGGATTGACTATTCATATCTTCTACAATTTCTTTGTATTCATATTCTTCTTTTGAACGGTACTCAAAGAAATGATTATTACTTTCCTCTTTAGGCTCTTCAACTTCAGGTTCAAATTTCCCAGAGTCTGGCTCTTCTTCGCCAACCTCAATGATCTCAACTTCATCATCACTTTCCTCAACGACATCCCACTAATAAAAAGACTCATTAGAGCGCTTGCAATTCTAATTTTTGGGAATATAGCATTTTCTTGGGATGTCTTTATAAGTAGTAGGTTTACTACTTTAAGAAACTTACTTTTTCAAAGCTAACATATCATTAACGAACTTAGTGAGCATGTCTCATAAGAATTTGAGGTTTCTTGATTCTTTCCCTTGATGGAAATTTTCTTGAATTTTCCCACCATGATTAGGTCATCCTCAATTTCTATTGCCATGGATTGAGCAAGTTCCAAAGTAGCCACTCTAGCCCTTCTCATTTGATAACACACTTCTGGTTGTTGTGCATTAATAAATAAACATTTTTGTCCATCAGGGTTTGGGTGAATTCTGGAAGGAACTTTGTTCACCATTTTGTTGAACTTAGCCCTTAAATTCCTCATGGGTTATGTTGCCTCTTTCTTCACCTGAGATAGTTAGACTAGAAGGGCTTGTCCATCTTTTGCCATTTTGAACCCGTCTTCAAACTTAAATTTCATATCATTCTAGTTTGTAATTCATCCATTTAGGAGATGATGAAACCAATCCTTGGCAATGTCCTGTAATGTTTCAATGAAAAGTTAAATAATAACATCTTCATATTCGACCAAAAAAACTGCACATGCATCAAAGAAGGTAGAAATGTGGTCATCAGGTGAAGTCTTCCCATATCCATTGAACTTGGGAAGAATCTTCATCAATCCTCATGGAAGGTCATGCCAAGCTAGTAAGGCTAATGGGCCTATGGAATTTTCCCATGGTACATTATCAACCATTCGGGGAAAGGTTGTATGTGAGGCTAAAACAACATGATAATGAACAAGTGATGTAATGCTTATGGATTTACGAAGAGCGTTCCTCCTTAGAGGAGATAACTTGAAACCAAAATTTTCTTGAAAAGCAAAAATTGGATCAGATTGAGTTTTTTTATTTTTCTCCTCGTGTAAACCTCCTTCCTGCTAGTTTGAAATATTTACTTGTGAAAGGATCACTGGCACATTCCAATCAGCTCTAGCCTTTTCTCTTTGCTCTCTTTCTTGATCTCTTTGCGCTTGAATGACTCTAGCAACTCTCACAACTTGATTTTATTTGTTATCTAATACTGATGTGGCAAGATGAAAATGATAGTCATTCATGCACTTTTCCCAAATAGCTTGCCTCAAATCGATGATATGTCTTCTTGAGTATCTGTAAAAATAATATTTTGTTGTAAGATAGGTGAGTTACCTGTAATAGTAATACATATTATTTCCTTGGTGGAAGAGGGCCACGTTGATGAACAATGATCAACACGTTTCCAAGAGGTGTTTTAGTCACAAGTGCAGGTGCTCTTCTTCTAAGGTCTTTAGTGTAGATTTCTATGTCAATGGCTCTATAAACAACCAAAATTTTATGGTTTTCCCAAGCTATTATCCGAAGGTTGGTAGCAATGTCTCCTTGAAAATATTCATTGGGCACAAGATTCGGTTGAAGAGATGGAGCTTGTGCAGAGGGGATAGTTATAAATATTTAACCAAGCACCGGTTAAATATTTTTGAATCCCCAAAGGAGTCGCTAAATAATGTTAGCAAATGGATTTGCACACATGAAAATGACATGAAACAGATCGGGGAAAAAGTCCCTCCTCATTGAAAGTGACATTTCCTTTATTGAAAACCAAAATTTTATTTACATCTATACATTCAAATTTGTATGTGGGGGTGTGTTGGGACATAAAATGGAAATAAGTGTGAATTAGGGAAATATAATGGAATGAAGGAAAGAAATGGAAAGGAATGGATGGAAGGAGCATACAATAGTTAGGTAAAAACAAAAACTAATATTGTAAGAGAAGAAGAAGAGAAATGAATAACTAACTCAAACAAAATGGAGTTTAAATCAACTAAACAAGAATAAATGAAAGGGAACACACATGAGTAAGTAGATATCAGAGCTTAATCACTTCTAAAAAGAACAACAAATTAATAATGTTGATAATTAGATCAAAGATAGTATTCACATGCAATATTTAAACACTAATATATAATGAACATAAGAACATCAAATGGTACAAGAGATAATGAATGGGACACAAAGTTCATATTTCATTAACTCTCCAAAATGTCTTCACAAAAGAACACAAAGTTTCTTTCTTCAAACAAAGATTGCACAAAAGTATTCTTCTCTTCTTTCAAATTCACCTTAAAAATCAGTCCCTAACTTCCTTTTATAACCCAAAAGTTGGTTACAAGGTAGTTAGGGTTTACATGAACATTAAATTAGGATAGTTTAAGTGACTTTGCCTTTTCAAATAACTTTAAAAAGTAACTTGAAATTAGAAATCACTTAAGTGATCAAAAGTTTGCTAAAAGTGAGTTTAACAATAACATCACTTTAAAATATCATTTTAAAACATAAAACAAGACCCAGTGCCTTATCCATTAAAGTGGGGTCTACCTATCTCAATCATATGAGAAATGGAATCTCCCACTTTGTTAGATACCATAATGCTATCTCCTCACCCATTGGTGAAATTAGGATTTGCCACCTTTTCCAATTGAAAATATTTGAACCTTTCCAATGTCTCGAACATCTTCTCTTCTTTAGGAGGTTCACTTGGTTGAAGCACAACCTCGTAGAACACCTGTAATTCCAAAATCTTACCTGGCATATTATGTAGGTTGACCATTTTCGATTGAGCATCCTCAAATAGGTTCCTCAATTTGATATAATATTCCATTGAAGTAGAGGAGAAGTTGATGGTAGGAATGTACATGTCCTTAAACAATTGTGAGAATTGTTCCTCAACATGTTTTGATAATTCCTCTGTTTATGATCATCCACAAAATCACAAGGGATTTCAGCTATGAACTCATGAATTGAGGCGAGTGAAGTGAAAGCTTCGCTGCATATCATTTCATAATGAATCATGGAATCTTCGAGAAGCGTCTTTCAGAATTGAGATGTAAACACCATAGAAAGTGTGTCCCTTGGCATTAAAATTCAAGGATCCCTTCAATGGCTATAATTGTAGATTCCATACTCATCATCTCTTGTAGAATAGGAAATATCTCATCTAGATTTGATATGCTAGAAGCAAAAGATTCCTTAAAAGAAAGGATTGGATCTAGGTATGCACTAATGTCTTCATGGAGCTTTACGACCACTTTGATTGTCTTTCTCCCAAAGATGAGAATTTTTGAAAGCCAGGATTTAGTGACATGGCCCAAAGTGTTTACCTCCTTCGATAGATTGAGTGTTTCTTCATCGGGGCAGCCACTACATCAGGTACTGGAAAAGTGGAGGATATTGGATTTATCAAATGTTGAACATAATTCACCAACTGATTCTTTTTGGCCTTGAGTTGATAATTATGAGATTTATATTTCTCAATCCTTATTAACACAATATCCATGGAATCTCGAGCCATTACCACGTCTCTTTCCAATGTATACTTTTCAAGTCCAAGCCTGGATACTTCATAATCAGCAGGCATCATGACGTTATGCTCCTTCTCGACTTGTGGAACAACAAGATCTCGCAAATTTGTTTCCATCTCCATCCACCATTATTATCAAGAACACTTTAGGATTCTTGGGGATGACATCATTTGAAAGTTTGGAAAGGGCATCAAAGTCAATATTGATTGCCTTGAAAACCCTCTTTCTTTTCTTGACTTCACATTCAACCCAAGAGGGGGTCTCCTTGACCAATTATGCACACAGAAGCCTGATTATGAAGCAAATTTTACATTGTTCTCGACATCATTGGATTCTATAAGAGTTATTTCCATGACTTCAATCCTTTGGGAAATAAATTCAACATCGACCCCATGAACTTTAGTGAAAAATTTAGAAACCTCTTCATGAACTAGGGGTTATGGAGTGTTTTATATTTGGACCACTTGCACTTGAGTAGAATCTTGTGCATGGAATAGATGTGTAGGGTTTATGATGAGATTCCTTGAACTATTAGTAATGTGAGTAGATGAGTCTCCACTCAAAGTGGAAAGACTTTGAAACACGTTCTCTTCCTTCAATATGGCTAAGACCCTTGAATGTTTCTCCTCACGACATCTTCTTTGGAGAAGTGGATTTGGGAAACCATTCTCTCCTTGTTTGATGTGTATGGGTTGATAGCAAAAAGGTTTACTGAGAAGAGGTTTTAGTCAACTGGAGACCTCATCATTTTGGAAATTTCTATGGTCTTGGGGTATGAACTTGGATGGATGGTAACTTTACAAGTTCTTGTTTATACTAGGCTATGCTCCTTTCTAGAATTAGATAATTCTTGCCATCAAGAGAGAATTCATATCTCTTGGTCCAATCAACTCAAGGAAATGGAGTGAAGGAAACAACATCATATGAGGGATCAATAAAATTGTCACCATCATCTACTAATGAATATGGAGGATATCTGATGCGAAAGGCCTTGATTTGAGCAAGGTTCAGGTGGGAGAATTCTCACCTTCTTACTTCATGTTCATCTGAGTAGGCAGACCAAAAGTCTTCCATGGTGGGATGGTGTTGGTACTTCACTCCGAGAGCCTTTTTCATGAATCCATTAATGTCAAATTGGGATATCTTCACAAATGAATGTATGGTAATGAGAGCAAACTCCTTCTCCATGAGTTGTGCACTAAAGAGATTCAGGCATTGGTATTCCCCAATTTGGATTGGGAAGTGGATTCTTGAATGATGTTTGTCGCTGAGAAGATAATGAACTTGGAAAAGTTGTCATGCAAGCTCCATTAATGCCCAATTATCACTGACATACTTGGGAAGATTCCATGGAGTGCCTACAAATACACTCACATGAATGTAAGAAAAGGATGGGAATTAAATGAACCATGTTCCCCATTGAGAAATGACTGCCATGACATCCTTGGAGAATCTTTCTTCCAAATTCCTATTCAGTTTTTTGATCACGTGGGAGATGAAATCATCACTAACTCTCCTAAGTGATGAGAGCTATTCTTGAAACTCAATTGCAGATAATAATGGAAAACACTATTTAAAGGACCCATGATGCGTTTAGTTTCTAACCGCAAAAATAAATTCCTTTTGGCCACTGCATAGGTTAGGTACAATGCCATGTAGAAATGCCCAATCATCTTCACCTCGATCAACTACTTGTGGAGAGTGTCACTAATGATGGTGGCCCAATCTACAAATTATCTCTTTGCAAGGATGATGCAAATGAATTGATACATCCATGGGTGAAAAATCCTGGTAGAGGGGAGATTGAAGACTCGCTCTTAGAAGAGTGATCATATCACCGATTTCCTCCACAAATTCAATGCGGTATACAATTCCTTAGGAAATCGGTCAACATGAGTCCTCTTGGTCACTAGCCAATTGTTGTTGACCATCTTGGTCCACCTGAGGGGTTATTCATCCCAAAACTCTTGTGCTCACTGTTAAGTGATGTCACCATTCTCAAGGAAATCGGGGATGTTGAACAATTCTTTGATATGTTCTGGTGTGATGAAAAGGAAAGGCTCACGATTCTCCTTGAAGATTCCTCACCTTTCAGGATCATAATGGTCCGCGCAGTGATGACTAGCTCGTGGTATTGCACTTTGAAATAAGAAAAGTCACTTGATTAAGGTAGACCACTATGATAGAGTCTATCCAAGAAGATGGTTTTCCCCTCGGCTTTCACCTGATCATAAAATTGTGTTATGCTGATGTGGCCAAGATCGGTGTCGGTGATATTGTCATATGCATATTTGATAAAAGTAGGAGGAATGATCCCTTGGAATTCATATTTGAGTGCAAACTTGTTTGTCCTTTCTACGGGTTTCTTTGACTTTCCCATAGATTTGTTAGGTTTTTTAGCCATTGTGAATTTTGAAGGAAAAAAAGGAAACACGCAAAACTGTGTCAAATCTTAGTCTCCAAATCACTGTGAGCACAAAAGAAAAATATTACTTTATCATCTTCAAAACAAAATTCCACTAGAAAAGATGGATCCCAATGATTGGGTACAATTCTCCTTGAAATACTCAACTTGCGTTAGAAAACATCCGTAGATGAGCTCAGGCTCGGATGCACGCTCGAAAATGAGTTCGAGCTCGAAAAATGACTTGCGTGAGAACGGGTTCTAATTTGGGTTCAAACTTGAGCATGAGCGCAAAGTTTCTCAAGTTAGCGCAAAAAAGTTTTTGAGCAGCTAGGGATAGCTTGAGTGAATAGGAACCGAGCACAAAGTTGATACTCGCTCGAGTTAATAACCCACAATGGGATTTTTGTGAATAAGAGCTCGAGTTTAGTTCGAGTAGAGCTCAAACTCTTGAACGGATGATTACGGACTTGAATAGGAGAGCTCAATATAGAGCTTGAATAGGAGAGCTGAATATAGAGCTTGAATAAATTCGATGTGAAACCTGATTTTGGAGGCAATAAAAATATCTCGTTTTGATTTTCTTCACGGGTTTTATCATGCATGATCTCTCCCTTACATCAATGTTTTTGCATGTAACATGAACTGAAATCCTTGAACTTGAAGATAACTTCAGTTTCTTCGAAATCCCTGTGGCAATCTTTGATTCCCATCCAAAAGGTCGGGTATTGAATATAAGAAAACTCGGGCACTGGTTTAGGTTTCAATTCGAATCGAAATGAATTCCAACCATCTTCACTATATACTCGGGAACCTGTGTAGGTGTCGGCTCAGGCCGAGTTCTAGAAGAGAAAGCTTGAGCCTGAAATATTTAGCCTGCACAAAAACGAAACAAGAAAAGATCTCACCAAATATTATTTCCTTTACTTGTGCAGGTCCAGCTTGACAACTGTGTGTGGGCTATTTTGTTTTGTATTGCGTATTGCCTGTGATCTTTGGCTTGTGTGGCCTTTTCTTTAACAACTGTGTGTGGCTTCCTTTGCGTAGGCTATTATCTTTTCTCTCGCGCTTCACATGTGTTACCTCTTTCTGCCTTTGTATGTGTTGTATTCTTCCTCAAATATTTGTGGCTATTCTTTCTTATCTGCCCCGCCTTTGTTCTCTGACTTGACCTGCGTGACCTCCCTTGTGTTTGTGGATGCCTGGACCATTTTCGATTGCGTGTATTCCCTCCCTTACATGGCCATTTCCTTTGACCTGCGTGTCTTTCCAAGGTGAGTGTGTGGACTGGTTTGTTTTCTTCTCTTTTATTGTGTAAGCAATGCTATTTTGCCTTGTATTGTGTGTTGTCTATGTTGTTTTCCCTGTGCGTGGCTTCACAAGAAATAGGAGAGTTGGAAATGAAAGCTTCAAAACTTATTCTACATGAATATTTCTCTTACACATCTTTTACTCTAGAGTTTCTCGGAGAGAGGTTAAGAATATCCCATAAGATTTCTTGATTTGTAACCACTTCTTCCTTCTTCCTGTTAATAACCAATCTCCAATTTTTTTGGGTAGTGGGCATTAAATGCCACTGTTTGTCTATGAAAATGAAAATTAGGATGGAAATTCCCTCCATTTCTCCACATGGGAAAATGGGAGATATTTTTCCATATGATATCTCGAGCAAATAAAAAGGAAATTTTGCACAAGTGGGGAAAATGAAAGCTTTACCAGAAAAAAGGAGAAAAAGGAAACAGAGAGCCAAATTGACATTCACGAAAAAATTCGAAAGCTTTTCCCCTTTTTGGTTTTTAAAATATTAATTAATATTTTAAATAAATAAATAATTTCTTCCAAATTAAATTAATTCATTTGTTTTTTGGAAAATAGGAGGAAATTAATTAAAATATTAATTAATTAATCCTAAACTTGAACTGAGCATAAAAATGAACCGCTCATCGGAATGGGATGAAACGAAAAGGGATTTCCTTAGGATGTCAAGACGGAAAGAATTAGGAAACTCTTGATAGATGAAATATGATTCAAAAATTTCAAAAATTTTCGAAACTTTCAATAATTCTCGCCAAATCAAAATTGATAACATAACCCAAGTCAATAAAATAAATCAAGGATGTATAAACATAACCATAATATTATTTACGCAAATCATTTGTTATCCTAAATCATTAATAATTCTTATTCTAAACTAATTAACCAATTAAAGGATATGCATATAAACCACTTTAAAGTTTATGTAATTAACATTGCTTAAGTTTTAATCTAAATTATAGTTTACACAATTAAACATTATTGAATCAATGTCTATTTTAAAACATTGAATTCTAGTTAGGAAATTATTTTGAACTACCAAAAGCATCTCCATACCATTTTTTTCGCGATTAAGGAGACTTCACTTTAATAAGGGTTAATTAAGTTTATTGCGATTTTACCCACCAAAGGGTTAGTTTAAAGAAGTTAGGATTTAATTTTACTAGGGGTTTGATTATAAAATTAGACATGGGTCTGATTTTGGCCCATCCAAATGGACACATGCCCTCAGACCTTAACATTTAAAAGTTAATTTTTAAAAATCCATTATTGTGATATAATTTCAAAATGACCACTTTCCTAATTAAAGTCAACCTTATATGCCCTAATCGAGCTAGTGGAAAATCCTAGATTGATTGAGAGCTCTTGGACCAAAGGCATTTCCACTATTGATCTTAGTTTTTTTTTGAAAAACCCTAATTTCTCTTTAACATTTCTATTACATTACATTTCTCCTCTTTTTCTCTCATTTCTCCATGTTTTTGTTTTATAAGTTGGGGAGGAGGGCAATTTTGATAACTAAGAACCATTTTTTTGAAAGAAGAATAAGTTGTTAAGTTAAAATTAAAGACAAGTAAACCCTATAGATATATTTAAACGATTACAATATACAACCTTTGAATCAATTTTCCTTTCTTAAACATATAACAAAATATTTTCCAATATTATAAAATTTTGGAAATGACATTTTACCACTACAATATTTCAAGTCAACCCATGATTTTATAGTGTTTTAGCAAAAGCATTTAACTCACAAAATCTATGTTTCATGTGCTTAACCAAATCCCTATTTTCATTTATAAAACAATAACACTATTTCCATTTTGGAACAAGGGCAAGAGAATAGTTTTATTTGTACAATTATATAATTTATTACTCCAAAATGTAATATTTATAAGTGTAGTAATAATATAGCTTATAAACAAATACATAATTAATATCTTTCTATTTCACTTACAATAACAAAAAACAATAAAAATCTTAAAATGCAAGAGTGAAATCATCCCAAAAGAAAAGTAAAAACATGGAAAAATTTTCATTAAAACATCCATTCATTCACAAGAGAACAAGATCCCAAAAAATCCATTTCCAAGCTCCAACTCCAACTAAAAATGCCTCTAAGCAAGAAGAGGATAGATTGAATGGCCTCACAACCAAATGTTATCATTGCATGCCACATTCAACAAAAGAGATCATGTTATCCTCCCTCCAATCCCATGGGAGAGAGGAGAATAAATCCTCTAAGTAAGCACATCAAGGTAAGGAAAGACCAACATCAATAACAACCAAGTAACCCAAGGAGTTTGATAACAACTCAAAACAAAACAAGAAGTTTCATAATTTTATCAATGTTGGGAAGAGAGGACGAAATATCATTAAAAACATATCCATGTAAGTATCCAAAATGCATCAAGAAGTTTTCCAAGAATCCCAAATACCCTCCAAAATATCTTATTTCTCCCCGCCAAGGATTTTCAAACTTTGGAGGTTTCCTTAACAAGGATAATAGGTGATTCCCAAAACATATGAGAACAATCTCCTACTTCAAACCATATGAAGGGAGTGGGAAGAATTCCAAAAGGCTTTCCCATTAGACCTTGTGGTAAATAATATGATTTTTCCTCTTCCGCCACATTTCCAAAATCCATACTCAAAGGGGATGGATGGAGAAAAATAGAAGAAAATAACATATTTTCAAAACAAACCATTCCAACACAAAATACTCAAAGAAGATCCAAACAAATTAATTTCCAAAAGTAATAAAAAAATCTAAAGAGTGTGAGGCCTACCTCTTAAAGCTATATGAATCCATGTTTACATGCCAAGAATAAGTCATCCAAACCAAAATCTAAGCTTTCCAAGTCCAAAAAGTCCTCTCCAAGATAGCCCTAACAAAAACAACCAAAAGAAATCCACAACATTATAAGGCGGAGGATAATATATGAGAAGATCCTCCAAAAAAACCCAATAGGATGGTGGCATGTGTCTCCCTTCACCAAAGAATCCATGTCACCTAAGTCCCCTAGCTTGCATTTACAAAACAATAAATCAAAAGTAAAATTTATATAGAAGGAAGTCAAATCTCCTCTTGGAGAAACTTGTACTTCAAATCTCCATCATACACAAAAATCTAAAATCACAAATAATAGTGGTTTAAAAAGGGGTCAAAAGGGAGAAAATAAACTTAATGAGACTTGAAGAGAGCTTACATAATGTTATCTCATTTTAGTGATTCCAGCTAAAAATGAGATAACCATAGGAAAATTTTGGACAAATCTCTTAAAAATTCCCTTTGAAAGAGATTTTCGGGTTTTCATTACATGAAAACATGTTTCTTGCATGTTATATGTCTCATGTTTCCAAAACCCAAAACCCGATTGCCTAAACCATTGTGTCGGGTTTTGAACTTCCAAGCATCGAAACATGTTTTTCCCAAAGCATGTTTTATGCCTCATGTTCCCTGAAACCCGAAACCCGAAACCTGTCTATCTAACCATTGTGTTAGGTTTTCGGAACTTCCAAGCATCGGAACATGTTTCACCCAAAGCATGTTTTATGTAACTTGTTTCTTGAAACCCAAAACCTGAATTGAATCAAATCCTTTATATCAGATTTTCGATGCTCTAAGCATGATGACATGTCATTAATGTCCAGTTGTCTGGCAGTTGGCACATGTGTCAAGTGAGGTGTAATTAATGCTAGGTTATTATAAATAGTTGGGTTTTTCCTCATCATTTGTTACCATTCGTTTTTGCTGCGTTGGGTTTTCGTTGATGCTTCCTCTACCTCAAAACCTGATCGAGCTTCCTGATTGATTTCGCCACTATTTTCGATCTAGTTGAAGGTATTATTCTCTTCTTTCTTTTTTGAAGATTTTTGGGTTATTTATGAAGTGTTTGCTTGGGGTTTTCATTTCTTTTCCTTCTTCTTTACATTTTAGGGTTTTGGGGTTGTTTTCCTTGATTCTTATCTTTTTCCATGAAGGATTTTGTTTGAAATTTACCCCTAACTTATTTACTTATTTTCCATAAGTTGTAACTTGTAGATTTCATAATGATTCTAAAAATTCTGAAGTAATCATGGGGCGGAAAGTTTTCATGTTCTGACACGTCAGAAACCCGATATACTTGTTTCAGATTTTGTAGGGTGTTTTACATCTTGCTCTTTCCACCTTGTGTCAGGTTTTTCTAGGTGCTCAACATTTGTCCAGATCCGTAGTGTGTCGGGCATTTCTACCTACTTGACATCCTCTAGGTTCCACCCTGTGTGTCGGGTTTTCCCACTTGTCCAACGCACCTCCTCATTTCTGTAGAGTGTCAAGTTTTCATCAGTGTTTGACAAGTCCTAACTTCCGACATACAATCCAATCACAGATTCCGAAGGTGTTTTACAAGTTTCAAAATATGAACAATGTAGTGGGTCTCAGTGCACACTGCTCAACAAGCTTTCAAGCCCGATTGTTCTTCCAGAAATCATCAAGGTATTTATTATTTGAGACTCCTCATGTCAGACCCTGACCTAATCTAAGGAAAAGTCAGAAAGATGAATTATAAGTATCGAGAAGATGGAGTCTTCCTCCTACATAAGCTGCAATTATGACATTCGGGACACGAGCTCAAAATAATATAGATATGGAGGAATTTTGGAAGAGAATTAGGATTCTTCTCGAAATTCTTGGATGGAGTTGATAGCGAGCGGTGGTCTCCCTTTGGCAACAACAGAATTCCAACATCGATCAATGCCTTGAATTCATCTTGGCTTGCACTTCCCACTATGACTCAGCTTCCCACCCGAGAAATCAAGCAGGAGAGTCTATAGTGAAATTGGATGGAGGTTATTTCGATCAACTCCTAAGGTTGCCCGAATTTGTGGAGTATGTTGATTTAGACCTTAAATCAACACAAAAGGCCTAGGACAAAGATTAGGAAGACTGCATCAAGCACGTAAACAAGAAGTTCTTGATCAAGGCTAAGCCAACTGTTTCTAGGTTTCCTAAGTCAGTCCCTAGAAGTGATTTTATTCTTGAAGTCAGTGATATCATCACCCTGTTGAGCCGGTTATTTGGGCTCCTAGAGTCAAAGGAATTCCAAGGATGGATGTACCAGTTCATGGTCATCATAAAGAAGAATGACCAAGGGATTGATTGGGGTAGCCTAATAAGTGATGAAATAGACTCCCAAATGAAAACAGTCTTGTCTACCGGAAAGTTCTATATGATGTCATATGTCACCTATGCAAAGAACAGGAATGAGGAACTACCTAGGGCTAGATGCAAAGGGAAATCAAGCAAAAAACACATATATTGATACTTCCCTCAGCTGACAATAAAAGGGTCTAAAGACCAATATAGAAGAGTGAACGATGCCTTCTTCTATGAAAACATTTGCAGGTTGGATCTTGATCTGAGGAAGAGAAGGGTTTCTGACGAAGCATGGGCTGAAGTGTCAAAATGGGGTTGCATTTTCTTGTAATTCAAGAAGTTTACTTATCTTTGGGTGGTGAGGTTCCAGGGTAACCCTTTCTATTTTCCCAGGTTCCTAGGTGACAAATTGATCCTCATGGAGTTAGCCAGACAATTGTTGGATTTTCACAAATTCCAACAAAGCAGGCACAAAGCCGCCATCTCCTTCCCTATTTCCATTAGAAGGTATACATGCTCTACCGTGGTTAAGGCCAAGAATGTGGTGCACGAGCTTCAGGAAAAATTGAAGAAACATATGAAGCTCAGGGAGGGATTCGACATCAGAGGAGTCCTCAAGTCATATGGAACCTTGTACCTACATGTGCCCACTGTGGAAGATATCTGGGTTGATCTTCGGGATGAAGTTGCCATCCAAATAAAATACAACAAGATGATTGACACTTGAAGAAATTCAGATGTTAGATCTAGCTGACATCCTCAAGGCACCATGGACAATGAAAGTGTCCTGGACACTAGGTATGAATAGTCGGATGGAGACCAACATGGATTCCTAGCCATTGATTGGTCTATTGCTGAAAAAGCTTCTATTGCTGAAAGAGCTGCTCAGACTCTTATCCATACCAAGGCATGGATCATTTCTTGGGAATGAGTTATAAGGAAAAGATCTTTTCAAAAATAGCTACTTTAGAAGCGGGACCCTCCAAGGGAGAGAGGGAAGAGGATAAAATCCCTACCAAGAGGCAAATAAAATTTAAGTTTGTTAGAAGGGGAGAAAAGCAAGGAGCCGAATCATCTGCCACTCCTTCACAAACAATTGAGGTACTAGATTCACCTCCTCCACCAGAACAAGGAAAAATTCCTTCAAAAGATGAGGTTGGTCAACCTCTCATTTCTCCTTTTGATGATTTCTCATCAGAAGTAAGTCTCTCTCTTACTTCTCAAGCTTTGAATTTAGAATATTTACCTCCTCTCTCCCAATCTTCCTCATCTCATATTTCTACGCCACTCTCATTAGCCATGGCCAACATTTTCTCCGACCTCTCACCTCTCTCACTGGACCTATGATGGCCATAGATATGCCTCCTCCTTCCACACCTTCATTCCCTGAATCTATCCCATAGTCACTACACTTGCACTCATCACTACTCCATAAGTAAATCTTCCTCCACCTGTATATACAACCATAACACCTTCGATAGGAGAAAATTATTCCACTGTAACTCAATGGTTAGTTGATCAGACTCTGAGGAAGAGGAAGGTGGTAGTTCCCCTACTAGCCTTTGACTTCATTTCACTCAAGGCCTCTCCTGCCAAATCTGCCAAGAAACCTAAAATGGTTTCAAGGGTTTTAGTGGATGCCTCAGGGCATAAGTTTGCAAAGATTTCCACTCCCGCGGCTGAAAAAACTAAGGAGGATATAGCGGTTACTGATTATCAAATTACAAGGGTTGATTTGGGAAAGGTAACAATAGAAGGAGCACAACAAGATGTGTAGGATGCCATGAATGTGCTATGCCAGAAGCTGAGGGAAACAAAGGTGAGCAGAGATGAGCTAAAGGAGAAAGTTGAACAGTTAATGGAAGTATTTCTCAAGCTCTCAAAGCCCTCTTAGTCAACAATGTCATCTTCTACCCCTACTCCTATCAGGTTTGATTTCTCATTGGTACCTATGATTGAAAAGATCAATGAGAAGGGGAGAACGGTTGATGAATGGATTCAGAGGCTACTCCTATAAGGAAGAGAGGTCATTGATGACATAGTGGAGGTTTATAAATCCTTGGAGGAAATAAAGAAGGATGGCAACAAAATGGATGATGAATTTTCACAGAAATCGGGAACCTTGAGTTAACTTTAGAGGCTCTCAATGCACTAAACAGGTTCCATCCCGATCTTAATGGAAGAAGGAATCATTTCACATGGGGATAAGCATTTCCAAACTAGAAAAGCCATTAGATTCAAGATAAAGATTCTCAGTGAAGCTTGTAGCAAGTTGAGGGAATCTAGAGATTAGTTGGTTGATGCCACTAATGACAAGAGGATCTGTCCAAGATCTTCGCCAAGGTGTTGGGTGAAAGCTCGATATTCTACCTACTGATGATCTCTATAAAAAAATTTAGGAATTAATTCAAAGACAAACCAGCTTCTCGTCTTCAATCTGAAAACCATTGATAAGTTCATAAGGATCGAGAATGTTTTGGAATCACTAAGGAAACTCAACAAGAGATTGAAGAAACTTCCTGGCAACGCAAGTGACACTCAGGGGTTCTAAGTGATTATTCTAGTGCACTAGATGAAGCTGAGATGTAGGGCATAATCTAAGTTCCAAGAATTTCGTGACAAGAAGGCTTTGCTGGAGGAAGACAAGGATGATGAAGCAGAATAAGCATAATGTTTCATGTCATTTCTATCAAGAAATTGTCATGTCTTTTTCATTTTTGTTTCATCACATAGGAAGCAAATTTTGACTTGTTCTCCTGCGTGAGAGTCAAGCAAAATAGGACTCTCATTAAATGACTATTTTCTAAGATTTATCCTATTTTCTCTCTTGCTCTCTCTATTATAAATAAGGGATGCTTATGCATTCCAAAGGGGGAAATTTTTAGAATATTAAGAGCTATTGTGAAGAAGAAGAAAAACTTTGTATTTTCTTTTTAATCATTGAGGAATAGAAACAAGTGTTATTTTGCAAACTTTGTGTTGTGGGATTCATCTATCTTGAGAGATTGTTCTTACATCCAAGATATTAAGATATTATTTTTTTAGTGTTCTTGATTATTTTAATCATTTCAGATATTACACTTATTATCTAAAGCTCGTATAAGTATTTCTTGATCTCGTGTTTGCTTGAAAGAAAATACGCCCTCTCATTCCCTTCCCGCTCTGTTTCATCTCGTAATCATTTCCTTTTAACCCACTCTATTTCTAAAGTCGTAACATCTCCATCTCATGTTGATATAGATTTCAGATTGTATCCCAACCCCAATGGTTAGAATAGTGTGGATATTGTATATATTATTTCGCTGATTTTTAGATTAGTAATAAATAGGCCGCCTCACTGTCTTTGAGGAGGGATTTTATCCCGTGTATTGTGGTTGAACCTCATATTTTGGTCTGACAAAATATCCAACTAACACATACCCATAGGTATGGTACTTGGGGCTCTTTTCAAGGAAAAAGTAGCCTCATTACTTGCCTTACACTCCTCCAAAAGTCACTTCTTCCCCAAATTCGAGTTTTTGGGAAGATGTGGCCTTTAAGAGGGGTGGTGGATCCACCTAATCCATGATTAGGTGATCCAAAACCCAAATAATCACTAATAAGATAAATTAAGACAACCCATGTAAGTGGGAAGTGACTAGTTAAAAATAAACATCCATTAACTAGTAAATAAAAAGGGTTAAATCAAATAAACCCAAGTGGGATAAAATTGAGATAAGAATGATCAATTAAATAAATAATCACATGTCATGGGGTAATTTTCCCATTTCCAACATAAACATCAAAATAATATAACGAGGGAAAAAATAAAAATGGTAAATTTGGCCCATACAACCTATTGTGCCAAAAAGAGGTACATCTCCTTAAACTCATGTTCTCCTATAGTGTGAACTTGTTAACCGCACATTAAATTGTAAACATCATACCTAATTGACACAAATAATTAAATAAACAATAAATCTCATATAAAAACACTTCCCATGTGTAAGTTTTAAATATAAGAGGCACTCGCACTTTAAAATTTTGGTACTCACACTTCCCATGTGCGAGAACTTGTACTTGGTTATTTATTTTCCCTCACACTCACACTTTGTAATTTTATCACACTCACACTTACTAAAAATATCACAAATCAAAAGTTTAAATTTTGGCTAATTGAAAGTTTTACTTGTCCTCGCAGTGAAAGAGTGAGAATTCACACTTCCAAGTATGATAATTCAAGAGGAGAGAGGTTGCATATGCAAGTATTCCAAAACTCACACTTTTAAGTGCGAATGTTCAAAAATAACTTATTTTTATGAAAGAAAACTACTCATTTAAGTGCGAGAGAATTTTTCTTCTTGTTGATGAAAGAAAAGTCATAATGAGGAGAAATGACAAGCTCTTGTGTCCTACTCATTTTAGGATCACTTAAAATGTGATTATGTGTATGAGTTGCAGGGAATTGATTATTTATACCAATAATAAGGATGCTTGTTGGATTGTTAGTCCTTTTAGCGCCACTCCTACAATTCATTCACCTAATTTATCTTGAAGCGCTTCTTTAAACTAATTTAATATAAGGGTGATGATCAAGTAAATTAGAAACGAGAAAGAAAGGGAAGAGAGAAAAGAAATATGCTAAGACAAATATATATTAAAGATTTTAGTACATGATTATGGAAATAACGTGTTTTCCTTGTAAAACCAAAAACCTAAAACTCAAGACAACTCAAATTTTAATGTTAGTGATGCATAAATTCAAAGGAATCAAAATTACAAACCAAATTCACCATATCAATTGTTGAATGCATATTCAAATGATAAATTTAACTTGCAGAAATTTGTAGTAGTTGAATCTAAACTTACAAATGCATAATTTAAAAAAATTACTTAAGGAAAGTTAACTTGTGATACATCAAGCACTAACTATTATAACACAATTTATAAAGAAGGAATTCAAAAATATAAATTGAAGAATTCAACTTGCATGAGTTAACTTTAGACTAGTTCAAATTCATTTATCAATAATGCAATTCCCATTTTCGAATGTGAGAAAGTGTATTTATACAATATTGGGGCATTCTCTTTACCGCATAGTTCAAACAATGATTACAAAAGATCAAGGAATATTACAAACAAATCTATGTTAAATAAATATCCTAATCGATTCTTGTTAGGATAACTATAATGGTAAATCCAACATGTTACTAAAAATAAAATATCCTAGGAATCATTGAGGCTCTTGCTTGACTACGGGGCCCCTTTGAATTGGGACTTCATGTGTAGGTCCATCTTAGGCTATATTAGCTGGAGCTTGTACCTTTCCTATGGACTCTAAATATTCTATGTAAATTTAGTAATCCTCATACAACTTTATGATATCGATAATAGGCTTCTGAAGAGTCTAGGAGCTTTATTTAGTTAGGAATTTTGGGATACCATGGAATTTCTCATGACTTCCTTCAAGGTATCCATTTTTTTGACATTTTCCCTATTTTGAGAAATAATATCAATGAATTGGGATGGTTTTGCTTCATTTGCATCTACTATATTATTTCAAAATTTACTAATAATTGATTGAGAAATCTAATAAATTCAACCATGGGCACTAATTCTTGATATTCCTCAAGACCGCTTGTGATGGATGTTTATGAAAATAATTGACTTTGTCTTGAAATTAGATCATCAAATTGAGGAGAAAGTTTACTAATTTGATCAACCCATTTATTTAAGGTCTATTTTGTATAACCGGCATATGTTTGACATATAACAATATCTTCTATGGTGACTATGGAAGGATTCCTACATATGCCTTTTTTAATGGCCTCGAGACATAACTCTCAACAAATTTTACACCACATCCATCCTCTCAATCATTGCATTAGTATTTTAAGAGAAATAACATTGTTTCTTTTTGGAACCAATGATCTCTTTGATCATATCATACAAGTTTTTAGGGTCTCTTCTACATCCGATGAAATACCTTCAGGAATAGTGGCTTTATCTCGAGTTTCAATTTATTTATTTTTGGTCTATATTCCTCTTACCGATTCTATTTCCAATTCTTCTCGAGGCATATATGTAGGATAAGATATCCTCCTCATATTGTGCCACTTGGGAACCATTTTCCTTCTTTTTCTTGGTAAGGTAGAATAGGTATTTAGATGTTTCATGCTAAATGATGGCCTTTTGTGTAGACATCCTCTTTCTTTTCACCCTTCTTAAATTCCATGTCCTAGGATTATACGTAATGTTTATCAAGGTTTCTTCTCAACTACCCAATCTGGTTGCTCTATGTGGGTGATTATTGTTTTTTCGACCCACTCTTGTTGAGGCTCGATAGAGAGGAATACTTGTAGGGGCCATTTGAACTGGCTCATCTTGTGCTTATTCTTATAGAGCCTTTACTTGTGTGTCTCATCATATGAAGAAATAAAATCATATGAAACTAAAATAGGCCATTTACTTGGCTCAGGAATGACCTCTTGGAATTCTAGAATAATCTTTGTTCAGACTATCCTGGGGGAGGATTTGGAGAAGTTGGGGTTTTGAGAGTGCCTTGGTGTTCTAAATAACTAGGTTCACTTTTATTTATTAATTCCATTTAAATTTATCCTCTTGGGGGAGGAAATTCCCATGTCATCTTCATATTTTATTGAATAATGATGTCATCTATTTGGGTAGTTCATATCCAGGTCATTAATGTCAACCTCATGGGCATATACTATACTGATTTTCCCTTTAAGTGACTATAAACGTTTTGCACTCTTTTCCTTGGGTCATATTTCCTTAAGGGGTGCTAGGAAAAATGGAAAGAATTATGGTGGACTACCGTAGCTTTAAGATCGACCACCTCTTAAACTCTTTGCATCTCACTATGACTAATAGGGAGGGTTAGGCCTCGATTTTCATTTCCTTACACTTCCCTACTATGCCATTGCATATTTGATATGAAACTTATTGTTCAAATAGTTTTTCAAGTATATAATATGGAAGTTGTAATGGTAGTGTAAGTATCCCTCAAATCATAATTATTATGTAATCGGGATAGAAGAAGGTAACCCCCATTTTTCTTATTGAGGCAAGGATATTCTCATAAATTTTGGGCATGGTTGTTTCATGCATTTCCTTGTAGAGTGTGGGATAAAAGGAAGTGTAAATGTCCTCAATGTGGGCCCTAAATCTATGGGCATATAAATCTAAATACAAATCATTCACTTCCAAGATGCATGATGGGGACCATGGGTCACAAAATTTAGAGCATCAGAGGACTCCATGGATTGCATCCAATAAATAGGAGGCCATGAAAAAGGCTTCTTGTGATCTAAAAATTATTTCTTTAGGAAAATAGATTAGAGGTGACCAATTTCCCCAGAGAAGGAATTTTTGGTCATTTATGATCATTACAAAAAGGGGAAGACAAGCCACATCAAATTGTGTAATGGAAGGGTTTCCATAAAATCTATTCATCATGGCCATCCCTATACGGACCCCATGTCTGAACCTTTAAATAAGGATTTCATTTAGGTGAGGATCATCCATATTATCAATTGGGTCCTTGGCCTAGTTTTGTAAAATGAACCTTACTTGTCATGTGGCCATCCAAGATTCAACTGTGGTTGAGTTATAGAGAATGTCGAGTTAACAATTTATAATAATATTTAAAGGCATACCCAGTGAAGAAAGCTACTCTATTTGTTTCAGATTGGGAAAATGGAAACCCGTTCTTAGCCTTTGCATGAATAAGAAGGAATGAGAGTAATCATAGACATGAAATACCTCGGTTTGGCCACAACTAGATGAAGGATGACCCTTTCAATACTCTAATGTCTTGGCACTTTAAGTTTGATCAAATGAATTACCTACTTCATCCATGAAATTTGTGTTGACTCTCTCTCTGGATTATCAAAAAAATGGTTGAATAATATTGAAATTCATGGTCCAAGAAAGCCGAGTTGAATACATTATCTTGTATTACCTTGGTGTCAAGATATGAGTACAAAACTACGTCCACATTGGAAGGCCCTGGTTCTCCCACCATGATCAAGATAACAACTTGCAAATTCTAGAAAGAATTCCTTTAAATAATTTTCTTAAAACAAATGAAAATGGGATTAAATATTCACAAGTAATATTGCATTTTGAATTGTCAAATGAATTTCCTTTGTTATTACAATGTTATTTTCATTTAGGAAATATTTCATCTAAAATGGCGTGCTTCGTGTTAATGGTTTATAATGTATGACTTGATGTCTTTCACCCTAGGGAATGTTGATTTTTGAATTGATGATTCTTTTGAATGTGGACCTTACACATGTGTAACCTAGGATAAATCATAACCGTCAATTTTAATTAACCCGCTACCTTTTAAGCCCTCAAGCCACGTGTATGACATGTGTGATGACACATGTACAACATATGGAATACCATGTGTAATGATAGGTAGGATGCCACATATATGATAATCGATTGATCACTCTTTACAATTAGTGACATGTGTTTGAATTTTCATGACTTTTGAATTTTCTCTAACTTAGAAGTGTGATATGATTTTACCATTAAGTGTGAGGTGTGAGATTTAAAGACTCATTACTCACATTTGAAAAAGTGGTTTTTGAAAACTCGCACTTTTAAGTGCGAGTTTTGACATACTTGCATGTGCAAGCTCTCTACATTTGAATTTTTGTGTGTGGAAGTGCAAGTTCTTGCTCTTTGACCTGGGAGGAAATGTCAAACTTTCGGTAGCTAAAATTTAAAATTTTGAAGTGCAAGAGTTTTAGGAAGTACGAGTGCGAGAAAATTGTAGAGTGTAAGTGTGAGGGAAAATAAATAACCAAGTGTGAGTTCTCACACATAGGAAGTGCAAGTACAAAAATTTTGAAGTGCGAGTGCCATTTATATTTAAAAATAAATAAAAAATTAGTTTAATTAATCTAATTAAGTGTAAGCACTAGTAATTATAAACTAAGGTAACTCCTCTTAAAGAGAACTCTTAACCCAAAGAGTAAAATAATTCTAATTTACCAACTTATATAAACAATAGAGGGTCCCTACCCATTTAAAATTGTAATAATTTTTCTAAGGTGGGGGAATTATGTAATAACAAATGGTGACTTACTTAGGGGAAAATACTACAATATTTAGAACTCGATTTCTTGTTTCAAATGCACCTTGAAGATTATGAACTTAAAGCTAAATGTCCATAATTCAAGCACACCCTTTTGAATTGAAATACCTGAAAATAATTAATTACATACCCGAGCTCGATCATTTGAGAGGAAAATAACTTATGTGTGCTTATGAATTTATTAGCCTTTGTTATACTCAAACATGATGTTATACCAAGGAAAGAAACTCATATGAGAATTTTATGATTGGGTTTTCTTATTATTATTTTATTTTTATTTTGAATTTGGAGAGGGCTCAAGGAGGGAAATGCTTGGGAATTTCTTTCTTTGCAATAGTCATGTCCATATCCCCAACAGAGATACCTTTGGTTACTTTCATGGCCTTTCAAGACTTGCATAAAACCCATAGCCTTGGTGGATTTGACTAGAATCACCCTTTAGAGAAAGTCTTTGGGTTTATCCTCTTTGAGTGCCTTTGAACTCTTCTCGGGGTTTTAGGAACCAAGTTAACAAGTTTTGAGGATTATGTCAAATTGAATCTTTTGGGCATTTCTTTTGATATTAGTCATGATTGAGAAAAACAATTTGTCTTTAAGTGTGGCTCATTTTACGCTTGAATGAATGAAACCGTTATAAGATTCACCTTGTACTTTGGGTATTTAAAATATTTAAAGGCAACTTAAATTAGGGATATTGAGTTTTGCTTTCAAAATATTCCAAGATGTTTTCTATCTGACACCCTAAATCCTTAACACATTGATGCTCCCTTATGCATGCAAATGTTTCCAATTTGTTTCACTTTATTATGAATGTAAGGCCAATGAGATGCAAAATAAAAAAAGTAGACTAAGATAAAATCAAAATAAGAGAACATGGAAACTAAACTACCAAAGTAGGAAAGTGTAGGAAGGGAAATCCAAATTACTTAGGAACTTAAACTACTTCCTATTTGGTCATTTGGTTGGGAATTTGGATGGATTTGTAAAGAAGTAATGCTTCAGAACTATCCATTGATTGATAGCATCATATTTTCCTTGTAGATCGTTAAATGTGAAGAAATTCTAACCTAGAATTTCAGCTATTTAGTAGGGCCCAATCCATAGTGGTGTAATTTTTCCATGCTGCCCCATTTTCTCATGGGATTTGTCCCATAAAAATAAAATCGATAATCAATTTTTAACCTTGGCCCTTTTGTGAAACCACCTTTTGACAATGTCTTAGTATTTTTTAGAAATTTTGTAATGATTTACCCCTTGCATTTTCCATTTGGAGGATGTATAGGATTCTTGCTTCTACCTTGTCTTCCTTCTCCATATAATATTGCATAAAATCATAGGTTGAAAACATAAGGGTGATTGGGAACACAAGTTTTTTCCCATACACCAATAATAATGAAGAAGATTTCAGTGCTTGCTTGTATCTTGTCCTATAATCCCACAATGTATACTTTAGTAAAGAATGACATTCTTTTGGATTCTTATATGTTGAATTTTTGATGGCATTAATCATA
Organism: Taxus wallichiana var. yunnanensis; assembly: GCA_018340775.1. NCBI lineage: Eukaryota > Viridiplantae > Streptophyta > Pinopsida > Cupressales > Taxaceae > Taxus > Taxus wallichiana. Next base: position 79,831,026 of record CM031234.1, read on the forward strand.
TTTTTATTTTTGACTCAACCACTCTATTGATTTGGGGATAGTAATTTGATGAAAAATTAATGATTATATTATTATCATAGGCCCATTCACTGAACTATGTAGAAAAAAGGCTGGACCATTATCACATATGAGAGAAAAGGGTTAGCCAAAATTGGTTATGATGTTTTTTTCTAAAAACTAAACAAAATTGATTATGATTATAACTTCATTCCACCTCGTATGCGAGAATAAATGGAAATCAATACATATTTGTGTCCCACCGATGAATTTGAGTTAATGTCTCCAATGAAATCCAACCCCCATTGTGTAAATAGTCTAGTCTTAATTATTGGTTGTAGTGACATAGCTACATATATCTCCCTTTTAGTGAAGATATGACATTGGTGGAAAATTATTACATGGGAATGAACATCTTTAAATATGGTGGTCAATAATAGTCAACCTTCATAATCTTATGGGCGGTTTCTCTTCCCGATGGATGGCCACTTCCTAACCTTTCATGAAAATTGTACATGATATCTGCAGCTTCTTCATTAGAAATACATCTTAAGTATATACCTTCATAATTATTTTTGAACAAGATTCATTTTTTATCATGAAATGGGAAGCGTTGAGCCTAATCGCTCTTTTTTGTTCTCTTTTAAATCTAGATGAACATTTATTGTATAAAAATTTGTTGAACCCTGGTGCATTGGTGTTGTCATTGATGTCAGGTGGAATTGATGGAAAATGTGTGAGTGGTGAAGTGAGGATCAATTAGGGTCATGAAGGTTGATTGGTAGTTCCTCTCAATGGTGGTTGGTGTTCACAGAGTGGGTTCAAGACGGCTTTCGTGGTGTTGCATGCTTGGTCAGTGAGGTAGGTGCCCACTAGAGGTATATATATGATTGGTGTTATTTTCTTAGATGTCCCACAGTTCTGAAATAGTGTGTCAAGGATGTGTAAGAGATTCTAGTGTGTACATCGGGTTATGTTGTGTAAGTCACGCTTGGAACTAGCTCATTTATGCCTAGTTCTAGAGCCTAAAAAGGTGTAAAAGATCAAATAAATCTATGAAAATTCTAGGTAATCATGGTAGGAGAATAGGAACACTTCCTATAGCATGTAGAAGCATCTACATGGCTTACTTTATCCATTGGAGGAAAAATTAAAGTTTTCACTAAAATTGCCCTTGAGAACTAACAATGGAAGCTTAGGAAAATGCGATTGGTTTGGACTATAAATTCATATTTATGAGAAATAAATCCATGTATCATGTATAGGTATGTTTTTTATAGCTCGGGTCAATTTTCATCAAAATTTGAAGAGGATTTTTGAAGATATTCAAGTTTTACCAAAATCGTAAAGTGAGAAGGGCTAAAACAATGACCTGCCTTCTTACCACTAATTTTTTTTTATAAATCCTCCTTCAGATAAATCATAGAAGGATTTTTTTGAAGATAACTCCAATAGTGAAATTTTTGAAAAATTTTGAGGACAAAAGGTGGAAGAACAAGAAAGTTCTCTTTGTTTTTCTAACACTGTTCATTCTCTCTCCAAACCTCCTTCCTAAGTGATAGAAAAGAAATGATTTTTTTGGTCATAATTTTGCTTGTGAAAGTTATGTAAACCCCTTAGAGTGTATAATAATTCCTCTAAGTAAAAATGAATTTTTTTTGGTGCTCCTTAAGGTGGAATGTACCATACATGCATGTCTTAGTTCGGGAAATTTTTGGGCATGATGTTGGGTGTGAAGGATTTCAAGTTGAAAATTGTGTCATGGATGCTTACCAAATTCATAATATTGTTTTCTATTAAGATATAAGGGAATTAATGTTGAATAATTAAACAAGGTATGTCTATCTCAGTCACAACTTTGAAGAGCAAGTCTTGACAAAAACTAGCTTTTGATCTAAGTGATCTTGTTGACGTGAAATTCTTATGTCCAAGAGATACATGATGAATAAAAAGGTACACGAGTCCTAATAAACAAATTCAAACCATGTTTTTGATCAAATAGAGCCTTGTGGTGTAAAAACTCTAAAGGGACAAGAAAATCAACTCAAGGAATTCATAATAGAATGTGTTTTGGGCATGAAAAGTAAACTTCTCTCTTTCAAATCCACTCAAGAAAGGACCGAGCTTGTTGAAAACGTTCTTAGTGAAGTAAAAGTGATATGTTTAATTATTTATATTAATTTTTGATGAGTAAGATACCTCCAAGTCAAGAATTCCCTATAGGGTCTTAAGAACAAGTTCACAAAGTCCGAAAAGTGCTTGTTTCCATGTTTATACTCCTTAAAATGATGATTGTTCTCGGATAGAAAGTTAAAAAAGGTCAACGGCTTCTCAAAATGTGTCTTAGAAACCTTGGGAAAAGTTTTTCATTAGTAGAACATTAGATTCTTAAGACTGGGATTGAACTCGATAATTGTCAAGATGATAAGTGGATTTGATCTCAAATCATGGAGTTATTTTATGTTCCTATACAAAATAATGTCTGAGATAATTGTAAGAGTCTCTAATGAAGACATCCTACACCTGGGTTTTCTCAAAATTAAAGAATGAAGTGTTTACATCCTTCAAATACATGCATATGGTTTGGATCTTAAAACCCTAATTGTGCATATCTTGGAGATCATGTTAATTTGGTTGAATAAGCATGATATCAAACAAATTACTAATCCATGAAGTTGTGAAAATGTCCTCTCCTTCATGAGAGATCCCGGTATAGTCATGTTAGATTGAGAATGAAAAGGAAATCATCCAATTTGTTAATGTTTAAACTTTTACTTGAAAAACAGTGAATACCCTACCTTCAAAGTTGTTTCATGGAAAAGATTTTAGATTTCCTTCCCTCTTGAGTATAGAAGATGATCAAGTCCTCCTTAATCTTCATATATAAACTATGAATTAGTTGAATTCTCATTCCTTATAGTGTTCCAAGCTCTTTTTTTGACTGTGACCATTAATATGAGTTAAAGAGTTTAAGAATCAATGAGAAAGGAGTTCCATACCCTGTTTTGCTAATTTTCAAAACTCTTGTGTTTGAGATGAGAAAATGATTTCATGACTATAGAACTTGATATGAGCACATTACTCCATTTATTTTCAAGAATCAAGACTGAAACAACCTAAACTTACACTTAGTGTGAATCCTTTTGGTGTCAAATTGAACTTGAAAGTTCAATGGAGAAGAATGAGGAAGATTTAATGGTTGTAAAGAAGTTGAGAAGTATTTTGTAATGTAATCTTAGATTGATTACAATTGTAAGAGCCTATTTTAATAAAGAAGACAAACATTATTTATTGGATAATTTGAAAGAGATCAAAGAAAAATGTTAGATTAGAGGATAGAATTCAGAAAAGAGGCTTTCCAATTAAAAATAGTTTGTGCATGAATATTAAAGGACTCCATGTGTTATTTTTTGTCTTCAATATATCTTGATTATGCCTGCAAGATTAAGAGAATATGATAGAACTATGTGATAGGAAATGATGAAATCTCTATGTAGTTTCTCTTGAAGTCTTCTCATCTACTTAGTATGAGTCGTTAAGAGGGAAATGTGAAAAGTACTTGAAATTAAAGTTGAAAGGTCATGTAAACAGGTAAATGTTGTTAACAAATAGATCACCTTTTTAATGGATTTGTTGTTTAATCATGGGAGAGGTTTGTGTGTACATGTAGATGATTATATGGTGGAGATAAGTGTTCTTTGAGTGAGGAGTGTGAGATGAAATTAGTATATATATCCAAAGAAGTATAAGAGGATGATATTATTGAAGAAAAGAGGATTATTAAACGTGAACTAGAGAGAAAATAAGAGCCTTGAGAAGAAAGTGTAGAAGAAAAATTTGGTGAAGAAATGAAGAGCTTCCTATTAAGACAAGTTTGATATTGAATCAAGTATGTAAGTTGAGTGAATATGAATGTGAATAAAAATGAGGTGGTGACGACCATAGTTTGAAGATGCTTGAAAACATGAAACAATAGGAGGATCAAGGTAAACAAGATATGCCTTCATAATCTGAAGTATTGCAACAAAGTTGAACACATGAAAAGTAGATGTTTGTTTGTGGGATTAAAGGTGTAGAATGTAATATGAAGATGTGTATGAAATGAGACTTGTATGGCATAGATTGGATGATGATTAGGTGATCAAAAGAGAGGTGGATTAAGGGGAGAATTAAGAAGAAGAATGAGCTGATCTAGAGGTCACAATCTGTTGTGTAGGACAACAAAATTAGAGTGATCAAAATCTTACAGAAGTCTAAGTAGTAGCTTAGAAAATGGGGAGTTGAATCTTCCTTGTAAGTTAAAGCTTACAAAAGGTCAATAGGTGCTAGAATAAATTTGGGAGTTGAAGCTTCCATGCAAGTAGAATCTTGCTAAAGACTAAGTAGGTGCTTGGTTAAATTTTGGAGTTGCAACTCCATGTTGAGTAGATGCTCAACTTGAGATCATTGTAATCTTTACAGGACATTCTTGTCCAAGTTAGTACTCTGATTTTAGTGGGTTTTTCTCCCTTGAATGGTTTCCCACATTAAATACTTGTCTCACTGTGTTTACTCTCATATTGAATGCTTGTGAATGTTAGTTTGGATTAACTATCACAAATTAAGTAAAGTGAATTGATGTAGTGCCCACTTCCCTTTGAAATTTTTAGATATTGATCTTGATACTGTTGATATTATTATGGAAACTATTATGTTTTGATTTAGTATGATGGATAGATGTTAGATCATGGATTATTATTGATCTGGATTCAGTTATTATGCATGATGATTATTAGAGACATTTTTATATGTGGATGATGGTATACTGTTTGACATGGATATGTGATGGATAATTGTTCAGACATGTGATATTGGATATTGTGAATAGAACTAGCATGGGAATTAAGTGATGATGATATAGTTGATTAATTAAACTGAAAATGATAATGTTGAATTCTTGATGTTGTTGTGATTCATATGTTTAGATGATCTTGAGATGTTGTTTATATCATTTTGGATGTTCTGATATGGCCACGAGGATGAAGGAGGTATTTGCGTTTTCAGTTAAAATATCACAACAATGTCGGGGACTAGAGACTAACCATATTGGAATTCTAGGTGAATGCAACAAGGTCACCATGGCAACATGTTTTGTGTGTGTGTGTGGTATTGTGTTAGGGATTTCCCATGGGGGGAATTACCTTTGAATGTGACCATGGGTTTGTGTAATTTATTAATGTGGTTTCTTTATTAATGTTTGCATGTGTTTATTTTGTGATGTGTTACCCTTTTCATTAGTTATATATGTTGTGTTAATGTTGTGAATAATCATGTGTTAAAATAAATAAATCAATATGTCATAAGAATGTAATTAATGAAGTTGTTGATCTAAAAGTAATGTTGTAAGAGTGTGTAAGTATGTGTAAGGGATATGTAAGATAGATTTTGGAGTGTGAAACACTTCATCCTCTTGGGAATTCAAATTTGTCCTTGGAGGATATATTTGGAAGCTTGTGGCACAAGTTAATCACCAACCATACCTATGGTTTGGAGGTTAAATTTAGACCTTTTTAATGCATTTTGAAATGACTAATTGTAAGTTTTAATTACACTTCTCTTACATGTTTTAAATTCAGTCCTCTGGCTATGGGTTATTTTGGAGTGTGTAAGTTAAATTGTCATTTTATTTATTATGTTTAGGTGAATGATATTGATTTTTTTTTTGGGGTTGATGAAGAGTGATGCGGCATCCCACATGGGTCCACATCATCCCCTTCTCTTCCCTCTCCTTTAAAAATTTGAACTCCTTGCTTGTTTGAGGTTGTTGAAACTTTGCATACTTTCCTTGAGGTGAATTTCTTGCTGTTTTGGAGTCTTGCTTGTGGAAGAAGATTGGAGACCATTGCATGTTTGTGTGTTGCTGATTTGGGACTGTTATTTTGGCATTGGGAAGCTTGTTGATCTTGGGACAAACTCCATTATGGAGAGGTAGGAACTTGAACCTTTTGAAAATATTTCTTCTCCTTCTACGTATGTTTAAAATATGGTGATTGCTTTGTTATGTGCGTGTTGGCTGGTTGGGTAGACTACTTAGGACATGGTGTAGGAGAAGGCTATGGGGATTTCAAATGGGGGGCATAAGGGAATGCCAATGGCATCAGTTTTATTGTGGAGGGAGTTTGGGATTGGGATCCACCATGGAAAAGAAATAGCTTGCATTTCTTACTCTTGGGGGCATAAGGGAGAAACTTTAGGGAGGAATAAGGAGGGGTTGGGAGGCATAAGGTTTATGGGATATGATATGTTATATTGGCGGTATGATTATTGGTGGATGCCCAATTCCTAATTTGGGAGGCATAAGTAGCTTCCCCATAGATCCTTGCTCTTTTTGGCTTGCTTGATGAAGCCTCAATTTTTTTACACTTGTTTAATGTAGTTGTGAACTACATTCTTCTTGAAATGTGTTTTGAATGTGAAAATGTTGCATGTTTGTTGTGGAAGCCTTTGTTTCCATGTGTTGTATTGCATCTCTTATTTCAATATGGTTGGGGCTCGGGGGCCAATGAGGAAGGATGAATTCTCCCTTCTCATTGGATGTCTTGGTTGGGTGGAGAGCATTGCCTTTCCCCTTTCTTGTTGTGATCAAGATGAAAAGATGAAGAAACTAGCATGTTGCTGTTTTTGAGCAAGAGGAATATACAATTTGACAGTCCCTTCTTTGAGCAAGTTCATTGTAATCCTTCCCACTTTGGAGTGGATGAATTGTATAGAAATTTGTAATGTGAAGATATTTATAATGAAAAGGCTTTTATGTTGGTAATGCAAGATTGTAAATTGGAATGTGAAATGTAGAGGAGTTATATTCTACTCTCTATTTTGAAAGGAAATGTGAAAAGATGTTATATGCATTGCATTCTCGTGTCACTCAGATTTCACCCTAAAATCTGCGACTACCCTATCCGAAATTTTTTCGTACTTTTAAAATAATGGGTCGTTTTGTGTTTTTATTGCCTGAAAGTTCTTGTATTGTGTCAAGATAATCCCAAAGAGCCATATTAGCCTTTTTCGCCAAATACCCAGATGCCCAAAATTGTTTTATTCTGATTGTCGGGATTTGTCATGGGAAATTTGTATTTAATTATTTTGAGCCCCGTATGAGGCTATTTGCGCTTTGTTTTAACTCTATTATGAGCGAATATGTTATTATTCCTATGTGCTAGAAGGGTTTTAACTTATTTTAAGTTTTGGGCTTTATTTGTAACTTTTGGCAATTTTTCGTGTTTTTGTGGTGTCCTGTTTCGTTTTCTGTGAAATTTCTCTGGAGCAATTCCTTTGCTGGGTAAGCCCAATTTTTGGCCTGGAGCAGCTGGAAAACATATACGCACATTATGCCCAGAGGAAGTCGTCATCGGAGGTCTGGATCACTGGGAAAAAGTGAAGTCGTGCACGGAAAAGACCCTGCGGGGATGGGCACATTTTTGGAAAACAAAGGATTTAAGCTACATGATGGGAAAAATATAAGCCGCAGGTAGGGTGAGAATTTTATACCTGCCTAGCAGGGTACTTTTTCCCGTGTTATAAAAGTCACTTAAGCTGCAGTGGGAAAAATAGAGGTCAGCAGTGGGGGGAATTTATTGCATGCCTTGTAGGGTAAAAATTCCCATGATAAAATAAAAGGAAAGTGACTTAAGTGAAATCATGGGATTTTAGTGCCTGCCTTGCAGGGTAAATAATCCCATTGTCAAAGTCAAATCACTTAAGTGGATCACGGGATTTTGGTGCCTGCCTTGCAGGGTAAAGAATCCCATTATGAAAAAATTCTTAAAAATAGAATTACATGTGCAAAAAAGTGCGCCCCCTTTGGTGAGAGAATAAAAGCCTTAAATTGATTATTTTAATTAATCTATTCTCTCAAAAAGTGCGCCCAAGCTTGGAGGAAGTCAACAAGTCAAAGATGAAATAAAAGAAAGGATTTAAAAGCATTAAAATTAATTTATTTAATGGCTGCCCTCTTCCTCTCAAAAAGTGCGCCCCATTTGGGTATTATTTAATGTTTTTTAAGGCATTAAAACATTAAATTAATTTCTATTTTCAGTGGCTATGGTCAAAGCACACTGTGAAGCTTAAGTGAAGTGATGTGTGAAGGATTAAATTGGATTAATTTAATTTATTGGATGGTTGTCCTTAAACATGCTATTTTTAAAAGAGAAAAGCATGATTTTTAATTAATTAATTGCCTTTAATTGTTAGGGCAATTATTAATTATAGAATTGTGAAGGTTATATAAGCATGGGCAGCCATATGGGTGAATTATTCAAATCACAGGTAAAGAATTGCAGCCAAGTGGAAAAGTGCGCCCCCATTAGAGGAAGGATTTTGCTCAGACAAGGTGACAACAAGGTTAAAAGCTTCCAGATTTGGTGCATGCGTTAGAGGAGGTTGATCTTTGTCTGCATAATTGTTTCCACAGGTGTTACAGGAGCTCAGGTGTTGATTGAAAGGATTTATGCTCTCTTTATGTGCAAATTAAACACCATTTTTTGGGGCAGCAGGCTTGAAAAGTGCAGATTTTTACAATTTAAATTCACTATTTATGCTCCGGTGGCCATTTTTGTCTGAATAAATTGTAGGAATTCATTATAGGTGCTTTACAAAAGAAAAGGAGTTTTTATCAATGTCCAATACATTGCAAATATCCTCCGAATCTGAAGAATTGTCCAGATCTGCACTAGTATTGAAGAAATCCGGCCAAGTAAGGAGAAAAAGAATTATTCAGATGAAGATAGACAAAGCCATGGCGAAGGGAGATGAAAAAGAAAGCACGATGGAGTCATGCATTGCTTCCAAACTTGCAGACATAGGAGACATAGATCTAGGCCCGGAACCTCTTGCCGATTTGATTGATAGATCTAGAGCGGGAAAGACTTCACTCATGCGTGCGGTCAAAAGTAGTGGAATTATCCGAGCTGCAGCTTTTCCATGTACAACCCAATTGCCAGAGTTCGTGATGGAGTGTGCTAGATCTTATCATCCTTCATCCAGATCAGTACGTGATGCTTCGGGAAAGACAATAATTCGTTTGGATGCAGAGTTCATCAATTATTGTTTGAAGATTCCAGTGACGAAAGGTGGTGACTTCTATTAGCATTCAGGATGCTGACAGTAGGTGGGAAAAGCATAGAGCTGATTGTGTGAGCATCATGAATAGCCGGTACATGAAGAAGCCTAGATCTCCTTCAAAGTTCTTGAGAACTCTTCCATGGTCCAATTTGGTGCAGGAGGCAGATGATGTCGTCAAATTGCTATGCAGGATGAATGGCGAAGTGAATGCCTACACCTTCTGTACATGGATGTATGCTTTCATCAGGACCTTTGAAATCAACAAGGTTGATTCTATAATCAATTGGTCAGAAATTATTAGCAGCAACATCGGTGAGCAACTTCGGAACGTGAAGCGTACTTTCAACTTCAAGATGACTTCATACTTGGTGTATGCTGCAGCTTCACAAGGTGTCTTTTCCAAGCTGGATAGATGTGGTGTTCTTTCCAAGGACCCCATTTTCGAGTGCTACCCGTAGCTTACTGCACCTACAGGCGAGAAAGACTTCAAAGTGATCAATGATGACTTCTTCTATGATTTCATTTGCAGGCTAGACAAAGACTTGAAGGCCAACAGGGTAAGCAAGGAAGTGTGGGAAGCCGTGTCCAAGATTGGAAGTCTATTCATTCAATTTGTAGATTTCACATACCTCAGGGTTACGGGCTTTTCTGGAGAACCAATAAAGATGCCCAGGTATCCGAATGATAGATTGATCGCCATGGAGCTGAGCAGGCAACTTGTGGAGTTACACGACCTTTAGTCAAAGCGGCACAAGTCTACGGGCTTCTTCCCAATCACTGTGGGATATTACAGCTGCATTAGCATTCACAGAGCTCGAGGGATGGAAGCACAAATGTTATCCGAGTATGAGAAGAGTTCTTCCTTGCATGGATGAACTTCGATCCATTTGGAGTAGCCAAGAAGACAATCTCCCAGCAGTACGCACATGTGCCTTCGTTAGAAGATTTATGGATGAAGTGCGGAAGTGAGTACAAGGTTAGAAAGAGAGATTTCAGCAGTCATCAAAGCAAGTGTTCGACTTTGGTCTAGCGCGATACTGCGGATCTTAAAGATGATGGGAATGTGGTACTTGACACTTACCATCAAATGGGAGGAGATAAAGCCATACTACAGAATAACATAGGAGGTCAGCAACACAATCAAGAAAGGTCGAGAGTCAGTGTTGGTGAATACTTCAAACCGTGTCACGACGAAGGGATATTGCCTTGATGAAGCATTGATGAATCAAATCACGGGAAAATTCAGCGCAGAGATTCCCTCAAGTGAAAACATGAAGGAGAAAGCAGCAGAAGGTCCGAGAAGTTGAAAGTACACAGAAGATCTCAAGAGAAAGAGAAGATCACTTCTACGACCATAGCTTTGACTCCGGCTTCTCCAGTACCCAGTATTTCACCAACTATTGCACCGCAGAGTAGGGACGTTCCATGCCTTCATCAATCTGGTGATGTTCATTTTCTCTCCTCACCACTTCATTCATCACCCGTTCCAGAGGAGATGTTGAAGCTGCAGATGGTAGAATTTGAAAGAGCTTTGTCCTTGGATGATTCAGAGGATGGCAGCCATAACACTGTGGCACTTTCTGACAGAGAGGATGCAGAGCGGGAGATGGTAGTGCACTCAGTGACTTCTCACTCTCCGAGAAGTAATTTCTCGGAATGGTTGGCTTTGCAGTTGGTTCCGGAAATGAGAATGGAGATGAACTTAGAGGAGCAGACTTGTAACTACTCCAGGATCTGAGCAGAAGAGACAGAAAGCCTAAAGTTGCTAAAGTAACTTCTAGGTTGATCATTGAGAATTCGGGAGAGAAGTTTGCTGAGATATCAATTCCGGCAGAAGGAAAGATAGAGGAGGAGCTCACGGTGGAAGATGTGACAGTGACCAAAGTACCCCTCAGTCAAGCCACCACTGAAGGATTGAAGTAGGACATGCAAACATTGATGGATGCTTTATTCCTTAGGCTTGACAGTGAAAAGGCGAAGAAAGAGGAGCTGCAGAAGCAAGTATCTCAATTATGTGAGATCATAGCCAAGGTTGCTAAACCTTCCATCCAGCCCATTTCAAAGCAGGTGAGTGATCATCTTATGCAGGAAATGGAGGACGTAAGCAATCAAGTAAAGGCTATTGACGAATGGAAGGATTTGATTATTCGTCAAGTTTCTGTACAACTTGGGGAAGTGCCAGCCCGCCTAAAGGTTATGAATGATGCAGCAAATCAACTAAAGCAACTGATGGAAAACATAGAAGGCATGAATACAGTTGTAGAGAGTAACTTGAGTATTTTGGCCGAGATAAACACGCTGACGAGAGATGTATTGATTGCGGAATAGATTGTACAGCGGATCGGATCAGCGAGAAGGGGAAGTAGCTAGAGTTTGCAGTATCTTTCCGTTTGGAAATCTACAGAGTTTTGCTAAAGAGGATGCAGGCACTTGAGAGTAGAACATCAGATTTACCAGACAGTATCATTTCTTTCACTGAGGAAAGAGTGGATGGAGGTGTTACTTCATACGTGCGGATCGTTTCGACTAAGGTGCCTAATTCCCTGGAAGATTCTCTTCTGATGGTACAAAAGAGAATTGATAAAGCTACCAAGCCTTTCACGATGAATTCTATCAGTAGACTGGTGGCACTGCAGGCAGACATTGCGAGGTTTGGGCCAAGTTTGGAAGAGGTGGAAGCGTGCAACAAAGTGTTGAATGAAGGGTTGCTGCAATTCAGGACAGAGAAGGAAGCAGTGGCTAAAACAGATGGAAAGATGCTGAATTACATGTTCGACAAGTATATCCGATATCAGAACAAGAAGAAGACATAAATGTTACAGCTGGCATGACTTCTTCTATTCTTTCTTCTTCTATTTTCTATGTTCCCGAATGAAATTGTAAAACTTCTAAGTTATTGGTTTTGCAACCATTACTTGAAGTCATGTGGAACCATTCTGTTAGTTAAGTGATACATGTGTCACTTAAGGAGAAGATAGTTGAGGATGATTTCCAAATGTCGTTGTTACTTGTTGTTTATGTTTCAGTTCAGTTTAAGTTTTCCATTTGTACTTTCCCTCCTACATTCTATAAGTAGGAGAAGAACCTCCGGGTTAAGGATCGATCAAAATTTGTAAGCAGCAATCCTGAGTACTAGACTTTGTGCTGAACTCCTGAGAGTAACTTGGAGCAAAGGAATACAAGGGAGCAGGTTTCAGAGAACTTTATGTCACGGTGTAATGTGTTTCTTGCTTTGAATATTAGATCTCTTGATAAACTTTGTGTTATTTTAGATCTAGATCTAGAGCTGCCTTTGTTTTATAATTCTGTGTGTTCATATCTATTAAGTTTCTTCTATGTGCATGTAATTAGCTCTGCTATCTACTAATTGGGATGCACATCTTCCCATTTATTCTCTCGTATTTCCTTTAGTTCTTTCTTCTATAACTTTCCTTTCTTAAACAAATTCTTACTTGCTGCGTAACTTCTTAGTTATGGTTCATGAACTAAGTGGTTAAAGTAAAACCCCGATAGATAATAACACATTTTTATTGACAAATCGACACGGAGCCTCACCGGTTAAATGAGGAGATTTATATCATGGCTGCCTAGGTTTGATGCTATGCATAAAAATCTAGCCAACACATTCTATTTAGAAATAATATGGAAAAGAGAAAATTGTAAAGTTGTATTGGAAATGAATAAAGGATTGCATTAGTTCTCAAGATTGTATTGTGTATTGGATTTGATTGCTGTTAAAGATTGAAATTTTTGTTTGTAAAGGAAGATGCGTATGAGGAAAAAGAGACAATGTTTTATTTCCCTTAAAAGGTGTTTGAAATTGGATATCAGACTTTGTATATGGGCTGTTAAAGATTTATGTGAATTTGATGAAATTTAATAGACTTGCATGGAATTGAACTCCCAATCTTGGAGGATGGAAAAATGTTTAAGAACCTTTAATGTTTGATCTTTGTTTTATTTTCTATGTTTGGAAATCAAATTTTAACAAAGAAATGAGAAGTTCAAACTTGCACCAAGTAATAAGAAATGAAACATTAAAATTTAGATGTAGCAATTCCTAAGGAACTCATTTTTATAATAAAATTTAAGAAATATCCTTGAGAACTTTGTAAAAATTACAATTGAACTAGCATAGTCAATCATACCCAATGATAAAAAAATAAATAATATTATTTCAATTGAAACTCTTATAAACTAATTGGATCTTGAAACCTTCTTAAATCCATACAAGAATAAGTCTCCATGTCTGTTTGACATGTTGAGAAAGTAGGAATTCAAAATTGAACAAAAAAATTATAAGTTAGAAATTTGTAGTTTGCTTTGCAAAAATCTACAGATTGGTTTCTAAAAATTTACCTCTAAAAATTATTAAAATTTTAAAAGTGATGAATCCTATGTAAAGAGGGCTTCGTGATCTTTCTAGAAAGTCCAAGTTTTCCCAAATCTGAGCTTCCTATGAAAAGTTATGGCCATTTGAAGTTTTACTTCAAATTGACATTCCAAAAATAAAATAAATCTAACTGTTAACTTTAATTTTTGACTTTGGAAAAATTTCCACAAAAAGTCTGTGGCCCCCGCCATCCCGCAACCAATCGGGACCTGCCATGTGGCACCTCGGAGGGGTGGACCAAAATTTAAACTTATCTTTCTTAAAATTTTACCTTGGGAAAATTTTCCTATTTTTCCCAAAGATCCCCGCCGACCCGCAACCAATCGACATCGACACATGGCACGGTGGAGGGTAGACCCTTTTGAATTAATTTTTTTAGGTTTTTCTACCTTGGGAAAATTTTTCAATTTTTCCCCGCATCCCCACCGGCCCATAGCCAATGAGAAGGTGCCACATGGCACCTTGGGGGTGGCAGCGGGGAGGGAGGACCCCTTTGTTTCTTTGAGTTTTTGCCTTGGGAATTTTTTTACAAAATTCCCCATGGCCCCACATCATCGTCCCCACCTCAAGATTTTTTTCTTCCATGGGCATGCAGACCCACGTGTCCCCTTCTTCCTTTTTGTTCTCCGTCGGCGTAATTGCACAAAATTCTCCCGCCTGCTCTGCCCTTCCCTCCCCCTCTCCCGCTTTGAACCAGGCCTCGACACGTGTCCACCGGGGACCTCGCGAGGCATGGAAGAAAATGAGAAATTGTTCGCACAGGGGAGAAAATTTTGTAGAGCTGCCTTGCGACTTGCCAACCCGCAAAGGGGGATTTCACCTGCGCAGACACATGTCCCCCTTTTGGAAAATTTAGCCCCAAAACTGCACCCGACCATATCTTGAGTTCTACAAGGAGTTAGGAGGACTTATTTATATCACCGGAAAGGTGAGAAAATTTCCTATCCATTGGGAATGGTTAATGGAAGATTTGGAAGTATTAAGTATGAGAAAAATCTATTTAAAACTCTGATCCTGTTAGAGAGTGGGTATGGGGTTAAATTACTCCTTGAACCTAACTAGAACATATAACCCTAAAATTTGAACCTTGTGAACTTGTTATTAGTCAATGAAGGGAACATATGTTATAGTACATTGGTCTTGTTCCAAAACCTGTTAGTGAAAATTGATGTCTTGCAACCTGGTTGTAGACACTTCAAATAAAAAAAAATTATCCCATAATTTTTCTAGCTAACCCTAGGTTTTTTTCTTGGGTCTCAAGTGGTTGTTTAAACAAGAACTAAAATTTATTGTTAAATTTTGAACAAAAACTAATTCACCCCTTCTCGGTGTTCTAATTTAAAACACGAGATAATGGATAATATAGTTGCACCATTAATTTTTTTGTAGATTTCTTTATTTTACTTGGATTATGTCTATTCTTAGATCTACATCTGCTTTATGGTTTTGCTAAGCTTTGACCCCGACTATCTTTGATAGTTTATATCTAAATTAAATTCTTGTAGCTTTGTCACCCATTTCCATCTTCTTTCTCCCAACTCATTCTATCCTAGCATCAACTTGATGGTTGGATCTATGACAATCAGTATGTACTTTATTTCTAATTATATAATGCCTAAACGTTTTACAACCTTGACTAGTGTAAAAGATCAGTTATCCATCATGGAATACTTGAGTTGTTCATAATTTAAGTTTTTACTCATGAATGTAATGGGATGTTCATTGTATCCAAATTTTTGAGTGAGTACAACTAGAATGGCGTGCTCGAAGCACATAAATACAATAAGTCCACGATGAAGTGTAAACTAATTAGAATAGGATCTTGAGCTATTACCTCCTTGATATCTCGGAATCTATTGTCTATTTAACTTTAACATCCTTCTTCAACATGAAATTCAATGGTCTAATAATTTTAGAAAATTTAGAAATGAATTTTCTTACAAAATTAAATTTTCCAAAAAAATATTTCAATTCCTTCTTGCTATTGGGCGGGCCAATTTTGGAAATGCTTTTGACTCTATCAGTCAATAGATATGCCTTCCTTTGTGAGGACATGGGAAAATAGTTTACCTTCTGTAACACAAAATATGCTCTTTTTATATTTAACGAGATATCATATGTTTTGCATATTTGCAAAACTTTTTTAAGTTCCCCACATGGCCCACCTATTTTTAGTGAAAAAAATTAGATAATCGATATAAATGATAATACATTTTCCATTAAGACCTTAAAAATCATGATCCATGGCTCTTTGGAATGTTTCTCCAACATTGATTAAACCAAAGGGCATCCTCTTGTAGGAAAATGTTCCCCACTTGGTGGTGAAAGTATTCATTATATCTTCCATGTTTACCAACACTTGGTTGTATCCTGAAAAACCATCAAGGAAAGACATCATCTCATATCCATTTACTATATGTATAACTTCATCTAGAGAGGGAAGAGGATAATTGTATTTTTTTGCGGACTCTATTTAGGTTTACGAAATCTACACACAATCTTATCTCTCCACTCTTTTTCTGGATGGGAACCAAATTATCCACCCAAGTTGAGTGTCTAATGGAAATATTATCCCAACAACCAACAATTTATTTACTTCTTTATAAATTAAACACTCAAGTACTAGGTTTATCGGTCTTTGTCTTTTCCTAAAAATTTTGTGATCCTCCATTAATGGTATGATATGGGTGATAACTCTAGGATCAAAAATATTTCAGTCATCATAAGGCTATGCTATAACATCTATATAGTTATTTAGGAGAGATATTGTTATAAATATTTCCTCATTTATACAAGCGAAACATATGTTTATAAAATTGGGATGTTGCTTCATGCCAAGGTTTATCTATGTATAATCCTTGTCATTAGCTTTGTGTTTAGCAATATTTTGAGTTTGATGATCTAGGTCAAACATTCTTTCCAGAGCTATCATACCCTTTGGGATCATATTTTATTTAAGATTTATAATTCCATATTTAGCTACGTTATCTATGCTATTTTCATTAATAATTTTGGATTCAAAAACATATGAGCTATTTAGGGAGTGAATGATTTGGTGATCATCATTAAATACCTGAAAGTGATTCACATTATCTGATACTTAAGGGGAGGAAATTAATTATACCAACATCCTTTCTTTCTTCACCTCCTAAGTGGGTGTAAGATCAACACCAAACGTGGTTAAATTATCTGTTTGTTGATTTTATTTCCCGGGAACAAATATAATGTTAAATTCATCAAAATATTCAATAAGATCCCATACACTGTGCTTGTATCTCTTAAGATATGACTATTTACATTAGTATTTTCTCCTAACTTGATTGACTAAAATATTGGAGTCCCTAAAAACCTTTAGCTTCTCAACCTTGTGTTTAATGGAAAATTGTTACCCTAATACCAAGGCTTCATACTCATCCAAGTTGTTGGTACAAGGGAACTACAATCTATAGGAGGTTGAATATTGCTATTGTTTTGGGCTAGTTAAGACAACTTCAACCCCATAGCCTTGTTTAGAAAAATATCCATAAAAGTGCATGGACCATATCCCCGAGGCATCATGGTTTTCCTTTGATTGCTTTGTATCCTATACATCTCAATCATATACACCAATGTTTATTTAATAAGACTCGGCTTGTTCATTTTTGGTATTGTATGAAGTGATTATATGTATCATCTTGGGTTCCCCTTCTACTATGATTTGGTTTGGGATACCTTTCCAAGGAAACTACATATGGAAATATTCAATAGACATGTAACAATTCAATACCTTTGAATAATATCTTCTTAAAAACATGCCATAAGCCTTTAGGATTTATGCCATTTGTATATCTATAAATTGTTGGATACTAGGCTTAGATGTTAGTTGCATGTGTCTTGTGTGTAATGAAATGTTTGTTAAAGCTATGAAGATGGGGTAATAATATATAAAGAAACCCAAAAATATTTAGAACAAACAACTCAAATCACCATAAGATTAGAGATAAACAAGAGCTACCTATTTGCATGCATATATAAAGCTTGAAACAAACAAATCAACCTCTCAACATGACTATGTTAGTTCTCTACTCCATGAATAAATGAACCTATTAAAGTTCTAATAATCAATTATATGTTTATTGATGTTTCAAAAGATTAAGAATGGAAGCTCACCATTAATGGCTTCTCCCATTTACCTAAACCTTTGAAAGGATTAGCAAATAACAAGTAAATAGCTCAAATAAAACATGAAATGACTCTAAAAGACTTAAGCATGACCTAAATAAGAAATGAGAGGGAGAGAGATAATTATTTGAAAAAAGGTGGGAGGGTTAGCCCTCTATTTATAGTTTTGGATTTGAGAAAAGGCTGTTTTGAATGCATGTGGGACTAAAAGGGGGCCAAAAAGTTGATTTTTAGAAAAACCTAATTGGAGGTGTGAACAAGATTTTAGGAAGCTAAGTGGCTATTTGGAAAGGCGATATATTTATTTATAAAGTCAAATTATCTTTAGACAGTTAACAAGAGGGTTGATTAAGATAAAAAAGTTTAATTAGAGGGAAACATGTTGATAAAAGCTGGTTAGAGAGGGATTAACAAGTTTAGGGGGGTTTAGAAGAGGTTAGAAAGTGTATTTTACTAGTGTAGTGTAGTAAATGAACACAAGACTAGGATAGTTAGTATGATCTTAGTAATGAGATCATGTAGACCAAATTATAGGTGTCTAAATTTTCCCCTCTTTGAGGTGACGTGTGTGAAATCACTTGAAAGAAAGTAGACAAGCATAAATGAGTAGAAAAGTTTGAAGGGGTAGAAGAAAAATTAGTAGGATGAAGGATGCCCCCTCGAGTGTCGATGGGGTGATGGAGGAATGCAATCGATAATCGAAAAAGAGGAGAAGAAATAATAGTGCGAAGAAAGGGGAGATAGAAGATAAAATAACAAGAAAAGGGATTTTGAGCTATCCACAAGGCATTGCTATATAAACAATTCTATTCATCATATTTCTAGTAATCTTCATCATCAACCCTTATTATAATATAAGAATACGATGAAGGCATAAAATGAAACAAAAAATCCAAGATAAAAACAACTATCCATGACTACAAATGGCCACTCCATGCAACATACACACAGATGCAATGCAATACAAGAAGAAAACAAACTCACTTAATAGGAAATAAGTACAATCACACACACTCAAACCAACAACGTTTAAGACAGTTATACAAATATTTTGTTATCGAGTTGTAATCCAAAATGTTTTGATAAAAAACAATGGTTTAAAATGATGCCCAAGCAATTTGTATATGTAAGGGAAAGGATGGAGGACACTTAGGTCCAATGATAAAGTAGTGTGCACAACAAAACAATACCAGACAACTCATGCCCTAGAGTATCGACAAAGTAAGCAATGTAGCTTTTGTGAATGGTTGTAGAGTTGGGCAATCCATGATTTGTTTCAAAACATTTGAAAATGTCAGCAAGATACGAGATGAGTGCCATGTGAGAGACACAAATTTCAGCTGCAAATGAGCTTTTTTTATCGATTTTAGTTCATTTTCTAAGTTTTCTTTTTTTTTTACCTTTTTGTATGGTTTTATAATTTTTAAATTTTTGATCGGTTAGAAGATTTTAGAAAATGGAAGAGCTCAAAAAATCACGTGAAAATGCTCTAGAGTAAGGAGAATAGGCATCGGGTAACAACAACATGCCCTGACGAGAAGACAAATGGGCCAACAATAATTATTTAAAAATAATCATGGCAATAGATAAAAATAGAAGACAATAAGTGCCTAGAAATATTTTAAAAATACCCTAGGGTGAAGAGATAAGCACTAGGTGGAAAATATTTCCGAGGATGGTTTAGATGATATCATATGTTTTGTACATGAAATATTTTGGTAGATGCTAGCATTTGGGATGATATTAGATGATATTGGTGCAGGGGGATAGATTTGTGATCATGTGCAACCCTATGCCCCCATTGATGATATGATATGTGATGATTAGCTTAGTATACATGCATGATGTAAAAATTAGCATTTTGTATATATGATGTATTAGATGATGTTATATGTGATGAATGATAGATGATATATGTGATAACAAATAGATGTGTAGTAAACAAACACACAAGAAAAAGTTAACAAAACTAAACAAATGTATACATACAAAACAACACAACGATATGCAACTAAAAATGAACTCATGCAAATTTTAACAAAAATTAAATTGGTATCCAATCTAAGTAAGTAAAATGAATTCTAATAGATGCATACAATAGACGATGAAAACATACCAATATCTTACAAGTATGAAAGCTTTAAAAAAAAACTCAATGCAACACCTAATTAAATCAAATGAGATTCAATCTAAGGTAAGAAAATGAACCATACTTTAAATCATACAACGTGAAAAATATATTTACAACCAAAACTATACAAACCAACAACTAAAAGTAATTTAAGGACTACCTTGTTTTTGGCGGGACAACATTAATATATTTTCTAATTTTTTTGGGTTATCTTGAAAGATAAGTTTTCAAGGCTACTGTTCACATTGTTTTTGAGGTTTTCCTAAGAAAATGTTACGAAGTTGGTGTAGCTTTGTTCCTAAGGGGGATTTTCTGAATGTTTATATTTTTGCATATTTTTTTCTGAATGTTTTTGTATTTTCTAAGGTCATGTTTTGAAAGCAATGTACAAGGAAAAAGAAGTGTGGATGCCCCCAGCGTAATGTGGGAATATTAAAAGGCAGAATGCCACACACATATGTACAAGAAAGTGGAATGTGAAGGTGCCCCCAATGTTATATGGGAATATACAAAGGTACATCCTTCACGTAGATACAAGAACAAATAAGCCAAATCATGACTTTGCAAGATAGATTTGGTAGGGTTCCTAGACCTAGCAAAGGAAACTAACCTTAGAAAGTGGTGATAGTTACATGTCTCGATGTAAGAGTGGCTTGTGACCAATGAATCCTCTTTGAGCGTTGAAAACTGATTTTCACCCAAAGACCTGCCCACTACACCAAAATTGTGTGGTTTTCACACGTGGATGATATGTTTTTCTACGTATTGTTTTCTTGATTTTCTAATTTTTGCTTGTTTTTTCTTTATTTTTCTACTTTTTAGGTATTTTCTGATATCTGCACTATGCTTAAGCATATAATCTCTTGAGATGCATGGTGTTCATTGGTTCTGGAAGCTCTTCATCATTTGAGTATGCAAGTTTATAAGCTCCTGATCCATACTTAGAAATCACCACATAAGGCCCTAACCAGTTAGCCTTAAATTTACCTTTCTTTTCTCTGTCCTTGATAGCGTTCTTTTGATTTTATTTTAGAACAAGATTTACTACATCTAATTCATGATGGTTGATCCATTTGTTATATCCTCTTGATACCTTGTTTTGGTAAACTTTTAGGTGATTAAACACTCTCATACAATTTTCATCAAACATCTTTATCTCTACTAGCCGAAAAAATCTATAGTTTTCGCTCTTATCAAGATAGTACTGAAGAGATATTCTCAAGGAGGGAATCTCCACTTACAAGGGTATGATGGATTTAGTTGCATAGACTAGTGAATATGAGGTTGCACCAGTAGGAGTGAGGATGGAGGTTCGATAGGACCGAGAGGTGGGATGTATTTGTAAGTGCCAATTATGGACAATATTACTTACCATTTTCTCCATGATCTGTACAAGAGTTTTATTGGTATCCTTGGCTTGTCCATTACCTTAGGGGTAATAGAGGGTAGACCACTTGAGATGGATATGGAATCATTGGCACAACATATTAACTATTTTATTCTTGAAGGATTTACCATTGTCAGTGACAATAGTAGAAGGGATACCGTAATGGAAAATGAGGTGATTCATGATGAATTTGGAGATTTGCGCACCAATGACATAAGTGATAGGTACAACCTCTACCCATTTAGTAAAAAAATTGGTGGTAGTAATAATGTGGAACGACCATTTGAAGAAGAAGGATGAAGCTTCCCTATGAGATCCAAGCCCCATTTAGAAAATGACCAAGGTGTCGTAATGGGCTATAAAGCCTGTGCTAGCGCATGTATCAAGTTTCCATATTTTTGGCATAACTCACATTTCTTTACAAAATTACAACATTTTGCTTCCATGGTGGGCCAATAATAACCTAGATGCTTATCCAAGACCATGCCACTGGTATGTGCTCCACAAATACCTCCGTGCACTTCCTTAATAGCGTGGACTGACTCAGTAACATCCAAACAACGTAGTAGATTCTTGTTGTAGCCACGATGATAAAGGGTGCCTCCTAGGAGGGTGTAATGGGCTATATGAAGGATAAGATATTTCTTCTCAGAATGGATAATGTCCAAGGAAATGTGCCATCTTGTAGGTATCTAAATATAGGTTCATACCAAGGGGAGAAGGGACCAAAACTTCACATGCCAAACACGACTGGCATATCATATGCGGGTACTCGTAAATGCTCTACAAAGAAGGGCATTTTACTTTCCTGAGGTGGAATACATAATAGTGATCCGATAGTAGCCATGGCATCTACTGATCTATTATGTGACCTTGGTTTTTTTCAAAGATAATCTATATAAAATATTCCTTCAAGGTTTCAACCAATTTCTTATATGGAATAATATTTTCATATTTAACCTTATACTCATCATTAACTTGTTTAATAATAAGTTAGGAGTCCCCAATGAATCGTAGCTATTTGATATTCCAAGTGATAGCCAACTTGAGGCCAATAATGAGTGCCTCATATTCTGCAATGTTATTAGTGCAAGGGAATCCCAAATGGAATGCTCTTGGAATAACCTCACTTGTGGGAGTGATGAGCACCACTCCTACTCCTGATCCGTGGAAGGTGAATGATCCATCAAAATGGACTTACCACTCCATAGAATCTTCAACATACATCATAGATGCATCTGGAAGATCTAGACACGAGAGGTTCCATCCTGGTAAAGGATCTTCTGAAAATTGATTAGCCAATACTTTTCCTTTCAATGAATTTTGGTTAACAAACTCAATATCAAATTCACTTAGGAGAATGATCTAATTAGCCATTCATCTCGTAAGGGCAGGTTTGGATAAAAGGTATTTGAGAGGGTCAAATTTGGATATTAGCTTGGTTTTATTGTTAAGGAGATAGTGGCACAATTTCTGAAAGGTAAAGATAACTACTAGGAAAGCCTTTTCAATCTATGGGTAATTCAGCTCATAGGAAATCAAGGTGTGACTAAGGTAATAAACTGTCATTTCTCTATGGTCTAGGTCATATTGGGCAAGCAGTGCACTAATAACAAATTGGGTAATCTGAAATGTATAATAGGAGAGGTTCACCCGGGGTAGGTGGCATGAGTACAGGTGGATTGATAAGGTAATATTTAAGAAGTGCAAATTCCATTTAAAAGTATGGTCCCTAGTTGAATGTAACATATTTTTTCAATAGATGTGTAAATGGATGGCACATATCCACAAGATGCGAAATAAAAAGACATATTTCCTAAATTTTTCCTTGTAAAATTCTTAGTTGTTTGAGATTTGTAGGTGGAGGAATTTCTGTGATAGCTGTAACCTTTGCAAGATCCACCTTTATTCCTCTCTGTGAAATGATGAAACCTAGGAGCTTCCCTGACAAAAATCCAAAGACACACTTCTTAGGATTCAAATGTACTTTTTAATCTCGGAGATGTTGAAAAATATGTCTTAGCACTTCAAGGTTCTCTCCTCTACTTTTGGATTTTGCTAAGATATCATCAACGTAATCCTCCATGATGTCATTCATCATGTCATGGAAGATTTGTCATTGTGCGTTGATAAGTGGCCCGACATTCTTGAGTCTGAAAGGCATGACCTTGTAACAAAATTTCCCCCAAGGGGTGATGAAATTTGTCTTATGCTGATCTTCCTCTACAATTCAGATCTAGTTATAACATGAAAAACCATCCATTAAGGATAAAATTTCATAACTAGTGGTAGAATCGACAATCATATCAATATTAGGCAAGGGGAAGTCATCTTTGGGACATGCTTTATTGATGTCGTGGAAGTCGGTGTAGATCCTTATGCCAACCGTGACTTCTTCTAAACTAGGACTATGTTGGATATCCAATTTGAATAGTCAATGGGTTTAATAAGTAGTTCAACTTTGGCGTGCATCTTTATCAACTTTTTCTTGATGGGTTTGGTGTCCGGTGAACAACGAGGTTGTGCACGACCAAGTATGGGTCCAAACCAAGCATATCTGCATATGACCATGCAAATATATCTGCATATTCTCTTAATAGCTCCACAAAAACCTTCTATTCTTGAGCTAAGAGTGAAGCTCCCAACTTTATCATTCTAGGTTTCTCGTATGAGACAATGTTGACATTGATCATTTCTTCAAAAAGAATCTTAAAAGCATATTCCATCCACATAGGATCAAGGGGAAGAGTAAGATCAACCTCCTTAGGTGGCTCATCATCATCTTTGAATGGATATACTATTTTTTCTATAGGTTATTTGTTCTGTTTATCTACTAGTGCTTCAAAATTTTTGTTGCTATGAGACTTACATTTATTCTTTCCGCAAGGCTTATCTGAAGTGTTTTTACTCTTACTTATGCCCTTCTTATTCAAGTGTCCACACATTTCTGCCTCTTCTCCAAACTATGCGTAGACATCTAGTTTGATAGAAAATCCTTTCTTGTGATCCCTAGTCGGAATAGAATCCTTGAGTCCCATGAATTCTATGAATGCCTCATTATTCTCAAAGAAATTGATTAGCATGTGAGATTATTGATCCCAACCTACAAGTTTGGGATATACAAGGGTTACTTGGTAATTGGTTTGAGAATTGGATCTAGATAACGTAAAAATAACTGAATCAGGGAATATGTTAGTGGAGGCAAGATCCTCGTAGAGGCTACATTGGGAGTTTTCATCACTATCCGAATGAGACGATTCATCCTCACGTTTAGAAGAGGTGGCATCGATCTCAAAAGGAGGATTGCCATTAGGAATTATTCCAAGCCCATGTTTGTTAGATTTGAAACAAGGGATATGAATGGGTTCTAACCATCCTTGTGCATTGATACCACATCTAAACCCATTATAACCCATGATGTACATCATATGGTGGCCTTTGATGCACTATGGAGCTTGATGACATGATGTCATGGTACATTTAGGTACTCTCCCGATGGGATCTTTTAACATCTTTTCCTCAGATAGGAGACCACTAGGGATGAACTTCTCTAATGGTTTAGGGAATTTATCCCGAGTGCACTTGAATTAAAAGTAGGGTTCACCACGTGTCTTGGGTGAAACTGATTGATATGATATTAATAAGGCCTAATGAAGAGTGAATTGCTCACATAGGCCATAATTTTTAGATGTTTCCTCCCATGATGTGAAATGGTTTACCAATAAAGGAAATTTTTGATTTTAAGGAGTGAGTGAATCTGGATCCACACGTTCCTTAATAGCTTCTATTTGTAAAGGAACAACAATATCTACAGAAGGACATTCATAAGATGTACGAGAAAAAATGTGCAATGCCCTACAATGCGTGAATGGTTCTAGATCACCTTGAATGGTGAATATATTTAATTCATGGCACATCTTAATACACTAATGAAATTTTGAAGGAATGGCCTACATGGCATGGATCCATGGGCACCCTAGGAGCATGTTGTAAGGAATATCCAAGTCAAGGACATGGAATGTCGTATCATGAAAATTCATCCCTACTTCCATCGAAACTACTATAGTACATGCTGACTCACGCTCCTCATTATCATAAGCTATGATTGTAATAGTTTTAGCCCCTAGATCCATTTTTGAATGGCCTAATTTCTTAACTAGCTTTAAAGTGCAAATATTTAGACCAGATCCACTTTGTCCACAAGTACTCTCTTGATCTTACGATGGGTAATAACTACTTCTAGTTATAGGGGTAAGTTGTGCTCTAGGTCATTACACGGGATTGCAATGTGATCAAAAGTGATATGATCGTTCAAATCAAGGTGGGCAATCATTTCTTGAACGTGCATAGGATATACATCTGTCGAGACTCTTGAACTCTACAATGTTTTATAAAATATGTTTTTATGAGTAGTAGAGATTTTGAGGAGATCTAAGATTGATATCCTAGCGGGTGTCTTCTCTAACTATTCTATTAAATTGTATTGACCTTCCTAAGGGATAGGTAGGGGATCTGGTATGATCAAATGAGCATGTCATGTCCCTACAACAAAACTTTTTTTATAAAATCCTAATAGTATTGACATGTTCATCGATGAATGATACATCTTATAAGGAGTCGGAGGGACTATCATTAGTGGGATAAACATAAGCAGTAGTCCTATAGTCATTGGAATTTTTCTATGATTTGGATTCCTATTCTTCTTATCTACATGGTTAGGAAAGGACTCTTTTAAGATACCCATTTTCTCATTTGGACCTTGTCTTGAATATGGGGAGAATGTACGATGATTTTCCATCTTCAACGAGGTCTTGTAAATAATGTCATAGTCTTAAGCACCTATATGTTTTGTTTCCTTTAACATGATGAAAATCATAGTACTCATGCTCTTTGAATCAACCGGGTTTTAGAGCATCTTCGGGATATGGTATCTTATCGTGGTTGGGTACTACACCATGTTTACCATATCTAATCTGTTTAAGTATGATAGATAGTGATTCCATTAGTGGAGTAAACACACGTTTGGTAGGTGTCTTTGGGCAAGGTCCTTGTGAGAGATTTAAAAGTGGACCAGTCTGTACAACTTAGACCCTCTTGGAGTCTCTGATGCCATCGCCAACAACATTTTTGTTCTTATTGAAGAACTTTGGTTTATCCATAAATTTTGTTTTTTCTTTGTCCTTTGTGATGTGTTTGAGTGTCCCTTTCATAATTAGATCCTTTCGATTTGACTACCCTTTTCGATAAATTCTTCAAAGTTAGAGCCACAGTACATTTGTAAATGAAAGGATATTTCTAGATTTAAGTTTGGGATGAATATGCTTACTATTTATTTTTCTGGTAGGACACAAGGGAAATGACTTGGCAATCCATGCCATCACTACAAGAAGCCTACGAACGCCTCATTGGGCTTCTATTTTGCATTTCAAAGGTCATTCATCATGATATCATTCTTCGTATTAAAGGAATAATGCCACAAAAATTTTTCGCTAGGGTGGGCCATGTTGTAATGGATCCCTTGGGTATACTAAAGAACCATTCTAATGCTAGTGCTCCTAGGATGTGAGGGAAGATTCATATTAAGAAATTATTGTTGTACGTGACCTCTTAACAAGCCATATAAAAGTCCTTGATGTGATCACAAGGATCACATTTGATTTTATATTTATCAAACTTAGGAATTGTACAATGCTTTGGAAACAATTGTCGCAACATGTCCTTATTGAAGGAGTAAGGGCATAGTTTTTCATTTAAGTAGTCCTACTATGTCCTACATTTCTTTCTGTAGCGTAGTAAGTGTGTTCTTCATTGATTATAATTCCCATTGAATGATTTTCTCTTATATAGGTGATATTGGTCTATTTACCTTAGCAAATTTAAAAGATGTTTCATCATATAGATCAAATTGGAACTCACTATATTTGGTTTTGATTTTGTCTTTATGCACGTTCCTACTCAAAGAGCCTAAGTTAGCTAATTTTTGACTTAGTTTCAATATTTTTTTTGAAGGATCTTTTCTTAAACTAAGGGATCATCTTCCTCATCAAACTTAGGAGGTAGTGAGCCCTTGTGCTCATGCTTAATTTTTAATTTGAGTGAAGCCTTATAATAAGGTCTCTACGAGTCACCAATTGGTTTTGATAGGTCTTCTTCAACATTTTTTATATGTTGTCTGGAAGTAGAAGAATACCATACGTTAAATGGGTTATCCATGTCTAAGAGGGATGATCGCTCTTCCATTTTATGATTAATGATCTTAGTCTCCACTTCACGTTCTTGTGGAAGCTTAACCCCTAGCTCTAGGACTCTTGCTAGCACTTGATTTCTGTTATAATAAAGGAGCTCATCAAATAGACCTAGGTCTAACTTATGCTATTCTTCAGAAGAATCAAATTATTCTCTGCTATGATCAATAAATGGCTCTGTGTCTTTGACCTTTGAAAAGAGAGGTGCTAAATTATTTCCACTAAATGGGAAGGATTCAAAAGGATTTTCTTCTAAGTCACACTCATTTGGTTTAGATGCCATTTTCATGATTCTAGGCATTACTAGTCAAATTTATAATAGGTTTTGTATAAATGCTTTCAAAGTTGTATGCAACTTAGGCATATGCTATGTGAGTCATCTGATGGTTGAAATATCCTAGTGTGTTCTAGATGTAATGCTATGTAGTCATTTATTGTTCAAATAACAATTATATGAACATTAAGTCAAACAATCACTCACACTGTTGTTTAGGAAGACTATACCCTAAACTATGATTATGGGGAAGGGATCAAAACAAATAGTGACAATACCCTATTAATATATAGGTCGAGTTAGAATACTAACAAGGCCTAAATATCAAAGTGATATTGACGTGATCTCTCCACGAGATATACTAAGACCAGTTTAAATGCTGACGAAACCTAAGTTTTTGAAAAATGGAAGTTACAAATGTGGATAACATAACAACACTATCTTGACACGTTAACCTAACAAGAAAGGTGTTAGTATCAATATGATGTCATCACGATATATACAAAGCAATATCATCACTCTTCAAAAATACTTAGATACCGTTTGAAATGAAACCAAGTATGAGTATAACAAGAATTTCTTAGTCATGTGAGCAACATAACCATATAATAAGGGGACTTATACCAAGTTCTCAAAAATTATATAGCTAGAATGCGAGAAAAAAAAAAAACTTAAGGATAAATAATGGTGAACCAAAATCGTAGTAATGAAGACGATCTTGAAATAAAGATCAAAGGACTATCAAAGACACAAAAACATACTTGCGCACTTTATATGTTTAACAACCTAGCCACAAACATGGATGGGTGTAAATGGATGAAAAAGTGGTGAATACTATATTTGATAAGACTCACAGGGCATGCTCCCTTCTCTCCCCAAAATGGGAAGTTAGAGTGTAAGGGTATAGATCGAAAGATGAAAATAAACTAAACACCACTTGGGCGAGTTCCACCTCACCCGAAGGTGAGAAAGAAACTGAGCTAAGTGATAAGTCATTTAATTTCGTGATGAAAGAAACTTAGATATAACTCAAGTGGTCTCTTTTCCTTGTTCGAAAAACCGAGTTCGGACTCTAAGTAAGTCATAGCTTAGTGGTGGCTCGACAAGACGTGACAATGGACTAGTAAAGTGGGCTCCAAGACAAAATGGATTTCCTAATAAGATCACTCAACTATGTGCCAACAGTTTGTCTAAATGCAAGCTTGATTTACCCAAAGAGTTCCAATGAATAATTTGGGAGTATCTCAGCTTTAATTTACCCCCTTCTGATATAATGAGCAACTAGTGCGTTTAGTTGTATTGTCAGTGGGGTTGCAATACAAACAACTTTGACTCTAAACTTACAATGTAAAATCTAGTCAAGTGGGTAAGTGGAGTGCTTCCTATTTCATCCATAAGGTTACTCAACGATGGATTACTTTAGGGTTCTTAGAACTACCCCCATTGTTGTAGCTTAAGGTGTTATTCCAAAGGTGTTACGTTCTAGTTAAGCGGATAGGGATGTACCCTTTTTCAAAACCTACAATACAATGTGATGAAAGTGGTGTGTTTTTAATCTTGCTTAACTTAATGTGGTTTTGATTAGCACACCATTTGGTAACATGTAGGAAAACATGTATTAGAAGGTTTCATTTTTCTTGACTCTTCATTTCTTTGACAAGAGTTTTTGGTTCTCCAAGCACAATGGAATAGTAATTTCCCATGCACACAAAGAGGACAAGTGCCGTTTTGATTCTCAAGATTGTCCTAAGACGCAAGAGAAGAGAATACGTGATGCAAAATCCAACTAAGAAATAAAAAATGGAAAATACTTAAATCAAACATGATACATGTTTATTTTAACCAAATTTGACATTCCCAACATTTTTCAATCAAAAGAAAGAGATAAGAATCATTTCTGATTCCCAAGATCACCCAAAAAGGCACGAGGGAAGAGCATACATGACTTTACTCTTATGATTAAGCATGCAATGTTTATCCAAATTTAATACAATTTAAACAAAAATATGTAAATGCACCCTGAAAAGTAGAAATGACTCGAATAAACCTACAAGATGTTATTATTTTAATGACACAAGTTTTTTTAGATGTTAAATTGATATTGAAAACTAGACTTTGGTACCTACGCTCAGGTTATGGCATGTGCACATGGGTTATGGTGCATGTGCTCCTTTGTGTAAACCTTACGGGTCTATAGAGTGCTTGCGTTACATTCGAGAGATGCCTACGCTAACATAAGTGTGCTTGCACCAGAGGATAGATGCTTTCACATGGGGAGTAAAAAAAAGGTAAAAAAATACATGATAGTGCATGTGCACCGGCAGAGGGATTCTTGCACTAGTAAAAGGGTTCATGCGTCACTAATACAAACACAAAGAATGTGCGCTAGTAGCGGGGTGTGCGCGTGCCTTTTTGGGCATGTGTGCACGTGGTAAAAATGATAGTCACCAGTGTGCCTACACCGGTAGAAGGGCATGTGCACCTGATTTTATATACCTACGTGTGGGTTTGGGTACTGCGCTCCTCTCGCTAAAAATTACAGGTCAACAAGTACCTTTGACCGCGAAAGATGTATGCGCACCTACCTGAAAAACCACCAAACAACATGGAAAATGAAATTCTAAAAGTGTCAACAGGTTATAATTTATCCATTAAATGCAATTTCTAACATAAAATTAACAAAGTGACATAAAAATGAAGGTTAACTACATAAAAGTTAGCTATAACAAGCCCAAGGTAAAATATTTAACCCTACAAAAACATGTAAAAAGTTATAAACTGAAATAAATGCTTCAAAATGACTCCATTAATGGAGGATGGAATTAGGGTCCCACTGCATGCGTGCCAAATGTGTGCAATGAAAATTTTGTTAAAGCTATGAAGATGGGGTAAGAATCTCTAAACAAATCCCAAAAGATTTGGAACAAACAACTCAAATCACTATCGATTAAAGATAAACAAAAGCTACCTATTTGCATGCATATATAAATCTAAAAAAACAAATCAACCTCTAAACATGACTATGTTAATTCTCTACTCCATGAAATATATCTATAAATGAACCTATTAAAGTTCTAGCAATCAATTATGTGTTTATTGATGTTTCAAAAGAATATGAATGAAATCTCACCATTAATGGATTTTCCCATTTACCTAAAGCTTTGAAGGATTAGCAAATAACAACTAAATATCTCAAATAAAACATGAAATGACTCTAAAAGACTTAAGCATGACCTAAATCATAAATGTGTGAGTGAGTGAGAGAGAGAGAGAGAGAGAGAGAGAGAGAGAGAGAGAGAGAGAGAGAGAGAGAGAGAGAGAGAGAGAGAGAGAGTTATTTGAAAAAAATGGGAGGGGTAGCCCTTTATTTATTATTTTTGGATTTGAGAAAAGAATGTTTTTGATGCATGCGGTACTAAAAGGGAGTCAAAAATTTGATTTTTAGAAAAACCTAGTTGGAGGTGTGAACAAGATTTTAGGAAGCTAAGTGGCTATTTGGAAAGGTAAGATATTTGTTTAGAAAGTCAAATCCTATTTAGAAAGTCAACAAGAGGGTTAATTAACCTAAACAAGGTTAATTAAAGGGAAACAAGCTTATAGAAACTGGTTAGAGAGGGATTAGCAGATTTAGGGGGTTTATAAGAGGTTAGAAAGGGAATTTTACTAGCATAGTGTAGTAAATGAACATGAGACTAGGATAGTTAGTATGATCTTAGTAATAAAATCATGTAGACCAAATTATAGGTGTTTACATGTACATTGAGGACTTCCCCTATGACTTCCACCATGGGTTTTTTCACTTGTACTACTACCCTATAAAATTTTATTAGGGTTAGACCAAGTTTCTTACATATTCTCGAAGGCATCATGTTGTAAGAAGCTATACAATCAACCAAACAACCGTGCGATTCTTTCCAAACATTCTAACAGTAGTAAGATGGGAGGAAATTATAATTTGATTTTGTATAAGGAAACATTGGCATGAGAGGGATTTTGATAATAGTTAGAAACTTTATTAGCTAATTTTTTCAAGAAAAAGTCTCCCTGTTCCGTGATTTGAGATAATTCATGCAAAGTAATGTTTGCCTTAATTTTCTTCATGTCTTTTATTGTAACTAGTTTTAGAAGTACTTGAAACAATTTCATGCAAGTGAGGATCATTTCCTTTCGGAGGAGAAGAACTATTGCTAGCCTTTGAGTCTAGTAGAGTTATTCTAACATTTGGGGGAATGGATATAGTGTTATTATTCTTCAATTCATAGTTACTCTTTTTGTACTTCTAGAACACATGGAATTCATCTATGTTCTCTAGATCACCGTCCTCCCCAAGGAAAATAAAATGTTTCCACCATCATAGAATTTCTTGGTGGCTTTGTATCATTAGGTGGGTTAGCCATATCATTTGTATTTTGGATTATTTCATAGTTATCCAATTCACCTCAAAAACTTAAAATGCATGAAAAAACTCTATACAATCTAATTCACCATGTTTAGCAATATTATGAACTCTACACCAATTTGGTAATGCAATTTCACATACATTTATTCATGGCATTTTTTTGAGAGGAATCTACATGATTAATGTCATTCCTGTTGAAGGGCTTATTATTATATATTTGTTAACTATAATTCCTACTTGGGTTACCTTCCTTCCATCACCTTTTTTATTTTCAATCGTAGGAAATCTTGGCCTAATTTCCTTACCATCCTTTGGATAAAATCCAATTCCACTTTAGCATTCTCCTGATTTGCTGCTTGGGAGGAGCTATTGTTAACAGGGACTAGGGACTATTTATCACTTGTTTATGGCTCAACCAAGGGTTTAAGATTATCTAGGATTTCTTGTTGATTTGTTTCCATGTAAAATATAGACCAAATGTTTAGGACTAGTGTCTACAAAGTATTTGCCACATTTTTACCGGCTTGATGGAAATAGTTGGGATGTGGATTTTAGAAGGAAGGGGTGGCATACCCTTGAGGGTGCATTTTCTCGTCAATCTAGATAGTTTCAACATATGCAACAATTAATGTAGTGATATTTTGGGACCTTCTTAGGAAAATTTATTTCATGGGATCTAAGGTATTTTTGTGAATTTCCAATGCCAAGTCATTTGTGGGTTTGTATGGTTGGTCATGCTATACATCTTCTGAATCCAACATTGAAAATATGATGGGTCCTTGGACATCCCTTTATAGGGTAGTGAATCTATGGTAAAAGACAACCAACCTAGTGATTCTACCAATATGGGTGACAAAAATGTCATGGAATTTATTCTAGTTGGTAATTATGTCTTCTGATAGGTTTAAAAACTAGTCATATATTGCATTCTTAAGAGAGAATAAGAAAATCATACAAGCCAAATCCTTATGTGTCATATTTAACAATATTAAATATGATTTGAATGCTCTAATATGTTCTTCAGATGAGGTATTGCTAGTTGGGTCAAGTACATGAAGCTATTTCTCCGGGTTTCTTGGCAAGTCATGAAAAACACCGGTATGTTAATGGGAGATCCTACAAACCAACCCATTGTGGTTGCTATTTTAGAGGAAGAATTGCCTAATTTTGGAGTGTTGGAAGCATAATGGACTAAGGGGGTGCATTAGTACTTCAAATCCTTTAACCAATTCAATTTAACTTACATAATCCATTTACCACTCAACCATGCATTACTATGAGCTTAACAATAATATAACAATAATTCAAATGAGCATAACTATGTGAGAGTACACAAGAACACAAGATGTAAGTGGAAACCATCAAGGGGAAGAAAAATGACTGAATCATTGATTATATTACACAAACAGAAATAATTTCATGAATATGAAACATCACAGAAGATTTTTTTAGTGAGGCACCAACCCCCATTTATCAAGGCACCAACTATGCAAGGAGGCTACAACCCCATAAGGGGATAAATAACCAACTCAAACACTTGGAAATAGATGGTAATTGATGATATAATGCTCACACAACTGATAGTGATCCAAGTTCATCTCCAAACACAATAAACCCTCATCAAATCTCTCTCTCTCTCTCTCTATCTCCTAACTCACTAAAGCTTGCTTCTTCATGGACTAAATTGATCAATAAACCTTGCTATTATGCCTCTCAAATATCCTCATAATTTCACATAAACTATTAAATATGTCTTGATTCCCTTCTATAAATTGCACACACATGATCTCTCTCTCTCTCTTAGCCTACACTTTTTCCCTCCATCACACGTTCAAAATGAACACATACACTCACTTTAAATACAAGACTCTTACTTACAAAAATAATAGTTCAGCCATGACTACTAAGAGAAATCATACCAAAATCAAATTACATCTAGATACTCATATAAAAACACAACATAGATCCATATAGGTTGGAAATGCACCAAGACTCATGACAAGCCCAACTAGGCCTAAAACAAGTAACTCTCCTTCACCGAGAACTTCAAGCACTTCAAGAGCACCAATTTTTTTCATGAATCCAAAGGCTCAAAAATTTCAAACACACCATGACAACATCATACATAGGATTAGGAGCACCTACACCATGAAAAACTTTCATGACAATAAAAACTAGGGTAAACACCTATCCATTCTGAGATCTAGCAAAGACCAATATTCATGAATGAGGAACAAAAAAAATAATAAGAGCTTAAATATGACATGTAAAAAATTGTTGGAAACAAAAAATACTAGAGTAACACCATCAAGCAATTTATAACTCATGACTCAACTCTTGTATCCATCTACACCACTTTCTCCTTTCTATAATTTGAATCACCGAGAAACCAATTTTTATATGTTGAGAATATCACACACTTTTGAAAATTTAAAGAGTTATAAATGCATGGAATAGGATAAATTTTCATCCCTATTCACTCTCTAATGGATATACATCATTAGCTAAGCTAAAATATTTATCTTCCATACCAATCTTGAGACTAAATTACTATTATCCTCAACCAGCTAAACTAGGTCAAGTTGTAACCTTCCTCATTCCACCTCAAATGAATTGAAAAGATAAAAAAATGCATCCAAAACATTATATGATATGTCTAAAACACCTCCAAGGTCATCAATCATTATCACTAAGTCCACAAGTGCCCAAGATCACTGATTCTCCATAACTGCTAAAACTGCCTTTATCCCCAAAAAGGAGTGAATCTATTTTAACCTATATACGTAATAAAATGGCATAAAAAATATCTGAAATGTATTTGAACATGTATTATTTATAACAAACAACTTAGAACACCAAGTTAGTCATAGGGTCTAATGGAAAACCTGAGAGAAAATCCTTCTTTCCTAAAAAAAAGCACTTTTTAGTGGGCTCCACTAACTATCATGACCTAAAACGTCAACCATATGAAATATATACGATTACTCTCCATCCTCTAATCATTAAATTTGATTATCCAATCCATTCTATGCTCAAACAAATAATTTTTCTTGCATCGATAGTAAACTAAGGTTTAAGAATGGTTTTGACCTTCTTACCTTCTTAACATTTGATCATAAATGCTAGAGCCTCATTTGGTCTCATTCCAACTCGATATATTCTTAGTTCCATGATTTAACATCCTTGGAAGGATCAGGGGAAAATTCAAACTTTACACATGTCATCCAAGATGATTTATTTCACACTGAGTTAGGAAACATGCATTTTAGAACTCAGTAGGACAAAATCTAACATATATTACACAATACTCATCATGAAACCCTTAATTTTTTCCCAAAACACCGGAAAACCTATAAAAACATCTCCAATACTAAACTTATCATAAATAATCTTACATATCCTCAACCACCATGACTTGCATAGCTAGGTCTTAGGAAATAAACATGTTTAGACCAAAACAGAGTAGGATAACCTCATACCTCAACATGAAACATCTTCAAAATTCCCTAAAAACATTGAGACATAATTTATCACTCATATGCATTCATTCATGGGCTCATATACCTCTAAAACTAATGATCATGCCACATTAGGCCTCCAAGCACATAGACTAGGTCTAGATGAGCACCTAAAAACCCTTTTCTCACCTTACAACCAACCTCTGAACTTTTATGAGTGTCTAACCACACTCCGGTTATGCTCTATATGGATCTACCATACTCCTCAATCCACCATGCATTTCATACCATCAATCTCTATCACCCATACGACAAGGCCACTTGATTAGACCATCTTGACTAAGAAAGTCTCATTGTTTCCACTCTTACAACCATGCTACAACATGTTTGACCTTTTCATCATGATATCACACTTCCTATAACACTATTATATCTCATAAACCTTTTTCATTAATGCACATTCACCTTTTACATTAATGACAACACTAACTCACTCGTGCCAACAATCTCCCCCTTTGTCAATGATGGAAAACAACCTAGTTATTCTCCCCCTTTTTACACTAATGACAAAATACAAAAATGTAGCACACATTATTCATCTTCATCATCTTTTTTAACCCCTTATTGGATGGAAAAATCAACCAAAATCACCATTTCAGAACACGACTTGTTTCTACTTCCTTTACCTTTTTTGGCTTCTTCATAATGTTT
The DNA here is from genome assembly GCA_018340775.1 of Taxus wallichiana var. yunnanensis. Classification (NCBI taxonomy): domain Eukaryota; kingdom Viridiplantae; phylum Streptophyta; class Pinopsida; order Cupressales; family Taxaceae; genus Taxus; species Taxus wallichiana. Next base: position 79,867,281 of record CM031234.1, read on the forward strand.
TGCACTATCGCTACTTGGGCAGAGGTATTCATAACAAATACTCATTCCAATAATTACTATGAGAATGAAAACATAATTTTGAATTCATACAAAAATAGATTGATAAGATACACCTTGAATCTTTCATGAACTACTACACATGTTAGTCACAATTTTAGACTAATATCCCTAAAGTAACTAATCAATCAAAACTTGAAAAACTTCCTCTTTTGCTGAAGCATATAGACCTCATGAATCATCACCTTATGAATCCCCTTATGATCATACCATCCTCCTTTAACTGAATAAGAAAAGTTATGATCACTTACCTTAAGCATATGCACTAGAGATGGATCATCCAAGTCTTCACAAATCCTGAGACACTTTTTTCAAGATTCTCTTCCTTATTTGTGTCCAAACAAACTTGTTGAGTCATATGGTTAACTCCTTTTACAATAATTCTAGCAATCAACCTTCAAATCTATCTTATTAAGCCTTCAGGTTTGTTAGAGGATTGTTGATATCTCCCCCGATTCAAGATACCTTCACAGACATGTATCTTTTCATGTCTTAACTTCACAATCTACAATATCATGTCATGATGCAATATCAACTCAAAGTGAAAAATATCAACTATGCAAGTCCAAAAAAATTCCTAAATTTACATTTCAAGTGTAGAGATTACTTTAACCCCCTCAACCTTATGCATCATTACAAAACATCATGCAGAGGATGTAACAACACCTTCACACCTTTACAACACCGTATCTTCAAGAAAAAAATAGAAACATACCTTATATATGCATAAAATTTGTATATTTTCATCAAGATACATGTATCCATTTTAGGCCTTATATACCCTTACAAACTACATTTACTCTCCACATCGCTGCTCAAGATAGTCTTTAGACCCTAATTTTCACACATAGACTTGTAGCCATGCTTGTCCAACCGAAAAGCTCAATTTTTCACTTCCAAATACTTGGAAGTAATAAATATTCCCAATACTATATCATTGATTCATAACACTCTTGATACACCTTATAGACTCGATCAAATAAAAACATACCTGGAAAATATCACTATTATAGAGCTTCAACAATTTGCAATGCCTTGGTATAGTGTATTTTACTCATAATGCAAATGAATAACCATCCTACAAACATCCTAATTTCATCTCCTTGGGATAGTGAGCATTTAATCCCCCTTAACTCATGAATCCACACCAAGACATCATGAAATTCACACACATAGTCAATGACTTGAAATACTTATCCTTGTTACTCTACAACCTCTTCAGGAATGAACTTAGAAACCATACCACAAAATATGATGATAATGCACAATATTTGTAGTCTTCCATTAATTTTTCAATCTTCACTCTAGGAAAATATTACTCTGCAAATATTCTTGACATCCTACTCGTACTTGTTAAAGGTACTTCTCTTGACCCAAAAAACCATACTCGGACACTGTAGCCATATATCTCAATCAAGAGCATACCATGCAAGCCTTCATAGTCCTAATCATGCCTTGTACATTCTTCAAACAAAACTCATTATGTATGAACCATTTTTACATCTCAACATATGAGTCAAAGACCTAGACACATAATATAGAATTATTCAAATTATAATCATACTGAAGGCATCATATCACCTTGCATCGATAGTCTAATCAATTCATCATGAAAATGAACGAATTTTGTTGGTGTTTAATGCAGGACCCTAGATTAAGCTGGTATTTTTCATCAATTATATGAAAATGTAACTATTCTGTGTGCTTCATATTGCTCCCCATGCTTCTTTCTTCATTTTGAGCAAAAGAGAAGTATCAATTTGTAAGAAATGATGTACCTTGTTGAAATAAAAGAAAGGATCTAGCAGAAATGTCAGAGAACTGGTTAATCAAAGGATAAAAGTTTCATACTTGCAGGTGATCAAGACTATGTCTACATATTTCACAAGAAACCTGCAATCGACACTAAAATCATCCAAAATGCTCTAAACATTTAAAGCAATGAAGGCCTAAAATCATGCAACTCGACCAAGAAGTAAAAAGATGCGAGAATGGTTGAAAAAATAAGTTAAAATGGACTTAGCCATTTTAACAAAGCATGGGGTGTTCAAATGGTTGTTAGAATTCCAAATCTTAAAGAATTGGCCATTGGCATTTGAAAACCAGGGGAGACTAAGTTTACAAGCATTGGTAGGTTAATTTTAAAAGGGCCTCCCGACATTCATTTACGCGTCAAATTCAATGCCAAAGTCAAAGGGGACACATTGTAGAATCTCAAGGGAAAAAGGAGGGGCCACATGGTAGGATTCTAGCTCTTCTAAACACATTTGGGCTCCATGCAAACCTCAAGTCCCAAGATTAAATTGTGTTGGATAATTCTATCGGGTTTGAAACAGAGTTAAAAGGTCAAAAGGGATATGTGGTAACATTTTTGTGAAGACAAAAGTTTCTAAGTCTTCTCAAGTTTGACATTGTGATGTGAAGGCATAACCAATAAAAGGTTAATCCATGTCATATGTGGATATTTTCTATTGGCTCATGTTTTACAAATTGTTAGTATAAGTTAAAGAAACAACTAACATTGTAAGAAGTGTGGAGCTTTTCTATTGGATCATGTTTCATGTTTGTCAATTGAGCTTATCAAAAATTCTAACACAATGCAAGGGTGTGGAATGATATTATTGGCTAGAGCTTCACACTTTTCGAAGGGATATCAAAGGAATAAATTGTAAAGTAATGTGGAGCTTTCTCATTGGCTCAAATTTCACAAGGATCAGTTAGGGTCATATAAAAGACTAAATTACAAAATGTGTGGAGATTTTTCATTAGATCACATTTCATGGGGATCAGTTAGGGTCATCTAAAAGTTTTAATTATGAAAGGCGCGGAGATTTTTCATTGGATTACATTTAATAACAGGTAGTTAAGTAAAATTAAATCTCAACATTACGAAGCAAATGTGGATATTTTTCATTGGCTTATGTTTCAAGGTGGCTAATACAAATAAAAGAAAATCCCGACACTACGAAAAACATGAAACTATTGGCTCATGTTTTACGAAGAGTAATCAAGTGAAAGAATAATTTAAGAGTGCAAAGGAATGTGGAATTTTTTGATTGGCTTACATTTCATAATGAGACATATTTGTGAGAAAAGTCACATAAAAGTAAAATAAAGTCAATGCACACATGGAAAAAAATTTAGGCCAATCAAGATCTATCACATGTCACTCTCCTGATCATACCGATAGTAAATAACTTCAAATGGCCATAACTTTCAATTCAGAGATCTAAATAAAGAAAAATTGATCCCATTGGAAATGTCTCTTCAAGATATTTAGTTTGGAATCATTTTATTTAGGAATTTATTTCATATGGAAAGAGAAAATAAGAAGATAAAAATATATAAACGTACCTAAGCGATGATCAACTAACTGCTTTTTGCGTATGTGACATTAAAGGCATGAATCAAATCCAAAATTATAACACAAAATTATATATTTCTAGTTAGACAAGTTACATTACCACTCTAAATAAAATGATCTTTTTGTTAGAACAAGGTGGTTATTCACTTGCTATTTTGGGGGATGTAATGAAACTACTTGTATAAATATAATTATGAGTAGTAGATAAATGATCTCAATATGCAAGTAGAATAAATTAGCCACTTTGAGGGGGAAACCTTCAAACCATAAAATAAGTATCAAATGCTTGATATGATGATAAAATACTACCTACTCACTCGTATATATACTATTCCTATGCTATGGTCATCACCAAGGCTGACTGCTAATGATAATATAACATATGTGAAAGAGATACATCATGATAAGAAGTTATGATAGCCACAAGTCGACTATATACATCCAATGTAAGATATATGATTAAGGGTGTAACATGCCCCTCCCCTTAAAAGCAACATTGTACCAAATGTTGGGAAGCCCCGATGCTTGATGTACCAATGCTTCACCCTCCCAAGATGCATCTTCAATATTCATATTCTTCCACTTGATCAGGTACTCGGTAATGACTTTGGTCCTCAGTATTTTGGTGCATGTCTGAAGAATACCTTTAGGTTCCAATATGATCCTTCCTTCCTCATCCAATTCTGGAAGCACTGACTAGGTGGAAATGTGCTGCCCAATAACTTTCTTCAAGCAAGAAACATGGAAGACTGGATGTATTTTACTTCTTGGAGGGAGCTCCAACTTATATGCCACACTACCAATTTTCTGCAACACTCGGTAAGGACCATAGTATTTAGGAGCAATATTATTATCCTTCTTCTATTATTTTAATGATAAATTCTTATATGGCTGCAACCATACAAAAAAAGTCACCCTCTTCAAAGTGTCGCTCACTATGATGTTGATTAACCTGTTGCTTCATGCAGTTTTTGCCCTTGCCAAATTCTCTCTAAGACTAGAGAGTACCTCATGCTGGTGTTGAATGTGATATTTGATTGATCTCACCTTTGGTTTGACCTTCAAGTTAGATATGATTGATAGAGGATGGTACCTACAAAGTGCTAGAAATGGAGACATTTTAGATGAGGTATGAAATGAAGTATTGTACCACAATTTTGCAAGTGGTAACCATTTCACCCAAAGTTCTTGTTTATTTGAAGTAAAACATCAAAGATATCCCTCTAAACATTTATTTACAACCCTAGTTTTCCCATATGATTGAGGATGATAAGAGGAACTTTGGGATAGTTGGGTACCCAAACAAGAGAACAAATCAATCTAAAAATTGCTTGTAAATATTGGGTCATGATCACTTACTATAATTTTGGGCATGCCATGGAGATTTTGAACTGTGTCCATAAATGTGATGGCAACTGTACTAGCTTTGAAAGGATGAGATAGAGCACAAAAATGAGCATACTTGGTAAGTCTATCCACCATGACCATGATGACACTTTTCCCTTCTAATTTAGGTAATCCTATGATGAAATCCATTGATACCTCTTCCCATCTCTCGCTAGGAATAGAAAAAGGTTGGAGGAGACCTAGTGTCTTAATGGTCTCACCCTTATTTTGTTAACACAACAAACATTCTGTAATAATTTTTTCAACACATCCTTTCAACCCCTCCTAAAATAAATAATGCTTAACTCTATGATAAGTTTTCAAGAACTGGAATGGCCACCTAGTGGAGAAGAATGGATCTTTGAAAGAACATGGTGTTTAAGTGTAGAGTTCTTACATAGATATAACCTATCTTTGTACCGCAATGTATCCCCTTCCATATAAATTGTTTTGATATGGATGGATCTTCCTAGAGATTCTGAATGAGAGTATGTTTTGTTGCATCTTTATTTCATTCTTCCCTTGCTTGATCTACCCAATCTTCATTTAGTATAGAGATGGAACATAACAAGGATTCTATAGACTCATCCCTCTTAGATAGAGCATAAGCAACCACATTTTCCTTCCCTTATAAAAATATCAAATTCATACCCCAACATATTAGTGACCCATTTTTGTTGTTCTTATGAAGATAATCATTGTTCAAATAAGTATTTCAAACTATCATAATCTATTTTTACGTTAAAGTTTCTACCCATCAAGTATGGTCTCCATTTTTTGACAACATGTAATATTGCCATCATTTCCTTCTCATAGGTGGGCTTCAAAAATTATTTCCTTTTAGCTGTTAGCTCTCAAATGCTATGGGATGTCCTTCTTACATAAGTACTACTCTGATCCCATTTCTTGAAGCATCACATTCCACTATGAAGGGCTTGGAGAAATTTGGAGTTTCCAATATTGGAGTGGTGCACATTGCCACCTTCAATTTTTCAAATGCCTTAGAAGCTTCCTCATTCCACTGAAAGGAGTCCTTCAATAATTTTGTAAGTGGTGCTGCTATACTACCATAGTTTTTACAAATCTATGATAATACCCTGTGAGACCTAAGAAAATCTTAATTTCTTGAGGGTTCTTGGGACTTACCAATCCACCATGGACTAGATCTTGCGAGGGTCCACCTTAACACCTTCATAAGAAATAATATGGCCCAAGTATTCCACTTCATGTACCCTAAAAGAACACTTTGAAGACTTGGCATATAGTTGATGTCTCTCTAATACTTCTAGGACTGTATTAACATGTTTTAAATGTTTCTCTCAAGATTTTCTATAGATGAGGATATCATCAAAAATTCTAAGAAAAATTCCTTAATAATGGTCTAAATACTAAATTCATCAAACTCTAAAATGTGGAGGGTGCATTGGTAAGACCGAAAGGCATCACTAGGAATTCATAATGCCCTTGATGAGTTCTGAAGGCTGTCTTATGAATATCTTATTTCTTTACTCTAATTTGGTGATACCCAAAACACAAATATAGTTTTTAAAAATAAATTACACCATGCAACTCATCTAATAAATCATCAATGACATGAATAGGAAACTTATCTTTAATAGTGTACTTGTTGAGTTCTCGGTAGTCTAGACACATGTGCCATCTTCCATGCTTGCATCACACCATCACCACCGGAGCAAAATAAGCACTCGATTGTGATGAATAATACCAATTTCTAACATTTCCTCCACCATCTTCTAGATATCACTCTTTTACACATATGGGTATTTATATGGCACGATCTTTGGGGGTTAGCTTCCGGAATCAACTAAATGGTATGAACGTTCTCTATTTCGAGGGGCAATCCTCTAGGATCCTTGAATAGAAATGCATGTTGATTAATAACCTTCTCAAGATTAGGATGCACTACCATTGTTAGCAGTTGAAATTCCATGGATAACAATTGTGCTACAAAACCTTTAGACCCCCTTTTAAGAATCTTATGCATTTGGTGAGAACTCACCACCTGAGGAAATTTTTCCTATAGTCCTCAAAGTTCAAACTATTTACCCTTAGAATGAAAGTGCATGAAAAATTCCTGGAAATTTATCTCTATGGTGCCCAAAGTTGTGAGCCACTGAACACCTAAGACAATATCGATTCACCCATGGGAATAACAAACATCATAGATTCCAATGTGTAGTCACCCATCATAAGTTTGATTTTATGGCATTTACTTGAACATTGGATTGTGCCACCATTTGCAATCATTACTTGAAATTTAGGTGTTGGGTAGATGAAATAATTTAGTTTTATTGCCATCTTTTGATTGATGAAATTATGTGTGCTCCCTAAATCAATCAATACTATCACCTTCTACTTCTTAAGATAACCCACAACTTGAAGGTTTTACGGAGTACTAATACCTGATAGAGCACGACATGAAATAGTGGGATGGGGATCTTCAGATTCTTCCTCTAAATTTTCCACTTCCTCGCATGATGTTTCCTCATATTTTCCTCATCACTAGTCCCTTCATCGAAGAACAAAATTTTCTTAGAAAATTTATGATTTGGTCCATATTTGCTATCACAGTTAAAACATAACCCTTTGGCTCTTTTTTCTTCAATTTGATGAGGTGTCAATTGAACTGACCAAGGGTATGATAGAGGCAAGGTGCTACGATCTTTTATGCTAGAGAAGGACTACCCTCCGATGGAAAGAAATTTTCCTCTTCCCTAAGTGCCATGACAATAGAATCAAAAACCTTGAGTGGGTTAAACATGAACACCTCATGCTCAATGTGGTCCTTAATAACCTCAAGAAATAGGTCATTCAAATACTCTTCTGTAATATCCTCTACATGTAAGGAAAGATTTTGGAATTGATGGACGTACTTCTTAACTAAACCTATTTGTCATAATTTTTATAATTGGATGAAGTAATTATCCATAACACTAGAACTATAGTGTAATTGAATCTCTTTAGTGAAAACTATCCATGTGACATTTAGAACATTCTTCTACCTTTGAGAACATAACCAATGATACCAAACAAATTGGTCAGGTTCTAGGTATAAGGATGCCACGATTACCTTTTGTCTCATTGGGAACTAATGGAGATCAAATAAATTCTCTGTTTAGGTAATCCAATTAAGCAAATCCTTTCCATTAAATTTATGCATTTCCACTTTTGGAATAATTCCTCCATTGGTGAGGAGATCCACCTGAATGAGTAAAGGAGCCTCCTGGATTGGAGTGGTTTAGACCTGTGTGAGCATTGCTAGAGGAACCCATATGACTAGAATTGGGAGTGGTGTTTGCAATAGAAAACAACAAATCTTTCTTAATGATGTGAAAATCTGACTAAAGTTCACCCTTAAGGCTACCTTTCAAATGAAGAAGCTCATTATTAAGGTCATCCTTACTCACCATATTATTTACCCTTTCCTGAAGTTGGATGACCACCTCAGATACTCTTGAACCAAAAGACTCTAAATCTATATCTTCCTTATTTGGGGTCATTCCTAGAGTTTCTTGACCTTTCCCTTGGTTGCGAGTAGATCTACCAGTCATGATGTAGGGTTTGGGATTTGGGGTAGACAAAATAGGAAAAATTTAGGGTTTGGGGTTTTGTAAATTTACTGGACGAATAAAGGAAATCATAAAATATAAAACCTAGATAATTTTTGGAAAGGTTTTATAAAATATAAGAAAATTGGAAAAAATCCAAAAATTTCACACACGAGGAGTCAAATTATGAAAAATCATAAAAACGATATAAAATTTTCAAATTGAGTAAAAAATAATTGAAATTTGGAGATAAGATTACTTGAATGATTTCTCCACACCAAAAAAATATTACAAAAATTTTGATACCAATTTTTAGATATAGCCGAACCTTCACAATTAGGGTGTGACGCAACACTGGCCAAGATCAGGCTCTGATACCACTTGTAATGAAATTACTTGTATAAATCAGATTATGAGCAGCAATAGAACACAAAAGAACACAATATTATAGATAAATGATCTCAATATGCAAGTAGAATAACTTAGCCACTTTGAGGGGGCAACCTCCAAACCATACAATAAGACTCAAATGCTTGATATGATGATAAACTACTACCTACTCACCCCTATATATACTATTCTTATGCTATGACCATCACCAAGGCTGGCCCACTAATGATAATATAACATATATGAAAGAGATACATCATGATAAGAAGTTATGATAGCCACAAGTCAACTATATACATCCAATGTAAGATATATGATTAAGGGCGTAATAAGGGAAAATCAAACTATGAGAAGACATCAAATTTGTATGAATATTAGGATTTTTCCTCATATATAAGGGAGTTAGTTTTGGTATTCTGATCAAAAGGGGCTTAGTCTTTCTGTTTCTAAGATATAATTTTGAATACTACATGTTTCCTTTGTGAAATGCATATAGATTTTAGGTTTCCAAACTTCTACGTCAAGATGGTTACACAAGTATAGTCATTGAAAAACTTTGAGAGCATTTTATTTATGTTCCCTTGTTAAGAAATTCAAGATTTGAATGAAATATGCCCGCTTCGAGTTAAATTTTTGTGTTTTGAGTTTGGTATGTAGAATTACTGATTAATGATTCATATTTTCTACTATAATTTTGTGCTTATTGCTTCTCTTTGTCGTACACTAGATTTGTCCTTAATGTTTGTACTTTGGTCATTAATTTTGATATTATGTTGTGAGCATTCCCTCTGCAATTTTGGACTTGATTATAAAATCCTTTCCATAACCATTTTGTGTTAGATTTTTGTTATCCTTTGAGTGTATCTTGGGTATACAAGAGTAGAAGCAATAAATACTTCACTAGAATGCTTGCACGAGATCTTATGTCAAGTATTTTAGAGATTGATCTGAAACTTTACATCTATTGGGTATCCATAAATGCAAATATTTATTTGTAGAAAATTTCACTACTTGATCCATTTTTTCGTACTTTCTAGGATTGTAGGCCCCTCCAGTGCTAAATGCATTGTTATAATAAATGCCACAGCTTTATAATTCTCCATATGTGAATTTACAATTTCCATAATTGACCTCATCCCCTCATATTAACATCAATTTTTTCTATTTACTATGTTGTTGCTCTAAATATCACTAAAGGTGTCTTTTAGCCTTAATTTTATTGTTAAGAGAATGTAAGAGAAACTAAACTTTATTGTCTATAGTAGCGTGTCTAGTTTAGTAAACATATACAATATATTTTGTGACAACTTGTGAGAGTGAGTATTATATTCATGGCCATGTTTATCCCAGATTGATCCATCACTGAAGCATAGTAAGAGGAACAAATAATTCATCTGCCCACTTTGCATTCGGGTTACACCTTGGTCCTCTCACCTTGGTTCAAGGTAGGACCAAAAGCAACATGACAATGTCATATCCTTTTTACATGCCCCTCAATCATCCTAAGGTTTGATCCAAAGGAATGTTTTAGAACCCTCCTAGGCTATAAAATGACATATCACTTGATCTACCAGTATTTCCAATAAATTTCCCCCCTTAGAGAGAATTGTTGTCAATCTAATAGGGGTGTAGATTTAAGGACCAACAACTTCTTCTTCTTGAGACTTGCTACGTTGCATCATAACAATATTTTATCAACACATAAATATTATAAGGACCTTCAAGATCACAATATAATCATCTTGAATCCATGATAACACACCCATATTATCAAAATTCTAATCCTTCATGCTTCCCCTTTCACACTGCTGTTGGTTGGAAATTTGGTCGTTGAAGACAATCAACAATTTAGGGGACAACAATCCCTCCTCTTTATGGGGAGGTTCCCTTATTTCACCAAAACTTGAGAATCTAAATATTTACAAATATACAATCTAATCAAATATGAATGAGGATATTGGTGCAGTGAATGATTCCATATTTTCAATACAGAAGACAAATAAGGAATAGGGTTTTGAGGAAGAAACAATAGCTTGTATAGGTAAGAAGTATGAATCGGGAAAAAACTTCATGCTAACTCATTTACCAAGGATACAATTACCCTCCTTGGTTATGTAATATTACCCACTACTGTAAAGGAAATAAGTGAAGAAGGCAACACATTCAGATATAGAGACTATAGATTCATATCTTACTAATTCATGGAAAAGATCTTAAAACCATGTGAGCCAATACAAATGAAAACCCATAAAATATAAATGTGGATTGACACAAAGTTACTCTCATCAAATTCTATGAATTGAACAATTTTTTTCAAAATTCACATATATTAATCTTCACATTCACAAATTACAGGAAACGAAAGTAGAAAGAACACAAATGAGAGAAAGGGAAATGTATTATTCTGTATTGATCAAAATTTGTATTTACATTATAGAACACCAAAATCCAACCCCTTTACAAATGAGAATAAATCCTTATATAGAATGAGGGGAGGATGTAACCAAATTTCTAACTAATTGCCTTTAAATTAAGTACTAAAACTTAATTAGTTGATTATACAAGTTGGCTTTGTTTCACAATTCTATAATGAAAAGAATAAATCCAACTTCAAAATATAACAATTAGATAGAAAAATATTATGAATTGGAAGAAGGACATTGTAAAGTTACATAACTGGAACCTTCATCTTGAGAACAAGAACTCTGAATTTAGCTATAATATCAGAGATCTCCATAACTTTGGGGATAATTGTATTAGACATGGCAGCCAACCAAATCCCAAGTGAGAACTCCATTTCCTTTGCTATTCCACCATTTTGTAGCAGGCCTTTGGTGGCTTCCACAACTACATTGTGTAATTTAGAAAGTTCTTCCATTTTATCCTTATTGACTGAATCTTCCTTGAACAAGTCTTCCTTTATCAATGAATTAAATTTTCTTTGATTTCATCAACTAAGTTTCTTTCTATAGAATTATCTTTGTAAAATTGACAATGAAGAGCCTACGATAGATGAACACATATTTTGACCTCGAGAGATTCACCCTTTTGAACTAAATTATTCAATTCACTTACAACTTCCTCAAGGAATTTTATTCTCCATTCAACACTATATACCAATTTCTTGGATATATTATTTTTAGAATTATAAAAATTTATGAGACAAAAAATCTGCTTATCGGTGGTACTCATGATTCTAATATCTTGAATGATATCCATCCAAATATTGAGTTATTTATCAATGGCACTGATTGTTGCATTAAATTGATATTATGTTGAAGATATGTTATCATACATTTTGTATGCCTCATCAATGAATCCTAAACCATAAATCAACATATCTTGAATCTAAGCCACATAAGCTCTGCCAAATGTTGCACACTTGTGGATTTTTTTATAACCTTGATATTATCTTTAGAAAGAAAAATTGCTGGAGGAAATGAGGAGAGAGGAGTGGGATCTAGAGGGGTTTTATCAATTGAGAGAAAGGACTTTATGAAGTTAGAGAGAACTTGAACTTATTCCTTTAGTTTTCTTGAGTTTTCTTCCCTTTATCTACCATCTCAATTACCTTTGAGAAAGTATCCTTGATATTCTATACCTCTCCTTCAGGAGTGGATTCTCCAAGTGAAATTCTTGTCAGCTCCAAGTCTACAAAAATTATGTATTTTTCATCCTTATCTCCCTTTGGCTTATCAATTTATAGGAATTTTTGTCCCTTGGAATCTAAGACCAAATGAGAGGTTATCTTAGATTTATTTAGTGGAGGAGGAGTTGTATAAAGAAAGGTAACCACTGCATCAAAACCAAGAGAAACAATATGAGAAGAAGCCTTCCTTTTCTCTTTATCAATCATGGGCTGTACCCATGTGAATGAATCACTGGAAGATGGAGCTGGAGGAGGTGCCAATGAAAGGAAATTGGGAGGACCAAGAGACTGAGTAGTGGGAACCTTAAGAGTAGGTACCTCAATAGAAGAGGAATATGGTCTTTTGACTACAAGTTTAGGCCTTAGGGAACTTTCTTTCCCTATGTCTGGCTCTATGATTTTTACTTCATCTTCCTCATCTTCACTTTCTTCACCACTTTATTCCTCTTCATCATTATTTTCTTGTTCTTCACCTCCTTGTTCTGATTCATCCTTTTGTTCCTTAGTTTCCTTTAATTCTTCTTCAAAAGGATGTGATAATTGTTCAAGCACAAAATCAAGTTCCTCATATATTTCTTAAGTCTTTACTTGCTCCACTTTTGTCTTAGGTATTTTTTCAATATTTTCTACCTCATTTGCCTTGTCTTTATTTATATACACCTTGGTTGTTAAATCTAAGGGTGAAGGGGTCAATTTTGCTGAGACTTCTTGAAGAGCAGTGGAGTATTATTTGTGTGAGGTGGAGGTTTCCTAAGAAGAGGATCACTTCATTATTTCTCTATATTCTTTCATCATCCCATTGAACCATTGTCTTGTCCTTATTAGAAAAAGGTTATCCAACTCAAAAGGATAATCTATATCTTTCTGTGACCAATCAATGGTTGGGATAGGCATGTGTTGGATAGTATTGAGATATTCCACATCATAAAAATCACATTCATTATCCTCTAGGCCTTCAAGGACATGGTACAAGTTGATATTCTTGATTTGTTGTAGAGAAATCCTCCCAAAATACCTTTTCCTTACCTCATACTCATCTGCACAATCTTCCCAGTAGTCCTCAATTGTGGGAATATGATAATAAGTCATTCTCAGATGTTTGGAGATGAATCCTTTACTATCAATTGAGGGAATATTCTGATAAGTATGGAATTTGAAGTCAGAAATTGTTCTCTTCGCATTTTGTGCATACAAGGTATATTTACATGTATAATTTCTCAAGGAGATAGGGAACTGGATACCTATAATCTTCTTATCCCTACATGTTCTATGCAACATATCCAATTACCTAAAAACTTCTAATAGCACCAGATTTTTTTACAATACATGAGAAATTTATTGGGCACACCCTCAAAACCAACTAATCTGATATATGAGAAATTTATTAACTGGATGAAGAGGATGACATAGTTTATAATCAATTTCCTTTCTTTCAAGATACTATATCAACTATATTACCTTCTAGTAGTCTACCTATAAACATTAAGAATGCATCATTGACTCCTTTGTGAGGAGTCTTACTATTTTCATAAGTTAGTTGAGGATAAAACTCATAAATTGGTGCATTCTTCTTATCATCTTGTGGTGACAACCCTACCCATACCCTATAGGCTGAAATGGTGTACATGAGGTAGGATGTCATATAGAAGGTTTTGCTTTGTTGTACATTCACCAATTGCTCACTCAAGTTCTCACAAATGATCCCCCAACTCAAATTTATCTTACCCTCACAAATGATGTTAATATACACACACATCCAATATTTAAATTCATTGGTAGAAGGCATGCCCATCAATCTTCCCCGCAGGGTGATTATGTCTAATAGTTCCTCTTTGAAATCTGATCTATATAATACCTTAGGAAATTTGGAATATCCTCTCTTTTGAGATCTTGAAACAGGATTTATCTATCATTGTCCTATACCTATCTTTGTCCCGCTCAAAAATATTTTGAGCCTAGGCTTTGGTCAAGATATTAGAGTTATCAAAGGCAAGATACCCCAGGGTCGCATTTATGTAATTAGCATCAAGTTTGGAAATAATTTGGCCTTGAGGATCCTTGAATTATTTGGTTTCGGGTAAAAAAATTGAAGCACAGGAAAAAAATAGTGTCATTACATTTGACTGAGAGAGGAAAACCAGTGGCAAAGGCAATTCCACTATTTTTGATACATTAGGAAATGATGGTGGGAGTGTCTTCAGAAATTCGGGCCCAGAAATCCTCCAAATTCAGGTGCCTAACATCACTATCCCCAATATTGGGTACAAAGGTCTCCAAAGAAGAAATATGTTCATACCCTCCATATTGGAACTTCATGGTGAAAAAGTGGGGAAAAATCAAGGAAAATGGAGGCCTAGCAATTTTTTAGGAGGTATTTGAAAGGGAAGGTGAAAAGCAAAAACTACCACCAAAACAAATCATGAAGGAATGAAATGAATCATATCCAATATGAAAAGAATGATGCCTTGATAAGCGTCCTGATACACTTTGAATTTTTGAAATTGAGCAAAAAAATGAGCAATTTATGAACAAAAACATCTTTTAGGGAACAAGAGCAGAAATCATAATGCACATGGAGAATTACCAATTTTGGAATGGTGACAAATGAACAAAATTACCCTTTTATAGTAAAACAATTAGAAAATATAGTTAATTTGAGAAACATAGCAGAATGCAGGAGTTAGTGAAGTTGTGGGAAGTCCTTTAATCACTTTCCCCAATATTGTGGATATGGAGGGGATGTGGGAACTAAAAGCATGTGGGAATGAGTACCTTGTGTTCTAATTTTTTTGAAAAACCTGCAATACAAGAAAATTGATTGGTTACAAAAATTTAAAAGTTGCATAGGAATGAGGTGCTCAGGAGAACCATTTCGCCTAACACAATAATCTCTACACAAAAATGAAAACAAAGGTTTGTGGGTTAGTGAGCAATGTGGAGAACCATGAGGTGTGGGGAACAACGTGATGTAGAGAACAAAGGTCCAGGTGGGAACATGTATCGTGAGTTCCAATAATCTCTTATTTTTCCACAACACAAAGAAATTAAAGCAATGCGAAGAAAGTGGGTGTGTGGGGAACCAAGGCCCGAAAGGAAAAACTTCTACAAGTTCCATGAGTTACCAAAAAATCCATAAGAAAGAATTTTGGGGAATAAGTGTTGTGTGGAAAAGGATGGATTGTAGAGAACAATGACTTGGGTGGAACAAGTTTTGCGGGAGATGTAAAATCCATATAACACTAGAATTCAATGTGTTATGGGTTAAACGGAGATACGTGTGAATGTAGGCGTCCTAGAGGAACTTGTTCCTCTAGTTCCTCTAGAGCCCTGTAATTACCACACAACACCGAAAAAAGGCTCAAATCAACTAAAATAAACTAACTACTAGACTTTTTCACTCCTTAGACTTCAACATGGATAAATACATTAAGGAAAAGGGGTCACTTAACCAAAAAGACAATTTTTTCAAAAATTACGCATTTTGGGTGGGTGAAAACACACACCATGCTACTTTATATGGGTAGTTCTACCTCTAAGAATCCTAATAGAGACATACATATTCATGAGGATTCTTAAGGAACAACTTGAAGAGGTCCCAAGCCCTATTTGACACCTAAAACTCACCTCTTTCTTCTTGGTTTTGATATACACCTTGAGAATATCCTTGATGTACATCACCATCTTCTCTAAGAGGAAGAACATTGTTTATTCTAGGCTCCCACAACCTTCCTTGTCTCTTATTATGTACTCCAGGGTTATGAAACCTCATGGATTACCTTGAAGGACCATAGCGATTCCTAGCTACATGTCAAATCTTGTTATAATTAAAGAACACAACATCAATCTTACCTCTAAAATATTCATTTCTCTAATCTTGACTAGATGGCTGATATAGATAGTATTTGTCGGTGTGTCCCTTCTCGTGAAAATTATAGAAAAACTTATTCCTTGACTATTCATTTATACTATCTCTCCATAGATGATCATATCAACCAAACCTCCTACATTTTTTTACCTATGTCTAAATCCATTGCAGGTATAATAATAACCATTAAATGATATTTCATACCTTGAGGCATTAGGCTTTCTAACAGACCTTTTCTTCACCTTGAAATGCTTTCCTTCTTCTCATCTTCAGTCTTCATGCTTGGAACAATGTATTCTTACATAACCACTTTTCCTTTGTGGTATTCATTGAATCCCAAGCATGTCTTGTCTCTTACAAAATTTTGACTAACTAGAAGATCATTAAGATTATTAGTGCTCTTTTCAAATTTCTAAAATGTCTTAGCTCTACTAACAACATCAAATAGATTTTTCTTGAGAAATATCACTTCTTCTTCTTTGGATTGCAAGCTTAGAGTCATGGAGCTCATATGCATTTCTAACCTCTTGATTGTTTCATCAAGATTATATGTGACAAATAAATGTTTCTACTCTAGATCAAGAATCTTTGATTCATACTCCTTGATTTGAGCCTTTAACTTCTTACTATTCTTTTAAGCATGCTTCAACTCAGTTTGAACACACACTAGTTTAGTCTCAAATTCATCTCCTTCTTATTCATTCTCAAATTTCTTGTTGTCACTAAACAATATATAAATATCACTCATAGACCTTATAACATATTTGGCCATGAACAAAACATCATAACCTACATCTTCATGCTCAAATGTAGAGTTAGAGTTAGAAATAATATCATAGCTACTTTCCTTAGATGAATAACACTCCTTTTTTGAATATAATATATTATTGGATTTTTCTTGTTATCAAACTTCATGAATTTATTTTTTTCTTATCAAATATATGAGTCTTATTGTCATGATCTCCATAATGCTCATCATAACTTTCATCATTGAACTTGTGGGGCACTTGGCAGAACAATGATCTACTTCACAACAATTGAAACATTTAAAAGGAAGTTTAACTTTATACTTACTAGAGCCAATCTTCAATCTTCTAGAAATTGTGGAAAACAATTTATCATCTATTTTAGGATAAAAACCATCATTATTTGTCTTATTTTATTTTGTCTTCATATCAGTCTTGAAAGAAATATCCTTCTTGACATGTTTAGATTCAACAATCCTCATCTCATATGCAGTCAAGATGCCATGTAACTCATCCATTAACATGACCTTAAAATCCTTAGCTTCCTTAATAGTAGACACTTTAGGATCAAACTTAGGAGTTATAGACCTTAACACCTTTTGTACCACAACTTATTCCTTCACTTCTTCACCTAATCCTCTCATGGTATTGATAACCTTATCAAATCTAAGAAAATATGCAACAATGGATTCCTCTTCACTCATCTTTAAGCCTTCAAACTGATTTATGAAAGTTTGGAGTTTCACTATTCTTATCTTAAAACCTCCTTCACAAATGACCTGAATTTTATCCCATATTGATTTTGCTTTGTTGTGCAATGTATGACATTCACAAGATCTAGTTCAAATATACAACACATGATTGAATTCATAGCCTTGGATTTTTCACTACTAAGATTATTGTCTACATTACTTGTTGGAGTTTGAGGAGTAGTATATCCATTTAACATAGATTTCCAAATGTCAAACCCTAAGGAAATGATATGAGTCCCCATCCTTAGAATAATACAAGCATAGTTAATTTCATCAAATAATGGATATTTCTTGCGTAGAATATCCACTCTCCTCACTCACCATTTTAGTGCTTCAAAGGACCACCTTCAAGTGATTAATTTTTTTCAAAAGGGCCTATTTTGATACCAATTTTTGGAAAAAAATGGAATGGGAGGGTGAATCAATCCTTCAAATCATTTAAATAATTTTAATTAACTTACATAAATAATTTACCATTCAACCATGCATTAATGCGAGCTTAAAAATCATTCACATGAGCATAACCATGAGAGAGTACACAAGAACACAATATGTAAGTGGGAAACCCTCAAGGGGAAGAAAACCCACTGAAAAATTTGATTATATTACTCAAACCAAAAGAATCGCATGAATATGATACATCACACAATATTTTTTTAGTGAGGACAAATTCCATAAGGAACACCAACCCCTTTTAGCAAGGCACCAACCCCGTAGGAGGCTACAACCCCATAAGGTGATAAACCACCAACTCAACCACTTGGAAATGGATGATCACTAATGATATGCTTATCACACAACTAATAGTGATCCAAGTTCATATCCAAACACAACAAACCCTCATCATATATATATATATATATATATATATATATCTTAACTCACTCAAGCTTGCTTCTTCATGGAATAAATTGATCAATCACCCTTATTGCTCTACCTATTAACTCTTGTCATAATTTCACACTCTCTATTAGATCTTTATTTATGCATTTAAATAACTTACACACTCTCCCTTAGCTCGTAATTTTCCCCTCCATCATAGCTTGTTCAAAATGAACTCATACACTCACTTTAAATACAAGACGCTTTCCTACAAACATAATAGTTTGTCCATGACCACTAAGGTAGATCATAAAAAAATAAAATTAATTTTAAATATTCATATAAAAACATAATATATACCCATATAGGTCGGTAATACACCAAGACTCATGACAAGCCTAACTAGGCATAAACCAAACAATTCTCCTTCACCGAGCACTTCAAGGACTTCATAAACACCAAAACAATTTTTCATGCCTCCAAATTATCCATACATTTCAAAAACACCCTAAAAAAATCATCCAAAGGCTCAAGAGCATATACACCATGCAAAACTTTCACAACAATGCAAACTAGGTCAAAGACCTATCCATTCGAGCACTAACAAAGACCAATATTCATGAATGAAGACCAAACCAACATAAAAAGAGCTTAGATATGGCATGTAGAAACTTGATGGAAATTAAAATACTTGAGGAACACCTTAAAGCACTTTAGAACTCATGACTCAACTCTTAGAGCCATCTATACCACTTTCTCCTTTCTACTTGAACTTGAACGCTAGAAACCAAATTTTCTATATTGACCATCTCACACAATTTTTGACACTTTAAAGAGTTATAAATGCATTAAATAAGATAAATTTTCATCACTCTTCACTCTCTAATGGATATACATCATTAGCTAAGCCAAAATATTGATCTTCTAGACAAATCTTCGAGACTAAACTACATGTTATCCTAAACCAGTCAAACTAGGTCAAGTTGTGACCTTCCTCATTCCACCTCAAATGACTCCAGAGCTCAAACAATACATCCAACACATCATATGAGATGTATACAACACCTCTAAGGTCATCAATCATCATCACCAACTCCACAAGTTCCCAAAAGCACTCATTCTCCATGAATGCCCTTTAGCACCAAAACCAACGAACCTATTTTGACCTGTGTAGGTCACCAAGATCTGAAATGTATTCAAACATGTAGCATTTATCCCCAACAACCCAAAACACAAATTTAGTCAAAGGATCTACTGACAAACCTGAGAGAAAAACCTTCTTTATTGAAAAAAAGTAATTTTGAGTGGGCTCCACTAATTTTCATGACATGAAACCTCCACCATATAAAATATGGAAGAGTCCTCTCCATCCTCCAATAATTACATTTGATGATATGATCCATTTTGGGCTCAAACAAAGAAGTTTTCCTCCATTTCTATAAAACTAGGGTTTAAGAAGTGTTTTGACCTTCTTACCTTCTTAACATTCAATAAATGTTAGAGCATAATTTTATCTCATTTCAACTTTGAGATATTCTTAGTTCCATGCTGAAACATCCATGAAAGGATCATGGGCCCATGCAGAGTTTACATGTGTCATCCAAGATGATTTCTCTAACATCGAGCTAGGAAACATGCATTATAGAAATCAGTAGGAAAAAATCTGACATATCTTGCAAAATATTCATCATGCAACCCTTAAATTTTCCCACAACACCTGAAAAACCTATACTAACATCTCTAATTCCCACATTCTTATAAATAGGTCTACATCATCTCAACCACCATGAGTTGCATAGCTAGGTCTTAGGATATAAACATGTTTAGACAAAAATAGAGTAGGATAATCTCATACCTCAATATGAAACCTCTTAAAAAGGCCCTAAAAACCTTGAGACATCATGTCTCATTCATCTGCATGACTTCATGGGATCATATACCTATGAAATCGATGATCACGCCTCATTAGGCCTCCAAACATTAGACTAGGTATAAATGAGCACATACAAACCCTATTATCAACTTAAAACCAACCTATGAATATATTTGAGTGTCTTAATACACTCCAATCATTATATCCATGTGTCTCCCATACTCCTCAAGCCACCATGCATCTCAAACCATCAAGCTCTATCAACCATGCAAAATAGGCCACATGATTAGACCATCTTGACTAAGAAAGTCTAACTTTTTCAACTCTTACAACCATTATATAACATGTTTAACCCTGTCATCATCATAACACACTTCCTCTATCACTCGTAGATATTATACACCTTTTTCATTAATGTACATTCAACTTTTACATCAATGACAACACTAACTCACTCATGCCAACAAAAAGGACTTGGTGAGTTATTAAGTTGAGTAGGATTTAGAAAGGCCTTATGAATTTTGGATTTCCCTATCAAATAGTGGTTTCCTATGAACATATAAATAAATATGAGATAATCAAATATTGGAGAGATACCTAATCATAGTTCTTGGTAAATCTAGTGTAAATGCACAATATTAATGATCAAGCACAAAATTATCTTTAACATAAAGCATATGCAAACTATAGTAACACTTTGAATCTTCCAAAAATTTATTATAAGTCGATGTTTTTGGCCCTCCTAAGTACCAAATTTTTTCTTCTTATTTATGCAAGAAAAGGCACAATGGGGGAGAAACTATATTATCTTACATCCCACTTATTTTAGGATCACTTAAAATGTCTTTTTGTTCATGAGTTGTAGGGTATTGGTTATTTATACCAATAGAAAGAATGTTTTCTAGATTGTTAGTCCTTCTAGCATCACTTCTGCAATTATTTCATCTAATTATCTTGAAAATAATTCTTTAAGCCATTTTAACATAAGGGTGATGTACAAGTAAATTAGAAAGGAGAAAGAAAGGGAAAAGGGAAAATAAATATGTAGAAAACAATCTTATCTTGAGGGGGTGAATTAATAAAAAATTAAATACTCGTATCAATAACAATCACACAAGACATAAAATTTGTAGATACCATATTTTTGGGGAAACCCTTTCGATGAAAAACCACAAAGAAAATACCGTTTGGATTTCTTGTCAAAATCTAGCCACAAAATTAATTATTTTACAAATGTTTGTAGTTACCAACCTATTAGAGACACCAATCCCCAAATTCCAAACACCAACTCAGCTAATTCATGAGCACCAAATTGCTGGAGACACTAATCCCCAATGATGAGCACCAACTCAACTTAATTTTTCAGTACTAAGTCACCGGAGGCACCGATCCCCAACAATACAAGATTCCACCTTTTTTAGTTTCTTCTTTAACATAATGATGACACTTAAATAAAACTTCCCTCTTCTTTCTATTTTCACATTCAAAACTTCCCATTTAGCTTATTTCATGACCGCTCACTCTTCATTCTTCTTCATCAATTAAACATTCTAGTCTGTTTGAGTTTTCTCTTCCTCTTTCTTCAAAGATTCTCTTGATATATCTTCATTAATCAATACTCTCTTCTTGATATCTTCCTTTATTTTTCAAAATGACATCAAATTACCTTGAGTTCACACATGAATTTTTCAATTGAATTCATTTATATGAAATGAGAATATATGAAATTTTTCATGAGTCGACATCCTTTTGAATATTTATCTTGAGTTGGATTTTGTAATATTTGAAATTTGAATATATGAGATTCTTTTGGACTCATACAGACATCCCCTATTTTTCTTGGTCCTGTGACATTTCATTACCATCATGGATAATTCTATACTTTATGTAGTTTTCTCTTTGTTGCGTGAAAATCCTCCTTTGCAAACAAAACACCACGAATTCTATGACTTTCTCTTCATTGCACAGTAATCCTTGAATTCAATGAATTTTTCTTCATTATGCAACAATCCTGAATTAATTTTTTTCTTCGTTGCACATCATGTTAATTTTATTATGCGGTATCATCTTGTACCTACAAAATACCTCAACACATCTCCAGACATTTATAATTTTTTTGAACACTACAACATTTTTGGTAAACTATAACACCTGTGGTACATTATAAAACCCGTAGAAGAACACAAAATATTTTCCTCTATTTTGGAGCATGCAAAATTCAAATTGAATTATCTTTTCCATTAGAGGTGCACATCTCAGTAAACATCAATGGAAATATTTTTAACATATGAGATAATTATTAGCATTCTTTTAACATCAATGAAAATATTTCTAAAAATGATATATTTATTAGCATTCTTTTAACATCAATGAACATATTTACAAAAATATCCCCTTTTTCATTTATGGCAACCAACCATCTTACAACACCTTCCATATTGATCTATTGCTCCCTGTCTTTAATTGCCCCCTTGATGTATTACTTCTTTTGATGTTCAATTCTCCCGTTTGACATTAGTGACAAAGTAAAAAAATCTTAGAACACTCTCCCCCTAAAATTATGCTTCCTTTTAATGACATGTTGAAAGAGATATCACTCCCAAATTTTGTCTAGAGATATTCAAATGTTTCTTTTGGAAGAGGTTTTGTAAAAATATCAACAATTTGTTCTTTTGTGGCAATGTATTCCAACTTAACCTGATGATCTACAACTTTCTCTCTCAAAAAATGATACTTAATGGGAATATGCTTTGTTCTAGAGTGCATAATTGGATTATTTGAGATATTTATTACACTAGTATTATCACATAGTATGGAAATAGGAGAATCAAATTCTACCTTGATGTCCTTCAATGTCAGTTTCTTCCAGATAACTTGTGTGCATCACGAAACTTCGGGAATGCATTCGCCTCAACTGTTGATAGAGAAATAGAGGTCTTATTCTATTTTAACCAATATACTAAACTATTACTGAAAAATAAATCACCTCCACTTGTACTCTTTCTTTCATCAATACAACCAGTCTAATTTGCATATGGATATGTTGTCTAAGTGAAATCTTTACCTTTTTGGTACCATAAACTATAATCCAATGTACCCTTCGAGATATTTGAATATTATTTTGACATCTTACATATGAGTTTATTTTGGAGTAGCTTGAAAACATGCTACCATGCCTATTGTTTTCATCATACACAGGTCTTGATGTACTTACATATAATAAAATTCCAATCATTTATCTATAGAGAATCTAATTTTCTCCGAAAGATTTATCATCCTTACTTAGCTTACATCTTATGACCAGAGTACTTCTGGATTGAAATATTCCATTCTAAATTTATTCAACACCTCCTTAATATATTTAGTTTGTGAAATGAATATACCTTTTTTAGATTGAGAAATTTGTAATCCAAGGAAAAATGAAAATTCACCAAGCATGGAAATTTCAAATTATTTTTACATTTCCTCAAAAAAATCTTGACACATCTCATCCTTAATTCCTCCAAAAATGATGTCATCAACATAAACAACAACAATCAACTAATTCTCACCTTCAATTTTGATGTACCTGTGAGTAATACCTTTCTTAAACCCTTGATATTGTAGATACTTGTCTAGTCTTGAATACTAGGATCTGGGGCTTGTTTTATTCCATAAAGATATTTCTTTAGATTTCATATATATTCCTTATCATCTCGATAATGTGAATCCTCCTAGATGTTCAATGTAATTCTTCTAAATTTCCATTCAAAAAGGAAGATTTAACACCCATTTGATAGAATTTAAAGTTCTTATAACAAGCAAATTCTAAAAAAATTCTAATGGCCTCTAAACATGAAATGGGAGAATTTTTAAAAAATAAATCAATACCTTCAATTTGTGCAAAAATTTGCAAACTAACCTTTCTTTATTTCATACAACCTATTCATCTTCATTCAAATTATTTATATAAACCCATTTTATACCAATCACATTTTTGTATTTTGGTCTTGGAACTAGTTCCAATGTTTTATTTCTCTAAATATGGTATAACTCTTCTTTCATTCCTTCAATCTAGTGATTTTCTTCACTTAATCAAACAAAATTCTTAGTTTATGTCTTAGATAATAAAAATAGATTTGAATGTTCCATTGCATTTTCCAATCTTCTTCTAGTTTGTAATCCAATATTTTTGTCACCTATAATATGATTTTTTGAATGATTCTTTTAGATTGATCTGGATGGATTTTTTCTATCCTTTATTTCAACTTCTTCCTTTCCATATTCATATTCCTTTTAATATTTTATTCTTTCTTCTTTAGAATAATCAACTTCTTATATCCTGTTATGTTTATACTTGATATCATCCACCTTCACATTTGCACTTTCAACAATTTTTAATGTTCTCAAATTGTAACATCTATATGCCTTTCTTATTGAAGAATAACCAAGAAAAATAACTTCATCATATCTAGAATCAAACTTGCCTAAGTATTCATCATATTTATTGATATAACATTTGATTCCAAATACTTAGAAATGTTTGATAGTTGCTGGTTTTCTCTTCCATAGTTCATAAGGTGTCTCGGCTATTATTTAATCTGATTTTCCCTTTATTCGAATATAGACTGCTATGTTTATCGCCTCTCTACAATTTTTTTTAGATATTTTAGATTCATCTAACATGGTTCTGACCATATCTTGCACAATTCTATTTTACTTTCAGCAACTCCATTATGTTGTCGAGTTATTATAGTTAAATAATGCATTTTTATTCCATGATGTTCATAATAATATATGAATTCATTTGAAGTGAATTCACCTCATCGGCCGATGTTAGAAACTTTATTTTTAATTTTGTTTCATTTTCAAAGAATGCATTGAATGCCTTAAAAATTTCAAATGCTTCAAAATTTTCTTTTAGAAAAGTAACCAATGTCATCCTAGAATAATCATAAATGAATAAAATGACATATTTCTCACCTTTCATGTTTTTAATTCTTGTAGGCCCATAAAGATCGTGCAGAACAAGTTCCAATAACCTTGTAGTTGAGTACTCCTTTATATTAAATGAGGCTCTTGTCTACTTTCCAAACTAACATTGTTTGTAAAGGGTATCTGTTGGTTTAGTAATCTTTGGCATGTCTCTAACAACTTGTTTGGAACTAATTTTTACTATATTATCAAAGTTCATATGACCCATTCTTCTATGCCATAACCAAATCTCATCTATTTGTCCCATGTAACACTTTTCACCTTTAATATTACTAAGAATGTAAATATTATTTGCTGTCCTACATGCATAAAAAAACCTTCCTTATACTTTCCTTTCTGATTTCAAAACCTCCAACATAAAATGTTATTGTGTATCCCCTATCACTCATTTGACTCACACTCAAAAATATTATGCTTTATTCCTTCAACATACAAGACATTCAATTTTTAAATTATCATTGTTCAAGCTAATAGTACCCTTAAAATTATTGTAGTGACATTGTATCCAAACTTTACAGTACCTCTATTTACATATTTCAAAGTGAGAAACTTACTTTTGTCTCTAGTCATGTGGATTGAATAAACACTATCAATGTACCATTGATTTTCTTCATTCTGTGCATGAAATTTTGTCTGAACAATCATGGATTTTTCTTTGTTTATTTATTTCTCTTGTTTCTCCTTCCAAAATTTTACTGACTCATCCTTCTGATTATATTTGGTCTCCTCGGTCTTAAATTTTTGGAAGACTTAGAAAACCAACTTCTAGAAAAATGAGCTTTATGCCCAAATTTGTGGCACTTATAACATTTAATATTAAAATTCATCAAAGGTGTAAATGAGTTGTAATTTCTATTTGAGGACATATGAATTTACATTTTTCTTCCTATCAAAACTCCTTACATGAGGTTTAAAGTCTACTTCCCTATGACCAAATTGATTACATGAAAAACAATAGCCATAAAAGGAATTTTGAAACCTAATTTTGTAATGCCACCTTGGAGGAAATGATATTCTTGTTGTATCCTTGTTTCCCTTGAGGAGTACTATTATTTTATGAAACATTACTTTATTCCCTTATGTTTCCTTCATTTAAATTGCTTGTGTTTTGAGGATCATACACTTCTTCCTTCTTTCTGTTCTCATTTCTAGAAGAGATTTTAATAACATTTGCATAACTTCTTGATTTTTCTTGACTTGTCATCTTCCAAGGTTCATTAAGATCTTATTTTACAGACTTTTCATTATACCCAATACTGTTTTGATAAATGGTCATCTCGATTATTGATAATGTCTTCTAAAACTTTAGATTTATTTTCAAATTTTAGACATCTATTCAACTTGCGCTTTTATTTCTAAAGTTCCTTTCTTAAGGAAACAAGTTCACATTAAAGTTTATAACAATTGTTTCTCTGTTTCAACTATGTTTTCACATCCTCATCCATATTCTTCATCTCGTCTATATGAATCTTTAGATAAATGATGATATTATTAGGCTCTTTAATATCATGTGCCATATTTGATTTTATGACACCATAATCATCTTCTAGTTTATGAAATTTTTGTTTTCATTTTTTATTTTCCTTTCTTAGACTCTTGAGTTCTTCTAGAGAAGAAACAAGTTCTCCTTCAAGATCCACTTAAAATTCAAATTCAATATCTTCTTCATATTTTGAATCCATATTTTCTTTTATTTATTTAATCTCTAAGGCCATGAGTAGTGATTCATATTTATCACTGACAAAGACACTTTCATCACTTTCTTTAGATGAGTTACTTTCCTCCTTGGTATAAATGTTTTTATTGTGCTTGTAGATATTCTTCTTACTTTTAGATCTTCTTTGCTTATGGTTCTTCTTGGATTGATAATACATGTTACTCTCCTTCAAGTTTTGTTTTTCTTTATCATCCTTGTTTTTATATGGGAATTTTTGGCATAATTTCTTATTTCACCACAATCAAAACATTTGAATGGTAACTTACCTTTATATTTTCTAGACCATTTCTTTAGCATTCTAAAAAAGTGAGATTATTATTCATCTGAATCATTGCATGAGAAATCATGTGGTTTAGGTTTCTTGATTTTTAACTTCTTCGATGCTTTGAATGTATCCTCTTACTTTGATGATTTATCACCTTCAGTTATCATCTTATATGTTGTGATAATCCCATGCAGTTCATCTATTATTAGGATGGTTAAGTATTTCAACTCTTTAATATCAGATACTTTGACATCAAATCTCAAAGGAAGATACATGTTAGTGTAAAATCACAAAGCACTTCACGGATGCAAATCAGGTTTCTAAGTTGATCTTCAAGCATCCAGTGTGATTGCACAACATTGAATCCTTTCTCCAAGTGTGGGACTTGCAAAATGAGAAAGGAATCTCCAGAGAAGGCTGGTTCCTGCTCCTAAACTACCTGCCACAAGATATTCCAGTGTAGGCAAGCTAATCTAAACCTAATCTAACCATGCCAAGGAGACAGAGAGAGAGAGAGAAGGGAAAACAACAAAAGCCTACACTAAAACGGTGATACACCAGAGAAGGAGAATGTTGAACATCTATCAAAACTGCCATGGAACAAAGAGAGGTGAGCGATGGGAAGGATGGACAGATGCATCACAGGCCCAAGGATAGATTTCACATAGAAAATGTCCCAAAACTCCATGAACACAGCTCCAAACCTGTAATGAACATTCAAACACACAAATACCTACAATGAAGAGAGGCAAGAAGAAAACAAGTGAAAAACGAGCAAGGATGGACAGATGCATCACAAAACATGTTTTTGTTGCTTGTAAGTTTGCACAGAACATCATTTCAATAGTAAAAGGCAAAAATGCCATTACAGAGCAAGGGAGGAGGTTCAAACTCCATTTTCAACCCTAGAGAAGAAAAGAAGGGAGGGAAGAGCAGAAAAGATGAACAACTTGTAATAATGAGCCAAATCTGGCTTTTTACAATGCATGGGTCGAGCCCAAGAGAGAGAAACATGGGAAAACGTGTAAGCAGTACAACCATTGACCAAAACGCATTCTTCATTAAAATTGGTGGTTGAAACATCACTTCTGGCCATGCTGAAGAAGAATGCGACCCATGTGCATTAAATCGAGTTGTTGAAACATCACTTTTGGCATGTTGAAGGAGAATGCGACCCATGTGCATTAAAATTGGTTGTTGAAACGTCGCTTCTGGCCATTACCATGCATCAGAGACGTTTCTTGATTTTCTCTCTCCAAACTGAACCAAAATGTAAGATTGACCCTAGAATCGTGTAGAGAATTTTTCTAGCTTTCCATTGATATAAAGAACGTGAAAATCTGAGCTCTGGATCGAAAGTTATGGCGATTTGAAGATTTAGGGCACAAAAACAGGCCAAAACGGATTTTGAATTTTTCCCGCGCTTTGCCACTTGGATGACACGTGTCAGGAACTAATTGGCTGAGAAATTATCTCTCCTCCAACTCCCGTGGGTTTCCCTTTGAAAATTTGGACTTTTTATAACTTTGGGAAACTTTTCATTTTTTTCCCCGCACCCCCGCCACTTGGGACACGTGGCGTGATCTGGTTGGTTGACAGGGGTGCGGGGGCAGCTTTTACCTTTTATCTTTTTGGCCAAAACTTTTTCCAAATTCTCTAAGTCCTCCCCGAGCTCCACACTTCCCCGCCTTAGGACACGTGTCCTGTGTCTATTGGCTCGGGCCGACCCTTCAAACCTCGCCCTTTGAACTTTTGGGCCCAAAAACACTTAGTCAAAATTTTTATTGCGCCTCCCCTTGTGACACGCGTCACATTCTGATTTGTTGGCAGCTTTTTTGGGTCTTCACGTATTTTTGGCCGGGATGTCCCAAACCGTCTGGGACAAATTTCTCCGATCCGCCCGATTCGGGCTTCCCTGTCCCTCTTTGAGGCGAAGACACGTGGCACATTTCCATTGGCTCTCGGCTCTTCGACTTTTCGCGTCCCCACGCGTACTTTTGGCCCAGCGATGTCCCAGTTTGCACTGGGAAAAATTTCTCTAGCTCACCCGAAATGGACTGACTTGGCCAAACCGTCCGATCTGTATCTTCCGCGTACTTTTGTCCCAGATGTCCCTAACTGTGTGAAACGAAGACTTCGGAAATTTTCTCCTCCTTCGCTGCTTTTCAGATTTTCGCGCCTGCGCGCGTCCCGATGTCCCAATTGTCCCAAGTGCTGCTTGGGCCACCTGGAGGATTTTCAGCTGGTTCATGCCCCGACGTCCCAACTATCCCAAGGACCGCCTGGACTAGGACTTAGCCGATTTTCATGATTTTTTCTGCCCCAAGCTTGGTTTTGCAAATTTTTCACATTTTCTCAACCTGTTGGGATTTCTTCTTGTATGGGAGAGTTAGAGAGAAGCCGAGGGACCCCAAAAAACATGATTTCAGGCCTTGAATCATTCTACTTGCTCGAGACTGACAATCTGATGCATGTTATCAAAATTACCTGGGGGGAATTGTGGATAACAGTTTTGACGACTCAGCGGGGTCATCTGCCTGCTAGATGAATGATCAATAGCCTGAAGCAATCCATTAGGCATGGAGTCATGAGTAGTATCCTAAAAACTGATCTAAACTTTGAAAACCTCCTCTCTGAGCCACTTGAATCCCACTGGACATGGAGTTGTTCTCACCAAAATGCCATCAAATAGGCATGCAAAGAGCAAAACCAGCACCACAAAAACTATGTAAAAACTGAAAATCATACATGCTCCAAATGGAACATGCAGAGTGTGCACAAGCACTTCTTCTACTGAAAGCAAACCTACCTACTCTATTCTAACTGGAAGCAAAGGCAAGCTAAACAAACCCTGCAATTGGTTGTGAGAAATAGCTTCCCTTTCTCAAAAGTGGCAGCCATGCAATTGATTTGGAGCTGATCATGGTTATTAGGATGAGTGGAAAATCAACAAGAAGCTAGTCTTCCACCCAAATCATCAAGGTATCAGCTGAAGGAAAATTCAATACCTCTTTTAGTTGCTCTACATTTGGATTGAAGAGGTATGATAGCTGATCCTTGGTACTTTGTAGCTCACCCTCATGCTCAGAAGCAAGCATGACTGGTTGTGACTTCTCCTTTGGCTCCAATGAAGCCAAATACCTGATTGGGCAAGGTCTGATCCGTTTGATATGCCCATAGCTCTGATTTTCAACTCCAAAAATGGAGTCTTCTTGTAGACCCTCTTGAATGGATGGTGTGGAAGAAATGGTAGAATCCCTCTGTCCTTTCTCTTCCTCCAATGAAGGACATGAAAGATTAAAATCTTCCAATCTTGGTTCCAAAGAGCTGCTATAAGATGCAGGCTGCTGCAAATGAATGTTCTCCTTCATGATAGTAGACTCAAGTGTTTGGAATGTGGATGATGAAAGAGAGAATGGTGGAAACTCAACCGGCTCTTCTCCATCAAAACATTCCTCCAAATCTGAGAGATAAATTGCCTCATGGCTGTCCTCCGTAAATGCTCCACTTCCTCCATGGTGTCTTTTTGATCTGTAACCTGACCACCATGGTTTCTCTCACCCTCCAACATTGAGTTTGAGAGATCAAACTCCTCTTCAGATACTAGAACTTGAGAGAGGTGAATTAGAAAGAAGACCGAAGGTTCTCCCGTGTGCCTCGCTTTGTGCTCAAAGCCCTTGGATCTGCACTTTTCTCCTCCACAACTAGAATGTGCTCCTCTTCTTTTGGATCTGGAGCAGCTTCTCCTTCCTCCAATGTTTGAAGACAATCTTGCTCTTGATTGAACTCTTCCTCCAGCATGAAGTTTGTCAAGTCAAACTCTTCAATCTGCTGCTCTAGAGGACAAGTTGGGACTGCAAGATCTTCTTCTTCTGCTGCAACAAAATCAGTCCTGACCACCATTTGTTCTCCAACTCCCATCTCTTCTGAAGGCTTAACCATCAAGGGGATCTTTGTCATCCCAAATTTGGCAGCCCAAACCCTCAAGTTGTCTGTCATTTCTTTTCTGTTGGGCTCCTCTTCTTGCTGTCCTTCATGGCTAATTTTTGTAATTTCTTCTTCCCCACATGGAATTGGGAATGCAAGAGGAGAAGTGGATTGTAACTCAAATGGCTTGGCAATTTTTTAGTGGTGGTGGAGGTAGAAACTCTTGTTTCTTTGGAGGAGGGGGTATTTCTGTTAGCTCTTGTGGAGGGGATGACTATTTGGAAGGAAAAAGGAAAGAAGAATTGAGGTGTGGTGGAAGACTAGGGGTGGAGAAATGGATTCAACACTTGGGACATCAGATGGAGAGTTTAGAATTTGCAATTCCAAATGAGATGGTGCTGCTTGAGTAATGGGAAGAGAAAAACTAGATGATGGTGTAGAACTTACCCATTGACAAGGTTGTTTCAACACCAAGTGTATATGCCTCTATTTCATTGTCCATTGTGCAAGTTGGGGCAACATCTTCATCATGAAGTCCAGCTTCTCTTGAGGGCTTTAATGCCTTGGAAAAGGTCCCACCCATGGACAGGGTGCTCTACAACCGATTCCAAATGCTTTCATTTGTGCTTGAGCCCTGGACTGCACCATCTTTACCTCCATCTTTTGGATTTTCTCCAATAGACCAACATCTTGCATCTGATTGTCTTCATTGCATGCGTACCCTTGCTCTTGATGTGCTTCATAACCAAACTGACTTTGGCACTACTGCTCATATGGGTATGCATACTGATCTTGAATTTGTTCAAAATGCTGATTTGGGGGATTTGTAAAACATGTTGGAGGTGTGATAAATGTTCTTTGTTGAAAATGTGGATTCCATGATGGAAATGAAGTCATGACTGCACAACTTTATGGAATGGAAAAGAATGAAAGGGATGGAAAGAAATATGGATGGAAATGGATGGAAAACGGGTTTGCAACTTTAGAAATGGGTTACTAATAAGATGGAGTTGTCAGATGTGTTTGCAAGTGCCTCCAAAGGCTGAAATCTTCACAAGAACACACCAACCTGCAAAAGATGAAGTGGAAGACCTCTAAGGTCCCACTGGGCGTGCCAAAACTGTTAGTGCAGGAACACGGTGGCTTAAACTTTGCTGTTGATAATGAGACACCTCTGAAAGATGAAATAATCTAACCCCAGTGTCCCACCGGGTGTGCCAAAACTGTTAGTGCAAAATCACAACACCCCTAGATGCAAATCAGGTTTCTAAGTTGATCTTCAGGCATCCAGTGTGATTGCACAACATTGAATCCTTTCTCTAGGTGTGGGACCTGCAAAAATGAGAAAGGAATCTCTAGAGAAGGCTGTTCCTGCTCCTAAATTACTCCGCCACAAGCTATTCCAAAGGTGCAAGCAAGCTAATCTAAACCTAATCTAACCATGCCAAGGAGACAAAGAGAGAGAGAGAAAAAAATAGAAAAAACCTACACTAAAATGGTGATACACCAAAGAAGGAGAATGTTAAACATCTATCAAAATTACATGGAACAAAGAGAGGTGAGCAATGGGAAGGATGGACAGATGCATCACAGGCCCAAGGATAGATTTCACACAGAAAATGTCCCAAAACTCCATGAACACAACTCCAAACCTGCAATGAACATTCAAACTTGCACAAATACCTACAATGAAGAGAGGTAAGAAGAAAACAAGTGAAAAATGAGCAAGGATGGACAGATGCATCACAAAACACGTTTTTGTTGCTTCAGAAGTTTGCACAGAACATCATTTCAATAGTAAAAGGCAAAAATGCCATTACAGAGCAAGGGAGGAGGTTCAAACTCCATTTTCAACCCTAGAGAAGAAAATAAGGGAGGGTAGAGTAGAAAAGATGAACAACTTGTTATAATGAGCCAAATCTGGCTTTTTACAATGCATGGGTCGAGCCCAGGAGAGAGAAACGTGGGAAAATGTGCAAGCAGTACAACCATTGACCAAAACACATTCTTCATTAAAATCTATGGTTGAAACATCAGTTCTAGCCCTGCTGAAGAAGAATGCAACCCATGTGCATTAAATCAGTTGTTGAAGCATCACTTCTGTCATGTTGAAGGAGAATGCGACCCATGTGCATTAAAACTAGTTGTTGAAATGTCGCTTCTGGTCATTACCATGTGTCAGAGACGTTTCTTGATTTTATCTCTCTAAACTGAACCAAAATGCAAGATTGACCCTAGAATCGTGCAGAGAATTTTTCCAGCTTTCCATTGATATAAAGAACGTGAAAATCTGAGCTTTGGATTGAAAGTTATGGTGATCTGAAGATTTAGGGCACAAAAACAGGCCAAAACGGATTTTGAATTTTTCCCGCGCTCTGCCACTTAGATGACACGTGTCAGGTGCTGATTGGATGAGCAATTCTCTCTCCTCCACCTCCCGTGGGTTTCCCTTTGAAAATTTGGACTTTTTATAACTTTGGGAAACTTTTCATTTTTTTCCCCACGCCCCCGCCACTTGGGACACATGGCGTGATGTGGTTGGTTGACAGGGGTGCGGGGATAGCTTTTACCTTTTAGCTTTTTGGCCAAAATTTTTTCCAAATTCTCTAAGTCCTCCCCGAGCTCCGCACTTCCCCCACCTTAGGACATGTGTCCTATGCCTATTGGCTCGGGCTGACCCTTCAAACCTCACCCTTTGAAATTTTGGGCCCAAAAACACTTAGTTGAAATTTTTATCATGCGCCCCCTTGTGACCCGCGTCACATTCGATTCATTGGCGGCTTTTTTTGGGTCTTCACGTAATTTTGGCCCGATGTTCCACACCATCTGGGACAAATTTCTCTGATCCACCCGATTCAGGCTTCCCTATCCCTCTTTGAGGTGAAGACACGTGGCACATTTCGATTGGCTCTCCGCTCTTTCAGCTCTTCACGTCCCGCGCGTACTTTTGGCCCAGATGTCCCAGACTACTTGGGACAAATTTCTCTCGCTCGCCCAAATGGACCGACTTGTGCCAAACTGGCCGATCCGCGTCTTCCACATACTTTTGTCCCAGATGTCCCTAAATGTGCGAAATGAAGACTTAGGCAATTTTCTCCTCCTTCGCTGCTTTCGGCTTTTCGCGCCCACATGCGTCCCGATGTCCCAATTGTCCCAAGTGCTTTGCTGGCCACTGGAGGCTTTTCACTGGTTCGTGCCCGACGTCCCAACTGTCCCAAGGACCACCTGGACTAGGACTTAGCCAATTTTCATGATTTTTCTGCCCCAAGCTTGGTTTTGCAAATTTTTCACATTTTCTCAACTTTGTTGGGATTTCTTCTTGTATGGGAGAGTTAGAGAGAAGCCGAGGACCCCAAAAACATGATTTCAGGCCTTGAATCATTCTACTTGCTCGGGACTGACAATCTGATGCATGTTATCAATATTACCTGGGGGAATTTTGGATAACAGAGATAGCTTAACATTTTTGCACAATAGTTTCATCCTTAATTTCTTCACCAAGTCCTCTAATAGTATTGACAATTGCATCCATGTAAAGAAGGTAGGATGCAATGTTTTCATCCTCCTTCATCTTCAAATTCTCAAATTGACCTCTATGTGTTTGGAGTTTTGATTTCTTCACTTTTTCATCTCCTTCAAAAATGTTCTTGAGCTTATCCCAAATTTCCTTCGCTGAACTACAATGCATTACTTTGAAAAATTCTTCCTCACAAAATCTTCTCAAGATTGCATTCATAGCCTTTTCATTTCTCTCACTTTCTTTCTTTCCATCTTGATCTGTTGGAGGAGTTACTAGAATTGTATAACCATTAACAATAGATTGCCATATATCAAAACTAAGAGCCATTAGATAGGTGCACATCCTTATACTCCAAAAGGAATAATTAGTTCCATCAAACAATGGAGCCCTGTTTGAGGAGAAACCTTCTTGACTCACCATGTGTGTTTATGAGATCTACCTTCTAGTGGCCGACTATTCGAAAGGAACCTCACTCTGATACTAATTGTAGAAAACACACTTATACTAAGAGGGGAGCAAATAAGTAAAAATTAAATACTCATATAAAAAAATCATACAAGACATAAAATTTATAGACACCAATTTTATGTGGAAACCCTTTCGAGAGAAAAACCACAGAAAATGTTGCTTGGATATACTTGTCCAAATTCAGCCACAAAATTAATTGTTTTAAAAATGCTTGTAGGAAAAAACCTACGAGATACACCAATCCCCAAATACTCGAGCACCAACTTAACTAATTTGTGAGCACCAAACCATTGGAGACACCAATCCTCAATGTAGAGTAATGAGTACAACCTCACTAGAGACACCAATCCCCAACAATAAAATATTCCATCTTCTATTGTTTCTTCTTCTTCTGTTTGACGATGGAACTTAAATCACGATTCCTCTTATTTTTGTATTTACATTTCACACTTCAAATTAAGCTTATTTCATGCACTAATCGCTCTCTATTCTTCTTTAGAAATTTAACATTCCAATCTGTTTGAGTTTTCTCTTCCTATTTCTTTATAGATCCTCTTGATATATATTCATTAATATCTCATATCTTCTTACTCTCCTTTTTTTTTCTCAAAACGACATCATAATACCTTGAGTGCACACACGAATTTTGAAATTGAATTCATTTATATACCATGTTCATTTCATGAAAATATATGAATTTTCATGATTCAACATCCTTTTGAATATTCATATTGAGTCAACTTTTGTAGTTTTTGAAATTTAAATATATGAGATTCTTCTCCCCCCACGCAGACTTCCCCTATTTTTCTTGGTCATGTAGTATTTCATGACCATTGTGAGAAATTATGGAATTTTTGTAGTTTTTTATTATTTGTGTGGGAATACTCCTTTTTATAATGATATTCTATGAATTCTCGCAACTTTCTCTTCATTACACGGTAATCCCCGAATTTGGTATATATATATATTTTTTTGTTATTGGCAAATAGTTTTTTGAAAGGGACTATACCCTTGAGAAAAAAATATGGCCTAGGAGCCAGAATAGCAGTGTGAACCAGAAAGAAAAGGATCAAAATCCAAGTGTTACAATGAAGCTCGAAGTAGCCTAAAAACAGCTACCCAAACGAGACAAAACAACAAAATTACTGCAAAAAAGCAGTAGAGAGACCGCAAAAAAACAACATAAAAACATACAAGAACAACAAAAGCAACTACAACTACTTCTTGGTAGCTTTGTCAATGTTGGTCTTGATATTCTTCCAGGAGTGGAACATACCCAAAGTTGTCATGTGGGCAGCATCAGTATTATCCAGCTGCTCAATGGTCCTTTTGCTTTCCTTTTCGTTTCCCCAAAGTGTAGCCGGAACACCGTTGAGGTTGGAGACACTTTTGACATGTTGTTCGATGAACTCCTCAATCACCCTAAAGATGGCCATGTTGTAATCATGTCGAGTTTTGGCCTTCCCTAAATGGAAGTCTAAGGAGGTCAGCTTCTTGTAGATATCACCAATCTGGCTGCTATCAAAATCCTCCTCCTTTTTCTCTCTAACCTTTCGTTTTAGCCAAGTTCTTAACCTCATCCTTCAGTAGTTTCATATCAGCCTCTAAGGCATCCAAC
This sequence comes from Taxus wallichiana var. yunnanensis, assembly GCA_018340775.1. Classification (NCBI taxonomy): domain Eukaryota; kingdom Viridiplantae; phylum Streptophyta; class Pinopsida; order Cupressales; family Taxaceae; genus Taxus; species Taxus wallichiana. The sequence continues at coordinate 79,904,243 of CM031234.1, forward strand.
ATTTTTGAAGAACTTTCCATATGCACATCCCGGGGACAAGCACTTTGTTGATATTCAAAAGGTCATGTGCAATTTCAATTTCATGAGGCCCCTTCTCCACAACAAGAGTCTCAAGGTTAAGCTTTCTAGAGGCCCTGGTAACCGGTCTTCTAGAGGTAGAGGTGAGGTGGGTGGTGGGAGCAATAGAAGGGGGAATGGAAGGAGAAGCTTGGATAGCCGGCAGGGGGGTGACTGCAGTGGTGGCGGGGGCAGATGGAGAAACAGGGCTGACAGCGCAGCAGAGCCCAGTAGAGGGGAACCGAGCTAGGAGAGGAAGGGAGACCAGGGTACTTAAGAAGATAGCATTTATGGAGCAAAAAAATAAGCCCTTGGTGTAAGGGAACCACCCGGGTATGCTTCTGAAACTCCAAAATGGAGCGTTCAAGAGAGTTCAACAAGTAATGGGGAAAACAAACCAAATGATTCCTATGGAAGTGGTTAAGAAAGATAAGATGTTTAGCAGGAACAGTGACAAACCTACCTTCCAAGGAGATGAACCGTATCATCATGCGAGTAACCTCATCATAGGGCGGAGGAATCGAGCTAACAAGTAGGCCCGCTGTAACATATATTAGCTTCTCAGATCCTTCCACAAATCTCCTCTCTTCAGCATCTCTGTCGACCCTTTTGTTAAAGAAATGGTATCCTTCCAAACTAAGGCCGGTCGCTTCAGCAACAAGTTCTTCATTGACCAAGATCTTCTGCCCCCCATAATCAATAGTCCGCTCCTTCCATTCCTTTGCAAAACACATAGAAATGCTTTGATCATGCCCCTGAACCTTCTCCATGAAGTTGGTAATGCCACCCTTGCTGAGAATGCTCCATAGCTCAAAATTATCCTTCCAGTCTGGGTCCACACTTGGCTCAATTTGGCAGGGAGGTCCCCCCATCTTCTTTGTGCTTAACTGATTGCAAAAAATTCCCAAATTCTTGTGAGCGCTGAGACCCATCCGCTTCTTGCTATTGTAATCCACACAAGATTGGAAATGAGAGCCGTTGCTTTTCCCACGAACGGCTGCATGTCTGCTGAACTGAGCCTACGGAAAATTACATGTGGGAATAGCCCACTCCCTGTCATCAATCACATTACTACTATCTTCGGTTTCCGTGTAGCTTTGTATCTAGATTTTAGCAGTCGCAATGCAGCCCGCATGCGCGATTTTCAAATCAATGTAACTCCACTTGGAGTTCCCCATATATTTCACACTAACATGTTTATTTGACATGATTTGCATCATCATATTCATTAAGTTAATACGTGTAGGAGTATTATTGATGCTGATCCACACCCAAAGATCATGCCTTAGCTCTAGATATTGTTTGCATATAGAAATCCGCATGAATGCTGTTATGGAGCTGCTTAGGGATGCTATTATTATCCCAAATAGTGAGGTTAACATTAATGCCATAATTAGCCAAAGACATCCACCAATTTATTACCCTCCTATAAGTATGCATGATCCTGATGTTATTGAAAGTATGACTAATACTTATGGACTCGAGATAAAATCCTTAATGCTCCAACTATGACTAATACTAATACTTATGGACTCTTAATTGCACGACAATTCATGAATTTAACATTTTTTCTCTATTGTGCAACATGCTAATTTTATTATGTGGTATCATCTTGTAATTGTGAAATACTTAAACAAATCCATAATATATTTTTAGAACCCGTTAAACACTACAACACTGCGATATACTATAACACTCACAAGACACTATAAAACCCATGGAACATAACAAAACAATTTCCTCTATTTCGTGGCATAACAAAATTTAAACTGAATTATATTTTTAATAAGAGGCACACATATATAAACATTAATGAAAATATTTCTAACATATGAGATACTTATTAGCATTATTTTGGCATCAATGAAAATATTTCCAACAAAATATATTTAAGATTTTTGTGCTTGATTATGGAAATAGAATGTTTTCCTTGTGAAACCAACAACATAAGACACCGTTACCACTCAAATTTTAATGTTATTGCTGCATAAATTCAAAGGAATCAAAAATAGAAACCAAATTCAACATATAAATTGCTGAATGCACATTCAAATGATAAATTTAACTTGTAGAAAGTTGTAGTAATTGAATCTAATATTGTAAATGAACAATTTTAAAAAATTACTAAAGGAAATTTAACTTGTGATATATCAAGAACCTACTATTATAAACTCATAATGTTTAAAGCATGAATGGGAAAATGTGAATCGATAAATTCAACTTACATGAGTTAACTTTAAATTGGATAGCATTCATTTATCAAAAATGACATTCCCATTTTTCGAGATGGGAGAAAGCATATTTATACAATCTTGGGGATTTCCCTTATCGCCCGATTCAAACAATGATTATCAAAGATCAAGGAATATTACAAAATAGTTGTCTATTTAAGAAATATCCTAACTAATTCTTGTTAGGATAATTATAACGGGTACAACGAGAAAGTTACTAAAAATAAAATATCGTAAGAATCATAAAATATCTTACTTAACTACATGGCCCCTTTAAATTGGGCTGCCTATGTAGGTCCCTCTTAGGCTAGATCAGCTGGAGATGGTCCATTTGATGCAAAAATTAAATCTTCTCTGCCAATTTTGTAATCCTCATCTAGCTTTATGATATCAATAATAGGCTTCCTGAAGATTCTAGGAGCCTTATCTAGTGAGTAATTTTGAGCCGCCATGGCATTTCCCATGAATTCCTTCAAGGTATTTATTTTTGGAACTTTTCCTAGTCTAAGAAACAATCTCAATGACTTGGGATGCTTTTGCATAATTTTCCTCTGCTATATTATTTTAAAAATTTACTAATAATTGATTGAGAAATCTAGTAAATTCGGTCATGGGCACTAATCCTTGGTATTCTTTAAAGAACCCTATGATGGATGATTTTGAAAATAATTGACTTCCTTTTGAAATTACATCATCAAATTGAGGAGGAAGTTTTCTCATTTGATCATCCCATTTCTTCAAGTCATGTTTTGTATAACTGGCATATGTTTGACATATACCAATATAATCTATGGTGACTATGGAAAGGTTCATGAATATGCCTTCTTCAATGTCTTGGGACATAAATATCAACATATTTTTCATCATGCCCATAATTTCAATCACTTCATTGGACTTTTTAGAGAAATCATGTTCTTTATTTTTGGCATAAATGCTCTCTTTGATCACATCATACAAGTTCGAGTAGGGATTATTTTACATCCGAGACAATACCTTCAAGAACAATGGCTTTGGATTGAGTTTGAAGATATTTTTCTATCTTGTTTTCCTCTTACTAATTTTTCTACCAATTTTTCTGAGGCCTTTATGTAGGATACATGATCCTCCTCATATTGTGCCACTTGGGAACCATTTGCCTTATTTTTATTGGTAATGGAGAATACGTGTTTCTATGTTTCATACAAAATGATGGAATATTGTGTAGAAATCCTCTTCCTTATCACCCTTATTAAATTCCATGTCCTAGGATTATACTCAATGTTTATAAAGGTTTCTTCTTGATGTGCCCAATCTGGTTTCTCCTTTGGGTGATTATTTTTTTCAACCTAGTATTTCGAGGATCGGTAGGGAGGAATACTTACAAGGGTCATTTTAACTAGCTCAACTTGTGTTTGATCTGCTGGAGCATCCACTTGTGTGCCCTCATTGTCTAAAGAAGTCAAATCAAATTAAACTAAAGCATGCCCTTTAATTGGCTCAAGAATAACCTCTTGGAATTGTACAATAGTCTATGTTTTTTCCGATCCTCAATGAGGATTTGGAGAATTTGGGGTTTAGGGATGCCTTGGAGGTTCTAAATAACCATGTGCCCTTATATTTGTTAATTCCCTTTTAATTTCTCATTTTGGGAGTGGAACTTCCCCTGTCATATTCATATTTTATTAAATAAGGTTGTCATTTGTTTGGGTAATCCATACCCAGTCATTAAAGTCACCCTCATGGGCATATGCTATACTTATTTTCCCTTTATGTGACTCTAAATGTTTTTCCACTCTTTTCATTGGGTCATATTGCCTTAAGGGGTGCTTGGGGTGAATAGAAATAATTGTAGTGCATTATCAGTAACTTTAATATTAGGCAACCTCTTGAAATCTCTGCATCTCACTGTGACTAATAGAGGAGGGTGAGGCCTCAGTTTCTTGTCCTTACATTTCCCTGCTATGCTATTACATATTTGATAGATAACTTCCTATTCATATAGTTTGTCAAGTACATAATATAGAAGTGTAATGATGGTGAAAGTAATCCAAAAATCATAATCACTGTGTATTCAAGATAGAAGAAGGAAACCCCCATTTTTTTGATTGATACAAAGACATTCTCATAAATTTTGGGCATGGTTATTTTGTTCATTTCCTTATAGAGTGTGGGGTAAAAGGAAGTGAAAAATTCCTCAATGTGGGCCATGAATCTATGGGAATATAAATCTAAATACAACTTGTTCACTTCCAAGATGCATGATGGGGACCATGGGTTACAAAATTTAGGATAATGGAGGATTCCATAGAACACATATAATAAATAAGAGGTCATGAAGAAAGGATTCTTGTGATCTAAAAAGTTAGTTCTCTGGGAAACCAGATTAGAAGTGACAACCTGCCCTCTTGAAGGAATGTTGTGGTCATTTATGATCATTGCAAGTAGGAGAGGCCAAGACACATCAAAATTTATAATTGAAGGGTCTCGATACAATCTATTCATCAGGACCATACCTATAAGGATAATCCATATTATAAACTAGGTCCTTGTCCCAATTCTAAAATCACCTTTACTTGTCATGTGGCCATCCAAGATTGAATTATTCTTGAGTTATAGAGAACGTCGGAGTTGGGCATTCTATAATAATATTTAAAGGCATGCCCAATGAAGAAAGATACTCTATTTATTTTAGATTGGGTAAATAGACCCGCCTTCTTAGCCTTTGCATAAATAATAAGAAAAAAAGTAATTCTAGATAGATAAATACCTTGTGTTTGGCCACAATCGATGAAGGCTGACCCTTTTTAGTTCTCTAATGCGTGTGGCCCTCTACTCTTGATCAACTGAAATCCCTACTTTATCTATGGAGTATGTGTCAAGTCTCTATGGATTGTTGAAAAAATATATAAATAATGTTGGAATTCATGGTCGAGTGAAGCCAAGTTAAACACACTATCTTGTATTACACTCGTGTCGAAGATGAGAAAAAAATTGTGTCCAGTGTTGGAAGGCCATGGTTCTACCACAATGACTAAAGATAATAGTTTACAAATGCTAGAAAGGATATGTCAAAATATTTTTATAAAAACATATGAAAATGGGATTAAATCTTCACAAATTATTTTGCAATTTGAAGGCTCGAATGAATTTCCTCGATTAACATAGTGTTCTTTTCAATTAGGTAATATTCACCCGTATGGTCCACTTCTCTCTCATAGTCTCCATGCTTCACATTGCGATCACTTCATGATTCACTTGTCCACTCATCATGCCATCAAATACAGATTATCTACAAGATCATAAGGTACACATCTTCTATCTAATTTATGCTATCGAGTATTCACTCAACAACATAAAGTGGGGGAAAATGTAGACACAAAATCTATGCACTTGGGTACATTTTTAGGTCCTAGAGCATACTTATATATACATGATTACTAATCAATAAAAATAGTAATTTATAATGTATTTTGGGCCTTTTTCTTTGTTTATTATACTTTTATTGACCTTGCACATCCTAAAGCCCTATCGATTTTTAACTCGATTTATCTTTTATGGCCTCAGAAACTAGTTCTAGTTAGGACACTAACGCCCAAGTTTTCCTATCCCTCATGGGCACTCCCGACCCCTTTCTCCCATTTTCTCACTCTTTTGGGTTTCTTTTACTTCTTTGTCATATTTTATACTTTTTGGGTAAGAATTTCAGTTGTCAATTAAAAATTCAAACAAGGGAATCATATATATACATAGTTATAGCTCTCAAATAAGGGACCAAACACTAACATTATCTACTATCACCTAATCTTGCATCCAAAGTAACAAAATCACTTCAAAGCATCCATCTAACACACACTCAAGGGACAAGGGTTACATCAATTCTGCATACACAACATAGGAGGGGAAGTCTATTCTATTCCATCACACACATTTGCATATGGAGAATTCTAGATCTAGCCCACTATCATAGTGCAACTTGCACAAGGGCATCCTAGGAATCATTACACACACTCTCACACAAAGCTACATGGATTCTAAAATGTAGTGCGTTAATCGATAGTAATTTAACTCTTTGAGTGACCACCATAGTTAATATGACTCAAGATTTTTCTTTTTTATTACATTTGATGTGGTTTGTGGACATGTGTAGGTAGATAAGTTGTTTTATAGGTTACAAGTACACTCGCAATTAAAAAGTGAAATCAAAGTGATAAATAGAGACTAGCAAAAAAATATCCTCTTACAAAGAAGAGACCAGATCCCGAACATTCACACACACACACACACACACACACACACACACACACACACACACACACACACACACACACAAACTAGTGCTTAAAATAGACACTAGCACCCAAGTGCTTCGTCCTCCCATGGACAACCCTATCCGAGAACATTCTTGAGTTTTAGAACCTCCAATGAGCATTGATGACACTTTTCTAAGTCTATTTCAACTATTCACCTACCGGATCACTTCCATATTTCTCGGAACCATCTAAGTCTCTCTTTCTCCCTCTCTTGCTTAGGATTTCATATTTGTACATGATTGTTTGCTTACATATTTACTTTACAAAGTAGTAGCTTGTATATCATACACTATATTAGTTATTCTACAATTACATTTAATTCAATTTATATTAAATCATTTGGTGAACCCCACTCTTTTCAAACTCATTTCCCTAGGATCCCAAACCCTCATGGCTAAAAAAGGTACCCATATCCAAAGCATGATATGACCTATATGCACATACAACCAATATTTTCTAATGCTCGCTAAAGAATCTAAATTTTGTAACCTCATCCACCATCCTCAATATGATCCAAAGGTCCTCTAATAACTCCTTAACTTCCAAAATTCTCTTCCTATTGGTTTCCAAACCCCTGATTTTTACATAGTTTCCCCTGACCAAAAATTTACCACATGTTCTCCCTCATTTCCCATAGCCACAAATGATCCTCCATCCTCCTCTCTTTGTATTATGGAAAATGATAACAATAATTTATATTATTTGCATGATGAGGTTATTGCTTGTGAAAACATGGATGCTAATGACTCTACTTATGATACGAAAATATAAATATGGATAACGATGTTACTGCTATTAGTCAAGTTGAATGTGAATCTATTTCTCCTACCATTCTTACTTCTAAAAATGTTTCCAATGATTTCCATGATAGATCTAATGCTATCACTCTTACCACTTCTTTGTATGTTGATGATAATCTTGATGAAATCCTTGCTTGCGAAAATATGATTGATAGTGACTTAGATTATGATAATGATACTACACATGTTAATGATGATGTTTCTTCCATTAAAATTGTTGAATGTGAATCTACACCTCCTCTTTCTTCTACTTCTGAAGTTATTTCTAATGATGGCCATGTTGACACCAATCCTACTATTAAAAGATATTTTTTCTTTTACCTTAAATTAATGAAGTGAAATAACAAAAACAAAACCAACCTCAGAAGACGGTGGGGTTTACCGATACCTGTGAGATATATGATGTTGATCTTGATGGATGATTGATGTTGATAGATCCAAACGTGCACACAAATTCTTCTTTCCAATGGAATAAGCTACTTGCAATGCAAAAAAATAAGAAAAGATAGGATTAGATAGATATATAGTGGATTTCCTGGAAAAGGCTAGTCCCAGAAGTCAATGGAATTCCTTACAAGGATGTCAATCCACATTTAAGAAATCAATCTGATAATGATAAGATAAAATGATAAATAAACAATATAACCAACAATACAAAGGAAAAGGGACTGACATGGTCCACGGATATATGATGGTTTGATGGTGATACATGATCCAAAGGGAGTCTAGGGATCAAAAATATCTCGAAGGAGTAAGGATGTAGATGGATTTATGCTCACAAAGGAAAGTTGAGTGATAGATTTGATTAAGATAATTGATAAAATGTTGCAGATGGCTCAAAAGACCTTGATAGGGCTTAAGAGGAACATGCATAGGTAGGGTAGTAATATATGATGGGATATTATTATCTAAAGAATGATATTTGAGCTTAAGTGATATAAAAATAGGGATCACTTTGGTAATTAATCGTAATCATGGGTGATTAGGGTTGATAGTCGGCGATTGTAGGAAATCATCGGCGATTTATTGCACGCGAGTGTGTAGGTTGATAATAAATGAGATAAATTTTATTGAAGCTTATAAATTATGAATGAACTAAAAAATAGCACAAATGAAATACCTTTACCTTATCTAGGTTAATGAATAAAGCCGAGAGGATGAAATTACGAGAGAGAGATTGTAGATGTTGACAGATCATTGGATTTGATTGTTGAATGTCCGAATGACCTTCAAGGTAACAAAATAAATATTTGATGTCTTAGATATTGTTATGGTGTTATTATATGTTGTGAAAGATCTATGGTACAAAGAAGATGTAACATAAGGTCTCCAAGAGTGAGAAGTATGAATCGATGTCCTAGATAACTAGAAATGAAGGCCCATAGATCGTTTATATAGGAATGAAAACAAACAGGGAGAATCATCGATGATTGGTAGAATCGCCGGTGATCCATGTTTTGTGGGAAAAGGTTGAAACCACCTCTCCATTCAAGGTTTTTGTTTGTTTTGATAAATAATGGGTGTTGGATGGATGTTGTTAAATGGTTGAGATGGTGTTGATTTTGTTTTTTTTTATTTGATTTTGGTTTCTAAGTGGTTTGGGTGGTTTAAGGAGGGGTAAAATAGGATTTTACAGCTATAGAATGATATTTACGAGTAATAATTATGATGGTGGAGAAATAAGACTTAGGATAGAGGATTTAATGTATAATACGATAACAATGTGATAATGAAGGGGTGATAGTGGACGCGAACACTAAGATTACTAGTGTTAATTTTAGGTGTCTACATTTTCCCCTTTTGTTGAGTGTTTTGGTGTAAGAAATCTACGAGAAAAAAATGAGATGTGATAGATGAATGATGCAGAATTATATGATGAGGTGCTCCCCTAAAACTAGGGATTGATGACCTAAAAGGGAATCAATCACGAGTTTGAAAGAGATAGATGGAAAGATGTAAGGATGGAAAGATGAGAGATGATGCCCCAATATGAGGTATAGAAAAGAGATAAGTTCCGTAAAAAAATCAATTGATATGGGAAAAAAGGGTTCATGTCCTATAGACATATGAATTAATGATAGAAGGGGAAAATAAAAAGATGTTTTGACGAGGTTAAAGGACCGAAGATTGATGTTGCCACAAAGGTGGGATTATGAGGCTAAGAATTCAAGTGATAGGGGAACCAAAGGGTTCGTGTCCTATAGACATATGACTTTAACAATGACAAGATGATGGTTTGACAAGGTCAAAGGACCAAAATTGATGTTGCCATAAAGGTGGGCTTATGAGGCCAGGAAGTCAAGTGATAGGGGAACCAAAGGGTTCATATCCTTTAGACATATGACTAATGACGAAAAGGGTCCTGATAGAGGACTAGATAAATGTCTTGAAGATGATGGAGGTATAGCACTTGAGGAGGAAATTGATTGAAAAATTTCAATTTTACTGAGTAGATGTGATGTTTTGATGTATACAATTATTTGTGAGGTGTAGTTTTGATGTAGACTCATGATAGAAAAAGTTTTGGGACTTGAGATGATGTAAAATAATACACGATATGATGTGATTGTTGATTTATGATTCATGTTTTGATTTTACTTTGATGTGATGTATTCAATGTGGAAATGTAATATTAAGATGTGATTATGATTGTATAGATATTGACTAATGTTGATATGATGATAAATATATGATAGATGTTGATGTGGTAGGTTTGATGACTTTTAAAGTTATGATTTGTTATTTGATATTGATTTTAAAGTGATTTAATGTTTATAAAAATGTGCCTTAATCATGGAAAAGAATAAAATGTGGAATGATTTCTTTATATTGGATTTGATACATATGTGATGGGAATTAATATGGTGGAGGCACTTGAACTTTTGGTCTTTACAACAAATGTTAATAGATGATTAACAATGGGTAGTTACATGTAGAATATTGGATATAGAGATGAAGTGATAATATGTACCTTCCTAAAATGTGAAAGGGTCAACATATGTAAGTTGTGTGGGGCAGTAAGGTTCTCCTTTTAATGGTTTCATAGGGAAATGCCCCAACTATACATTTATTTTTATGCAAACTAATCGATGGGGAAGTTTTCTTTAATGGGAAAGCTGATCGATGCGAGAAGATTTCCTAGGATGCTTTTGATATTTGAATTTTTGAAGGCTGATCGATGTGAGAAGCCTTTTTACATAGGTAGCCATCCTTTGAGGGAGTGGTCTACAAATTTGACATTTTGACATTTTGATTTTGATTTTTACAGATAGCCATCCTTTGAGGGATCGGTTTATGATTTTGATGGGTAGTTTTCCTTCGAGGGATCAATATACTTTTCTTTTTGACAATATGATTTTGATACTTGAATAGCTGCCCTTTGAGGGATCAGTCTATTATTTGAATTTTGATAGGAAACATCTATAGATATTTTTGACTTTATTTTGAGTTGAATGGAAAACCTAATATACCGTTTCGAGGAGGAGAAAGAGATGTGTACATGACCTACACATGCATGCCCCATGACATGATTTTATTTGGTACATAAGGTAGATGGATGAAATGATTACGGGGTCCATGCTAAGGAGGAACTTATCCAAGTGAAAGATGCGATGAAAAAATTCATGGTTCTCATCTTTAAGGTTTTTAAGGATAGTGACGGAAAAACACATACTTTCAAATCATTATGATGAGAAGATGGCTGGTTGATGGTGGAATAAGATCTTTTATGTGACTACTTTCATGATGGTTAATGTGTTAATAGTAGAAATTTCACAAGTACAAGGCATTCAAAGGTTCCTTTTTAGGTGTACCATCAAGGGAGGCTAGACGATACACTCCTAACCCATACTATATGGACTAATCTAGTCAAGGGAAAACTTTCCACATTTACTCCTTTCTAGAGTAGTGACATTTTGATTTGATTGAGATGATAGGGTTGGTGAGGATTAACTAGGGGAGGTGTGTAAGGTAAGAATTTTGAAGTCTCAAAAGAAAGGAGACCCCCTAGTATGATGATGTGGCTAGAGATAACATGCACTGAAAGGAACAATATATTTTAGCTTAGGATGATGAAATTTTTGATGTTGGTGATTGAGTATATGGTAAATAAAGGAAGATGTAGAGCCTTTGACAAATGATCCGTTGAAAATATATATGATACATAAGAGGATGATTGATGAGGAAGGGTAGATGAAGAAGTGTTGGATTTACATTTTCTTCGTGTATGGAAATTTATGATTGTGTAGGTGGGTAAGCCATACTGATTTGAGACAAAGAACCTTTAATGGAAGGTGATGAGAATGTGTATGAAAAATATTTGTTGATATTTGATTGAGGGTGACCCCCTTGTCCTGTAGATGTTGGTGAGGACACTATCAGATATTTGGGTGTAGATGTTGATGAGATGAAAAACCTTCAAGGGAAGGTGTGGATGTTGATGAGATTGAGAGACTTTTAATAGAAGGTGCTGATGATGAGATTGAGGGAACTTCAATGGAAGGTGTTGAAGACATGTCTAACAAAGTTTTGATAATGAGAGATTGAGGACGTCCCCCTTGACCTATAGATGTCATTGAGGACACTAACAAGGGTGGATGTGTAGATGATGATGGATTAGAATGGCCTTCTTCATGGAGAATATCATCGACTAGGAAGATTCACTTTATTATGGATTTAATTGCTTTACAACTCTCCTTGTTATGACCTGAGATTCTATGGTAAACACATGTTTTGTTTTGATCATACCGGTGGGTTTTTGAGTATTTGGATTAGGTGTTTTGATGGGGGTAATGTGATAAGAGAAGCCTACATGAGCCTCTTGAGGATGTTAGTGTGAGTCCCTTTTGAGGGATTTGGATTAATGGATTTTGATTTTGATTTTTGTTCATGAGAACGCTTGGTAGGGCAAGTCTTATTTTTAAACATGGGTGGATGGGTAGATGATTTACGATGTTGAAACATCATAGGGGAATTATGAGGTTAATAAGAAAGAGGATGTGATCTAAGGACATGATAGAGTGTGTGATTAATAAAATTGGATGATGGATGAGGTCCTAAAATGGATGAGGAGGGATAGATTATGGATGGGATAGGGTTTTCCTATGTGATATGATATCCAGATAAAGGATGAGGGATTAAAATGGATGATGAGGGTGGAATTTTAGATGTGATAGATTTGGATTGTCATAAAGGATGAGGTATCAAAATGGATGGTAAGGATGAGACCATGGATGATGTGTGTTTTGATTTTGTAATATCAAATTTAGGTAAAGGAGATGGTCTTATGATAAATGATGAGGATGAGGCCATGGATGTGATGGGATTTGATTGTATAGTGTTTGGTTCAAGATAAGGTTCTAGACTAAATGACAAGTGATGATCTGCGAGATATGATTAATTTTGATTCGGATGAGGGAGATGTTGTTTCTAGACATGATTGAGGTGGGTTACATTCATGTGAGATACCCAAGTCTTCAATTGGTTCAAAATATGGTTGGATGTCAAGATATTTAATTAAAGGTGCCTCCTTTGTAATGGTTTCTGAGGTGGAGTTTAAATGCTACAGGGAGGTAGTAGGTGATTATATACTAGGAGAAGGTGATATTAATGTGTGAGGATTATCAAAAAGAGGATCTAGGGACTCCGAGTCTTCAAGAGGAAGCATTGGTGATGAAAGGGAGTCTTCATGGGGAAGATTATATGTAATAGTGTTGATGATATAACTTGAAGGATGTGTAACATTTATATGGACTGAACCTATCGAGGGTGTTGGATCGAAAATATAAGTAATGACATCATGTGTGGTAGTTTAATCGCTCGTAGGAAGACCTAAGGAATTAGACAGAACATGTGTAGATTGAGGATCAAGATGACCTTCTTCAAGGGCTTGGATTTCTAACTTTCTGGTCATGGTGAAGGCTTTGTCAAAAGTCTGGAATGTGTGGATTTGAAGAGTGGATGATATGTGATGGGAACATGATCGAGTAAACAACTTGATTAGTTCTGATTGAGGTAGTGAGAAGGTCAATTGATTGATAATGCTTTTCCACCTAGTGAAAAATTCAACAATGGATTCATTTTCAGATTATTTGATGGTAGAGAGGTTAGAAATGGTGATTTTGTGAGTAACTTTGATAATGACGTGCTAGTGAAATAATAGGGATAACTCCTTGAAAGAGGATAAAAAGTACTAAGGAAGGGAATTTGCCTAATCGAAGGAAAGTCATGCCAGTGACATAGGAAAGGTTCTAAGCATGAGATCTTGATCACGAATGATGAGATAACATGAGTGTCTAAAGGATAGTATGTGTTGTTGAGGATCCTCCTGGCCGTAGAACATGGTAAATTTAGGAAATTCCTAATGCGGAGGATAAAGCTTATACAATAGTGATGGATGTATGGGTTCATTAATAACTTGTTCATAAGTGAGGATGTGTTTGGTTCCCATTGCGGTGGCTTCCAAATTGTCTAACCTATTTAACAATGCTTGCATGGGATATTTTATAGGATTATATGTGAAGGAATCAACATGTGTGTGTGTGTGTGAGAATGTGGTTGAGTTGATTGATGATAGTTTTGTGGTAGATGGGTTTGATGTGGAGGTTGATAAGGGGTAGCTTGAGAAGGTACCAATTGCAAAGAATACTATGATAAAGGGATGTGGGGAGATAGATAAAGATGTTGGATATGTTGTTGTTTTTGGATGATAGGGTTTGATTGGGATTGAGTAGGGATGTGTGTATAGGTTTGGGATGTTTGAGGTAGCAAGAGAGATATTGAATTTGAGATAGGTTGATTGGATAAAATATGGGGGATATTAATATTATGATGAGATTGTGATGGAGGGGATGTGGAAAGGACTGATTGATGGGATACACTTGACATGGGCTAAGGAGTGATAGTTTGGAAGTAAATTGGTTGTGAATGATTCTTGTAGGGTTGTTGGATGGGATTGTTTTAGGATTGTAGGATTGGTTGAAAGGTAGAGGTTCCATAGGGGAAAAATATGGTCTAGATGGCTCTCGAGAATGCTAGAGATAAATCGAGTTGATTAATACTTGATAGGAGAATGATATTGAGAAGGATTAGATCTTGTGTAGGGGATGTTTTGAAATTGATTGGGATGAAAAGCTATAGATGAGAAGGATTGTAGAAATGAAACATATGGGGTAAAAGAGTATGTTGATATAGAGGGTTGATCCATATTAAATGATAGTTAACTAACGATGATACAAAAATACCTAAGAGAGATAAAAATGTAATAGAAAAGTCAAGAAGAAGAATTTTAATTATCTTGGTTAGAATTTATATGTGAAGGAAGAGGCTCAGAGGGAACCTAATGATATGGCTATTCTAAGGTAGGTTTTAGGTCATGTTTAAGGTGGAGTGCTTGATATACCCAAAGGTACGTGAGGCCCAAATATTTGCTTGGCACTAGTACGAGGCATGGTATTGGGGCCTACCCCCTCACTTCAAGGTCCCGCAGTGACAAGAGAGTCAAGTTCTTAGCCAATATACCGATAACAAATTGTTTATACTCGACCAGAACACCGAGTCGACTTCTCATCTTCGTGATAAAATCCAAGTAGGTCCACCTAGGTAGGAATGTTTTGATGTAAATTTATGTTTGATGTGATTTGGTTGTGTGTGAGGGAGATTAAGTGAATGAAATCTATTAATCCTTTAATTATTCAACATGATCAAGTAGGATTCAAGGTTTGTTTTAAGTCCAAAAGAACGATTTATTTTGATGAGGACAGAAAACAAAATGCAATACTTGAAAACAAAAATGAAAGAATTAAAAACTCGTAAAATGATTCCTTTTAATTTGTAAATTTTTAATTTAAATTTTTTTAGCAATGCAATAATGCAGCAAGTAAAAGGTCCCGGAGCAAGAACCTACAAAAGGTTAATGAAGATAAAAAAATAAAAATGATGTTAGACATCGACTAACCGAGCAATCAAAAATACCCACATATATCCTTGACGATTGATAGGAATCATTGGAAATTCACCTAAATCGCTAGGGATTTGAATGGATAATTGGCGATTACAAAGAATAAGGCATAAAAATGATTTTAAAAAAATTGAAATGAAAGAAAAGGGACAAGGTTCCACCAGGCGTGTCAAAATGTTCAAAGAAGATTTTTCTTTCCTACTTTAAATAAATGAAGTGAAACAAAAAATAAAAGCCGAGCTCGAGAGGATGGTGGGGTTTATCGATACCTACAGAGATGAATGCCGATGTTGATCTTAGTGGATGATTGATGTTGATTGATCTAAACATGCACACAACTTCTTCTTTTCAATGGGATAAGTTACTCCTAGAATGAAAAAACATAGAAAAATATAGGATTAGATAGATATATGGCAGATTTCCTGGAAAAGGCTAGTCCCTGGAAGAATATGGAATTCCTTGCAAGGATTTCAATCCGTGTTCAAGAAATCAATCTGATAATGATAAGATAAAATGATAAACAAATTATATAACCAACAATGTAGAGGAAAAGGGTTTGACGTGGTCCACGACTATGATGGTGATAAATGATCTAAAGGAATTCTAGGGATAACAAAATGGCTCAAAGGATCAAGGATGTAGATGGATGTGCACTCAAAAAGGTAAGATGAGTGATATATTTGATTCGAGATATCTTATAAAATGCTACGAGATGGCTCAAAGGACATTGATAGGGCTTGACAAGACCATGCGCAGAGGAAAATTAGTAAAAATTATGGGACCCGAATGTCCAAAGAACAAGATTTGAGCTTACATGATCTAATAGACAAGGATCACCAGCAATTAAGGGTAATCATATGTGATTGGGGCTGATCATTGCTGATTATAGGAAATCAAGAACGATTCATCATGGGGAGTGTGCAAGTTGATAATAAATGAGATAAATTTGATTGAAGCTTATGAATGATGAGAGAGAGAGAGAGAGAGATTATTGGCTTTGATTTCTGGATGTTTGGATAACTTACAAAGGTAACAAAGAAATATTTGATCTCTTAGATATTACTATGGTATTCCCGGACATTGTGAAAGAGCTATGGTACAAAGAAGATGTAATGTAAGGTATCCAAGAGTGAGCAATATGAATCAATGTCCTAGCTTACCATAAATGAAGGCCCATAAGTTGTTTATATAGGACTGAAAAAATAGGGAGAATCATTGGTGATCCAGGTTTTTGGGAAAAGGTTGAAACCACCTCCTAATTTAAGGTTTATGTTTGTTTTGATGAAGGATGGGTGTTGGAAAAAGGCTGTATGGGTTAGGTATGTTCTTAAATGCTTGAGAGGGTGTTGATTTTTTTGTTTTATTTGATGTTGGTTTCTAAGTGGTTTGGGTGGTTTAAGGAGGGGTAAAATAGGATTTTACAGTTTAGAATAATATTTATGGGGAGAAAATATGATGGGGATAAATAAGACTTAGGATAGAGGATTTAATGTATAATACTATAGAGATGTGATAATGAAGGGGTGCTAGTAGATGCAAACACTATATTAGTGTTGTTAATTTTAGGTGTCTACACCTACCCCTAATACACCTCTTACTATGTATCATGATCCTAAACCTAATACATCCATAGAGATTCCACATCCATATCATCCTCTCACACCTCCATCCCCTCCTTCCACATCCACTCCCCCTTCTCAAGTTCCCATAATCACTCAAAATGGCAAGATTCAACCCCTCAATGTGCCTCTCACTTCCTCGACTATCCCTTCACAAGATATCCTCTCTCTCATGCATGTTGTTGGAAATTTTCAAACCCAAGTTCATACCCTTACCCTTGAAATTAGAGCTTATTATGCCTCCATTGAAAATAATTCCCTTCTTGGAAATCCCATTCCTAAGAAGATTCACAATTCTACTTTCCCCAAGGGTTTCATCATGCCTACTTTCTCATGTTTCAATGGCACATGCAATCCCTATTTACATCTAAAGCATTACCGATTAGCCATGGCTTCTTATTCTAATGATTGATTGTTACTCAAATCCTTTCATCATAGCCTTATTGATCATGCTCTCCAATGGTATACTCATTTACCTAATGGATCTATTAGTACTTATTATGATATGGAGGATGTTTAATTTCTAACAATGCTCCTAAAGTTACATATGAATGCTTGCCTTATTTGCATCTAGGAAAGAAAGAACCAATCTTAGATTTCAGTTTACACTTTAATTCATGCATGCATCGTTTATTGTTTCAGCCCATTAATCTAGAATTTAATTCATCTTTTTCATGGCTTAATTCCCCATTAAAAGAAAATCTATTATATGATACATGTGATTCATTTACCTTTTTGTCTATAAGGTTATTTATTTATAGGAATTAATTGCAGATCATGTTATAACACCCCCTCTAGTTCTTCTATTCCTCTTTTTCCTACTAAGTACTATCCTCTCCCACCTATTGACCATCCTCCATGGTCACCATCTCCTCATCTACGTAAACATATTCCTTCCCGAAACGTGTGTCGGAATTCACCTAAGTCCCGACTACCTCCCATCCGTGAACCATTGCAATTTTCACATATTGTTAAACCACACGATGTATTGCATACCTTACTTGATAAGTGGCTAATCCGTTTACCATCCAACTAGCATCATCCCCCTCATCGGTTGAACCGCCATCATGACCACCCTTTTTGAAATTTTCACCACATCAATGGCCATTGTGACAATACTTGTTATGCTCTCCATGATCGAATACAACAACTAGAAGATAAAGTGTCATTACTTTCCACTCCTCTCACGAAAAATCCCTCTCTCCTAATCCACATAAGCGAGCCTCATCCACCATTATATTTCATCATTCACTTCCTCCTAAGGTCATTATCTGCTCACCTCCTAAGGTCATCATTAATCCACCTCCTCTAGTTTCCCTAACTATAGTCACATCATTTCATGTTTCACACATTGATGCTGCATCTCATTCTCTTCCTAAGCACTATGAATCCACACTTCCCATAGTAAAACCTCCCATTATTGGTGCCATTTCCTATGATATCTGATTCAAAACCTATACACATGCTATTTCTGTTCCACATGCTCCAACTACGCATTATAGGACACTTTAGCTCTAGTAGATGATATACATTTATAGATCATTACCCAATGATGCACTCTAGTCCTACAGTTCACACTTGATTGTTAAGGGAACACTTCATCAATGAACCTCACATCATCTACATTTCATGCTTTGTGATTCATGATACATCTTTCCTATCATCTACTCTCACACAAAGCACACCATCACACTCATCTTGGTTACATTCATTCTTGTTAAAATATACTAATTACATGTTGCACTTTACATAATATGCTAGATGAATTATTAGTATGTCATTATATTTTTCTATATACACGTGTACATTCACTGGGTATCTTGAGGTGACTGCATGACCTTTCACAAAATCATATATGATGCATGATGGTTAACACAAATCTTTACCGTCTCACCAGGGCTCTGGGTATCTACTTTGTCTTCTATCATAATATACATGTCACAGGTTCTATCATTTATGTACTTACTATTTCCAGTCACTATCACTATACTTATTCTATGCTTTATACACACCGTGACATACTATCTATATTTATAACATTCTAACGGGTGCTTCATGTGTAGAGTTTGTATTGTAGGATCTATACAACCATGGTTATATGCCACTTTTTAATTACTCTTTCTTGCTAATGTTTACGGGATATGACCTATGCCTTATTTGATCATTGTATGCTTTTGGATACTTCAACCTTGATTATCTTGTGACATTGTGAGTGATGTCCCATGTATGAAACCCACTTTTCATGGTCCATCTTATCTTCCTAGTTTCTTGTTATATTGTATTCTATTACATGTTAGATTTTATACTAACACTTGTTACTAGTCCATCTTGTTTGCATGTTCCTTGGTTTCTACCATGAAAATATCCTACCCCATGCGCATGTGTCCACTTCGAGATATGCATACCGCAGTTAGGGTCCTCTCATTTGGACCACATTTTCCTACAATCGTCGCATGCACCCCAAATGAGGGGGCATCTATTGGGTGAAAAAATCAACCCTACAACAACTCATAGTTATAGTACATAACATCATAGTACATGAACAACACGAGATACACAACACGATTTGCCTTAAAAAAACTTGGGTACAAAAAAAAAGTAGACACTAGTGCCCAGCACCTCCAGACAGTAGCGGTGTGTGCTTGTGTCCTAGGGAAACAATAATCATCTAATTAGTTTAGTATAGTTTACAAAAAATTCTAAATCAGTTATCTAGTAACAAGAACATTCCTCCAGTTATAAAATTCATTCTATCGGTTACAATAGGAAAAATCAAGACTAACCACAATAAATCATAATAATTGGAACAAATCGAGAATGTACCATATGCACCGGTGATTATTTAGGAAGTTTAATGGAAGGAAAAAAAAATAGACCTCTCTCCCCAACACTCTTCTTTTGGTATATGATTTCCCAAAAACTTGCACTAGGCATGAGATCACCCAAAACCTCACCATTGACATTCAAAACTCACTCTTGGAAAGAGATCACCCAAAAACCTCACCATTGATATTCAAATCTAGCAACTCCAAGAAAACATGAAAAATTTCTATCTTTTACTATCTTATACATTAGGTGCACACTTTCTTTTTACACACTTTATTTACTCATACATGCATTACTCTGATTTTTCATATACAAGACTTTGACTACTCTCTCACTCTTCTTTTGTACGTATGTTCTCAATATGCAAAAAGAATTAGCTCACACAAGATCCAACAAAACATTACTATGCATACTCTTCACCCTTAGGGTCCACTTCCTATCCTTGTCTCCACAATTCACATTGTGATCACTTCACTCTTCACTTTTTAACTTGGCATGCCATCAACTACACTCTTCTCTACAGGATCATAAGGTACACATATTCTATCTACATTATGCTATCGAGTATTCACTCAACAACATAAATCTAGGGAAAAGTGTAGACATAAAATCTATGCACTTGGGTATATTTATAGGTCATAGCGCCTACTTATAAATACATGATTCATAAGCAAGAAAACCAGTAATTACCAATGTCTTTTGGGTCTAATTTGTTTATTATACTTTTATTGACCTTTCACACCCTAAAACCCTATTAAGATTTGACTGATTTATCATTTATGGCCTCAAACACTAGCTCCTAGTGAGGAAACTATCACCCAAACACTCTTATCCCTGCTAGGTGCTCCCCGACCCATTTCTCCCCTTTTCTCACTCTTTTGGGCCTCTTTTACTTATTAGGCCTATTTTCTACTTTTGGTTTGACATTTCAGATTGTCAATTACAAAATTTAATCAAGGGAATAATATATATACATAATTATAGCTCTCAAATGAGGGAAAACACTAGCATTATCTACTATCACCTAAGCTTGCATCAAAAGGATCAAAATCACTTCAAAACATCCATCAAGAACACTCACTCGAGGGAAAAGGGTTACATCACTTCGCATACATAAAATAGGAGAGGAATAATTTTCTATTCCATTACACACATTTACATTTGGAGCATTCTAAATCTATCCCACTATTAGAGTGCAACTTGCACAAGGTCATTCTAGGGTATCATTACAAACACTCTCACACAAAACTACACGGAATTTGAAACGTAGTAAAACACTTGGTACTAAGTTCACTCTTTAGGTGAGTCTCGAATCCACATTATACATATTTTTATTAGATTTAATATGGTTTATGGACATATGCGGTAGATTTTTTTTTAGGTTACAGGTACACTCAACGATGAAGGAGTGAAATTAGAGCAACAAACAGAGACATCAAGTAAACTCTTACACGAAGAGATCAAATCCCAATCACTCACATGTAGACACTAGTGCCCATAATGGAAGATAAAGCCTAGCCACTCCTATACTCCCGTGGCACTCATATCCAACACATTACTGAGTTTAAGTACCTCTAGTGATCATTGATAACACTCTTCTCGGTCTATTTCAAATATTCACCTACCCGATCACTTAGGATAAAACTAAGTCTCTCTCTCTCTCTTGATTATGGTTTCATATTTATACATGCTTGTTTTCTTGTGTCTTTATTGTACATTAGCATTTTTATATCATTCAATGCAATAATTACACTTTGTAGTTAGATTTAATTAAATTTGTATTAAATATGTCATTTGTAAAGGTTGATTGACAATGAGTGAGAAAGATAGAATTTGAAGACAATGCGAAGAAAAAGATAAAGGTCAATATGAAGATGTTCTTGTGAAGGCATGATGAAAATTAGGTTTGTAAGTGTTGTTTTTGGTGTGATCAAGGTTGTAAAGCTTAGCATGGTTGAGTTCAAGTCATTATGTCAAGTGTCAAGTGCTTAAGAAGCCTAGTCATGGCATCAAGAGACCATGTGAGAAGGTATGCACATGGTATCTTGACAAGATGTTTCATCACATGTATGTAGGGGTTGTTTGACATTATTTGAGCATGAGAATGAGGTTTAGAATGCACAGACATAAGTATGAAATTTAGTTTTATGCTTGATGACCAAGTCATAGAAAGCATGGCCTAATGAGGTATGAGGATAACTTTTTGGAGCAAGTATGTAAATGTGAGCATAGATAGAGGTTTGGCATGTTTTTTCAGGTGTGTTGGAAAATTAATAGGTCTTGGATTAAAGGAAAAATCATGAAAAGTGGTTTTGAGGTTTTCTCTTAGACCCATTCTTGAGCTATGCCTTTCCTAATGAGGCAGGTTGATAATTTTTCATGGTAATTATGCAAAGGTGAGTATGGAAAAAGGATAGTCATGTTGATTTAGGTACGTTGATTAATTTTGGAGCGTTAGTTTGAATTTTTTTGCAAGATATAACATTTTTGGTCTTACCAAGTTCTCAAAATGAAGAATCCTAGCTCACGGTGCAATTTTAGTTGATCTTTGACACACTAATCCTCTCCATGGGAACCTAAGTTATTTAGGAGAGTTAGAGAAGGTTTATAGATAAGATATACCAAAAATAGTTTTGTATTTAAATTCATATCCTTTATGAATGATAGTTAAAACCAAAATAACTCAAAAACCCTTCTAAAACCATAACATGAAGTCGATATGAAATATATTTCTCAAACATGATCGAGAATGGATTGGTTTTCTTAGTTTGATGATTGGATCATGTAATAGACTCTTTGATCTACCCGTAGGTGGTGGTGGTTAGTGTACATGTATGTTTTCTAAATAATGTTTTGTAATAGGCATGTTTTTCATTAGATAAGATGACAAAATGGATGTCGAGGGTGCGGGAGACCCATAATACATGTCTAGGATTATTTCTAGATATGTTTCAGTATTGAAGTGTGCCCATGAGGTCATTTTCTCATGATTGGTTTTTAAGGTGTTTTGACAATTTTGAGTGATCATGGTGAAGTGATGTTCTTGAGCCCTTTTTCTCGAGTTGAAGTGTATAATGCATATGGTGATTGTGTTGATGATCTGAAAACATTTTTCACCCATGGCCCCATTTTTCATTTTTTCGTATACTTTAATTTTAGGATTCTAAAATTGATCAAGATTGTTTATGGATTCACTTTTGGATGTTTTGAAACCCCACTTTTTCTAATTTATCTTAACAAATAAATTTCTCATTTAAACTCAAATTTCATGATTTAATTGGAAATATTACAAATCCATAAAAATATGATCACATGTTGAATTTCATAATGCATTCAATTTGATTTTTAATCTGAAATTGATTATGCATTTACTTTGTCTGTTGTGGATAATGGATTCTCAAATTTTCACTTAATCCAATTTTGTAGTTAATTTCTCTTCTTAATCAATTTATTCAATTATTTATAATGTTTTTAATATGATCAAAATAAAATAAAAATTGAAATAAAACACCACACGTAGATAACGAAGTTCACCTAGTTGGGATACATCTTTGGCTTCACTTAATCATGAATCAATCAATTAATTAACACTTGAAGTACAATTGTTACCTTCCAAAGTGACTAATAGGTCTTTGTCACCTGCTTAAGAGATGATTCTAATTCTAAAACTCTGAAAAATGTGATAAACATGTTCCTAAATCAATCCATGGCTATGTAGTATTCTCCTTAGTGCGATCTCCATGACATTATGTCATAAAATAACCTACACATGGATAAATAATTCATGAAGAAATAATGAATTGGTTATGTTCCTCTCTAAATTCTCGAGCACTTTTACTTTTTACACCAAAGTCTAAAATGGACCCTAGGTGCTTCAAACATTAAATTTTATAAAAACTACCTCTTGTTGCTTTTGTCACAGACCTAGCAAAAGTCAATTTAAATATATGTTGGACCACTTTATAGCTCACCGAGACACTGGATCAATGTAGAGTTGCTTGGTTTTTGACTTGATAGGCCCTAGGCTTGAACCCCTCCTCCATTCTTGACGGACCAATTTGCATATGTGGGGGTTATCCCACATTTCTTGCACATGAGGTTATTGGGAGGTTTATATTGGGCTGAAATTCCCACTATCTTTGTGGTTGCGGGCACACCTTTAAATACCTTTTTCCATGTGGTAGCAGAGTTGTTGTGTTCGTTTGGTCACCCAATGGTTGGTTTGAGTCATCTTTGGGTTTTTGGGCCGAGTATGTGGCCTATGACATTGAATCACCATGTATTGAGATGGCTATGTGAATTGTTTGATCACCCAATGGGTCGAGTTAAGTTTTTTGGAATGACTAATGTGTTGGCAAAGTCATGGATAACAACATAGTTATGAGTTGTAGCATGGTTGTTCAACCATTGTTGGGCCGAGTTGTAGTTTGTTAGGCCTATGTCTATGTGGCCCACCGAGCTATGTATATCAAGTGAGCTATTTGTGAACCACACATTGTTGGATCGTTGAAGTTATATGAGTTTGATCAACTCGGTGGGAGTTGACCACCCCATCGAGCTAGCAAGTATTTCAAGTGATTGATATAGATCCATGACCGAGCTATACCTGTAATGTAATACAACATAATGCAATACAATACAATATATAACCTTGCAATACTATCCCACATGCGGGAGGTATACACACAAAGTGGCATATAAATATAATTGCAATACAATGGTAATTTGAATTGGAGGCCAAGTTACCCCTCCATAAAAAGAGTGTTCCAAACCTGGTTGAGGTCCCCCAGACAAAAAATATTGGTACCCACCATTTTGCAATTGAGTGTCGAAGATCGGTGTCCAAACAAAATTTTTTTTCTCTTCATACCATTTATGCCACTTGTTGTAATACGATTCATCCACATTAGAAGACTTGCGCGTAGTCCCCAAATTTTTCTGTTGGCAAAAATTTCAGCGGACCATCTCACACATACGAGCTCTATTTTTTGAGTTCTTCATATTGACATAAATCTTTCGAGATGATCTTGAGTGTCAAAATTGTTTAGGGAGATTTAGGGATCATTTAAACTCATAATATCCTATGAATAATTTAAGGTCATATAGTACTGCGTACATGTTTTTTTTTTTCATGGTTGATCATCTTGAGGGTGTTCAAGCTTCGTATTGCAAGACATAATTTTTGTGTATACATACCTAATAGGACAATTGTGTTCTCAAGGTATTATCATGGCATGAATGGATGGTATAAATCTATACAAGCATGGAGAAGGTAAGTGAAGGTCATGTAAAATGTTTTGAAAGTGTTTTGAGCTTTAAAGAAGACCATGCTTTCTCGAAATGTCAAAGTGTAACATTAGGGATAGACCTAATGTATTAAGCCTTCTTGAGACCTAATGAAGGAGTGTGATCTAAATTGAGTCATTACAGACCTAAATAAATTTATGATGTAAATTATATAAATTTTTATATGTTCTAAGTTCTTGGCATGGATGATATAATTGATGCATGACTGGCCTAGTTGTTAAGTTCTTGACTCATGTAAATCTATATAAGGGTTATTTTTAATCCAAATAGTTGAAGGTGTGCATGAGTGAGATATAAGTTCTTGAGGTAGGTATAAAAGGTATTTTAGACCATGAAGATTGTGCCTATGTTGAATATATAAAGTGGTTAGCTTATAAAGGGACTTTTATCCATGCCTATGTGAAGGTGAAGAATAATGATGAGTGAGTGAGCATACCATGATAGTTTGAGGAGTGATCAAGAGAAGAAGAGATGAGAGAGTGTCATCATTAGTTGATAAAAAAAAGGAAAGGTGAAAAACATTCAAAATTGGTTGAGTTGGTGTTGAGTCACTTAGGAGTTGGTTCTTCCTTGTATGTTGGTGCTTGTTAAAACCTAGGGAGTTGGTAATTCCTTGCAAGTTGGTGTTTGCTAAAACCTTTTCAAGTTGGTGCCTGAAATTAGGGGTTAGTGATCCTTATGGATTTGGTGCTTCACTAAATCTTAATTTTTGTTTATAATATAGAGATCAATGGGTTTTATTCCCTTTAAGGGTTTACCACATATATAATGTGTTATATCTTGCATTTTGCTTTTGTGAATGGTTGTCTCATGCACAATAAGCTCACTATGGTTAATGTATGATTAAATGGTTACATTGATGGTTCATGAAAGTTAATATAATTGAAGTAAAATTTTATAAGGACACTGATTCACCCCTTCTTAGTGATTGTGTTTCCAACAAAATGAAATCACATGAAAGGTCATAACGTACATAAAGGCCTTACTAGATAAGGATCCTAGACTCTTCGAAGCCTATTATTGATATAATAAATCTATATGAGGATTTAAAAATTACATAAAAGATTTAATTGTTGTAGGAAAGAGACCACCATGGCGATCCATATTAAAAGGGACCTACACAGTAGTCCCAATTCAAATGGGCCTTGTAATTAAACAAGAGCCTCAACGATTCTTCGATATTTTATTTTTAGTAACATGTTGGCTTTACCCGTTATAGATATTGTAAAGAATCAATTAGGATATTTATTGCACGACCAACTATTTTTAGCATTCCTTGATATTTTTAATAATTGTTTGAATCAAGGCGTAAAGGAAGGCCCCATGATTATATAAATATGATTTCTCCCATTCTAAAATAGGGGAATGTTATTATTGATAAATGAATGTGAGCTAGTTTAAAGTTAGCTCATGCAAGCTGATTTTTTTATTTACATTTCCCCATTCTTGCTTTAGACAATATGTGTTTATAATATTCAGAGAATTTATGCATCACATGTTTTTTTTATTATAGGTAAATGGTTTTGAAGGGACCATACCCTATAGTGCAACCAAAAGGACTCAAAATCCAACATGAAAAAGAATAAACATAGTGGTTTTTTGATACGTGGGGGCCACACCCCAACAAAATCCAAAAAGCTAGATAAAAAATAGAGTACTAAGGCGGTGGAAAATTTCCTACAAGAAGCCCGAAAACATATTGTCAACAAAAAAAAATAGCTCAAAAACAACAAAACAACATTTGCACTGAGAACACAAAGAATAAAAGACACTAATTCATAGATTTTCTATAGACCTGAAGTGAAAATTTGAGGGCCTTATATAGTTTCATGGCTACCCTGATATTAGGGTTTGAATTTATCTCTTTGATAAACTTCTTAGTGATCCTCCCGTTCTTCCAAACTGATACAGTACCCCACTAACTTCATAAATCTAGTTAATATGGACCTGGAGGAGGAGGTCTAGAACAACCCTATGAATGTCTAATTGACTGTTGTATTTTTCTAAAGTGCTTTGACCTTCCTAAAAAGAGATTTTAATTCATCTTGTAGATTGGAAATGGAGGTAGGGTTTGTAGTGTTGTTATTGCTAGTTTTTAGAAGAAAATTAACATTCTCTTCAATAGAATTCAAGGCATCTTCCTATTATTTAAAATTATCAAGTATAGAAGGAGTGAGCTGAGAAATTGGATTATCATGGCTAATCTCTAGTAGGATTTCCTCTATAATTACCTTAATAGCCTTCTTTCTACTTATGAGAATCTACTTAGAAGGTGTAGGTTCAGATTACAATGTCAAAAAGAGGGAATTCTTAGATATAATAAGAGGTTTCGGGGTGAGGAGGAGCTAAAGGATGACCAGGGTCATTTGCAATTACATCAAGGATGAATTGATGAATAAGGAAAATGAATCCCTGATGTAGTGTTAGCACTCTCTTATGCCCTTTAACTTCTAAAACAATTTTTTCCAAAGAGTGCAAAATATAATAAGGTATATTGACCTTTACTTATCTCATGAAGTGATTAAGTACGACCAACTGGTGTAAGGGAAGGGTGGAGAACATGCCTTCCAATGTTATGTATCAAACCACTATGCGGAAACTTCATCAAATGGTTGTGGAATGGAAGAACATATGATGCAGGTTTGTTAAATTTTAATTTCTTCGCTGCCATCCAAAAAAATCCTTTCCTTTGCATCTTTATCAAACTTATTGTGAAAGAATTTTTTGCCCTCCATACTCAAGCCTGTGATGAAGGAAATGAATTTCTCTTAAATGATGAAATAATTTCCCTTTAAACTAATACTTTTATCTTTCTAATTAGTCACAAATTATAGAGAGATATGTTATCATGACCCTTTATACATTGTATGAAATTTTGAATCCACCAATGTTGAGGATTTACCAGATTTGTTTCCATTGTGGGTCAAAAACTGGTTCTACTCTGCATGGTGGCCCTCCCATAATGGATGGAGTTAGTGGCGAGAATTATTTCAGATTGGTGGTAGCAACAATTAAGCCCTTCGATAAAAATCGATAGCCTAGATACCTAATCTGCTACCCAGGAAAAACTCATCTCCTTTCTTGACCCTATTCCTTAATGCATATGCCTTCGTGGATTCGAGGGATGGTGAAATAAAAGGAATAAAGTTAATCGATGCAAGTTCCAAGGAGTGGATTTCCACACATGCAAAGGTCATCAAATAAGTTGTAATGATGGGTTAGGTGGTATCTTCATTAATGATGATAGAATGAACTGCGCTAGGGAGTTCCTTATCATCATGCCACTCATTATCGATGTTCATGTTAACACCAACATTAGCGATGCATCGCGACACTATTTCCCTCCCTATACACATGTCAAATAGTTACATTAAGACTAATAAAAATATTATTACCTTCATTAATGAAATCACTAATGGTCCTATTGGGTGTATAGGTTCCATTGAGGTTGTTAATGATATTCAAATAATCCCCTTCCACAATGAGATTATTTTCATCGAGAATACTAGCCATTCTAATTCCCTAGAGAGCTACAAGGGCATCAAGAAAGTGATTGGATTTCTTTCCCATGTCGCCTGCATAAGCAACAATTAGTTGACCCTGATGGTTTTTGATGATACCTCCTCCATTGGATGCCCTTGGGTTTCCTTTAGAGGCACCATTAAAGTTCAAATTATACCAACCATATTTTTGGGGAATCCATTGAACAAGAGATCTTTTAGTCTTTGGTAAGGAAATTAAAATATGCTTTGAATGTTAATATTCTAGGCTTGTAAGTATCTCTCCTCATATTTAGGATAATTTGATTTTTGGGGGTTTGAACCTTAGAATGTTTTCTTTTGTTGTAATCTGTAATTTCATTCATAATACTTTTGATAGTTTTGTTGGTATCTCTAAAGATAAGAGAGTTGTGAGCCTTCCAAATTCTCCAGATATTATGGGGGAAGACGAGTCCCCAAATCCTTTTAAGTAAAGTATGTTTGAAAGGAGGCTTCTACTAAATCTAGGACTGAATGATGTTATCTGGGAAATACCAATTAATATCAAATATATTGAAAAAAATCTTCCAAAGAGCACCATTACTACAGGTTAGTGAAAAAGAAGATGATGGATAGTTTCATTATTATTTTTACAGTGGTAGCATCTATTAGGTAGCATGGATCCCCTTTTGATAAAGTTATCAACGGTTAGGATGCTTACATTCACAACTAACCACAAGAAGCGGTTTATTTTCGAGTGAGATATTTGAACCAGATCTTGCTTTAAGGAAAGTTACAAATAGTTTCATTAACATATAATTTATAACCCGATCTCACCGTGTAGTTACCATAAAAAAGTGAGACCATATAAATTAATCATTGTACTGAATTTGGATGATAGGTGTATACATGAGAATGTATTGTAGATCCGAAGAAGATCCTTTTGATATAGAATAATAGCCTCTAGATCTCTATATTACGCTTTACCTTGATGCTCTATATATATCCAGGTGCCATGTCATCCAGAAGGATGATGTGAGGTTATTTTTAGTTGTTCCCAATGCACACTTTATTACTAATATTTTTAAAATATTCCCATTTATCATCCTATAAATTTATGTTTTCACCATTTCCAAGAATCCATTTATAACGTGATTCAATGTCTTTTCATATCTTAACCAAATTGTTCCAAAAGTTTGAGTTATTGGGATGAACAATTTTTTTGAGTAAATCTTGAATGTTTCCTTGATTAAGGTATTTGGATTTAATAAGATCTATCCAAGGATTTTCGTCCTTGATTAATCTCCATTCCATTTTTGAGACAAGTGTTGCATTCGTAGTCCTAATTTTTTTGATTCCAATACCTCCTGTTTTTTGCTATTACAAACCTTATCTTAGACTACCAAGTAAAATCTTATTTTCTCTTATGTACCTATCCAAAGAATTTTTTTTTGAATTCTCTCAATTTTCTCTAAAATGGAAGAAGTAATGAAGAAGAGATACTATGAATCATGCATTAACTTTTCTTTAGTAATTTGTTTAAATTATGAATTTGCAAGTTTAGATTCAATGACTAAAACTTTCTGCAAGTAAAAATTTTCATTTGAAAGTGCATTCAACATTTGATATGGTGAATTGGTTTACATTTTTATTCCTTTGTATTTATGCATTGTTAACATTAAAATTTGAGTGGTAATTGAGTTTTCTGTTTCTAGTTTCACAACGAAAGTACACTTTCCATAGTCATGCACTAAAATCTTAAATATATTTATCTTAGCAATTTTTATTTTCTCTATGCCCATTCTTTATCCTTTCTGTTTTACTTAAGAATTGACCTTAGATTAAATTAGTTTAAATAAGTCTTTTCAAAATAAATTACTTGAAATAATTGTAGGGGTGGCATTAGAAGGAATAACAATAAAACACACATCCTTACTAGTGGTCTAAATAACCAATACCTTACAACTCATGCACAAAATCACATTTTAGGTGATCATAAAATGAGTAGGACGTAAGAACCTATAATTTATCCCCATTGTTCCTTTTCTTGCTTCAATTTCTACCTTCTAACAATAACATCTAACCATGCTAGATTTTTAGGTGTTTATGAATTTCTTCAAAATGTAGCTTCATCTTCCTTATACAAATAATAGTTAAATTTCTCTACACGCTTCATAAATAAAAAGAATTGATGAAATTTCATTCCATTAATTTTATTCCATTATATTCAAGAATTAGTTGAGACCATTATACACATCAAATTTCTATCCCTAGGTAACTTTGACAAATATTAAACACATTATCATAAAATATAATTATTCTCTTTATCCTAAGTACACTTTTAAATTACCTTTATAAACCTTAATTTACTATCTTAAAACATATTTATGATTCCCTAAATCACCCAAAACCAGCCTAGCCTATTTTTATCTTACCCATCATAATTCCCTAAACTCTTATAAACCAAATCCTTAACCTCCCACCGTCTACCCAACAACCTAACATCTTGGATGACAAGTGGTTTTAACCATTTGCTATCTTTTCCCGCTTAGTTTCTAACCTCTTGGAACAAATAAATGGTGATCCATAATCTCTAGGGATCATTTTGGATGCCATGTATCCTATTTATCCAACCTTTGTCTCCCTTTCCCATTAGTCACAATCTACGTGTGAGAATAAACTGTTGCACCTGTTACATCATCTCAATTCTAGGGATTACCAACAAAATACTATCAAGACCTTCAAGGAATCTATCAGATCATCATTTAGCCATTTGGAAGATCTATCATCTGTAAATTTTTTTATCAAGGTTAATACCCCCTCTTTTTCCATTTCACCAGCTCATTTTACATTAGTTGTAACCTACAACCCTCTGTCAATATAATCTTGTAGAGTCTTTTCAAGCCCTGCTTCTTAACCTTTCATTAGCCACTCTTTTGAATACTTTGCATTTTTCACACTGATCACTGTCAATCCTTGATCACCACCTATTGATCTGTCGACATTTGTTTCCTTCATTATCCTCCTAAATGCATCTGAATCTTTGTTTTCGATATCTTAAAGGTTCTTAGATTCCTCATAGTTTATATCTCAATTACCAAAAATTTTGTCATCCGTCAATGTCGATTTGATCAAAATAAGTTATTTTCTCCCCAATCATCATCGATTAGTATCTATTAAAATGAACACTCATACTTTCTTGTTCACATAGCTTAACTAGGAGTTCAAATAATTGCATTTAAAAAAATCCTTTCACACACAAAAAAACCACATTAGACTTAACTCACATCTAAATATTCCTTCCTAGGTGGATGTTGGACCCCTGGATTATTGACTAAGCATGATGGTGCGTAGGCATGCAAGATCCTAGTTATGGAATGGAGTGCAAGGAAAAAGCATGTAAGAGAAGGGTTTAAGGAATCCCATAGCATGTGTGCTGCATGAAGGGATCGGGACTTAGTCAATTTGGATGTCCAGAGCGAACACGTGAAAAGCATGACCTGATTGCGCATGGATAAGATGCCCGGCTGACGATAGATAGGTTGGCCTAGGAAGGAGCATGCCTATGATAAAATCTTCTAGAATAAAATCATAGGATAAAGTGGAAGCTCGAGGCCTAGAGAAGCATGCTCGCACGAGAGGACCATATTTAGACATTTGGCACTAGATTTGAGGGTGCTAGAGGGTGAGTTGGCGATTCGGAAAGCTATAAATACAAGCACTTGTTGACACGAAAGAGATACATAGAGAGTGGGTGGAGCTTTGTAGAAATGCTGCGAGGACTCTATTAGTGGATAGTTGTATTCGGGAAAGAATGCATTAGGCTTGGGGGTTGTAAATTTTCTTTTTGGTAGCATAGTTACATAAGTCTAGTCTAATACATGACTACGTTCTGCTTCTCTGCCACCATCTGTAATGGTTCCATGAATGTAATAAGGTTTCCTGTTATAATATATACATGAATATCAATGAGTCTGATGAAAAATTCTCTCTTATGAGTTTTCTTTCCTTTTTATGCTAAGTAAGGATGCTTGTATATTTCTTTCTGTCATGATATACGATATGGATTATTTTAAGTACTCTATCTAAAATGACTGCAAGGATCTAGAGGCCATTCTGAGCCCTATGGTTCTTGTATGTCCTAACTTCCCTTCTAAAATCTCTTACACAAATCATAGATGATGTTTCCCACTAAACTCACATAAAATAGAGACTTGGTACCCGCGCATGCCTCAGGTGAGCGCTTAGATTTCACTGGGTGATAGGTCGGCGCGTATAGGGTTCCCTTCTTTTGTGTTAGGAGTAAAAATGACTACATCTTGGTTCCTGTTGATGGGACCTCTTTTTGAAGTTGTAGTGGGATTTAGAATACACCATGAAGTGTGTAATGAGTAATGATAGAGTGGTTACAGTTGGAAAGTGTTGAATTGTGGTTTAAGAGCACGGAAGATGAATTTTCTCATTGATACAACATTGGACCTAAGTTCAATACACGTAGTTGGGTAGAAGAGAATCTCTACCATGATCTATATGAATTTTTTTCTGCTACTTCCCTTTGGAACTGTATGAATGGCTCTTAGCCTATGCATCTAGATCAAGTTGGTGTTATGGATCACATGTTTGGACCTAAGAAGAATACCAAAGGCTGCAGGATGTAGATCAGACATGAAACCATGTTGTGGATCATTGGTGGAGGGGAGTATTGGCTAGCTACACTCTGGAGTACACCATTTCCATATATTCCTATTCAAAGGTTACTAAATTTGAGTTTCTGAGGGAGCCCAGAGGATCATTTCTATGTGTTGTCCCTTTGGATTTGAAGATCTTGATGATTACCATGAGTTTAGAGGCATTCCCAATGGCTGGCTAAACTAGTCTGAGTGTTGGGTGAGGAAGCTAGGGTGGAGGAAGATGGTAGATGTTACGGCGAGAGAAAGAAAGGGAGGAGAGACAACTCAAGTATGGTGAAGTGCATGAAAGGGAGATTGCTAGATGATGTGAGGTGGTGACCGACGTTGTGGGAAGGATTTGAGGTTCACGTCGAGGATGTAGAACTGAGCGATCTATGTAACCCCATCTTGGCAAGCGCGTGAGAGAAACCCCTTCAACTTCTTCGATGAGAGTTTTTCACGCGGAGAAAGAAGAACCATAAGCACGCATATGAGCCCACCTACCGACTAGAACATGGCACTTGGTTTTTCAGATCAAGGGGATAATATTGCTAGTCTAGTTGGTTACATTGGAGGTAATCTTTCTACACCCAAGATGTATAATTTCTCGTTCGGGACCTCTATGGCTGCAAACACCAGCCTAATGTTAGGACTTTTTGGGTAAGGTATATGCACAAAAACATTTGGTCTCACATCTAGGAGTGGTGTGGGGTATACTATTGGTAGTGGGGCATTATCGTAGACCATAGGTGTGCAGCTCAGTGGAACTATGGGGACACTTGGTACGACCACTTCAGGACCTCGGTGGGCTGGTGGATCTGGTGGTTTAGGACTTGGTGGACCTGGTGGATCAGGCGTGGAGGAAACATAGGTGGAAACCAAGGATCTGGTGGAGGAGGATTTGGGCCCCAACCACCCCCACAAATTTTCTTTGAAATGTCTCTACATTTGCCTAATTACAGAGGTATTGAGGATGTTGCGGAACATGTTCACAAATGTGAACTGCTATGGCATGTGAAGGGTATCACAACCCTGAGAATGAAATCCTAGTCGTTTTCAACCATGTTACAAGGGCGCGCACATAAGCGGTATGTGAAGTATGACCCTCATCAAACAAAGGGTGGAATATATTGCCTTAAAGAATGAATTCTTGGTATAATTCCACATTCCCTAGTTTGAGAAAAAGAGCATCCGTGCTTTGAAGGAGAGATTAAACAAGGATTGGTAGAGAGTGTGCGGGAGTATGATGCGTGCTTTAAAACTCTCTTTTCTAAATTATGATATGATATTCACCCTTCACAGTATGCTCAATGGTTTGTTGGAGGGTTAATCACCCCTTTTAGAAGGGCCTTATATCATAAAAATTTACAGACCCGCGTGAAGCATTGGAAGATACCCTACACATCAAAGCTATCGGTAGTGTTGATACTGGCGTTAGCTCGTCCTTAGAGGCTCAGATTGTTGCTATGGCTAAGCAGTTAGATATGTTGTCCACGAACTCGGCCCATGAGACTCACAGTGGTTTATGGTGCACATATTGTGAGATAGAGGGACATGTTAAGAATAATTACCCCCAGAGGATAGTACACGCCATGGCGGTAGATTGTGAAATTTGTCATGGGAACCATGATGCAAGTAGGTGCCCCTTGCTGCATCACGTAATCAGGAAGAATGTATCTTGTTACTGCAATATTTTTACTTCTACAACCCATGATACTAAGGACTGTAGGCTCATTGATTAGATCCATGAGGCCATTGATCATGGGGTGCACCAAACCAAGGTGATGCCGTGAGTTACAAGGTTGATGATTGCCATTATGAGGAGCGCGCAGATGGAGGCACACACGGAAGAGGTTTTTGAGGAGGATTTTGTGGTCATGGTAACCGTGGAGGAGGAAGGAGTGAGTTCCCACATGGAACTTGTTTCAATTGTGGATCTATGGAGAATTACAAATGTGAATTCCTGGACTGTTGCGGTGATCATGGTGCGAAAAGGAGCATAAGTATGAAGAGTTCCTGAAATTGTTTGAGCACATGAATCAGCAGCACCAAAAGGACAAGGGTGCTATAATGGTCAGTATTAAGAAGGCAGATATACTATGGATGCCTTGGGTAACACGAGATGTAGGTTTGGAGCATGTCTTGGTAACAACAAGGGCAGAAGCCACGTGCACAAGAGAGATACCAAGACAGAAGAACCTGGTTTCAAGGGAGGAGGTCGTTCATGGAAAGTATCCAGACCCTGCGCATTAAAAGGAGATATATCAAGACACCATGGATGTCATTCAGAGCTTACAAGGGGAAATCCAGTGTCTAAAGGAGTAATCTAGGAGAGAGGAACAAGGAAGGAGAGTTGAGGTGTAAAAGTATGACTGGATGAGGTCAAGGAAGTGTGTAAAATGCTAAGGCGGGAGAATATCATTTCCTTGTTAGGATCATGGTTGAGAGAGAAGGTATCACACATCGGAGGAGAGCACGAGAGGTAGGTCTTACAAGTGAACCTTCCCCCTCACAGCCTTGACTATGACAAGGAGATCATGTTGAATTTAGTTGTAGATGGATGGATCCTCAATAATATCCTCATTAACACACGTGCAGAGGTTAATGTTTTAACTTTTGATGTATGGCATCGTATGGAAGACTTTCATTACAGCCATCTTCGAATGTGCTTTATATGGCAAACAAGACTAAGGCAATGCCCATCGGTGTCTTAAAGGATGTAGTTATCACTATCCAGGAGCTAAGTTTACTTGGGAATTTGAAGTCTTTGTGCTTGCCAAGGAGGACAATTTCCCGACTACTTGGGTGCCCTTGGTGTTAAAAAAGAAAATGTGGACCTTTGGTTCAAAAAGGGTACATCAGCTTCGAGAACAAGGAGGAATGGGTCATTATACCCTTGGTTGATGGGAAGTTGACACCCTATATTGAACCATTGGGAGAAGAAGTTATAGATAGAATATATGTGCGCTCAATCAGAGACCCAGAGATGATACACCCTTCTAACGGGGTTATTTAGTTTGAAGATGCTTAGTCGGTGAGTGATACCACTAGTCCGTCATGTGACAATTGGGTGCATGAGATTTATGAATTGATGGGATGACAGCTTGAGAGGGTCGTAACCAAGGTAACAAAGGTGTGCATGGTTGAGCCTTGGAGGAAAAGAACTACCAAAGTATTCAGGAGGATCCTTCCATGAGATCTTTCTGCGGAGAGGTGGAAGATCAATGGAAGAATGAGAAGGAATAGAGAGGGATGCTAAGTTATGTCTTGCTCAAAGCACATTAACATGGTGATGGGCTACACATCAGGAGAGCCTTTTAGAGTGGCGCGAGGTAAGAATTGCTCTCTGTAAGATTTTCTAGGAGCAATGTGCCCACCATCATCAAGGACTACCATGGGAAGGATCCCGCCTCTTTCCATATCTAAGAGTGTGAATGGGTATGGAGAGAAGGCACAGAAGATTTTCCACCATCCCTCTGGGTGCACAAGTTGTATTCTACACTGCAGGGTTACACGCACACATGGTATATTCATTCGAGACACGCCACTAGATAAGGAATTAACAAGAGCTTGCAGCTAACCTTATTCAAACCTTTGAGTATCGGAGTACCAAACCATCAGTTGATAAGGCCTTGTAGGGTATCAAGTGCCTTACCATGGGGGATAGTGCCAGGATGGAAGATAGGTTGTTGGAATTACTAGGTGAACCAAGATTGGAGGCATGCTTTGAAGAAGAAGTAGAGGAAATAAAAGAGTTACAGCTTGAGCACGCGTGTTTGGAAAAAGAAAAAGGAAAGTTGGTGTATGTGATTGATGGAGAGGAATCGGAAAGCTTAGATGTTAACCATTCTATAGGGACGTGCAAGGTAGTGGACAATGCTAATACTCACACATGTGCCTACCATGAGCTCTTAAAAATAAATAAGGTTAACATCGGTTCAAGATAAGAACCTAAGGAAGCTATTATTGGAGACTACTGGTCAGAGAAGGAAGTCTCTAAGATCATTGATTTGTTGTGTGAATTTGAGGATTTATTCCCATACAGGTACCATGAGCTCAAAGGTGTTCACCATTCCTTAGGGGAGATGAAGATAAAATTGAAGGATGGTGTGTGCCCAGTTAGGAAAAGACCCTATCGGATGAATCCCAATTTGTGCGTGAAGGTTAAGGAGGAGATAGAAAAAATGATAGCTTCTAGGATCATTGAGGTAGTGGAAGAATCGGAGTGGATAAGTCCAATGGTAATCAACATCAAGAAGGATGGGCGATTAGGATCTATGTGGATTATAGGGAATTGAATGCAGTTTGTGTCATTGATCCCTTTCCGACTCCCTTCACTCAAGAAATTTTGAAAGGATTTGTTGGGTGCAAAATCTATTCCTTTACGATGGATTTTAGGTACCACTAAGTCTGGATTGCAAAGGATGACCAGGAGAAGAAATTTTTTTCCACCGAGTGGGGAAACATACACGGTCATGTCCTTTAGGTTGAAGAATGTGCCTGTTATTTTTCATGCATAGTGGTGCGAGCATTCCAGGATTTCATACATAAGTTTCTTTAGGTATATTTGGATAATTGGACAAAGAGTGTATGGTCTGGTTAAAGACCATTGTGACAATTTAAGGTTAATGTTTGAGAGGTTTAGGTAGTTGAGGATATCCCTTAACATTAAGAAGTGTGTGTTTGCTACACCCTTTGGGACTTTATTGGGGTATATCATATGTAAGGAGGGATTGTTGGTAGATCCCGCTAAAGTTGCAATTATTGTGGGGTTAGGGGAGCCTACTAGCTAGAGCGCAGTGTGTGGATTCCTTGGGCATATGGGCTATTATAGGAAATTCATCAAAGGGTATGCCAAGATCGTCGTGCCTTTAGAGGAACTACTTAGACATAAAAGTTCCTTCCATTGGGGAGAGGCACAACAAAGGGCATTTGATACATTAAAAGATAGGCTTGTCACCGCACCTATATTACGTTTTCCCTCTTGGGACAAGCCCTTTCATGTCCATGTAGATGCCTCAGGGACCGCCATTGGAGCAGTGCTTGCACAACTAGGTGAAGGGATTGTTGATCATCCTTTGTGTTTTGCAAGTAGGAAGCTGACACCATCGAGTAGAATTATACCACAACTAAGCATGAGGCATTGTCGATGATCTACATGCTTTTCAAGTTTAGACAATATCTGTTGGCAACACCCTTTGTGTTTTACACTGACCACATGGCATTAAAATATTTGGTGAACAAGCCCTGTTCTACAAGGGTGCATATGTCAGTGGGTGTTGTTATTTCAAGAATTTGAGTTCACCATTGTAGTGAAGCCTGGGAAAAGAAATTGTGGGCCTGATCATCTATCAAGAATTGATTCGGGAGGACGTGTAAAGTATTGAGTAAACAATGCCAGACGTGCAACTGTTTAGGTTCCGGCACGTGCCCTCAAATTTAGAAGAGATTGTAGTATTTTTAAAGGAAGGTTTGGTGCTAGAAGGAATGAAGAATTTGGAGAAAAAGCAATTGGCCATACGTGTTGTGCCCTACATGTTAATCAATGGAGACTTATACAAGTTGGGATGTGATGAAGTTTTGTGCAGAGTGTGTATTAGAGCATGAACACCTCGCCATCATGGAGGAAGCTCATGGAGGAAGTGCGGGTGGAAATTATGCAGGTGATGCCACCATGCGTAATATATTAATGGCAGGTTTGTGGTGGGAAACCCTATACAAGGATTTTAAAGACTATTGTAAAGCGTGTGACCACTGTCAGTGCATTGGAAAACTAGGGAAGAGAAATGAAATGCTTTTCACCTTATCCCTAGTGCGGAGCCTTTTGAAAAGTGGAAAATAGACTTTGTAGGAACTATTGCACTAGCGATGCATAGGACTCGGTCATGTTATGTCATCACTTACACAGTTATCGACAAGGTGGGTAGAGTTAGTTCTTACTAATGATTGCACAATAGCCACAATAGCAAGGTTCTTGAGGAGAACATTATCATGAGGTATGGTTGTCTATTGAGTTTGACCAAAGTGATAGGGGCGCATTTCTTGAATGAGGCCGTGAGGATCCTATTATCGAGTTCATGGTGGCTCATCACAAGACTATGCCCTATCACCCATAAGCAAATGGAACCACGAAGCATTCAAAAAATACTTGAGTCATACCACGACCAAAATTTTTGATGTCGGAAGATAAGATTGGGATGAAAAAGTATCATTGGTATTGTGGGCTTACAGGGACAACGTATAAAATGTTGAACAAAGCCACACCATTTCAATTGGTGTTTGGTGTGGAAGCTATTTTACTGGTTGAATTTATGTTGCCTTCTCTATGAATAGCGCGCAGGAGGGTTAGCTGATGAACAAGCACTGGAAGAAAGGATTGATGAGTTAATGAAGCTAGATGAGATACGATCACTCACCAGGTGGAGCCAAATAGCAAAAAAATCAAAGTAGAAAGCTTGGCATGATTGCCACATTAGAAACAAAAATTTTGAGGTTGGGTAGATGGTTTTACTATGTGATTCTAAGCTTCTACACCACCCTGGGAAGTTAAAAGTCCATTGGTTGGGTCCTTACACAATCTTGTACATCCTTGATTCAGGTGCATACCAGTTACAAGCACTTTGGATGGGACGAAGTTTCCTGGACACTTCAATGGGAGTAGGCTGAAGCCCTACTATAAATAAGTCTTCTCGGTGTTTGTAAATAAGGTAGTTTTTCTAGTTAGTTTAGAAATTTCCTTTATGCATTTCCCTTTCTTGTGTTTCCCTTTCACGTTGTTGTTTTGTTTTGTGCCTTGACCACTAGGTAACCTTATTACTACTTTGGAGAATTTTTGAGTACGCAAAGGACCACACATCGTTTTAAGTGTGGGGTGGAGAAATGTGAAGGAGTGCATGGTTAGAGTGCCAAGGAAGTGTATGTTAAAAATCCTGTTGAATGGCCCGGTTGAAAGAGGTGTATGGAGAGAAAATATGGAAGAAGGATGGTTGGTTCCAGGATAAATCTACTTGCAGATCCCACATACAAGGAGGAGAAAGTGCATTTAAGCAACACGAGGTAGGTGAGAGAAAAAATTAGGATAGAAGAAGTGCCTTCGGTGCTGGTTATGCACGCGTAAGAGTCTCCTATCATGTTGGATTGGTTGTGCACTAGAAGGTTGGAGGAGTTTTCACGTAGGTTGGGTGCGTGATTGAAAGCGCTGAAGATGGGATTTGTTTGAAAAATATGCATTAAATGAAAAAAAGTATGGTGGTAGGTGAAGTAGCATTTAATGTTCAAAAATAGAAAATCTATAAGTAAAGGGTCAAGGCACTTTCATTTTCACTTTACGAATAGAGAAAGAAGCAATTTTTACAAACTAGGGTTTCTAGATTCAATCGTGTGAAGAAAGATATATGAGATTGAAGCATGAGGAGCCAGTTTGGTTTTACAAACTAGAAGGAATGGATTACATGGGCATGAGAAAAGTTGTGAGGAGGCGTCGTATTGTGGAAGTTTTATCCCAGTTAGGGTTTGGAAAACTAGGGCACGGGTTCAAGAGATTTTTATCACAAGTTTGAGATCGGAGGTCGGAAGCAGTGGAAGAACAAATTATTGAGGAGGGAGTGAAGTGATAGGAGGACCTCGACAATGGCACCCAAGAAAGGAAAGGGAAAGGGCAAGGGCAAGTAGTAAGAACTGACGTAAATACGAATGAAGAGTGGTATATGGAGATGCAATACCCAGATGGGGTAATGATGGGTAAGGAGTGGGAGTCCCACCTAAGGAACGTTCCTATGAGTGACTATAACCATTGAATGAACATGATTGAGAAGGAAATGGAACTGGAGTTAGTGCACCCCATGAGTAAATGGACACCAGAGGGCTTGCCAATCTACGATGCTAATGTTAAGGTCAAGATGGAAAAGGTAGGGTTGTTGCAACTCTATGAGTTTCCCTATTTTGGAAAACTAGAGTGCCTATACCAATGGCTAATGTCACGAGTACATGAATATTACTTCCATTTTGTAGGGCACAAGATGCGCATTACTCCCCAACTCATCTCTCAGTTCACAGGCCTCATATGTGAAGGAAACAACTTGGAGGATGACCTAAGCGACAAGGAGGCAATTTAGGAAACCATCACTGAATATGCCTACAAGAAGGGGTCAAGGTACTACGACATCTCAGACATCAAGGACCCAGTGATGAAAATGGCTGCGCATCTGGTAACAAAATTGAATGGCCAGGAGAGATGGACCCATGTCAATAAACCCTGGTTACATGTTTGCAAAAAGATTGTAGAGGGCACCATATCTAACTTATCTGCATACATTGTGGAGGAAATTGTTAGTTGTGTGAAGGAAGGTGATAGAATCCTATTCAGAAATGTCCTACTAACCATTGTGTTTTCAGAGATTGGAGTGCTTAACGCACCAGAGAAATTTGTATAGGAGTACCCTGCTGAGGATCCTTCACCTGAAAAGAGATTTGAGAAGTATGCCTGTGACACAATGACAACACCCCACAAGGTGTGACTGGAGAAGTGGTATACATGCTTAAGGAATGCATTCGGGGTAGAGTGGAGGATCCCCAAACAACTACTAGTAATCACTAAAGGAGAAGCTGAATTCACAGTATACCAACATTTCTACCTAGGCAGGTTCAAGCTAATAGATGAATCATGGAGCCCATGGTGCAAGCTTCCCTTCACTTTCACAGCTCAATACTTCCAAGTGGGAGTAAACAGATTCAAGGAATCCAAGGCTGAAGCTCAAGCCGAACCGTAGTCTGGACCGGAGCATAGAGTGATGTGAAAAAGGTTGAACTACCCTGGTGGGAAGCATGCATACGTGGAAAGGTACGTATCGCATGAGGTCTAGATGACAAGGCCAATGACACTACCCATTGTAGGAGGATCCGTAGCACGCGTATACCTCCGTATAAGGCCCAAGTTTGAGAAGGGTGTGTACCTAGAAAATGATGTCTCCATACCTGAAGATCCCATGGGTAGGAAGAGGCCCGTGCCCAAGAAGAGGGGAAGAGAAGAAGAAGAAGCACCAAGTGTGTAGACTGCTTAGACAGTGAGCATGCCGACAACGAGCACCAAGCCTAGTACTTACATGTGGAGAAAGAAGTCCCTGGTGAAGGAGAAGACACCAGAAGTGGAGGCACCTAGGCAACCCCTCACCAAGGAAAAGTCACCTGAGGAAGAGGAAGAGGTCGAATCCCTTGTCAAGGAGCCACCTCTCAGGAAAAAGTAGAGGGTGGAAGAGGAAGCTGACTCGAGGAGGACCGATAGCTTGGAGAAGTACATGGGTGGAAGAGAGGATGAGAGTGAAGAAGATGATAACAAGGAGGATGAGCCTGAAAGAGACCAGGAGCCACATGTTTTCAGCATGTATGACTCAGGAGAAGAGATCGAAGAAGAGAAATAGGAGTTCGTATTCGCGTGGTGCAAGAGTACCTAGGATGAGGAAGGCACCCAAGACATGGGAAAGAGTGAGGAGGTTGGCACGAGAAAAATATGAAGCCATAAGCTTCAAAATGAGTAGATCACCGAGGTAGCATAGAGAGAGGAAAATAAAATGCTTGAGGCCTTAGTAGACCAAGAGTTGAAGTGTAACGCTGACATAGTGCTGGAGGAAGGAAAAGAGGAAAACATTTAAAAGGAGCATGATAGCATGGGAGGA
The DNA here is from genome assembly GCA_018340775.1 of Taxus wallichiana var. yunnanensis. NCBI lineage: Eukaryota > Viridiplantae > Streptophyta > Pinopsida > Cupressales > Taxaceae > Taxus > Taxus wallichiana. The sequence continues at coordinate 79,947,149 of CM031234.1, forward strand.
GGTCCCACACTAATGGCGAGTTTTTCCCAAAGGCACATGCTCGGGTAGGAGGACCCTTGATACATAAAAAAGACAAGTGATGGGCCATGTTAACAACTCAAGGAAGGTACTACACACACGGTTCCAGAGCACTCTACCCATAGAAAGGATTTTAGCCATGGGGTCATTTGAAAAGGAGGGCATGTACCTAGAATGAAGAAGATGCTCTCTTGGGTGTTTGAATCCCACATTAATGAGCCAGACTTTGAAGTATACCAAGGAGCAACCATAATAGTACCAGAGTCTAAGGGAGCCAATCCCTTGGTAAATGCCTAGGAACTCTCGGATGAGATGGTCTGTAATGCACTTAACAAGGTCGCGGTCGAGACAAAGGCTAGGATCTTTGCACATAATGATAGAATAAGAGTGCTAGAGGAAAAGCTAGGGAAGAAAGAAGAGGAGTTGGCAGAGAAGGCCAAGAGCTTGAAGCAAGAAGAACTGATCAGCGCACAACTGAGGCATGAGCTAAAGGATGAGAAGACAAAGGTGTAGGAAGTATACAAGAAGGTGGAGTCTATCAAGAGCACCATCATTTTAAAGCACCCAGACCTAGTGCCACCCGCACAAAAGTATACATCCATTCTAGAATGCTTAGAAGATCTAACATGTGTCCTCACCATGGAGAGATGACCTTTGGCCCTAGAGTCTGTAGAGGAAGTGGCTGCACACTTAAAGGAAGAGGATAGGTTGAAGGTGGTAGCACTCATTGCTAAGTATAGCAAGGTGCTTGTAGAGGTTAAAGTCACTACCCAATCTGCTGAGGCCACATATGATACTTGCACAGACAGGGATAAGGTAGCAAGCACCTTGGTTGCCACACTCGAAGTGGAGCTAAAGGAGTTCCAAGAGATTGATTATTTTAGTGATTGATTGTTACTAAAATCCTTTCATCATAGCCTTGTTGAATATGATCTCCAATGGTATACTCATTTACCTAATGAATCTATTAGTACTTATTATGATATGGAGGATGTTTTATTTCTAACAATTTCCCTAAAGTTACATATGAATGCTATCCTTATTTGCATCAAGGAAAGAAAGAACCAATATTATATTACATTTTATGCTTTTATTCATGCATGCATCGGTTATTGTTTCAGCCTATTAATGTAATTCATCTTTTTTTGTGGCTTAATTCCCCATTAAAAGAAAATATATTATATGATACATGTGATTCATTTACTCTTTTGTGCTATAAGGTTATTGATTTATAGGAATTAATTGTAGATCATGTTATAACACCCCCTTCTACTTCTTCTATTCCTCCCTTTCCTACTAAGTCTTCTCCTCTCCCACCTATTGACCATCCTCCATGGTCACCATCTCCTCCTCTATGTAAACATATTCCTTCACCAACACCGCATCAGAATTCACCTAAGTCCTCACCACCTCCCACCCGTGAACCATTGCAATTTTCACATACTGTTAAACCACATGATGTCTTGTGTACCTTACTTGATAAGTGTCTAATCCATTTACCATGTAGCCAACATCATCCCCTCATCGCTTTCTTTGCCATTATGACCACCCTTTTTGAAATTTTCACCACATCAATGGCCATTGTGACAATGATTGTTACACTCTCCATGATCGAATACAACAAATAGAAGATAAAGTGTCATTACTTTCCACTCCTCTCATGAAAAATATCTCTCCTATTCCACATAAGTGAGCCTCATCCACCATTATATATCCTCATTCACTTCCTCCTAAGGTCATTATCTATCCACCTCCTAAGGTCATCATTAATCCACCTCCTCCGAGTTGCCCTAACTATAGTCACATCATTTCATCTTTCACACATCAATGTTGCATCTCATTCTCTTCCTAAGCACTATGATTCCACACTTCCCACCATCACACCTCCCATTATTGGCACCATTTCCTCTGATATCTAATTCAAAACCTATACACATGCTATTTCTGTTCCACATGCTCTAACTACGCATTATAGGACACTTCAACTCTAGTAGATGATATACATTTATAGATCATTACCCAATGATGCACTCTAGTGCTACAGTTCACACTTGATTGTTAAGGGAACACTTCATCAATGAACCTCACATCATCTACATTTCATGCTTTGTGATTTATGATACATCTATCCTATCATCTACTCTCACAAAAAGCACACCATCACATCCACACAATATTTGCATATCTTGGTTACATTCAATCTTGTTAGCATGTACTACTTACATGTTGCACTTTACATAATATGCTAGATGAATTATTAGCATGTCATTATATTTTTCTGTATACACATGCACATTCACCGGGTATCTCGAGGTGAATGCACGACCTTTCACAAACTCATATATGATACATGATTATCAACACAAATCTTTACCAGTCTCACCAGGGCTCCATTGGTATCTAATTTTTCTTCTATCATACTTTACATGTCATAGGTTCTATCATTTCAGTACTTACTATTTCTAGTCACTATCACTATACTTATTCTTGCTTTATACATGCCATGACATACTATCTATATTTATAACATTCTAATGGGTGCTTCATGTGTAGAGTTTGTATTGTAGGATCTATACAACCATGGTTATATGCCACTTTTTAATTACTCTTTCTTGCTATTGTTTACGGGATATGACCTATGCCTTATTTGATCATTGTATGCTTTTGGATTCTTTGACCTTGATTATCTTGTGACATTGTGAGTGATGTCCCATGTATGAAACCCACTTTTCATGGTCCATATTATCTTCCTAGTTTCTTGTTACATTGTATTCTATTACATGTTAGCTTTTATACTAACACTTGTTACTAGTCCATCTTGTTTGCATGTGCCTTGGTTTCTACCATGCACATATCCTACCCCATGCATGTATCCACTTCAGATATGCATATCAGATTAGGGTCCTCTCATTTGGACCACATTCTCCTACAATCTTCGCATGCACCCCAAATGAGGGGGCATCTATTGGGTGAAACAATCAACCCTACAACAACTCATAATTATAGTACATAACACCATAGTACATGAACAACACAGGACACATAGTCACATATTGGCCCAGAAACAAACTTGGGTACAAAAAAAAAAAAAGTAGACAAGAGTGCCCAGGACATATAGATAGTAGTGGTGTGTGCTTATGTCCTAGGGAAACAATAATCATTTAATTAGTTTAGTATAGTTTACAAAAATTTCTAAATCAGTTATCTAGTAATAGGAACACTCCTCCAGTTATAAAATTCATTCTATCGATTCAATAGGAAAAATTAGGACTAACCACAATAAATCATAATAATTGGAACAAATCGAATGTACCATCTCGCACTAGTGATTATTTAGGAAGCGTCATGGATGGAGAAAAAATAGACCTCTGTCCCCAACACTCTTCTCTTGGTATGATATTTCCCAAAAAAACTTGTACTAGGCATGAGATCACCCGAAAAAATCACTCTTGGAAAGAGATCACCCAAAAACCTCACCATCGACATTCAAATCTAGCAACTCCAAGAAAACATGAAAAATTTCTATCTTTTACTCTCTTATACATTAGGTGCACACTTTCCTTTTACACACTTTATTTACTCATACATGCATTACTCTAATTTTTCATATACAAGACTTTGAATACTCTCTCACTCTTATTTTTTACATATGTTCTCAATACACAACAAGAAGTAGCTCACACAAGATCCAACAAAACATTACTATGCATACTCTTCACCCTTAGGGTCCACTTCCCTATCCTTGTCTCCACAATTCACATTGTGATCACTTCACTCTTCACTTTCTCACTTGGCACGCCATCAACTACACTCTTCTCTACAGGATCATAAGGTACACATATTCAATCTACTTTATGCTATTGAGTATTCACTGAACAACATAAAGTGGGGGAAAAGTGTAGACATAAAATCTATGCACTTGGGTATATTTATAGGTCATAACGCATACATATAAATACATGATTCATAAACAATAAAACTAGTAATTACCAATGTCTTTTGGGCCTTTTAATTTATTTATTATACTTTTATTGACCTTTCACAACCTAAAACCCCGTCAATATTTGACTGATTTATCATTTATGGTCTCAAACACTAGCTCCCAATGAGGAAACTAGCACCCAGGCACTCCTATCCCTCATGGGTGCTCCTAACCCATTTCCCCCCTTTTCTCACTCTTTTGGCCCTCTTTTACTTATTAGGCATATTTTCTACTTTTGGTTCTACATTTCAGTTTTTAATTACAAAATTCAATCAAGGGAATCATATATATATATATACACATAATTATAGCTCTCAAATGAGGGCCCAAACACTAGCATTATCTATTATCACCTAAGATTGCATCCAAAGGCTCAAGGTTACTTCAAAACATCCATCTAGAACACTCACTCAAGGGACAAGGGTTACATCACTTCTACATACATAAAATAGGAGGGGAATAATTTTCTATTCCATTACACACATTTACATCTGGAGCATTCTATATCTATCCCAATATCATAGTGCAACTTGTACAAGGTCATTCTAGGGCATCATTACAAACACTCTCACACAAAACTACGGGAATTTGAAATGTAGTACAACTCTTGGTACTAAGTTCACTCTTTGGGTGAGTCTGAATCCACATTAAATATATTTTTATTAGATTTAATATGGTTTATGGACATATGCGTAGATTTTTTTCAGTTACAAGTACACTCGACGATCAAGGAGTGAAATTAGAGCAAAAACAGAGACACCGAGTAAACTCTTACATAGAAGAGATCTAATCCCAATCATTCACACAAACACTAGTGCCCAGAATGGAAACTAAAGCCTAGCCATTCCTATCCTCCTGTGAGCACTCATATCCAACACATTACTGAGTTTAAGTACCTCTAGTGAGCATTGATGACACTATTCTCAGTCTATTTCAAATATTCACCTACCCAGATCACTTCCGGATTGCTTAGGATACAACTAAGTCTCTCTCTCTCTCTCTCTTGATTATGGTTTCATATTTTTACAAGCTTGTTTTCTTGTGTCTTTATTGTACATTAGCATTTTTATATCATTCAATACAATAATTACTCTGTAGTTAGATTTAATTAAATTTGTATTAAATATGTCATTTGTAAAGGTTGATTAATGACAATGAGTGAGAAAGATAGAATTTGAACACAATGCGAAGAAAAAAGATAAAGGTCAATATGAAGATGTTCTTGTGAAGGTATGATGAAAATTAGGTTTGTAAGTGTTGTTTTTGGTGTGATCAAGGTTGTAAAGATTAACATGGTTGAGTTCGGGTCATTATGTCAAGTGTCAAGTGCTTGAGAAGCCTAGTCATGGCATGAAGAGACCATGTGAGAAGGTATGCATATGGTATGTTGACAAGATGTTTCATCACATGTATGTAGAGGTTTTTTGACATTATTTGAGCATGAGAATGTGGGTTAGAATGCACGGACATAAGTATGAAATTTAGTTTGATGTTTGATGACCAAGTCATAGAAAGCATGACTTAATGAGGTATGAGGATCATTTTTAAGAGCAAGTATGCAAATGTGAGCATAGATAGAGATTTGGCATGTTGTTTCAGGTGTGTTGGGAAAATTTTCAAGTCTTGGATTGAAGGAAAAATCATGAAAAGTGGTTTTGAGGTTTTCTCTTAGACCCATTCTTGAGCTATGCCTATCCTAATGAGGCAGTTGATAATTTTCATCGTAATTATGCAAAGGTGAGTATGGATATAGGTTAGTCATGTTGATTTAGGTATGTTGATGAAGTTTGGAGTGTTAGTTTGAAGGATTTTGCAAGATATAACATTTTTGGTCCTACCGAGTTCTCAAAATGAAGAATCCTAGCTCGAGGTGCACTTTTAGTTGATCTTTGACACATTAATCCTTTGCATGGGAACATAATTTATTTAGGAGAGATAGAGAGGGTTTATAGATAAGATATCCCGAAAATAGTTTTGTATTTAAGGTCATATCCTTTATGAATGATAGTTAACACCAAAATAACTCAAAAACCCTTCTAAAACCATAACATGAAGTTGATATGAAATATATTTCTCAAACATGATCAGAATGGATTGGTTTTCCTAGTTTGATGATTGGATCATGTAGTAGACTCTTTGATCTACCTCTAGGTGGTGGTGGTTAGTGTACATGTATGTTTTCTAAATATTTTTTTATAACAGTCATGTTTTGCATTATACAAGATGACAAAATGGATGTTTGAGGGTGTTGGAGACCCATAATACATGTCTAAGATTATTTCTAGATATTTTTAAGTATTGAAGTGTGCCCATGAGGTCATTTTCTCATGATTGGTTCTTAAGGTGTTTTGACAGTTTTGAGTGATCATGGTGAAGTGATGTTCTTGAGCCCTTTTTCCCGAGTTGAAGTGTCTAATGTGTATGGTGATGGTGTTGCTGATCCAAAAATAGTTTTCACCCATGGGCCCCATTTTACATTTTTTGAAATACTTTAATTTTTTAATTTTAAAATTGATCAAGAGTGTTTATGGATTCACTTTTGGGTGTTTTGAAACCCCACTTTTTCCAATTTCTCTTAACATATAAATTTTTCGTTTAAACTCAAATTTTGTGATTTAATTGGAAATATTACAAATCCATAAAAATATGATCACATGTTGAATTTCATAATGCATTCAATTTGATTTTTAATCTGAAATTGACTATGCATTTACTTTGTCTGATATGGATAATGTATTCTCAAATTATCACTTCATCCAAATTTGTAATTAATTGCTCGCTTAATCAACTTATTCAATTATTTATAATTTTTTTAATATGATCAAAAGAAAAAAATTGTAATAAAACACCACACGTTGATAATGAAGTTCACCCAGTTGGGATACATCTTTGGATTCACTTAATCATGAATCAATCTATTAATTAACACTTGAAGTACAATTTTTACCTTCCAAAGTGACTAATAGATCTTTGTCACTTGCTTAAAGAGATGATTATTATTCTAAAACTCTGAAAAATCTCAAAAATTTGTTCCTAAATCAATCCATGGCTATGTAGTATTCTTCTTAGTGCGATCTCCATGAAATTTTGTCATAAAATAACCTACACCAGGATAAATAAAGAAATTCATGAAGAAATAATGAATTGGTTGTGTTCCTCTCTGAATTCTGAGCACTTTTACTTTTTACACCAAATTCTAATATGGACCCTAGGTGCTTCAAACATTAAGCTTTCTAAAAACTGCCTCTTGTTGCTTCACAAAGACACGGGAAAAAGTCAATTTAAATATATGTTGGACCACTTTATAGCTCACCGAGACACTTTGGCTCAATGTAGAGTTGCTTGGTTTTTGACCGATAGGCCACAGGCTTGAACCCCCTCCTCCATTCTCGATGGACCATTTTGCATATGTGGGGGTTATTCCACATTTCTTGCACATGAGGTTATTGGGAGGTTTATATTGGGCTGAAATTCCCACTATCTTCGTGGTGTAGCCACACCTTTGAATTCCTTTTTCCATGTGGTGGTAGTGTTGTGTTGGTTTGGTCACCCAATGGTTGGTTCGAGTCATTGTGTTGTTAGACCGAGTACATGGCCTACGACATTGACTCGCCATGTATTGAGTGGCTATGTGAATTGTTTGATCACCCAATGGGATGAGATGTTAAGTTTTTGGAGCGGCCAATGTGTTTGCCAAGTCATGGATAATAACATAGTTATGAGTTGTAGCATGGTTGTTCACCATTGTTAGGATGAGTTGTAGTTTGTTAGGCCTATGTCTATGTGGCCCACCGAGCTATGTATATCTACCGAGCTATTTGTGAACCACACATTGTTGGATCGTTGAAGTTATATGAGTTTGATCAACTCGGTGGGGAGTTGACCACCCCATCGAGATAGCAAGTATCTCGGGTGATTGATATAGATCCATGACCGAGCTATACTTGTAATGTAATACAACATAATGCAATACAATACAATATATAAACTTGCAATACTATCCCACATGCAAGAGGTATACACACAACGTGGCATATACATACAATTGCAATATAATGGTAATTTGAATTAGAGGCAAAGTAACGCCTTCGTAAAAAGAGTGTTCCAAACCTAGTTGAGGTCCCCTAGCTAGAAAATATTGGTACCCACCATTTTGCATTGAGTGTTGAAGATTGGTGTCCAAAACAATTTTTTTGCGCTTCATACCATTTATGCCACTTGTTGCAATACGATTCTTCCACATTAGAAGACCTACGTGTAGTCCCCAAATTTTTCCTGTTGGCCAAAAATTTCAGCGAACCATCTCACACATACGAGCTCTATTTTTTGAGTTCTTCATATTGATAGAAATCTTTCGAGATGATCTTGAGTGTCACAATTTTTTAGGGAGATTTAGGGATCATTTAAATTCATAATATCCTCTGGATAATTTGAGGTCATATAGTACACATGTACATGTTTTATTTGTCATGGTTGATCATCTTGAGGGTGTTCAAGCTTCGTATTGCAAGACATAATTTTTTTGTATACATACCTAATAGGACAGTCGTGTTCTCAAGGTATTCTCATGGCATGAATGGATGGTATAAATCTATAAAATCATGGAGAAGGTAAGTGATGGTCATGTAAAATGTTTTGAAAGTGTTTTGAGCTTTAAAGAAGACCATGGTTTCTCAAGAAATTTCAAAGTGTAACATTAGGGACAGACCTAATGTATTAAGCCTTCTTGAGACCTAATGAAGGAGTGTGATCTAAATTGAGTCATTACAGACCTATATAAATTTATGATGTAAATTATATAATTTTTTTATATGTTCTAAGTTCTTGGCATGGCTGATATAATTGATGAATGACTGGCCTAGTTGGTTAAGTTCTTGACTCATGTAAATCTATATAAGGGTTATTTTTAATCCAAATAGTTGAAGGTGTGCATGAGTGAGATATAAGTTCTTGAGATCGGTATAAAAGGTATTTTAGACCATGAAGATTGTGCCTATGTTGAATATATAAAGTGGTTAGCCTATAAAGGGAATTTTATCCATGCTTGTGTCAAGTTTGAAGAATAATGATGAGGGAGTGAGCATACCATGATAGTTTGAGAAGTGATCAAGAGAAGAAGAGATGAGAGAGTGTCATCATTAGTTGATCAACAAAAAAGGAAAGGTGAAAAACATTCAAAAGTGGATGAGTTGGTGTTGAGTCACTTAGGGATTTGGTGCTTCCTTGTATGTTGGTTCTTGTTAAAACCTAGGGAGTTGGTGCTTCCTTGCAAGTTGGTGTTTTCTAAAACCTTGTCAAGTGGGTGCTTGAAAATTAGGGGTTAGTGATCCTTATGGATTTGGTGCTTCACTAAATCTTGATTTTTTTTTTTATAATATAGAGATCAATGGGTTTTATTCCTTTAAGGGTTTCCCACATATATGTTGTGTTCTATCTTGCATTTTGTTCTTGTGGATGGTTGTTTCATGCATAATAAGCTCACTATGGTTAATGTATGATTGAATGGTTGCTTTGATGGTTCATGCAAGTTAATATAATTGAAGTAAAATTTTATAAGGACACTGATTCACCCCTTCTTAGTGATTGTGTTTCCAACAAAATGAAATCACATGAAAGGCCATAACGTGCCAAAATGCCTTACTAGATAAGGCTCCTAGACTCTTCGGAAGCCTATTATTGATATAATAAATCTATATGAAGATTTTAAAAATTACATAAAAGATTTAATTGTTGTAGGAAAGGGACCACCAGTGGCTGATCCATATTGAAAGGGACCTACATAGGTAGGCCCAATTCAAATGGGCCTTGTAATCAAACAAAATCCTCAACTAATCTTCAGATATTTTATTTTTAGTAACATGTCTTTGGCTTTACCCATTATAGTTATTGTAACAAGAATCAATTAGGATATTTATTGCATGACCAACTATTTTTAACATTCCTTGATATTTTTAATAATTGTTTGAACTAGGTGGTAAAGGAATGCCCCATGATTATATAAATATGATTTCTCCCATTCTAAAATAGGGAATGTTATTATTAATAAATGAATGTGAGCCAATTTAAAGTTAGCTCATACAAGCTGATTTTTATTTACATTTCCCCATTCTTGTTTTAGACAATATGTGTTTATAATATTCAGTAATTTATGCATCACATGTTTTTTTAATTATAGGTAAATTGTTTTAAAGGGACCATACCTGTAGTACAACCAAAAGGACTCAAAATCCAACATGAAAAATAAGAAACATAGTGGTTTTTTTTGATACATGGGGCCACACCCCAACCAAATCAAAAAAGCTAGATAAAAAATAGAGTACTAAGGTAGTGGAAAATTGTCTACTAGAAGCCCGACAACATATTGTCAACAAAAAAATAATAACTCAAAAACAACAAAACAACATTTGCATTAAGAACACAAAGAATAAAAGAAACTAATTCATTGATTTTCTATACACCTTGAGTGTAAATTTGAGGGCCTTATATAGATTCATGGCTTCCCTGATATTAGGGTTTGAATTGGTCTCTTTGATGAACTTCTCAGTGATCCTCCCGTTCTTCCAAACTAATACAGTACCCCAATAACTTCATAATTTTGGTTAATATGGACCGGAGGAGGTCCAAAACAACCCTTGTGAATGTCTAATTGATTGTTGTATTTTTCCTCAAGTGCTTTGACCTTCCTAAAAGAGATTTTAATTCCTCTTGCAGATTGGAAATGGAGGCATGGTTTGTAGTGTTGTTGTTACCAGTTTTTAGAAGAAAATTAACATTCTCTTCAATAGAATTCAAGGCATCCTCCTATTATTTAAACTTATCAAGTATAGAAGGAGTGATCTCAGCACTTGGAGTATCATGGCTAATCTCTAGTAGGATTTCCTCTACAATTACCTCAATATCCTTCTTGCTATTTATGAGAATCTACTTAGAAGTTGTGGGTTCAGTTACAAGGTCAAAAAGATGGGATTATTAGATATAATAAGAGGTTGCTAGGGGGAGGAGGAGCTAAAGGATGACCAGGGTCATTTTCAATTACATCAAGGATGAATTGATGAATAAGGAAAATGACTCCCTGATGTAGTGGTAGCACTCTCTTATGCCCTTGAACATCTAAATTTTTTTTTCCCAAAGAGTGTAAAATATAATAAGGTATATTGACCTTTAATTATCTCATGAAGTGATTAAGTAGGACCAAATGGTGTAAGGGAAGGGTGGAGAACATGCCTTCCAATGTTATGTATCGAACCACTATGCGGGAAAATTCATCAAATGGTTGTGGAATGGAAGAACAGATGATGCCGGCTCGTTCAATTTGAATTTCTTCCCTACCATCCAAAAAAATCCTTTCCTTTGCATCCTTATTAAACTTATTACGAAAGCATTTTTTTCCTCCACACTCAAGCCCATGATGAAGGAAATGAATTTCTCTGAAATGTTGAAATATATTCCCTTGAAAATGATATTTTTGTCTTTCCAATTAGTAAAAAATTACAGAGAGATATGTTTATCATGACCCTTTATACATTGTATGAAATATGTGAATCCACAAATTTTGAGGATTTACCGTAGTTGTTGCCATGCCATTGTGGGTCAAAACAAGTTCTACTCTGCATGGTGGCCCTCCCATCATGGATGGAGTTAGTGGAAAAACTATTTTAGATTGGTGGAAAAAACAATTAAGCCCTTCGACAAAAATATGATAGGCTAGATACCTAACTGCTACTAGAAAAAACTCATCTCCTTTCTTCAACCCTATTCCTTAATGCATATGCCTTCAAGATTCGAGGACGGTGAAATAAAAAGGAATAAATTTAATCGATGTAAGTTCCAAGGAGAGGATTTCCACACATGCAAAGGTCATCAACTAAGTTTTAATTATGGGTCAAGTGGTATCTTCATTAATGATGATAGAATGAAATGTGTTAGGGAGTTCCTTGTCATCATGCCACTCATTATAAGTGTTCATGTGAACACAAACATTAGCAGTGCATCATCGACACTATTGCCCTCCCTATACACATGTTGAATAGTTACATTAAGACCAATAAAAATCGTATTAGCTTCATTAATGAAATCACTAATGGTCCTATTGGGTGTATAGGTTCCATTGAGGTTGTTAATGATATTCAAATAATCCCCTTCCATAATGAGATTATTTACATTGAGAATACGAGCCATTCTGATTCCTAGACATACTACAAGGACCTCAACAAAGTGATTGGATTTATTTCCCATTTGGCCTACATAAGCAACAATTAGTTGAACCTGATGGTTTCTGATGATACCTCCTCCACTGGATGCCCCCAGGTTTCCTTTAGAGGCCCGAATAAAGTTTAAATTATACCGACCATATTTTTGAGGAATCCATTGAACAAGAGATCTTTTAGTCTTTGGGTAAGGAAATTGAAATATGTTGAATGTTAATATTCTAGGCTTGTAAGTATCTCTCCTCATCTTTAGGATAATGTGATTTTTTGGGGGGGTTTGAACCTTAGAATGTTTTCTTTTACTGTATAACCGTAATTTCATTCATAATACTTTTGATAGTTTTGTTGGTATATCTAAAGATAAGAGAGTTTTGAGCCTTCCAAAATCTCTAGATAGTATGGGGAAGACTTGTCTCCAAATCCTTTGAAGTAAAGTATGTTTGAAAGGAGGTTTCCACTAAATCTAGGCCTCGAATGATGTTATCTAGGAAATACCAATTAATACCAAATCTATTGAAAAAGAGCTTCTAAAGAGTACCAACTATAGGGTAGTGAAAAAGAAGATGATGGATAGTTTCATTATCATTTTTACATTGGTAACATCTATTAGGTATGGTGGATACCCTTTTGATAAGGTTATCAATGGTTAGGATGCTTGCATTCAGAACTAACCAAAAGAAGTGGTTTATTTTCGTAGTGAGATATTTGAACCAGATCTTGCTTTAAGAAAAGTTGTAAATAGTTTCATTAACATACAATTTATAACCAGATCTCACCGTGTAGTTACCATAAAAAGAGTGAGACCATATAAATTTATCCTTGTCCTAAATTTTGATGATAGGGATATACATGAGAATGTTTTTAGATCCGTAAGAAGATCCTTTTGACATAGAATAATATCCTCTATATCTCTCCATTACGCTTTACCTTCAAGCTTTCAATATATCCGGCGACATGTTGTCGCAAGGATGCTGTGAGGTTGTTTTTAGTTGTTCCCAATGCACACTATTACTAAGATTATGAAAATATTCCCATTTAACATCCCATAAATTTATGTTTTCACCATTTCCAGAATCCATTTACTGGCTGATTCAAGGTCTTTTCATATCTTAACCAAATTGTTCCAAAAGTTTGAGTTATTGGGATGAACAATTTTTTTGATTAAATCTTGAATGTTTTCTTGATTAATGTATTTGGATTTAATAAGATCTATCCAAGGATTTTCCTCCTTGATTAATCTTCATCCCATTTTTGAGACAAGTGATGCATTCATAGTCCCGATATTTTTATTCCAATATTAAAAAAGAAGGAGGTATTAATTGGTATTTCCTAGATAACATCATTCCATTAATTTTATTCCACATATATTCAAGAATTAGTTGAGACCATTATACACATCAAATTTCTATCCCTAGGTAACTTTGACAAATATTAAACACATTATCATAAAATATAATTATTATCTTTATCCTAAGTACACTTTTAAATTACCTTTGTAAACATTAATTTACTATCGTAAAACATATTTATGATTCCCTAAATCACCCAAAACCAACCTAGTCTATTTTATCTTACCCATCCTACCTTCTTAAACTCTCATAACCCAAATCCCTAACCTCCCACCATCTATCCAACAACCTAACATCTCGGATGACAAGTGGTTTTAACCATTTGCTATCTTTTCCCTGTTGGTTTGTAACCTCTTGGAAAAAATCAATGGTGATCCATAATCTCTAATGATCATTGTGGATGCCATGGATCCTATTTATCCAACCTTTGTCTCCCTTTCCCGACCTAGTCACAATCTACGTGTGAAAAAAGCTGCACATGCACCTATGACATCATCTCAATTCTTAGGATTACCAAAACTTTACTATCAAGACCTTCAAGGAATCTATTAGATCATCATTCAACCATTTGGAAGATCTATCATATGTAAACACAATTATCAAGGGTAATACCCCTCTTTTTCATTTCATCACTCATTTTACATTAATTATAACCTACAACCTATCACAATATCAACTTGTAGAGTATTTTCAAGCCCTACTTCTTAACCTTTCATTAGCCACTCTTTTGAACACTTTGCATTTTCCACACCGATCACTTTAATCCCCGATCACCACCTATTGATCCCTTGAAATTTGTTTCCTTCATTATCCTCCTAAACGCATCTGAATATTTGTTTTCGATATCTTAAAGGTTCTTAGATTCCTCATAGTTTATATCTCAATTACCAATTTTTTTCATTAAATCAGCGTCTATTTTATCAACATTTTAATCAAAATAAGTGATTTTCTCCCCAATCATCGTCGATTAGTATCCATAGCCCCTTATTTTATCCTTTGCCTTATAAACAAATCTAAACACCTATTTTCTAGAATACATAACTTATAGACTCCTCATAGTCCATCTTAGTATCATTTCCTATTACGGAACTTCATTATTATCTATTTATAAATTATTTTAACAAAAAAATATTTTTTTATTGATCGTCATCGATCCCCGATCGCGTCGATCCTTGTGTTTTCTTATCATTTCTAACATTATCATATTTATAGCCAATTCTGGTCTAACAAGTTATCTGAAAGATGGATCTTCTATAGATGACTATTCTAGGTCTATCACGTCCTATTACCAACATATACGATCTTATGATCATCCAACATCTGTTCATGTGGGAACTATTTGATAAATTCCATGAGCTCAATTTATGCACCATTACATTCACGTGAAATATTAAATACATTGAGGATCCAATAGAAATCATCTAAGAAGAGCGAGAAGCTACTAAAGAGTTATGGTATGAATTTTTAAAGGACTTCGAGCTTGTCACTGCCCTAGCTTGGGGCACTTATAAATATGAATTGGGTCTCACTATCCCTCTTGAGTTTTAAATCATTATTTTCATTATTAATCTTATCATTATAAAAATAACTTAATTGTATCAAATGAGTTTACACCCTTAAAGGAAGTCCCTTTGGATTCCTGGGATCATAATTTTCTAAGAAACTCATCATCAACTTAATCTAATACCCTTTTGTTTAGTTGTCTTTGCATATAGATTTTCTCATTCAGTGAAAGGAGGATCCTTTTTGTTGTTTACATCCCATTATCCTGACATTGCGATTGTCCATGCAGTATTTTTAAACCCTAATTATTTAATTATTTAGTATTTTTGGCATTTATAACATTACCTAACTGAAAAACACCTTAAACATCCTAGCACACAAAGGGGGAATCTTTAGTTCCTTTTTCATTTAGATATAAAATATTTCATTTCATTTATTTTCTATTTCATCTAACCTTTCACTTGGAGCACCTTTCTCATTTACTAAAAACAAATTAAAAAGAAAAAAAGAAAAGAGAAAAGAGATTATAGGTACATTATTTTCTTTCATTATTTTTTCTTTCAAAATTGCACTTTGTGTGTTTGTTCTCATCGAATAGAAACACTACCTTTGGATCTTAAAATGGACACTCATACTTTCTTGTTCACATAGCTTAACTAGGAGTTCAAATAATTGCATTAAAAAAATCCTTTCACACACAAAAAAACCACATTAGACTTAACTCACATCTAAATATTCCTTCCTAGGTGGATGTTGGACCCCTAGATTATTGACCAAGCATGAAGGCACATAGGCGCACAAGATCCCAGTTATGGAATGGCGCACAAGTAAAAAGCGTGTAATAGAAGGGTTTAAGGAATCCCGTAGCACGAATGAAGCGTAAAGGGATCAGGACTTAGTAAATTTGGATGTCCAGTATAGAACATGTGAAAAGCATGACCCGATTACACATGGATAAGATGCCACCAATGCGCAGTGTTGCCCAGAAGGAGCATGCTCACGATAGAATATTCTAGAAGAACATCATGGGATAAAGTGGAAGCTTAGGCCTAGAGAAGCATGCTCACATGGAGGACAACATTCAGACACTTGCCACCGGAGATATGAGGGCGTTAGAGAGTGATTTGGTATTCCAGGAAAGCTATAAATACAAGTGCTTGTAGAGATAAAGAGATACATAGAGAGTGGTCGGAGCTCTCTAGAAATGTTGCGAGGACTTTGTTAGTGGATAGTTGTATTCAGGAAAGGACGCATTAGGCTTGGGGGTTGTAAATTTTCTTTTTTGTAGCATAGTTACAAAAGTCCAAAGTAATGCATGACTATGGTCTACTTCTCTATGACCCTCTATAATGGTTCCATGAATGTAATAAGGTTGCCTATTATAATATATACATGAATATAAATGATTATGATGCAAACTTCTCTCTTATGAGTTTTCTTTCCTTTTTATGCTAAGTAAGGATGATTGTATATTTCTTTATGTCATGATATATGATATGGATTCTATTAAGTACTCTTTTTGAAATGACTGCAAGGATCTAGAGGTCATACTGAGTCCTATGGTTCTTGTATGTCCTAAATTCCCTTCTAAAATATCTTACACAAATCATTGATGATGTTTCCCACTAAAATCACATAAAAGAGAGACTAGGTACCGTGCGTGCCTTGGGTGAGCACCCAAATTTTTCTTGGTGATAGGCCAATGCGCATGGGATTCCCTTCTTTTGTGATAGGAGTAAAAATGGCTACAATGGACTTAATTGGATTTCATCACCAAGAGGATAAAACGAGTCAATGTTCTAGATGAGTATAAAAAATATGCCGGGTGGCATATCAGCTATGCACCCGACACCCTTATTGTTGTAGGAACATGAAGTGAGGGGTAGGCCCCAATATCATGCCTCATACCGACAAAAACATAGATTTGGGCCTCATATAACTTCAGGTATATTGAGGACTCTATCCTTTAACATTACCTAAAACCAACCTTAAAATACCATCTATTAGTACCATGTTTAGCCATTTTTCACATTTCACGCCTTTTCTAATTTAATCAAGATAATAAAATTTTTATTTTGTGACTTTTTTTCATTATGTTAATCATCCACATATATATTTTATTTTTCTTTAGTGATTGTTTGTTTAATCCATGGTTCTAACTGCAGACAAAAATTTCACCGTAAAAACTATGACAATATGAGTGACCACCTTCAAAAATATCTAAATAATATCAAGACTCACCTTCAAGAAATCCCAAGTGTGATTGATCAATTTTGATCACCTTCAATAGCCAATCAAGAACCTCTTCATTCTTCTATTAGTAAATCAACCACATTAGAAATTCCAAATCATCTAGTCCTCACTTTTTCAATAGGGGTGATCTAGTCTTTATAGAAATTCTAGATTCAAACGATGCGGCTCTTAACGCCTAACTTGCTTCTCTAGGTGTTTTACTCTAGAAACCCACACATGTACAATTACCTCATATATCTACTTTCATATTCAACACTTCCCAAATTATTGACCCTAATCATGAGCCAATCATCCAAAAAATCCATCCCTATTCCACTTCTTTGGTGGGTCGAAACATCAGCTCCTACTTCGCACCCAAATCATCACTTTCAATCTTAATGTTGTTTCTTCACAAGATACCAATCAAAATCCATCCTATTAACGAAATCCTTCATTAGGTTTTCATCTTTGCAAAACAAAACTTACATGTCCATTCCCACATCTACTCCCATAGCTTCCAAGTGTCTATCCTAAGCCTCTTGGGAGCTCAATATCCATCCCACTTAGTGTGTCTCAACCCATCCCTTCATAACCCACATCCTTTATTCAAAATGTGGTAATTTCCATCTCAACATCAATACCCCTTATCAATATAAGTTCTATTACTAGCACTCACCCTTCTTCACAATATACATCAAATGCCTCTATCTCCCAAATACATTCTCACTATATACCTCAACCATACCGACCGCTCATCAACACCTCTATCCCATCTCAATACATCCTAAAACCATCCTAACCCCTCATTAACACTTCTATCCCATCCAAGTATACACCATAGCTATCACAACCTATTATTAACACATCCATTTCTATCCAATACAAGTACATTCAATTGTCACAACATTTAGTTTCAAAACCTATCTACAATATTCCCATGAGTATTCCGATCTAACATAACATCCATTTACCCTATCACATATCAAAAACAAAAGCAATACATCCACAACCAACCCGACACTTCATCATCCAATCCTCAAAAATCATCACAAAATGATCCTTTACAAGCATTGATGAATAAGATCTCTAGTCTTGAAGCTACCTCCATGGGTCCTAAAAACACCCTATCATACGAAAAAATCTATAACAAACCTATTCATCCATCCGTACCATATAAAGCCTATCCTCCACACTAGGAACTCCAAAGTTCCTTAAATTCTACAGATAAATAATACCATCAATAACTCATCTGAGATTATTTTCACATGTGTTACCTTTTCACACATGATCAAAACATCATATTAAGGATGTTTCCCACATCCTTAGAAGAGAATGCGATGGATTTGTATAACAATATCCCAAAATACTCACTTTTCTCCTTTGCACAACTCGCACAACTATTCTTAGAACACTTTTCCATCAACATCACCTATAAAATATCCATTACAGACCTTTATGTTATTGAAAAATTTGAAGATGAATTTTTGCAAAAAAATTTCCCACTAGAGGGGTATCATTAATCAATTATCCTTCTCACCACCAAAAAATGAATTGATCGAGTTGTTTTCTTTATCGTGTGCTAAACATATATCTTTATACTTCAAATTAAATATTTCTAGACATTTAATGAAGCCTTTACCATGGCCTGAAAATTAGAACTTTGTGCCCTCAAGGATGGTAAATTCAAACTTAGATCGAAGAAACCCAATCCCAAGTCCTCGTTCAAACCTTCTTCTAGTAATGAAAAATCCAAAGGCTCAAAATGAAGTCATCATAAAATCCACATCTAAAATTCATTCATATTCCTAACTCACTTGCCCTCAATGCAAATATACACCCATTAGGGAAACCTATAGCACAGTCTTCGACAAGCTCCTAGCTGCATGTATGATCATGCTCCATCCTATTCTCCCTATCGACACATGTGTTACAAAAGCATCTTGGTATTGAGAATTTTTTTTTATAAATACCATTGTGTTTGAGGACATGACATCTAAAGGTGTCATTTGTTTAGAATTTTTCTTCAAGATATTATCGACAAAGGTGACTTACAACTTGATATTCTTAATGTACCTCCAAATCAGAATTTAGACGTCTTTAAACAACCCTTTCCTAATCACACCCCATCCACTAGTCAACCCCAGTCAAATGTCATCCAATCTCATCATACCATCAGGAATTTTGAGGAATTATCACCCACATCCTCAACACCTAGTGCTTTGACGCCAAAACACCAATAGAGTCACCCAAATCCTTTAGTCTTGCTATCCACAAGACCAAAACCCTTCGACATCTACCACATCTTCTTCAATCCCGCAAGTGGTCTCTTCTTCGGCCTAAAAAAAACCTAAACCCATTGTCGAAGTCACTTTGAGATCTATTTTTATGACCACGTCACCCAACATCACTATTAAAATATTCAAAAATATATTACGCAACCCGTAAATCACCCATAAAGAAAAACAAAAACTATATCACAAAGTAGTCAAACCACCTCATCACAACATACAAAGCCCTTGCCTTCCATCATAGGGCCTCATCCTTTATCTAAATTTACAATTACTATCACAGAATCTAAATTCATCCCTCGACCAACACCCGAACATGTCACAAAAAAATGACCTCAACCACCCCACTTTCTAACCCATCATATGCAATAGAAATCTATTCAACACCAAATTTGAAAGGGAACTATAAGAAAACCCTTGAAAAGATAATCCAACTATCCATCATAACATTTCCTCCACTTAAATTATCTATCCCTCGAGGGTGGAAACCCTCTTATTACAACTTCAAAGCCTTTTGTAAGTATCATCATACTTTAGGACACTCTACCAAGGATTACAAATCCCTTCACATTGTTATTCGAGTCTCGCCAACAAAGGGATTCTTCTTACAGATCTATACTATCAAAATCAACATAAACAAACCCATCCTAAATCCAAATTATCTAAACCACCATCCAACATCACACTCACATCTAACAAAATTAAGGCCTCTTATAGTAAAACCCCACTCCACCGATCGACATTATTCGTATAACTACCGGATCCCATGCACAAGACCCTAAAGCTTTATATCAATATAGGCACAAGGTTCCTATCACTCTTTTTCCTAAATCACCTAGTCCTCTACCCCCTTCTAAGGAAAAGGTATCCATCCTTTCTGCTCCACAAACCCAATCCACCTCTATAAAAATACCATCATCAAGCTCTCGTGAAAATGTCCCTTTACGAGCTTTTCCAAACCTCTCCATAACATTGCCAAGTGATGATTGAAGCAATTCAATCCATATCAATACCATTCAATTATCCCCATCCATTTGATAACCTGGTCGGTACCATCAAAATTTCCACCATTATCACTTTCAATGATTAAGAGATTCCATACTTGTAACCTAAAGATCATGATCTCTTGCTCTTTGCACAACCCAAATTGAGGATACTCTTGTTAAGAGAGTTATGATCGAGAATGGCACTAGAATCATTATCATATAATCACATGACTTTAATAAACTTATAATTCCTAATGCTATTATTGCTTAGTCACTTTTATTACTACGCACCTTTAATGACATTGTTGCCCCTACACTAGGCATGATTTTCCTACCTCTTCAAGTAGGTTTTAATTTTCATCAAAAAAATTTTCTTTCTTGTATGAGGAGAAGGAAAATCTGGGATACACGCTATGTGTTGTATCCCATCCACCTTACACCATTGTTTGAAATACAAAATTGAAGGTAAAACCTTCACTGCTTCCATCCGATCCAAACCCATTTAAAGCATGCCATATGAATTATCGATTAAATGACATGATCATTCCTAAAATGAAATCCTACTCATATGCTTAAGCCTCTACTAGTTATTCCATCTTTGCATCCAAGTTATTGGATGATACCTCTTTCAAAGATGTTATGCAATGAATCTCACTAGGGGAGTATCATATCCTTTCTCTTAATGTATTACCTACACCAAACACATACAAGAGGCCAAATAAACAACCAATGTATGAATAAAATGTCGAGATATCATCTCCGTCAACCCTCCTCATCTTAAAACCAATATTTTCTATGCAAGGATCAATCATCCTTCCCCATATCGTAATAATGAACACCATCCTAAACCATTTATATCTAACTTTTCATTCTTATATAATCAGTCCTTCGCATAGATGTATCTCCATCGTTGCACTTGGAAGGGATTTGACCTAAAACATTATGAACAAGGAATACATGACTTGGTTTTTGACTTGTCCCACAAGCCTCATGAGAATTATGGATTGGGCTTTGAAAAAACATCCAAAAATACCTTTACCAAGACCCCATATGGGCATGTAACACAATTGAAGTCATCGTCTTTGTCACCTTCACATGACCAATCTATTGACACAGATGATGCCATTTCCATCCCACCTGAATTTTTTTTGTCAACATGATCACCTTAGGACTACTTTCTTATCAGACTAATAATGACATTAATACCATCCCACTTATATTTCCTAAAATGGTAAAGGTAGATTCCCCTACCATTGACATTGTTAAATTCGACAAAAATCAATCCATCTTATCCTATATGGGGGTAGAGGATCATTACCTTCAAAATAATCTACTTCCGAACACATCTACACCTCCTAATGAATCCACTATCGATATCAACATAGGGGCTTCACAATACCCTCATATAGTGAGAGTTAGTCAATCCTTAGATTCAAAAGAATCGAAATATTTTACCACTTTCGTTTCAAAAAATAGTTAGGCATTCGCATGGTCATATAGTGGCATACAATGTATTAACCCTAACATCGTCATTCACAACATCGTCATGGTTACCAATGCTAAACCTATTAAACAGAAATTACCTAGGGTGCACCCTCACATAACACTCATCAAAGAATAATTATGAATCATTTATGCTAATTTCATATTACCCATTGACTATCCACAATGGGTATCTAATATCATACCCATGACCAAAGCCTCTTGAAAATTATGCATCTACACAGAATTCCGAGATCTTAATCTCACCTTTCCTAAAGACGACTTCCCACTCCCTAACATTGATCAAATTATCAACCTCAATGCTATACGTTATGGATGGATTCTCTAGCTATAATCAAATCCTCATAATAACTAATGACTAACATAAACCTCCTTCATTACTAATTGGGGGAATTTTTTCTACTATGTCATGCCCTTCAAACTTAGAAATAAAGGGTCCACCTATCAACGAGCTATGACATATATCTTCCATGATCTCATTCATAAAACTATGGAAGACTATGTCAATGACCTCTTAGGATAATATAAACAATGCTGAGATCATATAACTATCCTGAAGTCATCTTTACCCATCTTATCCAGTACTTCCTTCTCCTTAACCCCGATAAGTGTGTATTTGGTGTTCTCAATAGTAGGATTTTGGGGTTCATCATTTCTATTAGGGGCATTGAAGTAGACCTTTCCAAAATCAAATCCATTATCAAAATACATCCTCCTTCTAAGCTCAAACAAATTCGTAGTCTTCAAGGTATAATTCAAGCAGTCTATTATTTAATTTCCTAACTTTTATATTGTTGTCAACCTTTTCACCATATCTTTCAAAAGGATTTCCACTTCAAATGGGATAAATAATTTCAAAAATACTTTGATGAGATCAAACAATATCTTCTATCAATTCCCATGCTCACACCTCCACTTGGGGGAGACATTTTATCTATACATATCCACTACTAACCATGCCCTGGGTGCTATGATAGCACATCGAGATGAGAAGGGTAAAGTCCAGGCTATATACTACATAAGCCATACACTTCATGACTATGAGACCCATTACACTAAAATTAAAAAATTGTGTTGTTCCATTTACTTCGCAACTTCCAAACTTCGCCACTATCTAATTAATCATAAAAAATATGTTGTCACCAATTTCAATCCTCTCAAAGATATCCATTCTAAACCATACATCAGTGATTATATCACTTAATGAATCATGTTACTGATTGAGTTTGATCTATAATTCATCACAAAAAAATCTATCAAGGGGAAATCCATTGCACAGTCATCTCATATAAACTTCCCTTCCTTACAATCAATTACCACACAAATAATTTCCTAATGAGTCCATCAACACATTTGATCAAGAATGCACTCCTATTATAATGATAATTTTCTTTAATGGATCTAAGTATCAGCACGAGGGAGGTGTAAGTATTATCATCATACCTCCTTGGGGGAATCCTATCCCTATATCCTTTAAATTAAACTTCAAATTCACTAATAACATGGACAAATACAAATTTCTCATCATGGGTCTCCAAACAATAGTCATGCTTAGTGTTCAAATTTTGGACATCTACGAAGACTCTCAACTAGTCATCAAAATAATTTATCAATGTAAGAATGAAACTTTACAAAAGTATAAGAAAATTGTTGAATTCATCTTAGAAGCCTTTAATCAATACACCATCCAAATAGTTCCATAATCTTCCAATAAGTTCACGGACACCATGGCTTCTCTAGCATCACTCATCCCACTATCAACCAATGATTCCAAATTGTTCATTATTGTGCATAGAATTGATCAACCATCTCACACCAACAAACATCCCCTATCAATCTCATCAAAGACAATCAAATAGATATTTAGTACACTCAAACCTATGACTATCTCTCTCAATCTAAAATACCATCTAGCTAATCTAAAAATTCTAAATGATATTTTATTGAACACATTACATGATACATTATTGTAGGTGGTTTTCTTTATAAACACGGATTTGACGACCTCTTAATGCGGTGCCTCAAAACTCATGAGTCTACTAAAGCTATCCAAGAAGTACATGATGGTATATGTGGTGGAAAATTCAATGGTATGGCTATTACTAAATGTGTCCTATGGATGGGATATTATTGACCTACCCTTAATCAATATTGTTACGTGTATGTCAAGAAATGTGTTAAGTGTCAATAACATTCTTATATTACCCACATCCCAAGTCAGGCCCTATAACACACTCAATATTTATGAACCTTCTCATAATGGGATTTGGACCTCATTGGCCTTATAAACTCCCATTCATCACAACAACATCACTCTATCATCACTGCTTACATCGACTATTTCACTAAATGGGTGGAAGCTATTCCTTTGGTCTATAGTAAAGAAAATAAAATTATCAATTTCATCTATCAAAACATCATATGTCGCTTGGCTTCCCTCAAAAACTTATCACTGACAATGGAAAATATTTTAAAAACAAATAAATGAAGAAATTATGAGAAAAATTCAACATTAAAATCAGTTTTTCATCACCTTATTATCCATAAAAAAACAAACAATTTTAATCTTATAACAAAACATTTTTAAAAATTCTCATGAAAATCATTGACCAAGCAGGAAGGAATTGGCATCTCCAAATCCTATTCGATTTATGGGTTTATCGAACTAGCATCCATACCCCTATATGTGCTATGCCATTCTCTTTAGTCTATGGCTCCGAGGATGTGGTCTTACTCCTCGAATTTTAAATCTCATCTCTCTGCGTGTCCTTCAAATATTTTATCTCTGATGAGGATTATCATGGAGAACGTCTAGCACAACTTGAATTGTTTGATGAGTATTTCCTAACAGCCCTAGAACACCATCATGTATACCAAGAACACATCAAATGAGCATATAATAAAAATTTCAAAGAATTCTACTTCAAAATTGGTGATCTTGTCCTCAAATAGAATCAAAATATCACTACTCTTGAAAGGAGTAAAAATGGAAAGTTTTCCGCTAATTGGATTGTCCATATGTCATCACACACAAGTACGTGTTGGGATTCTATCACTTAGCATCCCTTGATGGTAAACCTAA
This sequence comes from Taxus wallichiana var. yunnanensis, assembly GCA_018340775.1. NCBI lineage: Eukaryota > Viridiplantae > Streptophyta > Pinopsida > Cupressales > Taxaceae > Taxus > Taxus wallichiana. Next base: position 79,972,299 of record CM031234.1, read on the forward strand.
AAAGGAACCTTTGAGTGCTTTTCACTTGTTGCATTTCTATTGTTAACACATATACTGTCATGACACTAGTCACATAGAATATCTTATTCCACCACCAACCTATCATTTACTATTGTAATGATTTGGAAGCATGTTTTCCACTCATTAGTATCCCTATAAATCTTGACCTTAAAGATGAGCACCACAAATCTGTTCATTACATATTCCACATGAACAAGTTCCTCCTCAGTAGGAACCCCACAATCATTACTCTCACCATTCCCTTATCTCGCTCACAATCAAAACATGCTAAATGGTACACATGTGTGGTGTATACACACATTTTTTCCCCTCCTTAAAATTTTCTATTAATCCTACCCTCAACAAAAATAAAAATTCAACAATATATATGGATACACATTATCAAAAATATACAATGATCCCTCGAAGGATAAATATTAATCATATTATAAAATACAAACTTATCCCTTAAAGGACAGACTTCCAGGTGCAAAAATAGACCGATCCTATGAAGGAAGGCTATTAAAAATTGATAATAAAAAATTGTAGACCACTCCCTTGAAGGATGACTACCCATATAATTACAAAAATGATTCCCGCATCGATTAGACTTAAAGAAAGAAAAAATCAAAAGGCATCTTAGGAAAGCTTCCTACATCGATAAGCTTTCACATTAAAGAAAACTTCCCACATTGATCAATTTTCACAGTAAGAATTTAGCTTGGGTATAAGCCTATAAGCCATTAAAAGGATAACCTATTTCCCTTATATAAACCACACATGTTAACCCTTCCCTTATTTTAGGAAGGTATACAAGCTCATTTCCATTAGTATCCAAGGTCCCACATGTGACTAATTATTATTAGTTTATGTTAACAGCTTTTTGGCTAGATTTTCTACACAACTAAAAACCTAGGTAGTCATGAGATAAATCTCCCTCATTTACCAATGAGGCTCCCGTGTAAGATGTTTATCAATCTGGTATGTATGAAACTTAATAACTATTTATGGGGTTTTAGTTTAATCACAAAGCTCATGAACTATATCTAAGCAATTGTTTATGAAGTATTTTCAGAAGGGGGAAATAATGGAATTTGGGAAAGAAGAAAGAAAGATATGTAATTCAACCCATATTTTAAAGAGGTGGTTTCATACACATGGATTAATTAAACAAGTAGATCTCACAATATTCAGAAGTAAAGGAAAAGAAAAGCTTCTAATCTAAATTTTGGATAACACAAATTTTATCTAAAGATCCACACAAAAGTAAGAAGCAAATGCACTGTGGACACAAATTTCTCTAGAAATCTGCCTTTATTCAATTCCTCAGCTTTCACAAAAATGACATCAAGGGTTGCATCACAAAGTCTGGAAATTTAGAATGTTGATTAACAATTGTGATGATTATTAAATTGTGTTCCTTTAACCCATAGGATCTTCTTCTATTTATAGTGTATAGAGGGAAATTACAAATAGGAAGTTTTGAATGAATTACCGCATGTGGAAGCTATGAAAAAGGGAAGAAACTGACAATCTTTCTCCTGGAATTCCTCTTTACATGACATGCATGATTTATAAATAAAAATAGAACCTTCTATTTTGCATGTTTGCTCACCTATTTCCATGTAATTGATTTATTTTGGTAACTTGAAGTAACAAACTTTTAAATCCAATTACCTAAGTTTTTACAATTTAATTGATTACTCAATTATTGTGTCAGATAAAATAAGAGAAAGAAGAAGTTATTCCAGCTACAACACTCTCTATTTTATCCTTACTCCATACTCTGCATGCTGATCCAATATGCATTGTACTTCTGATTCATCTATTTTAGCTATGAATGATCTGAATGATATCTTGTCCTGAACCCAAGAAACTCTTTCTCCATCATGGTTGAATCTTTTCCTTTTATTCTCACTAAACTAGATCTGGAAGCAGCTGACTACGATTTTCTTGTGGGTGTTGTCTTTGACCTGTCGTCCCACTTATCCTTGAAGCTTCTACATTTCTTCTTCTCTAGCATGAGCATTAATAAGATGCTTGCCATAAACAATTCAGAAAAAAATCATCAACTTTTATTTTTAATTATATATGAGCAATTTTAAATTTTGGAAAGTACTTTGGGTGGATGAAAATATAAGTAAATTCAATGAAGGCTTCAACTAGAATATTGGGAGCACCTACACAAGCTCATGAAAGGAATTTTCCATGCAATGACTTCCACATGGGTTGCGTTAGAAACAAGAGAATGATTTTTTGCTGGAAGCGTTTGCAATTATGAGAGATGGATCTAATTATTCCACTGATTCTAAAGATATTTTCAATGTATCAGATATTGAATTATACTTTCTTCACCAATATGGGCATAAATGAAGTATTCCTACAAATAATTCAGACAAGTATGCATTCCATAGCATGAATATCTAATTTATTCACCGAGATTTGATTATAAATCCCGTTGCCCTCTATTTTTAGACTTTTATTGCATGCCAAACAAGCTAAAAATATTATTTTACTCACTCATGCACTCACATTAACATGTAGATAGCTAGAATAATAAAAAGTAATCCTTTCCAACCCTAGGTGCCAAAACCGGATGTTTCCCGACAATTAAAATAAGTCATCTTTTAGACATTTAACAATGCAAGTATGGGTCACACTTTTTGGCTATAATCCAAGGGAAAAATGTGGGGGGGCATGCAGGTAAAATTTTACCCTTTCTGCTAGGGTTTAATTCTATGCTTTTCACTTAAGTTTCTATTGAGGGAAAAACATAAGCATCATGCAGGTAAAAAGTGTGACTTGCTTTTGATTTGAATTCCCATATTTGGCATGGACATTCAAGCTGAAGGGAAACTTTGAAAATTATGACTAGCATGAAGACTACATTTCTTTCCATTTTTGGATTTTTGGTGAAGAAAACACAAGAACAAAATAAAATTTGCCATTTTTGGAAAGGGTCGGGAAGATCTAGCAACAAAAACTTGCAAGTGCCATAACTTTCACTCTGTGGCTCCATTTTAGGTGTTGTTTTCTCTAAAAGTGCATATTTTCTTGAGATCTACACATTGGTGGCATTATTTTTCTTATTTTCATAAAATACATTATTGCACATTTTTGGAGTAAGCAACCTCTTGCAATCTCCTGAAGGAATCCTGAGCTCTTGCAATTAAAAACACTAGAAATATTTTCAAAATCCTAGGCCCAAGAAAAAGGTATGACAGGAAGAATGAATAGGCTATGGGGATTTTTAGATGAAAAAAGAGAAAAAACAAAACGTAGAAGAAATAAAAATCAAAATCCCCACCGGAAGTTGCAGAAAATTGCTTTGAAAATAACCTGCTGATTAGCTAGTCAATAAAAAATCTCCCCTAGTGAACACTCCATTGAGAGGCAGAAGCAATACTAGCATGAAAATCCTTAGTAGGGTTCAACTGCAGCACAATTTATTTTTAAATAGAACTTTATTTATTTAATAAATAAATAAATAAAATTCTCTCAGACAAAACTGATGAAGGGATAGAGTGAGTTTTAACATGTGGGTATTTGTCGAATTTGTATTTTATGACTCTTTGGGGATACCTTAGAGAAATGCAAACCACTACAGGAAAAACAAACACAAAATGACCCATTAATTTGAAAAGAACAAATATTTTAAAAAGGGTAGTCCTATATTTTAGGGTGAAATATCGGGACACCATAGTTGTTACAAGGCCTTAAATGCATTGTCATATTTAAAATACCATAACATTATATATGAATATAATATATTCTAAAGAAAATAATTCATATATTATTCTTAACCATGACTAAATCACAATTTTGAAACATACATCAAGATCACTACACTCTAAGTCACATCATGATACCATCAAACATCACATTAAATATAAAATATAAACATCAATTAAAATCACATCTAAAAATATACACATTCAACATCATATAAAATACATTTAAATCATGTACTATCTTAACATCTCATCATACATAAAAAAACAAAATAAATCAACACACATATAAAAATAATAATCATATATACATATATCATCAATGTCTATACAAAGTGCCTTCAAAAGGATCGTATAAAAATCATCTATATCTTAATCATATACAAAAACCCACATTTAATATATTATGTGGTAAAATAAAAATATGATACACACTTGTCACCCCGACCTCCCGTGGCTCGTCCATTTGACCTTAGATCTCTCCATGGCTGAGAAAAAATCCCAGTGCTCACTGATGTAGCCATTCAATCTAATATTTTCTCACTCACCCGTGCTCCACATAATGAGGAATACCGGTAGGTTCTCTATCACTAGGCACTCATAATATCTCATCTCCTCACCCAACGCCCTATACCCGTTGGACGGTCACAAAACAAGGAGGCCCCATCTCCCCTCATACTACTAGAACTACACTTGTGGGTACCACTTCCTTTCGATACTTGGCCTGCCCCATGGCTACGCTCTTTGAAACTTTCGATGTTGTCCCCACCTCCCCACACTTTTCCCATAGCACCTCACACTACCAGGTGATATCTATCTCACTATTATAGATAGGTATCATTCTCTGGCATGCCTCGATCCCTCTCTTGATGCAATGAATTTTGGTCATGGTGAGCCATGTCTCTCTCAACCACTAGCCTATCCCTCCTAAGACATAAAACATCAAAATATTCCTACACATCCGCCAAATCCTCCCCAAAGATCAACCTCCTCCTCTCTCGCATCTCCACCCCTTGGCTTCCTACCACCCTATCTCCATGAGCAGCCCACTTCCACAACCACCATACCATGAAGCCCTCCTCTAATACGACATCATCCTCATCAATCCCCTCTAACTCTCCTTCCTCCTTAGTTGGCCCCACCTCATCTACTACTAGCGTAGGTAAGTATCTCTTAGAATCATCACACCGATATATTATCGGCTCACTAAAAATCTACCGTGTAGAAATCCAAATTGTCCCCACACCTAAGGAAATTGAACCGCTTCTATAATATATACTTTCTTCCACCTCACCAATCTCACCCGCCTCAACCCTTCCAACTCTTCATCCATCCCTGGATATGAAAGGTACCTCACATAAGGTCTCCACACTACATCATCTAAATATATACCTGTAGTTGATCATTATATAAGTTTGGTCCCTCTTAACACCATCATCTATTATCCAATCAAAACACCATATCAAAAATCCAACTATATACTTTTTTAATCACCTTCCCTCCATGGTAGCCATATTGGCCTCATGATTATATTCTGATAGGCCCAATAATATAGTATAAACCCTACACTCAACCCATATCTCCTCTTTGTAATAAACATCCAGAGCTCATGGTAAACATGGGCCAAAAGTACACAAGCCCAAGCATACATAGTTTGATGCTCCATGATCTCTACAATGACACCCACAAGTGTCCATGGAAATAGACCACCCCATGAGTTGGGTAGTGTATAATATGATATAGCCAATATAATAATCAACATCAACCAGTTACCCGACACATTTACATCATAATAAGACTCAATATGGAAGCCCCCTGTTGTATATCCTATCTCTACAACCTCATCACCATATAACCACCTCATAATATCAAGACAGGCCTCTCAGGTGATTAGTACCACCTACTCGCCTTGGACCGGTAACCTTCAAATCTTGTACACATCCTCCAAAGTGATCGGCATCTCACCGGTAGGGAGCCGAATGTCCCAGTGTTGGGATCCCATTTATTAATCAAAGCTATCATTAGCCCCGCATCTCGAGGAATCCATTATTAGTGAAAGAATCCTCCTAGTCCAATGACCATAAAATGGGCCCATTTTGCATCAATCACATTGCTAGAAATCCTCTAAAACATATCTGGTACTGACGTGGAGGTAGATCATATCCCTCACCTTAAAACATAAAAACAGACACACTAGTTAACTTTGTCAAAAATCACATCAATCATCGCCAATCACTAATCGGTAATGATTGTATTTTCCCAATCGATGATGATCCACCTATTTGCTGCCGATAAGATGTTCCCGTCCCAAATTCAACAAATTATAAAAGAATAAAAACAAACGAAAAACTCAAAACAAAACACAAATTCAAGCTTACTTACCCCTTTTCGGTTCTCTTCCTCTTCCTATCGCTATCACTCACCTCCATCTCTCAAAAACACTAAAAATCACAACTCAGAGCTCTCAAATTGCATTTAGACACGTCACTAATGAACTATTTGTGTAACCCACCAAGTTTATATATTTAACCTTTTGGGAATCGATGGTGACCTCCAATCGACGCCGATCCTAGTCTAAACATCAATGGTCCATAATTGCCACCGATTTGACCTTTTTAACACAAAATTATCATTTTTGGTCACTTGAACCTATCCTATCAAGTCATAACTTTATCAAAATCCTCCTGCCTTTTTTGGGTGCTAAACACATTGTCAAAAAACTCTTTTCTCGACCATATATCAAGACCCGAACATGTAGCGATGTTTCCCTCGACCCCTGGTCCCACAACGTCATACACCCCGATGAGAGAAATATATTTGAACCATCTCCACATAGTAGTATTTATGAATCATACATCTATAGTTAGTCCATATTATATGCCCCATACCAAGCGTTTCCAAGATTACTACAATCTCTACAAACCTCTCCAACATGGTGATTTTAGACTACAATCAAAATCCTGGAGTATCTTAAAGTAAAGCCATCCTAACAACCTCTCTTCAATCTAATGACCAACATAGTCACTCATAGGATTTTGGGGGGAACAATATCATAACATCATTGTCACAAAACTAGGGCATCCTCACACTAGTTTTTATCTCCTATCTTGTGCCTACAGATAACTCAAAAAAAGGGGAAAATGTAGACACTACCTTTCCACCCCTAGGTGGCCTGATAAATATTAAACACATTATCATAAAATATCATTATTCTCTTTATCCCAAAAACACTTTTAAATTACTATTGAAAACATTCATTTACTATCGTAAAGCCTATTTATGCTTCTCTAAATGCCTCAAAACCAAAATAATCTATTTTATCTTACCCATCCTAACCCCCTAACCTCCCGCCATCTACCCAACAACCTATCAACTCGGATGACAAGTGGTTTCAAATTTTTTCCATATTTTCCTTTTGGTTTATAACCTCTTATAAAAATTGACAATGATTGATGAGGATGTCGTTGATCATATTTTTCCAACCTAGATCTCCTTACATAGCTAGTTAGAATCTACGTGTGAGGAATAACTAGCACACCTATGGCATCATCTTGATGTTAGGATTATCAGACTCTACTATCGGACCTTCAGGATTCTACCGATCATCAATCAACCATTTGGAATCTCTATTATCCACACAAATAACTATCAAGGTTAGGACCCCCTCTTTTGTCATTTTATCATCTCATTTTACATTAGTTATAACCTACAACCTGTCATCAATATCATCTTGTAGAGTTTTTTTGAGCCCTTCTTATTAACTCGTTATTAGCCAATCTTTTGAATACTTTGAATTTAACAAAGTGATTCTCATTGATCCCTAATCACCCCTATCGGTCCTCGGTCCTTGTTTCCTTCATTAACCTCCTAAATGCATATGAATCTATTTTTTTAGTATCTTAAAGGTTCTTAGATTTCTCATAGTTTATCTCTCCATTACCAAATATGTATGTCATCCATTAGTGTTTATTTTATCAAAATAAGTAATTTTATCCCACATCGTCGTCGATTCCTATCATTTTCGATTGGTATCCATAGCCCATTGTTTTATAATTTGCATTATAAACACATTTAAAAGCCCTCTTTATGGAATACATAGCTTCTAGACTCTTCATAGTCTATCTTAGTATCATTTCCCTTTCCTCGTACTTCATTATTATCTGTTTGCTAAGTATTTTATCAAAAAAAAATTTTGTATTTGATCGTCATCGATCCCCGATCACCATCGATCCCTGTGTTTTCTTATCATTTCTAGCATTATCATATTTACAACTATTTTATTCTTGTCTAACAAGTTATTTACAAGATGGATCTTCTGTAGATGATTGTTCCAGGTCTATCACATCCTATTACCAACATATACGATCTTTCGATCATCCAAAAATTGTTCATGTGGGAATAGTTTGATATTCTCCATGAGCTCATAATGTGCGCAATTGCATTCACACCAAACATTGAAGATATCAAGGATCAAATTCAAATCATTCAAGAAGAGCAAGAAGATACTGAATATTTTTGGTAAAAATACTTCAAGGACTTTGATTTTTCCACTTCCATATCCTGGCCACTTACGAACTTGAACAAGGTCTCACTATCCCTCTCAAAATTTTAAATCATTTTGTTATTATTTACCTTATCATTATCAAAATAAATTAATTATATCAAATGAGTTGACACCCTTAAAGGAAGTCCCCTTTGATTTCTCGAGATCGACCTTTGATAAGACACTCATCATTGTCTTTATCTAATATCCTTTTGGTTAGTTGTCTTTGTATATAGGTTTTCTCACTCAATGAAAGGAAGTGCCTTTTCTATTGTCTACATCCCATCGTCCCAACATTGTGATTGTTCATGCAAGTATCAGTAAACCCTTCTTATTTTATTTTTTGGTATTTTTGCGTTTATAGTACCTAACCAAAACCATCTTAAATAACCATATCCACCTACCATAATAATAGAAACCATCTTAGGGAGTTCTTATTATCCATAGTAAATTTCCATTGTAAATAATATTTATTCTTGAACCATCAATCATTCCTAAGTAGGCTGAAATAATTTCCTTTATATACATTCATATTTTATTTTTAATATTCATATTGTTGGAATTTATAATTATTTTATATTGTTGATACCATGATTGTATAGAAAGGTTTTTTTGTTTCAATTTTTTGCAGGATAATATCATGATAAAGAGTGATTTTAGAGATCTTAATGGATAGAATTTTGTCCATAGCTTCATCAAGTAGTTTACACCTTATCCTAAGATATATTTGACAAAAGTGAGAAGCATAATAAACATGCATCCATCACAAGTTATCGGTCATCATTACATAGACCAAGGATGGAGAAATGTCAACAATTTTGTTACACATGAGGAAGACTTAACGATACATAAAAACAATATAATGATGTATACAATCTATTGCTAACATTTTACTAAAGGTATGGGAATTTATGGAAGTCAACCATATACCTTAAAATATATAATATAAAATAATTTAAATAAATTCACAAAACACGTATTTATGTGGGAAAAATCATACATGATGTAAAAAAACCATAGAACCATATAATTTCCATTGATTTCATAAACAATTTTTTACATCGGGTAAATTTTAGTGGAAAATATTCTTTAATTCATGAATATTCCAGTTTTTGAAAATTGTAATTTCCAAATTTTTAGGGTAGGAATTAGGACCAGCTTGCCTAATTTTTTTAGGTACAAGTTAATTTTAGGGGTCAGTTTGCGTAGCATTTACACCAATAGCCGACTATTTTAATTCAGATCACTTGTAGCAAATGTTTTTTTCCATATTTGCACACACACACACACACACACACACACACACACACAAACACACAAACACACACACACACACACACACACACACACACACACACACACACACACACACACTAATTACATAATTACTACCATGTATGTAAATTTTGAATATAAAATATTTCCTCACAATTTCTTTCCACTTTAAAGATCGAGATCGACTGGATATTGTAACCTTGCATTAAGGTATTTTTAATTATTATGGTAATGTATTAAATTTATTTCAAAAATACCCAAATAAAAAATACATTGAATGGTAGAACTCTATATGCAACCGGATGGTAGCATTGTTTATGCTATCGAGTGGTAACATTAACAAAGCTACCATTCGGTAGCATTGTACATGTTATCAACCGCAATGATACCATCTGGTAGTATGCTCAATACTACCAGACAATAGTATTGTGTATGCAACTGTAGGAAACAATGTGTACTTTGGCAAAAAGTGGTGTAATGTTAAGACTCAAAAATTATGTTTAAACTCCCATTTACAATTTTTTAGATATTCTTCTTAAACAACTGATTGATTTGAGAATTATACTTGGATAGGTACAATGGACTCTGTCAATAATGAAAAAAAGGTAGATCAATTCAAAAGAAAAAGTATCATATTAAATTATTTCAACCAACCAAAAAAAGAGGACCTAACTTGCATCCACTGCAAAAATTGTCATAGGTAACATATTATCATTAACATTTTCTATATTTTTATCATTTTAGATTAAATTTTTATTATCTTTGTCACATTCAAACCCTTTTTTTTTTGAATATAGAAACCCCTACTATTAATTGTATTCCACGTGAAATAATTAACCAAAACATATCCCCTAAAGAAACACTTAACATTTCAATAGATGAATATATAATTGATGATGACATGTCAGAGTTGGAAGACAATCATCACTACCAAATGCCTCCAATAGATGAATGTTCTAATGAAAATATTCAAGTAAAATATGATATTTACAAAACTCTTTAAAAAATAAATTTGTGTGAAGAAAAAAAACTACCTATGTAATCATAAGGTATTTTAAGGTAGACTAGAAAACAAAATATCTATTCATTGAACTTGTAGAGCCATAGAGTGGTAATGATACTACAAAAGAATGTATATGTACAAATTGAGGTTAAAATTAGGAAAAGAACATAAAATGCAACTAAAATGATACACAATTGAGAAACATTGTGGAAAAGTATATGTGGTAGTCAAAGGAAAATGATGAAAAAATAATAAAGACGCATAGATGGAAAAATGTGATAGAGTGCATGCATGTAAGATATGAGGAGTATGTGTTATCAATTTTACTCCTAGGTAAAATGGAAAATAGAATAGAGCTGAGCTTGTGCACTATAAACAGGGCTATCACAGAGAAATATAGGTCCATAGGTCAAATTCATGTTCCAGGAGCATCTACAAGAATTGAGGGAAGGTTTGGGGCCATTCAGTTCATCAAACTAATTTAGGGTCATTCAGGGTCATAGCTCGCTTCAAGGTGAAAAGGGATCCCTATGCCCAGCTTTGAGCCAAAATAGGAAAAAATGGCCCACCACAAGAAAATTTCCTTCAGGGAATCTCGGGCCTCTCCTCAATATTTAGAATCACAAACTCGGAAGAAATCCTGAAAAATGCTAAATTGGGTTAAAATTGCACAAATGGGCAATTGAGAAACGAGCTAAATTTATAGCTCGACTAGAATATTAGTGAGCTTGTCCTATGAAAAAGTGTGTGAGGCATCAATAAAGCTTGAGTGAGCCCATATTTTCTCAGCGAGCTATGTTTGGAAGTGCCTCATATCAGGCAAGCTAAGGGCTAAGCTACTCGGGTGAATGAGTCAGGTTATACGCAGAATCAAAGGGAACATGACACATGGACATGGAGAGTGAGGTGAGCCATCGAAATCGGAACCAAAGATGTAATGATAGGTTACATGGTGGGTGAGGCATGCAAATGTTTTTCGGGGCTTGAGCCCGCATAACATGGCGGTGTGTCGGGAAAGGTGAGTTGGGGTGCATTGTTGGGAATGCACATCACAAAAGCATGATCGGTGGGTGGTGAGCGGTGTAACTTAGGTTCCAGACCCGCATGTCATATAACTTGGTTAATTCAACACAAAAGGTGAGTTGAACGTTAGCGGGGAGTGAAACAGAGAAATAAGGTGCATGATGCACGAGCCCCTCCATGCAAATACAAGCTAAACCCCCGCCCCCGAAACATTAGGTTTGAAGCCTGATTCAAACACTGAGTCAACTCGGTATGTGAGTAGGGTAGGTGAAGTTAATGTGGTAGGTGGGGAATTGGGAAAATTGGTAAGGGAGTATCTCGGTGATGGATAGGGTGAATGGAGCCCCAAAACAAAAAATGCAAGCCACCTTAAAACCGACATAGCTTTCATGTCACTCGACTCTTTTTGCAAAAACTTATAGTATATGGAAAGGTATTTTCAAGCCCCACAATATGGAATGATTAAAAATGGTAAATTAATGCATTAGGTGAGAGAAAATTGAGGGTGAAGTATAAGACCATGGAGGCTATACAAAGGTGCGAGATGGAAAGATTGCAAGCATGAAGGCCATTCCTTCTTGTACAAGCTAGAGAACAATGGAGTATGGGATTTTTAGACTTACCCATCACTCTTGTAGGTGCTATGATGATTTTTAGGAGTGGTGGAAGCATGGTTTTGGGTTTTCCTCTCTCCCTCTTATCTCTTTCTCCTAAAAAAGGGGGTTGCATAAATTAAGGAGTTTTTAGTCATTTTTACTCCTCTACACCCCTATTATCCTTTGCTTTAGCTAAGATGTTGTGAATTTCATGGGGCTTAAGGAATTCACAAATTTTTTTAATGGAAATATTTCCTCTCCTACTGCAATGTACTGTGTAAATTCATATGGAGTAATGAAACTGTGTTTGTGTTAATCCTCTAGCCTTTCATGGTTTGATTGTTCTTTCTTGCCTCTCATTGCTATTAGGTGTTCTATGCAAAATAATGTTTCCATTGCATGGTTTTGGTGTTGTTGTGTCTATTTGGGAATGGTGTAATGTGCTCATTTTTCTTGGTGGTGCATGACCACCCTCTCTAAGTGCATTCTTCTCCATTTTGCAGGGTTGGGAATATGTCTAGCACACTCCTTTTCTTGGTGTATCACCACTCTTAGTGTAGGTTTTATTTCATGCAATCTCTCTCCTGTCTCCTTGGAATGTTAGAATAGGTTTAGATAGGTTTTTGATTACATTAGGAGTAGTTGTGGTAGGTAGGATTAGGAAGAGGAACCGACCTTATCTCGGAGAGTTATCTAATTCACAAGGTCCCACACTTCATGATAACTCCATGTTTGGAAAATTACACCAAATGCCCCATTCAAAACTTGGCCATTCGGGGTGTTTTGATTTTTCCACAATAATTTCGCATGCCCAAAGTGGGACAACAAGTTATATTTTAACAGGTGTGTTATTTGATCTACATTTTTATTTCACCTAGTTTGATTTTTCTTGGTGAAATCACAGCTTCGGAGGCACTTGATATCTAAATCGAGAGTTCAAGGTTGAAGAACACCAAAAAGAACCAAATCCTTTCATTTTAGGATTTCATGCATGAAAAAAGGTCCATGTTCTGAATCTTAATGTTTTAAGTTTTGGGGTTATGAAACAGTCCTAAGTTCTGTAAGCCTTCATTTCAGATTTCGAGGTTGTATTACATAGGCCTAATTTTGACAAGTGCATTTCAATTTTTCATAGGTGCGTAACTTGCCCCTAGTTCTGACATAAGGTGATTTGGGGTTTTTAGGCTGCATTGCATGACCTAAGTTCCACCATGTGTATTTTGGGGATCAACAACTACAAAAAAAGGTCCAAAGCCTAAAAGCGTGTCCGGTGCCCTTCAAAGTGAAACATTTTCATTTTTATCAAGGTGTTATTCTCTTGATAAGATCTCAACCTTCAAAGGCACAAGAAAATCACAACTGATGACTCCATTGATCTAAACAACCCATCTCTGAGTTGTAGACCTTCCTTTTCTTCCACCCATTTCCATCCATTTTTCCTTTCCACATCTTTCCTTTTTCTTCCATCCATGAAGTTTTGCAATCATGACTTCATTCCCTACATGGAATTCACACTTGTAGTAAAGAACAACGATACCAGTTCAACCATCCTTCAAATTTGTAAAATACATTTCCAGGGTATTCACAAATCCCTCCATATCTATACTATAATGAAGATAAGCAATGTGCATACCTATACGAGAAAGAGGTAGATTAGTTTGGTCATCCACTAAAGTATGGAGTTGAAAAATAAGGGTATGCATATTATGGAGGCTATCCTACACCTTGGGATGTTGAGTCATAGCTCAAGATCAAAATATGGAGGTGGGAATGGTATAATCAAGGGCCACAACTCAACTCAAGGCATTCATAATTGTTTTTAGGGTACCTTGTCTCATCATTTGGCCATATGTCATTTCAAGACAACCCGCATTAGAAGCTTGCTTTTATGCTTAAGGTGTTACCGCAACTTGAACAATGGATTGTAGAGATAGAGGCTTATGAATCTAATGTTGGTCCATCCTGTCAATGGGAGACCCCTACATTTCCATCCTACAACCCTCTCCCTACCCCAAAATCATTTCTATCTCAACCAGAGCCTCATTTTCCAAGCTTCTTACATGCTGCCCCTAGTATGGAATCCCTTCTTCATCTTATACTCTTCCATCCCACATCAATTTCTCTATCCTTTTCCCTTCCAAAATCCATCCTCCAAGGAAAAAAAAAAATGAACCTCCTCTCCCACCACCAACAAATCAAAAGCATTGGATACCCCACCCACCACTCCGCTCATAGCCCCGCACCTATGTCAAGAAGGGACTCAAGAAATCAATCATGAGGAAAAGTAAGGAGAAGAGCCCAATAGAGAAGAAATGATAGAAAAATTGAGAATTTGGACTCTAAGATTCAATATTGATAAAATTGACTTAATGGTCAAGCCTACAGAGGAGGTTGAGGTCCAGCCACTGGTGGTGCAAATTGAATTTACAACAGAAACAAAACAAGAATGAGAGGATGACGACCAACAGTCCATTTTTCCGAATGCGGTGTCCATATAGACACTATGTTTTTAGGGCTTGTTAATCCATCATAGCTAGAAAATTCAATGGATAAAGAAGAACTAGCTCTGAATCCATAAGAGGATGAACACGTATAAGAAAATGAATAAAAAATCCCAAGTATGCAAGACATTGCAATGGAATGTAGTGATCCTAATTTCCTCGTATGTTTTGAGATTGCTTCCTTATTGGGAGGTTGCATTGATCCATAAAAACCATCATCATCAGTTACAACCAATCTTGAGGAGCTTCATGTAATTTTTATTTTGATGATGAGTTTGAACTCTCTAACTTTATGTTTGAGGACGAGGTAACCCATGGTGAAAAAATGCAAACTCGAAAACCACCATGGAAGGAGAAGAACCCTTGGCATTATTGGAAAACAAGGGGGTGAACTTCTTGTCTAATTTGGAAGATAGCAGGTGGTGAGGAAAAATCTTTTGAACTTAGTACTTTTTTTTCCCATCACCTATCTTTCAACATGAAGAGCCTACTACCCACAACAAACCTCTCGAATCTGAAATGGGGGATTGGATCAGATTCGAAGCTCTTGATGAAGATGCAATCATTAAAGGCTTCTTGCTATCAATTGAGGAGCCTAATATTGCTGGTGAATTTGTAATGGTCAAGGATGTGGAAGGAGATAAGGATGAAATCATTACTAAATTAGTCATTGAAGTGGAAATCCAACTATTTTTAGAGGCACAACAAGGTCAAGATCAACCCACAAGCAGTCATATTTTACTAGGAAGGCTTGTAGGAAGACTTCCTTAGTGGAATTGGAACTTAGAGCAACAAGCACATTCATAAGATCGACTCGTGCCCAATCAAGTACTTGGATTCATTGGAGCCAAGGGAGAAGCCACAACCAGTCATGTCCACTCCAAGGCATGATGAATATGTTCAAGGTACCAAAGGTCAGCATAAAATCCTCTAGAGTCTAATGCCAATCAGCTTGAGGAGGTATTTCTTTTGTTTAATGTTGATACATTGGCTACTGTGGTGAGAAATTGTTATCATGGAAGTTTTTCACTCATGTACATGATCATGCTCATTTTCAAATCAGTTACATGGTTCAAAGTTTTTAGAATGGGTAGCTACTTTTCTTTTCCAATGTTAGGGTTCGTTTGAGTTGCTCATTTCTCTGGTTAGTGTATGGTAGGTAGGTTTGCTTTCTACAAAAGAAGTGATACACATACTCTACATGTCCCACTTAGGGAGTTTATGATTTTCTCCTTTTGTATTTAGTTTTTGTTCATGTTCTCTCCAACACAATGCACTGCGGGGTTTAGAATACCTCCCGCAAACAAAGGTCGAAAGAAGCTCAAAGTTGCAAGGAATAGTTGTAGATCTAAAAGGATTTCAAATTTAGTGCAACTAAAATCGACAAAGGGACAATTTTCAATGTGTCCAATCTTCCATCCCTCTCTGTCAATCAAACTTGAGCTTCTAGTTCCCCATGCAAATCAACTAGTTTAGAGAATATGGGTGGCTCCATCCCCACATCAGTGCTTCAGGACATCATTTAATATATTTCCATGATATCCAAAACCTACAAATGTTTTACAAAACTTTGCAATGTGCTATGCATGCCAAGAAATATTTGGCTTTAGTGTGTTTCATGCTTGGAAAAATCAGGTTGTGGGAAAAGTTCGAAGTCCATTTTCAGTCCCGAAGATCGAATGGAAGATTGAAAAGAAAGAGAATCCCAAAATCAAAACAATTTTCCACTCATCTTGATTTCAATATTTTCTTACGAAGAGTTGGAAATGTGGGTTATCCCATGGTTCATCGGTGTCGAGAAGACTTAAGATTATAAATTTAAATGGTTGGATTAGTTTTTACTATCAATTATTACTCCATGCCCAACAGAGGCTTCAAGGAAACTGGTATATCCCATCTAGCAGAAAATGGCCCCGTGAGTCGTCGGGAATTGTTATCCATCTTACCCCTTTGGTAAAATGGACAACAGAATATAGCTGATCTCAAGCACTAGAAATACGGATATAATGGAGAAATATGGGTCCACAGGTTCAAATGCATGTTCAAGGGAGAATTTGTAGGCATTCAGGAAGGTTTGGGGCCATTCAGGTTCATCAGACCAATTTAGGGGTCATAGCTTCGCTTCTAGGTGAAAAGGGTCCTTGGGAATAGTTTTGAGTGAAAATAGGAAACAAATGGCCCACCATGGTGAAATTTCCTTTAGGGCATCTTAGGGCCTCTCCCTCGACTTCCAAAGATAAAAAATATAGAAGAAATCACGAAAAATGGTAAATTGGGTTAAAATTGCCCAAATGGGCAATTGAGAGATTGAGCTAAATTTATAGCTCACTAAGTAGCTTGGTGAGCTGTTCAAAGGAGATATTCCTACAAAAAAGTGGGTGAGGTGTTAATAGAGCTCATGTAAGCCCATATTAGTTCGGTAAGATATGTTTGGAAGTGCCTTAGATCGGGTGAGCTAAGGGCTAAGCGACTCAAGTGAACGAAATAGTTTCAACGCATCGAGGGAGCTTGAACACGTGAATCGGGGAACATGACACATGGACATGGCGAGTGAGGTCACTCCCTTGAACTCAAAACTAGAGATGCAATGAAAGGTTACATAGTGGGTGAGGCATGCAATTTTTTTCAGGATCGAGCCCACATAACACAACGGTGTCTTTGGGAAAGGTGAGTTGGGGTGCATTATTGGGAATTGCATGTCATGAAAGCATGATAGGTGGGCGGTGAGTGGTGTAACTCAGGTATCGGACCTGCATGTCATGTATCTCAGTCAACCTAACACAACAAGAAAGCTGGAATGTTGGTGGGGAGTGGAATCGAGAAACAAAGTGCATGATGCACGAGCCCTCCATACAAATGCAAGCTAAACCCCGCCCTCGTAACATTAAGTGTAAAGCTTGAGTCAAACATTGAGTCAATTTGGTAGGTGAGTGGGGTAGTTGAATTCAATGTGGTAGGGGGAACTAGGTGAATTGGTAATGGAGTAACATGGTGATGGATAGGGTGAATGGAGCCCCAAAACAAAAAATGCAAGCCACCTTAAAACTGACATAACTTTCACCTCACTCCACTGTTTTGCACAAAATTATAGTTGACGGAAAGGTATTTTCAAGCCCCACATCATGGAATGATTAAAAATTGGAAATAAATGTATTAAGTGAGAGAAAATTTAGGGTGAATTACAGGACCATAGAGGCCATACCTAGGTGTAGAGATGGAACGATTGCATGCATGGAGGATATTCCTTCTTGTACAAGGAAAAGTATAATGGAGTATAGGATTTTTAGACTTTCAAATCACTCTTGAAAGTGCCATGATTATTTTTAGGAGTGGTAGAATCATGGTTTATTGTTTTCCTCTCTCCCTCTCATCTCTTTCTCCTATAAATGTAAAGGGGTTACACAAATTAAAGAGTTTTTAGTCATTTTTACTCCTCTGTACCCTTATTCTCCTTTCCTTCAATGAAGATGTTATGAATTTCATGGGGCTTAAGGCATTCACAAAAAAATTTAATGGCACTCTTTCCTCTCCCTACTGTAATGTTCTGTGTAAATTCATATGGAGAAATGAAATTGTGTTTGTGTTAAATCTTCTAGCATTTCATGGTTTGATTGTTCTTTCTCACCTCTCATTGTTATCAAGTGTTATGCGAAAAATAATGTTTCCATTGTAGGGTTTTGGTTTTTTTATGTCTATTTGGGAATGGTGTAATGTGTGCATTTTGGTATGTGATGCATAATTACACTCTCTAGGTGCATTCTTCTTCATTTTGCAAGGTTGGGAATTTTTCTAGCACACTCCTTTTCTTGGTGTATCATCGCTCTTAGTGTAGGTTTTATTTCATGAAATATCTCTCCATGTATCCTTGGAATACTAGAATAGGTTTAGATAGGTTTTTTATTACATTAGGAGTAGTTTTAGTAGGTAGTATTAGGAAGAGGAACCGTCCTTCTCTAGAGAGTTATCTGATTTGCAAGCTCCCCACTTCATGATAACTCCATGTTTGGAACATTACACCGAATGCCCCATTCACAACTTTGCCATTCGGGGGGTGTTGTGATTTTTCCACAATAGTATGAGAATGATCAGAAACGTTATTGAAATCTTATGGACAAAGGAGGAGCAATTAATGATTTTTTTGAAAATCTCTAAATGACAATCTTAAGGCATAAAACATACAATTTTAAACTGTTTTGTTCATTCTTAAAATGGGAAGACCTATTTTAGATTTTTTAGAATTTAAGAAATTGTTTAATTTTAATGGGTTTCTTAACCTTCCAAAATCATATTGGTCAAATAACAGTGCTTGGAAAATGGAAAAATGTCTTACAATGATTGAAAATGAGGATTTGAAAGAGAAATTCAAGAATGCAAGTTTTATCTCCCTTTCCATTGATGAGGTTACAAAGGAAAACACATCTTTGATTTACATACATGTTTATAATTTTGAGAACCACACAAGGAAACCTCATCTTCTAGATATTCATAAAATGAAGGAAAACTGCAATGCTAAAAATATTTACAAATTGGTTATATCTAATTTGAATTAGATAGATGGGATTGATGATTATTTAATAAATACAAAGATTATATATGTTAGTACTAATGGTTCATCAATAATGTAGGGTCATAGAATTGGTTTATGTGTTCACCTACAAACATTAATTTATCCTTATATTATTTCAATTCATTGCATGACTCGTAGGATGAATCTTGCATACAAGATAGTTAGCACATTTGAAAATGTCACAAAATTTGAAGATCTTATCCATGAATTACATACACATATGTCAAGTAGTACAAAAAGTTTTCTAGAGATCCATAAAATTTCAATTAGCATGACAGATGATGATAAAAATTCTTAAAGACGTTGATACAAGATGAATTTCCATTAAACACATATTTTTTGATGAATATCCATTGTTAGATAGTTTCATGTTTAAGTACTATATGCATGTTGACAAGGCCGAAGATTTTCTTTATTGCTTAACAGATTTAGAAACATTGTTTACACTTTGTGGGATTCTATCCATGTTGAATGAAATCAATTCCTTAACAAAACATACTCAAGAAAGATCCATTTATATAGTCGACTTCATTAGATTGAGAAAACATGTATGTTAAACACTATATTTGTTATACAAATCTGATGAATGTTTTCAAGGAAATTTAGTAGTTGGAAAACTATAACAAATTTAAAGGATCATAAAATCTATTTTAGATTCAATATAAGTAGTCATATTTGTATCCTTATAAATGGGAACAAGATTCAAATGCATAGTTTCTAAAAATACTAGATATTGTTGAAACAAATATTGAAGAAGCACCCGTAACATATAATTTGTACAAAGGTATTACATCTAAAATATGGATCAAATTGAAGAAAAATTCACAATTCTTATCTAGTGAGATTAGAGAACACTTTAAAAGGGATGACATTCTTGAGGCCACGAGAGTGATTAATCCTATATTTTAGAATCCTACGGTAGGTAAGAAATCTATAAGTGATTCATATACAAGACACATGGGTACTCTCATTAAGAATTTTGGAAAATAAATAGAATGTAAATTTTTTCAAATTAAGGGTATTCTTCAAAAGGAATTACTTTCATGTCAATCAACTCATTTTGGCATCACATTGGTTGAACATATGACTTACTAAGTGAACAAATGATAATGAAACAATTACATGGATATGGAAAAATTTGTATCTTAGTAGCATCCTACATGAAATCATTAGTGAATATTTTTTATTATATGAATTTTGTCAAATAATGATATTGGGATCAATTAAAGATGAAAGGATTTTTAGCACATTAACATTTGTTAAATTAAAATATCGAAATAGATTGGATAAAAATCTTGAGACTTGTTTGAGATTGTATGTTTCACGATATGATGTGGACACATTTCCTTATGAAATAGTAATGATAGTATGGAATTCTCTTACAAAAATGAGAGGGGTCTATAACTATAATACAGGGCTAATAACAATAAAGAAGACATAAACATCAAAAATGTGACTGAAATAACGATAAAATATTAGATAAAATTTTGAGTTTTGAAGACCTAAATAATGAAGAATTATTTTAGTTACATGATATTGACTAAAGATATATGTATGAACATAATATTTATAGAAGTCAAATTTCATATCATATTATAAGTATGTAACTTGTTATTTGTTATATATGCATGTTCTTTATTGAATAATATTTTTAATGTTGTAACTTGTTTAGAGTTTTTAATTGAGAAATGTGATACTTATTTTTTTGTTGTCTTTTAAATTAGAATAATATCCTAGCATATTATTGCATTAAAAATAAATCCAACTTCAGTTGATGAGAAAAGTGTTTGAAAATGATAATAATCAATAATGTATTATGTAATATCAAACATAATTGAATATTCTAATCACATTATGATTTTATTTGGAGAACTTACACATGAATATAATACAAGTACAACACAACATAGATTGAAACTCTCAATATTTTCATATAATGAAGAAGATTAAAATTACCAAAAATGTATTTTTATAGTCTAAATATCAAACTGTTTTACAACAAGATTTTCAAATGTCAAATTTTACAATTTCATATTGTAGCTTCATCCTTAAGAAGTAGAGTCTTTCATTCATGTTATTGTATCATCTACACTAGAACCTTCTTTTAAAATACCCACCTTTGTGATCGACTTGATATGTGAAAGTATTTCACGTTCTAGATTTGTTGCATCACCGAAAAATAATAACGTTGGATCCTCTTCTGTTTTCTTCTTCAATAATATTTCAAGATCCATTCCATGCTCCTTTATGATCATTCTTAAGGTATTATTATTCTTATTAAAAGTAAAAATATTTTGCTTCAAATCAACTACTGCAATTAAAATTTTCCTTGCACTTTTTAAATACACATCAAACATTGTTGCCTCATTCTTCAAATTTTGGTACTTCGATTGTATTTTAAAAATAAAAAATAATTAATAATTTTTAAAAAAATGTAAATCATATTTGAAAATTTATTAAAACTTACCAATGCCTTATCCCTTTCTGCATTCACAATAACTACAAGGCCCTTGTCTCTTGACCACATATTATGGTAGGCTTGTGCTTCTGCATTTAAATTCTCATATTTTTTCAACATTATATCTAACACATCATCATTGTAAGTATTTGTAAAAGACACAGTACCAGATATAACCTGATTCAACAAAATATCAAGCTTTGTTGGTTTGTTTTGAACTAAAGAATACAATAAATGTCTTTGGGAGTGGTTGTTAAATCAGAATTTATTTCTTTTATAAAAAAATTATCCATAAACTCCCACAATTTTAATTTTTCAATATCCTTTGTTAAAATATCATTAACAATGGCTAGAAAATTTTCAACAAAAGAATTTCAAGTGAAAAAATTGTTTTTTCATCATCTGTTAAGGTAGTTTCTCTTGGAGAAGGTGTGTTTGATCTTTGTTCTCTTGCTGGAGAAGGTTGCCTTAACCCATGAATCATATATTGTGGATTGAAAGTTCCATGGACCTAAACCCTAATTTCAATCCCAAGATATTCCTCATCCAAATCAATTTCATTCAATATAGAAACACCATGTGCACTTGGAACATTTCCCAATGAAAAAGTTAGAAACTTGGTTGTAAAATTTAGGGTACCCCTGCTTGAAGTTGGAGCATGAAATGAAATATGTTTCCCACTACCCTTGGTCCTAACATTTTTGTTGTGGTAGTGGTAGTGGTGGCATATTTTTCCTCAAAGTAGTAGATGTATTTGGAGGCATAGAAGGCATTGCAATAATCAATTATAAATTACATGAGAAAATTGAAATGAAAAACATAATAAGAATGAAATAATAAAAATATATATCATTTATGATTTAAAACATTGCTTATTTTTGTAGATTACATATGAGATATAAATGAGGCTTTTCATAGTTGTTGTGGTTATTGAGGATTACTATGGAAAGACCGGGAGTGGTACTAGTAGTTGTGATCTAAATATAATTAACCATTAATAATTTAAATTTATCAGTTTCTTTGTTTAAAAAATATAATAAACTAAAAAAAATTAAAATTACAACTTAAATGAGATACATACCCTGAGGTGACAAATATATTTATTGATACTATGTTTCTTCAAATTCATACACATTTATTGTTAGACTAACATGAGCCCGAGGATATAAACATGCGCCACTAGAGTTTGTTGCAACAAAGAAATGTAAACAAGTTATAAATGTTTAATGTATATTTATATGAAATTATATATACTTTAAAATATATTGAAATATATAAATAATAAATACCTGCGATCAGTGGCATGGTGGACATGTCAATTGGATGAGGAGTTAAGGAACTCCTCATTTGTTTCACTTGAGAAGTGCTTAATTGTGGAGTGGTGTCCTCGGTCTCCCGATCCTCCGAAATATTAACTGAATCTCCGAATCTAGTGGGAAATGTCCTCTTATAGTAGCCTCTCTTCAAGATGCAACTGCAACAACTATCCCCTGTTATAATTCAACAATGAACAAACTATTAATATCAAATATAATATATAAAATATGAAGAAAATTAATGATAATTATTAAGAATAAATAATCATAAATTTGGGACTCACCTCATGTTGTTCAATTGTTAAAGACATAGATGTTAGATTTATGTGGAGTGTGGTAGGAGAAGGGGTGCTACATAAATTGTATAGAGATTCATAATACAATGAAAAATAATTTTTTAGAACTAATAGAATTAATTTCATTCAAAATAATGTTACTCAGGTCATTTCTTATCTTGGAGGATAAGAAAGTGCACCAATCATATTTTTGTCCACTAAGGGTGTACATGATATAAGCCAAGGCCCAATAAGAAATATTTATATATTAACCATGTAATATAATTCTGTGCAGTAAAATTGAACCATAGATTGCAAAAATAGGTTATTGGAATCCTTGAGGGGAATTCCCATTTTTTAATGATTCAGAAACTGTAAATGTAAGGAGACACAAAATTGATAAATATTTAATAAAACACAAAATCAAAATTTGTAAAATAAAAAATGATGTAAAAAATAATATGATTATTAATATTAGAAATTAGATTGTTTGGATCCCTCCCAAAAAGGGGTGGATGAAAATTAACTTTGATTGTGTTGCAAGGGAACCTGTAAAGGATGGTGGGGTGGGATTATAAGAGATAAAAATGAAATTTTTGCTAGCTTACTCATGTAACCTTGGTATTCAAACTAATCACGTGTCCGAAGTGGCTATCATTTTTGGGGAATTAAACATGTTGTTGGGAAAAATGTTACAAGGATTATTATGGAAGGAAATTACTTAAATATTATTAATAGTATTCAAAAGATAAATTTCATTTATAAAATGATAAAATATTTCATAGGAGGTATACATATCCTTAAATAATCTTTTGAAGACATCATATTTCAACATGTCTATAGGGAAGGTAACAATGTCATTGATTATTTTGCTAATAAGGGGGTTCAAGCCTCTAATATGATCAAAATTAATGAAGAGATCTTTTTGGAAGATGATGTTAGAATTCTCATTAAAACATAATCCCAGGTGGAAGAGGAATAATTCCCTATTACTCAGGAATTTGAAAGCTTGGGTTTCTTCTAGTCACAACACCCCTCCATAGGAGAGTTTATATGTCAAAATAGGTGATGGCCTAGTTTGGATTGAACATGTTTTAGTTAAAGATATTGATTCAAATTCTTGAAATATATTCAAAAATTTTGGGATGAAGTTAGGGCCTTTTGGAAGATCTAGAGTAACACGAGACTTAGTGTTTATCTTCTTGACTAATTACCGTGACAGTGCAGACTTTAATTTTTTTTTACTTTGGTTCAATCCACAAATTTGGAGTAAGTATTTCAATATACTTTAAGGTAATCATGGAATTTTTAATCATGTGTCTTGTTCAACCCTTATGATTGTGCCATGTGGTACTCTCTTTTTGATTGTGGAGGAAGAACCAAATTTGTAATTATTTTCTTGTTTTTTCTGCGAGCTTGAGTCGATATCCAATTTTACCAATGGTTTCTATGGAAATTTTCCACTTATCCCCTTTTTTACCCCATGATTTTAATCAATATTTGTTTAAATTTTGGACAAAAATTTATTTGTGTTTGGAACCCTTTACCCTCTTTATTTAATTTGTGCCTTGTAAAGGGTAGGGTCCCCTTAACCCTCTTTTACCTAATGAAAAATGATTATTAAAAAATTACCAATAAATCATCAATAAATAATTCAAAGTGAGACTCCAAATACTTGACATATTCATATGTCAAAATAGCCTTTGTTGTGACAAGATCCACATATTTGTGTGGTAGTCTTGTTAAAGCTTCAGGGGACATTATAAAGGATAGTGTGTGTGATGGGAGTTGAATATGAAAAGTACAAGAGGAATTGTTATAGTTGGTTAGAAGGTGGTTGATTTTTTTATGCATGTTGGAAATTGGGGTATATAAATTAACGCTCCTAAACTTGTAACTTTATTCCATTGTGAAAATGAATTGATATTTTGATAGAAGGGTGTATATTTGGGGAAGACAAGGATATTATATGAAAACATAAAGCTTTTAATTGGTGGGCTCGCTTGAAACTTGGTGATGATCTTCCTTCTTGGCATATTTCTAAAATTGGAATAGATGTATGCTATGGAATTTATAGATGGTATAACTAGTTGTCATGTAGACAATTGAGGTTGTTTATCGCATTTTATGTAGGATTTGGTTGTCTAGATAAGTGATTGTGTAAAGTGAAATTACCTATACTGACTATCTATATATAGGAATATTTGGAGGCATGCCTCCGACTGATAACATGTTTAGTGCCACCAATCGATAGCATTTTTGGCACCAACAATTGGTAGCACACTCGGTGCCACCGATCGTTAGCATGTTTGGTACTACCAACATACAACATGTTTGGTGCTACCAACCACCATCACCAAGCATATCACCAGCCAATAACACCAAACATGTTACCAGATGGTAGCACCATATTTGCTACCAATTGGTAGCGTCATGTATACTGTCGATCAGTATCACACAATATGTTACCGGATGATAGCACAAAGGATTCTACCATATGGTAACATTCTACATGTTACAGGTTGGTAGCATACAAAATGCTACCAGATGGTATCATGTAGATTGCTACTAGCCGATATCATACAAAATTCTATTGGCGATAGCATTACGCTTGTTATAGGTGATAGAATTATGCTCGATACCAACCGATATCATGCATGATTCTATTTTTATGGACCTAACAAAATTCTCCCTTAATGTTGAATTTTTTTCCAATCCCATGAAATAAATTATCTTGTGATTCACCATACTTTCAAAAGTGGTTTTTGAAAATTTTCCAAATAGTTTCTACAATTTTTTTGGAAGGACCCTTAAAATTTATCATGTTTTACATTCAATAACATCACCTTAACCTCACTTCTCTCTCTTTACACATACATATTTCCATAGGTTTTATGCGGGCTCAGTGTCCATTATAAATGGGGGTGGTTGGGTGTGACTTCTAGAGATACACCTCTCCATTTAATTGATTAAAATCAACTACACATAAACTAAATTTTATATTTAATACATACAAATATTTCATATTTTTATTTATTATTTATAAAATATGGTTTATAACATATATTTAATATATGATTAAATATAAATTTAATAAAAACAATTTAAGGGGATAAACCCTACTTAATATTATTTTTCTAACACTCCCACTTAATATTAAGTAGGGTATATATGAAACCATTATTTGTTTCTACAATAATATTTGCAATCCTTAAACCACGATGAGAGTTTTAGGATAACATATATTTTTGAAGGATTTATACACCTTCATCATGCTAAACTTACTTTTTGTAAAAAGGATTTGGAATCTATAAATTAGAAGTGATGATTGAGTCTAAGCATGATTCATGAGACTACATCTCACAATGTCTCATGGAAAATCTATTTTATCTCCTTTAGGAGCCTTTAATAAAGTAAAGACCTCCTTTAAAAAATTATACTTTGTTATTCAACTAAAAATTAAAGAGTGATAAGTTTACGTAGATCATAAAAAGATCTTTTACTATGATTTTATGGAGACAAATTATAGAGGTGAAGAAGAAAACACATGGCCAACTATTAGGAGGTGGCATTGTCATCCAAACTCCCCTAAATGGAAAATCTGAAAGGTCAAACATTACCTAGAACTTAAAAACTTCACATCACACAATGACTTCGTGAATATATCCGCGACTTGATCTTCAGTAGGATAGAACTGAAGATCCATATTACTGCAGAGAACCTTCTCTCGGATAAAATGCATATGAATCTCTATATTCTTTGTTCTCTGATGTTGAAATGTATTATTAGTGAGAGAAATACAATTATGAATATTACACAAAAGAGGATTACTTCCTTTAACTTCCATGTGAATTTATTCTAATAACCACTTTATCCACATGGCTTCCTTTACTGCTTCCAATGTACTTCTATATTCTATGTCGGTAGAAGAGATGAAGATTTTTGATTGCTTCTTGCTAATCCAAGTAATGACACATGTACCAAACTTGAAAACATATCCATTCATATATTTTCTATCTACTACATCACCAACATGGTCTAATCATAATATCCATATAAACGAACATTAACATAAGAAGTGTAATGTGACCCAAAATTAATTATTTCTTTAACATATCTTAATATTATTTTTACCTACTTCAAATGATCTTGATATGGTTCCTATCTAAATATGGAAGCAATACATTGTATATGCAATATAAGGTCTAGTGATTCTTAGATAGATTAAACTACCTACAAGTTGTCTATAAAGAGTAGGGTTAACTTTTTCACATGAAGGTTTAAGATCAAGTTTACAACTAACTTAAATAAGAATAACAACTAGTTTACAATCTACCATATTAAATATTTTAAGTAAATTAACAACATATTGTGACTGAGATACTATGATAAAAATTTTATTATGAAAAATTTCCATGCCTAAAAAATGATGTAATAATCGTAAATAAACCATTTTAAAGTACTATTTTAATGTATCTTTAATTTAAAATATTAAACTATTCAAATTGTTAGTAATAACAAAATCATCAACATATAGTACACTAAGATTAATCTGATTATTTTCAACTTTAAAAAGAGATCATTATCAGATGAGCAATTAGTAAAACCAATATTTTTGAAATAACTTCTTATTTTTGCATACCAATCTCTAAGAGTTTGATTTAAGCCATTTTTTTAATTTACAAACAAAGTGTTATTTACTAGATTCCTCAAAACCTTCAAGTTGTGTTACGTAAATGTTTTATTTAAAATTACCATTCAGAAGACATTCTTAACATCCATATGGTGGATTTTCCAACCATATTGAATAACTAAGGCAATGAGAATCTTAACGATGCTCATTTTGGTAACAATGAAAAGTTTTCTACATAGTCAATACATGGTTTTTTATTAAATCCATGAGCTACTAACCTATATTTGAATTTATCAATATTTCCATTGGCCTTATACTTGATTTTATAAATCCACCTAGATCCAACAATACTACGTTTTTCTAGAGGGACAAGATCCTAGGTTTGATTTTTAATTAAGGCATTATATTCGTCTTTCATGGATTCTATCCATATTTCATCATGGCATGCCTCTTCAAAATATTGAGGTTATGTCTCATACATAGTCATTAAGGCAGTATGTGTGGTGAATTTTAGTCATCTTACTAAGATTATCAAGATTAGAGTTTTGAAGTAAAGATTGAGCCCATTTAGGTCATTTAGTTATAGAGGACACATGAATAGACTCATTTTCAATTATTGATTCATTATTAAAATTTATTTTGTTCTTCATTATGATCATCAAGGTCATCATTTTATAATTCATTAGATTCATATAAATAGAAGAAACAAAGGATGGAATTAAAAAAATCAAGGATTTTAACATTTTTGTTTTCAATAACATCTCAAAGTAGGGATTCATTAGACCGTTTTTACCTCCACAACCTATAAAGATTCAAGGATATGAGGTTTGAACTAACTTCTTACTTTTATATTTAGGAATGAAGATGAAGGTAGGGCTTCCAAATATTCTCGGATGAGATACATTTGGTTTCTTATTAATAAACTTTTTGTAGGAGTACATTGAAATGGGGATTTATTAGGGACTCTGTTAAGAATATGAACAATGGTATTCATAGCTTCAACCCATAGAAATTTAGGGACTTGGGATGATTATAATATGATCCTAGCCATTTAAAGAATGGTGTGGTTTTCCTTTCTACTACACCATTATGTTGAGAATAATAGGGAGTGGTAAGTTCCATTTGAATTCCACATTAAAAAAAAAAAAAGAATCAAATGATTTACTCATGGATTCTATTCCATTATTAGTTCTAAGCCTTTTAATTTTGTGACTAGAACTATTTTCAACTGAAGCTTTAAAATATTAAAATTTAGGTACAACATCGAATTTGTTTTTGATAAAGAATGACCAAATCATGCGAGAATAATCATCAATGAAAGTAACTGCATATAATGAACCATTTAATGAAGGTACTTCTAAAGGTCCTCTAACATCACTATGAACAAGTTCAAGAGGTTCAAAAGAGTTTTCTTCATGATGGCTATGGAAGGGGTTTGCAGATTGCTTACCACGTAAGCACCCTTCACAAGTTTCTTGGGCATGAGAGATAGGAGGTATTCTAACAACTAGGTTAATATGAGACATATCATACATACTTCTAAAGTTAACATGACCTAATATTTAAAGTCATAAATGTAAATGATTCTTACTCGAGTATAAATACATGAAGAATGTGCAAAAACTTAAAATATATATAAACCATTCTTTTGTATTCCTTCTGCAATAGTAATATCTAACTCATTTTTAATATACTATTTATCTTTTAGTAAAATGATGTTATAGTTGTTTGAGTTAGTTGAGAACAAGATAGAAATTTCATTTTTAGTTCAAGAATTGTTGATAAAATAATTTTTTGTGGGAAAAATTAATTGTTTTTGTCAATGCTCTAGGACTAGGCCCCTCCTTATCTCGGTATGGGGATGCTACCATTTATTGAATGAACGAACTAAATGAAACTATGGGTGGATTTTAGGATGGGGATCACACATGAGTACTCCAATAAACATGTGGAAAGTCCTTGTATAGTTTAAAAGGGATAAATTTTCTTGGAAATAGGTGAAGGGAGGTAGGAAAATAAAGAGAGAGAGTTAAGATTGTGATTAGGCACTTGCATATTCTCACCAAGCACTAACCAGAGTAGGTCCACATTTAATAGAAATAAGAAGAAAAGTGTGAGAAATAACAAGACTAAAAATCAGAGACACAAAGCTCTATGCATTCATTAATCAAAGACAAAGTTCTTTCGTGGTTGTATAATATTACCGTGCTTGCAAATTTGGGAAGTAGAGGGTGAAAAAACACGTAGACAATGACATAGAAGAATGTAGCTTATTACTTGTAGTAGTAGGGAAACAAAATCCAACCCTTTGGAATGGAGAGGCCATCCCAATTTATAGCTTTACAATGATGTCTCTTCACCTCCCCCCATGTGACTTTTCATCTCACCACCACTTGTGACCTTTCATATTCCCTAGGAATGAAATTAAGTCCTTTTCTTATTTTCAAAAGTAACTTTTACAATGTAAAAATAGGGACACTTAAGTGAATAGGATGAAAGACCCAAAAATTAATTATTAATGAAGAAATAAAACGTGGTGGAGAGAGGAGGAGAGAGAATAAGATAAAAGTGAAATATGGAGATGAGTAAGCTTTTGTTGATGAAGAGATTACTTGATGGATCTAAAGAAAATGCTCTAAGAAATAAGTCCTTATCCCTAACCTCTTCAACTGCATTGAGATACTATGATTACAACCATCACACTCTGAATACTTGATCAAGTGTTGAAAAATAGCAACACTAGATATGCACTATTGTGAACTTGAGATCACTACTCGAATTAATTAAACATGATGACCCCCTTCTATGATTGTTAGGATGAATTGAAACACACAGTCTTGGAAATCATTTGCCTCTGAGCTTGCTATATGGAATTCACCTCGAGACTAAGTTTTTAAGAGTTTGCAAGGGCTTCCTTTCTTGTTTGAACCATGAGACAATTTCCCAACCTTGCAATTATGACCCTACCAACTCTAAATATCCCACCGAGAATGCCTTCCCCTCTACCTATTCTCATTGTTCAATCAACATCCTTGTTTTCAAGTCTTATATTTTCATACTTGTTACATCACTACCATTATTATTAGGATACTCAATGTTTGAAGTTAAAATTAGCTCCAAACTTGAGTGTCCAGAGCTCCATGGTGATAAATTCCGGTGAGATGAACTGGAGACAACTGATTATGCAAGTTTGATCACAATCCTAATACTCACTATTTTTAGTAAGTACAATTCCAAGATGACTATTTTTAGTAAGCATTTTAATTTAGCATTTTTAGTGTTGTTGATATGCACGAGGTGAATGAAACTTAGGAAATGAATTGTTTCTATGACTTACTACACACACACACACACACACACACACACACACACACACACACACACACACACACACACACACACACACACACACACACACACACACACACACACACACACACACACACACACAATGTAATAATACTTATTATTTTTAGAATTGGATCTTTCGGGTGTTGAAATGGAACGATAGTGGTCTCAAAAGTTTTTTTATTTCACAGAGATGCTTTATTCCAATTTTTAAATGTTTTCAATAGATAATTATTTTTAGATTTGAGAAAAAAATTAAAAAGTGGAAACTTCATATGGCCGTTAAAAATAATGTAGAAAATTGGATGCAAGGTTAGAATCATATGAAGGGTGTTTTTGAGGACCTACTATTAAAATTTCATTGAAAATGGGAAAGGGGTTTGGATGATATGAAAAAATTTCTATTTTTATACATGGAGGTCCCTAGAATATTTTCAACAACATAACAACATGGGATAGATATTGAGAGGGAAAAATACAAATTTGAAATCCAAAAACTAGCTAAGTGTTTCTTTTAAAACCATTTCTCTCTCTTTATGTATCTTACCTCATATTTAACCTAACCAGGATCAAATAAGTTTAGGTGGATATTTGAGGTGGAGTTGTAACCTAAAAAGGGGGGGAAATTGAAGCAAAGTGACAAAAAGGACACTAAAGTGTGCTTTACAGTAGATCATTCCAAGTTTCATCTTTTGGTTTACTGATAATTAGATAGAGGGGCTGAAAACAAGAACTTGGGGGCCAAAATAGGGTTCCAAATCTGTTTGGGGGCTAGACAAGTGAAGGCGAGCACATTTTTGTGTCCCCTATGTCCCTTTGGATGATGGGACATGAAAAAATAACATTAAAAAATGTGTCATGGATCCTATAAACATGAGGAGGGGTCCAAAATGGTTTAAAAACTTATTTTCATGATTTCTAACAACATAATTTTTAACTTTAAAGTGAATGAATAAGAAACTACATAGGGAGTGTACTTTACTATCCCATGTGTCCCCTTAGGTGCTAGGGAAAGAGGAAATGGGTATACCAGTAACACCCAAGTTATAGTTACTCCAAATTAAGTGAATTTTTTTCTTTTAAAACAAACCCCTTAATCCCATTAAATACCTTTAGTGATTTTAACTAGCATTTTTATAATCTAGCATAAAATGAATTTTACAATCCATATGATAAAAACATAACCAAGTGCAGTTGTAAAGGTCAATTAGATCTACAGATCCCCTTATCATCACTCTAATCGAGTGTGCTTAACTTGTATGAAGTTGATTCAAATTTTCATTCAAGTCTAAGAATTAATGTATTTCCTAAGTGTTTAACCGAAAATCAGTCAATTGAATTTCATCTGACATCTCACAAAGTTACATATGAACTTGGTGAACTAAGAACGTATTCAACTAGTTACACTAATTAAGCCAAAGTTTTCAAGTTATGCCTTGCATGCTTAGTTTTGTGATTGCGCATAAGCCAAATGAAACTTGTCCCATCACCGTAGAGTCATCTCTACACAATTATCTAGATCAAATTTCGTTAAATAAAGTTTAATTTCTTGTATTATGAAAACATAAAATATAGGGCTTGACTCTCAACTTGAGAGTACGCTATCATTCCCAACTTAAGACCCCTATGGGAAGGAAAATTATTACTTAATGGCATTCGTCACTAAATAATTATCACCCTTCCTATAGCCATCCTAAGGTGATATGGATAGAGTTCACTCAAATGGATAGGCATGACATAGAATTCACACTTTCCTAACACACATTATCTTAATATAAGTTAAAATTCATCATTTTTATGCCAATTCAAGTTATCCATTCAGGATTTTTTAGTGGCGAATATTCGTAATATGGCGAAAATTTCATTTTAGAAAAATTTGAAAAGGATATTTTTTCGAAATAGATCAATGTCATGTTCGCCTCAAATTTACAGTATAATTTTTTAGGGGTCGGCTTCACCTACCCTTGAAAACGTCTCTTATATAAACCTAGGTGATTCATCGGGTAGTATACTAATAACTTAATACTATTTTACCGAGCCTTGAGGTATCGACATATCAAGTGTCGTGAACTCTAAGCACTTGTACAAAGTGCATATCATCTTTGCATTCGGTGACAAGGATATTTGTTGAAGTGTGACAAGTTTTATTTGTTGATGCATGACAAAGGTTCTTATATTGATGCACAACAAAGTTATTTTTCTAATGTGTGACAAGGGTTAAATTTGTTGATGTACAACACTCTTATTGTTGACGCATGACACAATATTTTTGACATGCAACGAGTGTTTAGTGATGCATGACAAATGTTCTTCTATTGACACATGATAATGGTTACACTATTGACGCATGACACTCTTGTTGTTGATGTACAACACATTATTGCTGACGTGCGATAGAGTGTTTAGTGATGAATGAAAAAGGTTCTTCGTTGACGTGCGACAAGGGTTAGGCTATTGACACATGACACTTTGTTGTTATTGATGCACAATACTATTTCTATTGACACACAACACAGTATTGTTGACACAATATATAGTGTTTAGTGATGCATGTCAATGGTTTAACTTCTTTGTTTAGAACAATGAAATCTACAAGTGCTCATAAGACCCAAAAAGTAACAAAAAAATATTAGAAGTCTTTATTCAAGTATTTTGGAAATCTGTTGCTACATATAATGCAATCACTAGCACCCATACAACTGCCACTGCAATCAATTAGAGTACAAACTATGTGGAAGGTATTATTGATGTGGACATGCATTCCGCACAGTATTAACCAAATGAAACCTATGATGATATCATGCCAGAGCTTGAAGATATTCTTGTTGAGGTGCAACTAGGAGTGCATCAAGATATATCAAATACAAATACTCAAAAAAATGGAACACAAAAATCAAATGCAAATTTTGGTTCATGAAAGAGGAAACCAAATGATTGTGATATTCCTCAAAATTCTTCTTGTAAAAGTAAAACATTGAAAATGAACAAGAATATGTGGAAACTTGGGAGGACATACAAGTTCAAGTGGGCTTTGCCAAATTTCCTTTTATCGAACTTGTACAACCAGCTAATTTAGAAGATATCCCATTTGAATGTACATGTACAATATGTACGTGGAAATTGGGAAAGAAGAAAAAAATGCAACTGAAGTTGGACACAATTGAAAAACATTGTGGAAAACAATATTTGACTGTAATGTGGGAGGATGGCTAGAAAATAAAAACACACAGTGGAAAATTGAAAAAGAATGCATGCATGTTAAATATGCAACAAAGTATGAAGCAGAGTAGAAAAGATGTAAACATCTCATGGAAAAGGAGGAACGATCACATCATAAATTGGTAAGATGAATCAATCAAATTTACATGCTAAACTCATATAATTCTCTACTTTATTCCACATCCTTAAGAAAGGAAGACTGATTTCAGATTTCCTTGATTTCAAAGTTTTGTATCAATATAATGGAATGCAAAATGTTCCTCAGTCTCATTGGTTAGACAATAGTGCATGGGAAATGGCTAAATGCCTTACAATGATAGAGAAGGAATATTTGAAAGAGAGTATAAAAATGCAAAGTTTATCTCTCTATCAATCAATGAAGTGACAACAATTTATAACACCACATGGATATGTATCCATTTTTATACTTTAGAAAATCACATAAGGACACCGCATTTGTTGGGTGTTATGAAAATAGTTGAAAATTGAAATTCTGAAAACCTACATAAAATAGTTGTTTCTCATTTGAAAGATATTGTTGGCATGACTGATTATGAAATTTCTACGAAGTTGGTATGCATTGGAGCAGATGGTGTATCATTCATGCATTTTCACCAAACTAGGTTGTGTGTTCGATTACAAACAATAGTGGCCCCTTATATGCTAGAAATTCATTGTATGTCTCAAAAAATGAATTTATCATATAAAATGGTTAGTAACTATGAAAATGTTGCTAAGTAGAAGACCTTATCAGAGAACTGCATGCATATATGGCAAACAACCCAAAGTGATTTTTTGAAATTTAAAAATTTACAATTGGAATTACAAATGGAAAAAACTTCTAAAGGATGTTGAGACAAGGTGGATTTATTTGTATGAGCCTACATGTAGAATTCATGAGGATTATCCATCGTTGGTTGGTTTCATGCACAAATATCGTCATGATGTTGATAGGGCAAGGGACTTGTTGTTCCGTTTAACTGATTTGGAAACATTTCTTACATTGGTTGGCATTCTTCCAATGTTGAAGGAGATCAATACATTGATGAAGCATGCATAAGAGAGATTAATCTATATTGTTGATTTTATACAGATGAGAAAAATGGTATGTCAAAATCTTGATGTCTTGTACACTTCCCAAGATAGTTTTGATACACCTATTTTTTGATAACTAGAAATTTTTATTAGATCTTAAGAATCCCAGTAATTATTTGAGATTTAATATCCATGATCACCTCTATATCAATGTTAATGGGAGAGAGATACCACTGCACATTTTGCAAAAATGTCAAGATATTATAGGATCGAAAAGAGAAGAAGTTCATGTGACATGTAATCTGTTTGATTATGTTACAGTTGAAACAAGAATAAAACTTAGAAAAATTGTAGAATCCTTATCATCAGAAATTAGAGAACATTTCAGCAAAGATAAAATTCTTGAAGCAATGGGTGTGATGAATCTAATTTTTGGAATACTAAAGGTGCTCGTGCAGAGTTTGTAAGTAATATTTTCCATAAATCCATGGGTACAATAATGGATCATTTCACTAAGATGTCATACTGAATATTGATTTAATAAAGTCTCAATCAACTGATTTTGCAACGACAATGAGGACCTAATATAAATTATTAGATGAACCCGCGAGTGGTGCTATTATAAGGCTCGGAAAATAATCTACCAATTTAGTGTGTTACAAGAAGATATCAGTGAATATTTTTGATTATATGAGTTGTTCCAAACAATGATTTTGGGATATGTGGAGGATAAAAGGGTTTTCCATGCTTTATCTTTTATAAAATCAAAACTGAGAAACAGGTTGGATAAAAATATCAAAATTTGCATGAGGTGTTATGTTTCTCGCTACTCCTTGGAAACCTTTCCTTTTGAAAGAGAAATTGCGCATTGGAATTCATTTGCTAAAAGAAGAGGTGCAAATAATACAATTACAAGTTCAAATGTTCTTAATGATGAGATTAGAATTAGTGGGTCATCAAACTTTGCGAGATGCAAAATATCGACTATAAAGAAGCTATTGATAATGGATTGCTTCAGCTTTAAAAAGGTATCACCTTGACCTTACTTTTATTTTCTTTCAAATTACATTTTAACTATTTTTATTTATTCAATTTCATATTAATAGATTTAAATATAAAAGTTTATAGTTAGACGTAACACAATTGTAACTCTACAGATGCAAATATTGACTATGAGGAGGATTTTTAACATATTTTATTTCAGCTCTAGTTATCATTGAAGATGTTACAGGTATATATATTTACATTTATTTAAATACAATTATTTATTAAAAAATATGTTTTATTTAATTGGTATTTTGGATTTTTCAAACTACTTTGATGTTGTGTTTGTGACATGCATTTGTCGAATACTAATTTGCAAGGCCTTCAAAGTTCAGATCTGCATATTTTGCCACTCTTAGTCTCTTCCAGACTTCCAGTTGATCTACTCCAGTCATTGTTTTTTCCTCTAACAAGTTCTCGTTTGCTTTAATTTTCTTTAATCTTTTTGTTTCTTCCTTCATCTGCTCAATCAATATTTCATCTTTTCTTTATAAAAACATGGGTTGACATCCATCCGAGGAAGCTCTCACTTCTCGGGACTAACATTGTTAGGAAACTCACCCATCTATATACTAATCCATTTTTCATGTTGATTTCTCTAGATTCAAAGGTCGTTTAGCTCATTGTGAAGGATGATTTCTCATTTTCCTTCCATATGATTTGTCACCCATATAGAAGACAAGAGGTACCTTAAACCCTATCATAGCTAGAGTTTTAACAATCATGTTTAATTTATTTTGGTATTTGCAAAATTATTTGATGTAGTGTTTGAACTTTATGGCATGCATATTTGGAAAACTATTTTTTAAATATCATAATTAGATGTAAATAACTAAAAATGTAATTAGAAGTAACGTGAAGAAACTTGTTATAGAGGTAATGTGAAAAACTGTTACAAAGTTTGAATTTTACAAGTAGAGAGATGAAGAGAATCATTACATGAAATATTGAATGTACTTAGGTCATGTGAAATCATAAATGAGTGCATCAAATTACATGTAAAAATTGATATTCCCAAAAAACATTGCATTTACAAGTAGAGAGAAGAAGATTTTGAGAAGGTTTAAATGTGAAGAAACCTGATACAAAGTTTGAATTTTACAAGTAGAGAGAAGAATATTTTACTTTGTATTAAGATGTCTCTATCATACCACATTCTAAATTTTCTTAAAACATAATCATTTAAATCCATTATCATCATCCATGATCATGCTAGAAGCTACATCTATGTCCAAATACAATTCATCATCATCCATATCTACTCTAATGTCATCATCCACATCTAATGTCATCATCATTACAAGTAGAGAGAAGAAGATTTTGAGAAGGTTTAAATGTGAAGAAACCTGATACAAAGTTCAAATTTTACAAGTAGAGAGAAGAAGATTTTATTGTATTAAGATGTCTCTGTCATACCACATTCTAAATTTTCTTAAAACATAATCGTTTAAATCCATTATCATCATCCATGATCGTGTTAGAAGCTACATCTATGTCCAAATATAATTCATCATCATCCATATCTACTTCTAATGTCATCATCCACATCTAATGTCATCATCATTACAAGTAGAGAGAAGAAGATTTTTTTGTATTAACTAGAAGAGAAATAATAATGCCTAATGTTTAAATCCATTATCATCATCCATGAATCATGATTATCATCATTATCATCTATCACTATTATATTCGTAACCATCACATCCATATCAAACATAAACACCAAAAAAATCTAAAATTTCTATATATATAATATATAACAAGATATAAAAATCTAGATTTCTACATAATACGTGTAAGAAAATGAAAAATCTAAACATTCTTCAAATTAAATAAATATTCAAGTTTCATTCTTCAATATATAAAATATTTCAACTTTTCAAGTTCCCCACACCCACTGGACTAGTCACTATTTTCTCAATCATTAACAAGTTCCCTAGACCCACTGACACTTTCCTTTTCAGTTTCTGTAGCGACTTTTGTGCCACTTTCCCCAATGGATTTCCCTCCTATATTATTTGCTTGAATAATTCCATAACTAACAAGATCCTCTACAACAATGTCTAGATTCTTTACAATTGCTTCTTCTTCCTTTGTAGCATCTCCATGGGATGCCAAAGAAGGATCTGCAACTACCTTTTCCTTGAACAAAATCTTCTGGGTTGAAGCCATTCTCTTTAATTATCTGCTTAAGTGTATTGTTTTGTTTGTTAACCAAAACAATATTTTCCTTCATCTTCATTGATGTGGATAAATCTGTTCTTAGCGGTTTCCAAGTGAACTTGGAACACCTTTGCTTGACTCTTTAATTTTTCATATTTCAATTGCAACAAAATAATGAGCTCAATTAAACATATTACTAAAATAATAAATTAATAAAAAATATTGTTTCAAATTGATAATACTTACAAAAACTCTATCTCTTTCGGCATTTGTAATTTCCACCAAATCTTTTTCCTTTGACCATTTGTTGAAATAGGCTTGGGCTTCAGCACTAATATTTTCCAATTTATTCAAAACTTTATCTAAAACATTGTCATTATAATTGTTGTTATATGTGACAGTCCCACCTTTTTCTTGGATGAGTAAGGCATCCATCTTGGCAGGTTGATTTTGGACTACAACATATAAATTGTCCCTTTTCCAATGGTTATCATAACGACTTATTATCTCGTTGATTAATACTTTCTCCCTTCGCTCCCATTCTATGAGATGACTGATATGAGGCATAATAAACTCTTTGACATGGGCTTCACAATCATAACCAATCAAGCTCTCTAAAGGAAATGATGGAAACTGTTCACTATCTGTATCCGAAGAGGATGTTGTCGATGGAGAGGTATGGGGGCTTTTGGGTCAAGCAATGTTTGTTGCCTCTTTTTTCCTCTAGGTGCCCTGATCCTATTTGTGATAAAATAAATAAATATTAAATTTGTATGTGATAAAAATTAAATAAGATGAGAAATTTAAATGTATTAATATTAAATAAAGTACATCAAAATGGAAATATACATGCGGGCCTTGAATCATATCACATGTGTTAAAAAATTGTTGGGTCATTACTATCAATGCCCAAATAATATTAATCTAAATTTATATTATTTAAAATTGATTGGCCCGTTGCGCTAGGAAATCCACCAAAAGAGAGGGTCAGAATTGGAAATGAAGA
This sequence comes from Taxus wallichiana var. yunnanensis, assembly GCA_018340775.1. NCBI lineage: Eukaryota > Viridiplantae > Streptophyta > Pinopsida > Cupressales > Taxaceae > Taxus > Taxus wallichiana. The sequence continues at coordinate 80,012,035 of CM031234.1, forward strand.
GGGAATGTTTAGTGTCCCGCTAGGGGCCGAAATTGACATCATGCGTTTACCAATGGTATTTTTACCTGAACCTCTTGTGGGAATTTTGAATTGTAATGATGTTAGTTGTGGAGGATATGGTGGTGGCACTATTTGAATAGATGGTGAAGGACTACTATGTACTATAAAGTCCAAGAACAAAATCATTACTAAATTATATGAAAAACTATTAAAAAATACACAAAAGTAATAAAGTTATACCTTGTTGAGGGGCAACCTTGTCATTGTACTAGAGGTGGCCATGTCGAGTTTGAATTGATTGTGTTGGAGCTGTGGGTGATAGGTATGGTGGAGTAGGGTGTTCCAATTTCTTCGGTTGAGAATCAACAATTGCATATGATTGGACTGAGTGAGTGGGTGATGCTTGTTGAGAAGCATGTGGATAGTCCAAAGTCCCTACAAGTGTAGCATTTGCATGTCAATTCAATATGGTAAATGGTAAATAGTAAATACTAAATGGTAAGTGTAAAAAACCTATATTGAATGTTAAGGGTATTACGTCTCTGTCATTTAACTAATGAAAACAATTGGGGGTTAGGTGATGAGTGAGCTTCCATTTTAGATTGGGAATCTCCCGACGCCTTAGCATGTTGTTGGCCTCTTCCTCTTGATGTTATTTTTTCATGGAAGGGCCTCTAAAAATATTCTCTACATATGGTAAATATTCAATCGAAGTACATAATGTTAGTAGAGAAATCAGAAAATAATAACCTTACTAATGTCGAAATATAAACTATTAACCTATTGTTCTTCAAATGGAATTGACAAATTCTTCATTGTGTCATTCATGCAAGTGGGAGTTGGTTCACCTTTTAAATTAAAATACACCTCATAATAAAGACCAAGGAGATAGTTAGTGGAATGAATAACTGGTTTTTCAGCAAGTCTTGCATTTGTAATGTCAGCTTTTATCTTATTAGATAAAAATGTGCACCAATCAAATTTTTTCTTTCGATCGATGCAAGAATGTATGTAATAGCCCAATTTGGAATATCAGTTTTCCGACCTTGCAGAACAATTATGGCTTGAAAAAATAAATCATGGTAGCAAGAAAGTGGTGTGTAATTCCTTGTGTATCTACTCCTCATCTTGACTTGTTGACATGAGCTGCAAAAAAGTCATTAGAATTAATATCAAAATAAAAATATTTCAAATGAAAGTAGGTTACATGTACAATCAACATGGAAACTAAAACAAGATTTGAGGTAAATCTTATCATCTTCAACGAGGGTTGTTTTGGTTGTTACTATGGGAAATTTTTTAAATGGAAGGCATATCAATGGATGGATATCAAGCTGGATCAACATTGAACTGAATGTACGACCATCTTCCAAAGTAATATTAAAATGATTGTTTCTATATTAAATGATGAGAGAAGGTAGTTAAGAATGTCATGATCTATCTTGAACTGGGGCATGTTAATGAGCCCTATGAATTCACATGCTTCTATAGAATCCTTATATTTTTCATTCATTTGTAAAACATTATAAATGTGCGGGCACATCAAGCTCCTATATTGAATCTTGCCCTTGGGTAGGACTTGGGGGTTGCAATGCAGGTTAGTTTGATGTTCTGTTTGATCTTGAGCTTGAGCAACCATGAGTACTTGAGCTTGATTCAAGACCTAGATTTTGTTTTGTGTTTGGTTGGTGTGTTAACATACGGTACCTGTAGCAGTTAGCATTGGGAGAACGAAGAAAAAATTACAATCCGAGAAGTGTGAACGTGAAAATGAGGGCCGAAGGGGTATTTATAGGGAAAATATTAGGGTTTTGAGACATGGATGCATGACAACGAGCCCTTTTTATCATGCATCAACAATTCTCATTGATGTGCAACAACAAGAATGGTTAACAAGTGTTGTTAACGTACGTCAACAATTCTTGTTGTCATGCATCAACGAGAATTGTTGATGCATGACAAAAAAAATATTTGACACGCATCAATAACCCTTATTGTCACTCAAAAATAAGGCTTGTTGTCATACGTCAACTACGTGTCAACAAAACCTTATTTTCTCGAGTCCGCTTAAATAAAACTTATCTCTATGCCTGGGCTCCCCATGCCCACTCTCCCTAAAAAATGTCAGGTGAAAATTTATGTTTGAAACCTAGGAAAATTCATCTTTCCGATGAAATTGGTTCCGGGTATATTCGTTGGGAATTTCCCACCTTGAATTTACCATAGGCTTCTTAAAATGAACCCTGTATCCATTTAATGACAAGATTTATAGTAACTTAACTAGTTACTATCTTATGAAGTATCTCAACCCATAGTGTCGCTATATAAATTTTGTTGTTAGGAATAGGTTTAGTCCAACCACGTCCTTTCATTTTTGTAACGATCCAATCCCATTTTTTTGTATCGTTAATTCCACAAATTTGTTACCTAACGTTTATGTATCCCTTTAAGAAAGAGATATAAACCCTTAAGTATTAAGAAAAATTAATATTGTCGATAAACATAAATGTATTAATCACATTATACTTATTATCATCTTAATTCATAGTTTAGAGTATAGCACTTCTGTTATTATGACATCATTATGTCATTCATAATATGTTGATGTTGTGAAGGTACAACTATCATCAATGTAATAATTTGTAGTTGTACTATGTAAATGGATTAATTATTTAATTAATCTCATTACAACTAAGTTTAAGATGAAATGTCATTATTTCATAACTTCGTATCGTTGTCCATAACAACATTATTTTATTAATCTCATTTATTTAAACATATTAATGATGATGTCATACATACTATTGTAATAATTTCCATTCGATAATTAAGGATAATAATTTTCATAAAGTACAATCATATCAATACAACAAGTACAATTTTGTAATCAATTTCAAAGTAAATACCACTATTAAAAACAACGTAAAATCATTATTACAACTCATACGAGGTTTACAAGTAATAAATGTATTTATTAACTCAATAAGGATGAATCCTTATCTTTATGAAATATTACAATAATTTCATATTGCATATAGGAAGAATGCCTTATAAAATCATGTGAAATAATGCTTTTCTTTTTAATAAGTACAATGATCTGTAATAAGATATTCAAACAATAGAAACGCAATCAATTTATGTGTATAACATCCAAAAATCACGTCACTTATCTAATCCATCATGTATACGAAGGAAAGATAAAGTGATGTACATGGTCATTTAATGAACTAGCATGAATGATAAACTCTCAATTAGTTGTTACATTATGAATCAATTAAACATCATAGGTTTTACTTAAGGTGTAATTTAGATAATACTTGTACCTTATTAAGTATACAAATCTATAACAAGTAATCAATGATATAACATGATTCATACGATGTTTCCAACAACATCTTTCCAAATCATTAAGTAAGATCTCTATATCTATACAACAATAACTACATTTTAAACTAATGTATCAACAAAATCCAGGACAACATTCTTATCCATTAAGACTATTAAAATATAATATTTGAATTCAAAATACACTCAACCCTCATCAGTCTTTTTTGTCTTTAAATAACATTTGAAAGAAGAAAAAACATTCCTTTCTCAAGATAATTATTGTCAAGTATCCAAATTAAACACAAAATGGAAAAATGATAAACAGTCATCATTTTATATTTCCACAGACAACAATGTCACAAATTAACATTATCATAAATAATGTAAAAATAACTTGATGTCATAGTTAGCTTCATCCAACATTACTTTTTCTTCCCTAACCGAACATAATGCACATTCAAGAGTTTCATCATATCAATATACTACAAGAAGTGTACTAAAACTTGTTGAGGCTTAATTTAATGAAACACTTTATTAGAAGGATCATTATCCTAATAGTTTATAAACTCTCATTAACCCAATTTTATGAGTACACAAAAATCAATCAATGGAGGAGAGTTCACATACTCTATCCGATAACTTACAACTTCTTTAAGGAGCTCATATCAAACTATGATTTAAACTTTTTGCGAGTTAGAGAAAAAGTGAAATAAGATCAATAAACCGAACTCAATAACACATTCATTCCAATAAATATCCATTTCCATAAATCAATTACTCAAGTAGAGAAATCATCAAATCAATTTATGGAGATAAAAAGGCCTTTAACTTAACAAGAAGCATCTACTAATCTTCATAAGTGGACTAAGTATTTGTTAGGATAATCCCTGATTCGGGTACAAATAAATGACAGTAAGCTTTGTATAGTCTGCAAATATTATCTATGAAGAATATTCATTTCATACATCAACAAAAACCATTAACAAACTCATTAATCACTTGATATGAAGACTCTAAGGGTGAGATGTATTCATCATGAGAATTTATGTTTATAGAACCCATGTACAACAACAACCCAAAAGAAACTAAGTATCCTTTTATAACTGAAAAGATTTGAACTTCCAAAGATTGCAATATCAAGAAATTAAATAACACCCAAAATATTAATTAAACCTGGGTCTCAACCTTTGAAAATAAATAATGAAATATATTAAAAATTATACATGCGAGAATAGAAATGGTTCAAATTGAACAAAACCGGATGATTGTAAACAAAATCAATCATACCCATCTCACATATTTTGCAAATACAATTTTTAAATCATATCAAACAATCACAACATGCATAAAATTGAACCCAGTTGCAAGAAGACTCAAACAACTTCCATTTTAAATTTGACAAGCACCTAAATAATAAAAATCAAACCCATTATTGTTTTTATTTTATTTTTCATCCCAAACTATTTTTGAAAAAGGAGAAATAAATTAACCCAATAATTAATCAACCCATTCGAATAAACAATAAGAGAGTTAAAAATCCATGCCCGTAATGGATGAAAATTCTGCAACGTCTTCCCATTTTCCTCCCGGTCAAATGTCCACAAAAATCAAACAACCAACCATGAAAAATGTCTCCCATCTCATATATCTTAAACGTTATTGAAGCTATTAATATAATATTACTATTTTTAGCAAGGATTTCCCACAAAAATATCAACAAAACAAACTCTAAACCGTAATGCCCAACTCACCAAAGGAATATCTCGAAAGCAAAACAACATCACAAAATAAAACTAAAACTAAGTTGCAAGCGGTAGATTCTTCCACAAGCTTCACAGTTTCTGAGAAACAATTACTTCCTTGAATGTCATTAATTTCTGGTAGTTACCATGTAGTGGCTTATCAAAATTGCCACCACCATTACCACATTTCCCTCCATTTGTATGGAGTTACAAGTGGTCGAATACCAATTAATAAACGCAAATATTAACCAAGTTACATGGTATGGACTATCTCCAAAAATGAATTCAAAATACCCAAAACTTATCTATTAACCACTTTGCATGGTGTGTACGTTTGGTCGAAGAATATAAAACAAACAAATCAAATTTCCTTTCCATGCATGGTGTGGTCAATCGGACATTCAAATAAAAACTCTCTATGCCATAAGATATGGTCGAAGACCATTATGTTAAAAACATTAAAATATGCCATAGGTATTATAACTTTATAATTAACAACCATAGTAACATTTACCTTACTTTTTTCAAATATATCAGACAACTTTCATGCCATCACTTGACAGATTTAAGACCATTTCAAGTCTTCAAGATTGTCATTTTAGTTTGCCAAGTAATAACTATTTTAATGCCTTGGGGTCTTAAATCCACTAAACACTTAAATATTACCATCATCATTTGAAAATCAATAACTGATATAGTCGGATATCTATTTCTAGGATCATCGACACTTTAAATGATAAAAAAAATTATGAATTTATTTTTCCTTATCATAGACCAAAAATTATCAGCGCTAAAATGAATACTTTTCAATGTTATGTGGTTTAGAACTGATGTAATAACACAAGAAGGTTAGTCCCATCATATAGTTATATAAATACAACCATGTAACAAATTTACCAACATTAGAAAATGATTAGTTATAATAAGCAAGATAAAGTATAATCATTAAAAAAGTGCGACAACGAAATGACATACAAATGTTACGACATCACCACACTCAGTTGGGTAAGATAAATTCATACAACAAAAATAAGTTATAAATATTAAGTATTCCATGAATACATGATGAAAAGTGATGTTATGTAGTTAGGAATGTAACTATACGTAATTATATATCTCCTTTTTCGGGATATACATACGTCAAATAACTACAAACTCGGATAAGAAATAATGTCTATCCCTTTACATTCGTAAATAAATTTATATATTACATATTATTCTTGTGACAAACATAATGAAAATAAGTGATGTGACATATAAAACCTTGAAAAATGTTCCAAGGAGTCCACATTATGAGGGGGCTTGATTTCAAGTTATGCTTACTTAACAACCTAAGTCACAAGTTTTAAGTGACGAAAGAAACACATACATAGGGGGAGTGAAATTTAGTATCCCTTTATCCCCTTGCAAGTTAGGGTAATGGAAAAGGGGTAAAGAGGGTGAAAAAGTGTGCTTAATCCTTTAAGTTATCTGGTGTCATCATTCCAATGAAAAATTAGAACACAAAGCTTGCCTTTTACTCGCCGACAACAAAAAGTGGAGTTCTCAAGTTAAACCTAAGATGATTTTGACTCCAAAGAATACAATGAGTTAATTATAAGAACTTCAAATACTTAATTCAAATTTTATCTTGAGTTATGGTACCAATCACCCTTTTGGCACAATGGGGCAGTTATAGGGACACAGACTATCACGAAAGATTTTGAAGTATTGGATAAAAAATGATATGTCTTCCATTGGATAGATCCAATATATTTCCACCGCATGTTTTTTTAGCTTCCAAATCCTCTTGAAACTCCAAAAATCTTCAGACAAGGTGACTTTCTTCATTGAATTCTCCATTCCATGTTCCTGAAATGACCTAGTTTTTCTTGAACTAATCCTGAAATCACATGCATCCGCAAATTTTCCCTAAAATACCTTTGATCACTTCATTATTCTTCCTCACATCTATAGATGGGATGAGTCCTTGAAATTAGCTTCTGCGGGTGTCCTTATGCTATAATATGGCTAAAATAACCAATTCGGTGCTTGAGAGCACTATTTTACCTTGGATCTTAGTCTCATCATGAAATCAATTTGGATCAATTTCCTTTCAAATGAAACACACTTGAAAACCATGTTAGTAAGTTCATCTCAGCTAAAATGAGGATGGCACAGAATCAAAGGGGTTGTGTGAGTTGATGGTCATGATAAATGAAGGGTTAACAATGATTGAGGAAGGGATTTTCAAATGGTGGGCTTAGTTTTCATGACCAAATTTTTCAATTTTTCATACTAGACATTTAGCAGGACAACAGGAACACATAAAACATCATTTATATATTCATTAAAAACTTTATCTCTACATTTGATTTTGAAAATAAGAATAGAATGATCACCAAGATAAATTTGATCATTACATTATTTGATATCAAAAGAAATATTTGATCGATAGGTCATGTGCCTAGACCCACTACTATCTAAGATCCATCCATTTTATTTTGGAGTAATTAATGCAATAAATAAGGCAACTACATTAGGTTTTTTATTATTCTTTTGATTTTGATTTTGATTTTTTTGTTTTATTTCCTTTCTGATTTTTAAAATTTGTTTTATTTTTGTTTATCCTACAATCTTCATTTTTATGACCATTTTTTCCACAATTATGACATTTTCCATCAAAACTAACTTTTAGATGATTATTCACTGGTTTCTTATCTTTACTAGGTGGTTTAAAGTTTGATTTGAACTTTTGATTTTGTTAAACCCAAAAAAGTTATTCATAGGATTTTGAGTAAGAAGTTATTGAGTGGCATTCTCCTTTGAATCAAAGTTTTCATTACTCACTCTTCCTGAATTAGGAGAGCACTAAGTGTAGATAAGTTAGGAATATCTTGTTCAGTTTGATATTTTGAGTTTAACATGGAAATGAAGTTTATAACTCTTTAATGGATTTTCTTTTGAATGATAAAGTATAACAATTTGTATTGAATCAAATCATAGATATGTCCATCTAATTGAGATTTAATATTTTTAATTTTAACTAGAAAATTAACCACTTTTTTATCTCCTTCATGGGAGTTATCATTAATTCAAGAATCAATTTTATAATTTTGGAAAGTTTTGTACCTTCATGCAATGATTCTAGAAATTTCAGATTTGTTAGGATTATCCTAGTTTCCAATGTACAACAAAAATTTGACTTGCACACTTCACAAAATGATTGAAATTTATTCTTGCAATATTTATTGAAATGTAAAAACATTGTTTGTTTTCGCTTGTCTACATGTAGGCACCTTTTATATACCATGCACGACAGTCCACATCCTTCATGCCATGAATTATAATTTTAGTTGAATCTTCCAGATGTTGTAGTTAGTGCCATTTAACATCTGTGACTTTTCCATACTCAAATTATTAGAACCCATTTTTGAAATACAACTTTCAAGGCTAAATTCAAGATAAAACATAATTTTTTTTTACTAAAAATGTATATTTAAATATTGTCTTATAATTTTAATTAAAAATAGGGTTAAGATGAATATAAGGAATCAATTTAAATTATAGAATAGATTTTCCTCTCATTTTTAAATGATAATTTAAGGCGGCGTAGAATATTTGAGGTCTTCTTCTTCCTAACATGCTTTTAATTCACCTCCTACATTCTTAAGGTGCAAGAAAGATGGATAGGCAATTTTATAAACATCTTCACAAAAATTAAATCCAATTTCCTTTGACAATGACAAGATATTTTTAGATGATAATAAAACATATAATCCCCCACATAATTTACAAGGAGATTCAAAAATAAAATGATTAAAAAAATTATTAACCAAATTCTATTTAGATATCCATCAATTTATTAAGTTACGGACATGATAATTCAATGTTTTTACATTTTATCTAATTTTGTTATTAGATATTGTAGATACCCTAAAAATACATGTTTATTCCTATCCTATCATAAATTTATTCACATCCACTTTATAATTGATTAGATAAATTAATTAATTCATACTTGAATATCATAATCTTGTTAGAATTAATTAAATGCATTCCTACCCACTCCCATTAAACTCCGATTAAAAATTATTTAATTAAATGATTAATTATCCTCTCACACCTCATAACTAATTAAATTAGTTATTTAAATAGAAATAATTCTATTTATTTACTCACACTCCACTCAACTCTACTTCTAGAATCCTATAAGGGTGGGGGCAACAAAGTTACACATATAACCATATTCTGGATAAAATCCAAACATTCATTTCCCCTGTAAAGCTATAATTACACATACCAAATCCAATGGCTATTTCAAGATATTATAATTATGAACCTATAATCCATTCAAATCTTGATATAATATTCATGGCCTCACCTCATCACTATAAAAGTAGGCCAATCCTTTGTAAATAATCTTTGGATGCTTTGTGTAAATGCAACCAACTTCTACCAAAATTACCATCTACATCCTCGTGTCTATCTGCTCGTAGCATTTCCATTTCTACATTTGGAAATCAATTTCAAGAGCATCCAAAAATCCAACAACTATAAGATTATAAAATTTTAAATTGAGGTTTGTAAGGAAAATATTAGAGGAAAGGTTTGATGTGTTTATCTATTTATCTTTCATTTCTGTTGTTTTTATTTTTGGGAAACCTTGAGCCAACAAAATAACATCTCTTTCAAAGAACAAGAACAAGTCAAAAATCTTTTACAAAAAAATAAAGACCAATTTTTACTCTGTCTCCTCGAAATGGGAGAAAAAATGCCTTCAAATTTTGATGATTAAATTTTGAAAAACTTGTGAAGTCAACCTAAAATAAAAATAATACACAACCCAAATCAAATAACCATAATGAAACTAGACCGATTTTAACAAAAGCGATAACAAAAGTAAATCTAGTGCTTTGTCTGCTGAGTCAAATCAATCCTTGATTGATCAAATTAATGCAATGGAAAAGAAATTAGCTCTAATTTCTTCTAAATTCACTAACAAAACCATTGGTACTGATTTTAATAGGAAAAGTGATGATACATTCAAAACCAATGCTTGAGATAGACAAATAGAACAACAATAAAAATTATAACACTTCAACTATCCCACAAAATAATTGACCATCTACTTAAGAATGTAAAATTATGAAAGATATAATTTCAGGCATGCACAAACCATGTAAAAACAATTCAATTTCAATGAATTATTTCCTTACCCTTTCAATAAGGACATCCTACGCATAACCTTCCCAAGATCCTTCGAGATACCCAAATTCAACAAATACAAGGGAAAAAATGATCCACACGAGCATATCAAAGAATTCTTCATGGCATGTCGGAAGTGACATACAATGATATCTTTCTCTTGTGCCTCTTTCCTAGAAGTTTAGGAGGAAAATATTTGGATTGGTTCTTACACCTTCCAAAGGGATCAATAACCACTTTCACAGACCTCTTGAAGAATTTCATCAAACACTTTTCCTTTGAACTTGAATCAAAAATCAAAATGATGGATTTGTGTAATGCAAAACAATGAACAAATGAGAACTTTGCACAATTCTTACAACAATGGAGAGGAATCACAAGTCAGTTCCCATGTTTGATCCCTAAAAAACAACTAGTTAGTGTCTTTGTGCCAAAACTTAACAAATAGTTGTCGTTTCACATATATATGCATTGGCTCAATAGTTTTGAGGAAGTTATCGAAAAGGGAACTCAAATTGAAAAGTTCCTCATTGCTAAAGGCTTGTTCAAGCCTCATTCCAAAGAAAATGGGCACAATAACAAACAAAATGAAACTCACCACGACAAACCTAAATACGTAAATCACAACCAGTGTATTATCATCAATGATGGTGTCATGGACAACCAAAATGTGCATATCATACATAAAAACCAACCAAATTTTTTTTTAATACAAGTCATCACTATTCCAAGAAAAGAAACTCCTCCCCCTCATGATTACAAATTATAAAAATTCACACCTTTTGGAGAGAATCTTTCAAGTGTCTTACACCAACTGGAAAGTGCCAATATGGTCACTTACCCTATCACAAAACCCTTTTCCGAAGGGGAACCTAAACCATCTTGGTATTAACCCAATACATATTATAATTTTCATTGCATTGATGGTCATCAAACAGATAGATGTAAACAACTCCTTAATTACATCCAAGACCTCATTGATAATGGATACATAGTAGATGGAGACCTAACACCAAATAAAACACCCAATGATAATCCAAATGTGTTTTCCAATCCATTCCATTAGCAAGATAAAAATAACAAAACTCCCAAACATGGTCAATCCTAGAATAATGTCTACTTTAACTCGATCATATCATTTTTCATAGACACTACTGCATAAAAATTCAAACGTCAGTTTACACCCCTTGGAGAAAGTCTTAGTAATGCCTTTCATCAATTAGCAATGGCTAAAATGATAAAATTTCCAATCACAAGAATATTTGATAACGAAGAACCTAATCCGAAGTGGTATAATGAATCATAATATTGTGAATACCACCACTTAAAATGCCACTCGTGGATCATGTTCAAATATTTTTATTACATCCAATACTTAATTGACGATGGAGTCATTTTGATAGAAATTGATGAAAAATATCTCAAATCGAAAACATGTTAGCTATTGAAACTTCTAATGAAGCGTTTAACATTATCCAAAATTATCTACATGAAAAAACTAAACAAGATCAAGACAATAATGGTTAAGGATATATAAACCAATCAATATATCTTATGGATGCTCTTTCATTAGTTCAATCAGAAATTGAATGTGTTTCAGAAAAATTATCTTCTAACATTGAATGTGAACTTGAACATGAAGCAAGACTCCATTTCACTCCATGATAAAAATGGAGACTCTAAAGAGGAGGGTCAATCATCAAGAACCATCAAGATTAACTCTATCCTTTCAATGTTAGTTCCTATGTCTAACACCCCTAGTCTTGTTTTCGAGACACCATAAGAAGTTTGGAAACTTGCAATAATGTAACCTTCTATGTCCATAATACCTCCAGCGATCAATCTTGAATTTGATAATATTGCACAAACAGTTATCAAATGTAGCATTTTCTCATGTTTTACAAAACATTATTAATCACTCAACCATGATATCTTTGTGTCAAGACATTCATATTCATACCCTTCATGAGGTGTGTATTCCTAAGGGTATCTTCACACAATCATTTCAAGATTTAATTACAGATATATTATCAAACATAATAATCCAATGCTTTAAAGGAGCAACATAGAATATTTTCACTCAGTAACCTACAAAATGCCTTGGATTCCCCTCTATGGATCAATCCTTCACTCCTCACATCATTCCATTCATGGATGAAGGCCATATTGATGTAAATAATCTTCTAAAGTTCCAATCATCTAAATCTTCTATTCCACCTACATTGGAAATAATTCACAAAGGTATTGGGGAATATGAATTCCACCATATTATTTGCATTAAAAATTACCTCTAACATCACATAGGTTTTTGATCTAATAAAAAAATTATCCAATCACATACTCATTTACTTGGACCTTGTCCTCCCAAGTCTCATAAATCGGGACTTATTGAATCTTTTGATTTACTCTGTTGACTTGGACATCATCTGCCTAAGTCTTGTAAATTAGGAATCCTAAAATATTAGGATTATATTAATTGATTTGTACCTCATCCACCCAAGTCTCGTAAATTAGGACTAATTCAATCAATTATTCACCAAAAATATTTTGATCCCCTCTATTGACTTGGACCTCATCCACCCATGTCTCGTAAATTAGGACTCATCAAATCATGGATACATTGTAAATAATTTTAGATACTCCATTAACTTGGACCTTATCCACCCAAGTCTTTTAAATTAAGACCATTCAAATTTCCTAAACATGGAATTATTCCATAATGATAAGTAAAATGCAAACCCTCATCTACAAAAAAACATACAAAAAGAGAATAAAAATGCACATCAAACCACTCATTAAATAACTATTTGAAAATCATAAACGTAGAAGAAAAAACTTCTTATCCATAGGTATTCTCCACATAGGGGAGGCCACTTGTACAAACAATCTTGATTGTTTCATCCATTGATAGAGTTCTCTATTATATCATTAACGTCTATTTACACTCTTCACCTATACGGCATAAGTTAATCTTGTTCCTATTAGGAATTTTTTTAGATAAGGTAATAAGATTTGGTTTTGAAGGGACCAAAAACCCTTTACACAAAATAAAGTAGAAGGCATAAAATCCAACAAAAAGGATCCAAAAGCACAAATTCAAATAGGTTTGACAAGAGTTCTCACAAAATAGGGTAGACCTAAAATGGTCTAAGTATTACAAGATAATATATTTTTAATAAAAACTAAATACTTAGATCTCCAGGGAAGCAAAAACACAACAGACCCATAGTATAGTAACATAGAGAAGAGGGTCACCAAAGGGTTGCAATCAGTCCATCTTGTTATGGGAATCTTTACTTATGGTTCTCATCTGGGCCCCTCTTCCCTATTTTCTTTACACTTGATGATGACCTTGGTAGGTATTTTCTCGGTGTTCTTATCCTCCATCTCCCTGATGTATTCATCATCATAACTAATCATCTCTAGCCTCATGTTAACCTCATCCTTTTCAGCTTCCATTTTTGCAATCTGGTCTTGAAGGATCAAAATCCTCTATTCTTGCATAATAAACTCTGCATTCAAAACCCTAATTCTTTTGTTTTTAATTTTGATTTGTCTGTGGTAGAATTTAACTTCTTGCACAAGATTTTTATTAACCACCAAAATGGTGTCCGTAGTAGACTCCACTCTAAGGATACAAACTTCCTAGTCAACAATTTCTCTATCTCTCTCCCTATTCCCAACACTCTCCTCCCTACCCTTGTTTCCCTTTTTCATATCACAAAGAATGTTAGAATGTCAACATGATTTTCTTATCGCCCCCTTTTTTCCTTCCTTTTATGTGAAACTCCAGGGTTTCATTATTTGAATCATCACGTTTGTCTTGAGGTGAGGAGGGATAAGGATTTTTACTTTCTTAAACAAAATCAATATTAAGCCATGATGGAGAGGGGTATCCGACTTCTCATTTTGGTATTCTTCTATAGAAGTAGTCAGGGACCTAAGAAGGAAAAACAGAAAGCTCATCTCCTGATTTCTTCTCAGATAATTCAAAATGGACAAGTGGTAAGAAAAAATATTCCTAAATTTACCCTTAAGAGTGAGGTACTTCATAACCACAAGACACATAACCATCCACCATTCTAGAAAACAAGTTCTAGTTATTCCATCATCATACTGAAGAATATTTTCACCGGGGCCAAAAAAGTTGAAATTTAATGCTTTCTTCTAGTTCTTTTCTTAAAAATTTAAGGCCATCGATGGACATACCAGTAGCTTCGGTGATGGTTTCTTTATTGACAATGATTTCCATGTCCCTCATCTTGATGTGGCCATCCTCCCAGGCTTACCCAAATTCCAGCCCTCGATGTGGATCATGACCTTACAATTATTTGATGTATATGGATAGGCCACCTTGACGAATGAGACTCCCTTTTCAAATGTAGGTAGGTCATGGGTTAAGTACACACCCTCTTTCCACCCATTTCTTTCCCTAAAAAAACCAGGTGTGAAATTGAGCCAAATGATCCAAAAATAGAGCCTTAACTCAGTGTTGGTATTAAAAACCCTTTCTGAATTATAATTCAAGTCCACATGTATCATATCTTGTATATCCCTATAATCATGACTCCCTATCTCAACATATATTGTCTTCATTAATCAATTTTTATATTATTCCAAGGTAAATCCTCCCGTTGTCACTCAAATTTCCCAATAGGTCATTTTCATGATTGGCCGATCATTCGCTAGCTTATTCATATTCCTTAACACGTGTTGTATCTTGACCCTCTTAAAGGATCCAATCAGCTACTTAGCTTCCTTAATGATGTTCTTAAGATTCCATCCCATGTTACCATTATGATTGATAGCATTGATCACGCACAAGGAGTCCCCTTCAATTATCAGACTTTGTATATTCATAGTTCCACTTAGCTTTAGTCCCCACAACATAGTTATAGCTTCGACATGGTTATTTGAATGGTGCCCAACCGGTCCAACATACACCATTAGACAATCACCCTTATGGTCTCGTATTATCCCTCACCCCAGCACATCCTTCCCTAATCTTAGTTGAACCATCAAAGTTTAGTTTGCACCAACAAGATGGTGGACATTTCCATTTAACCTTTTTCCCTCCCCTTCTTTGCTATTATTCTCATTCGTGTTGTTGAGATTCAAATTATTTAAAATATCCATTTCTAAACCTATTAGGCATTTTATACCTCATCCCTATTATGGTTTCTACCATTCCAGATCTTTTTACCTCTGATTTTGTCTAGAATCTTGTTGATGGAAACTCCTCATTTCAAAAAAAGATATCTCTTTAACAAAAAGTACTAAACTTCTTTACTTAGATCTTTTGAATTTCCATTTTTGTATAAGGTGTCGAGCCCTTGCATTCTATTAGTCACATGAGGTTGATATTTGAGTGAAAAATGTTCCTTCCCAATAACCACAATATCAACATACAAGGCAAAATCAATCTAAAATACAAAAATATCAATCATTACACCTTTCATCCTTCATAGTCTTCAGTGATGAGCCCATACTTCTTACTAGTATTGTGAGACTGGGAAGTGAGGTAGGTATCCTTACTTGCATATGTTTTGTCTTCAAAGTTGAGAAATTTCCTCTTACTATTGGCATTGAAAGGAACGATAAGAAGATTGTTCCAAGCCACTATCTCATATGATAATAGCACACCACATTAGATTTGCAAAATAGAAGAGCTAAAATACCATATATGGAAATCCATCATAATCCATAATGCTTAATACATTAAAATAAAATGACTTGAATTAATCAATAAGAAAGATGTACATATAGGAGGAGGGAAGTGCAACTACTACCTAAATCATTAGTGAAGAACTCTCACTAACTCATATTGGTAGTTAAGTTAACTCCAAAATACTAGTAAGCTAACTCCACACAACTGAGAAGCTAACTCAACACAACTAGTAAGCTAACTCCACACAACTAGTACACCTAAGAAAGCTAACCCAAAAGTGTAGGGCTAACACAAGTGTAAGAATTATCCTAATAAATAAATAAAAGGATAAATAATAGCCTACACTAACACCCTCCCGTAAGCATAGCTTAGGTGGGTGAAAAATAAGGTGGGTCCTGACAACAAGGCTTGATGAGGTATCCATGTACAACAACTAGGAAAAATAGACACTACAAGGTACCCAAAACCAGTAATAACAAAGTAGAGAGTAAAATCCCGCTGTAATATATCCTCAAAAGATTGGTTCAAAAACTTGTACAATGCTGAAGAAGTGTGGTGCACACTATGGTATGAATCCACTACTTGATCATAGAACTCAAAAATAACTGACATTGGGCTTCACAAGAGTAGATCCATGCAAGGATACTTTCAATGGAGTGATGTCAAAAGTGCAAAAAAATACCAAACATAATTTGATCAATCACAAATAGGTGTGTCACGATCCAAGAACAACCAAGGAAACAAGACAAGGACACGAGATCCAAATAAATAGGAGTGACACGATCCAAAAAAGCCAAGGTAACAAGGAAAGGGCATGAAAATTGAAGAAGCGGTATCAACATGTAACAAGGCAAGGATACGAAACCCAAAAATTAGTATTAAGACCATATGATGGGTGTCATTATTCCCTTCATTTAATCAACTTCTTGTTGATGTCATATCAAACTAGGGGTGTGTCTAAAGCTATATGCAACAAGAGTAATCTTATCGATCTAGTAGTTGACTATAGTTATTTTTGTATTTTTCGGGGGATCTTTTCAATGTCTTAAGGACTTCTTGGTAAAACCTTATTTAAATCATACTATGAAAACTTGCTGAAAGTAAACACACTGAAAGCTTTACTGAAAGGAAACACACTGCTGAAAGCTTTGTTGAAAGGAAACACACTGTGTAGAATGGAAACAAACACACTTGTTTCTTGAAATAAACACACTTTCTTTTAGAAATAAACACACTCAATTTAGAATGCTTGAAAATGATTGCAAGAAATATAAGAATCTATCTAAACACCTGTAGGAACAAGTATACAATAGATTTTAACTGGAAGAATTAAAACAATACAAAATTAACAGATCTAAGCTATTTGCTGAAGAAATATAAATACCAAATAAATGAATATCCTGGTCCTTGGGGAGTGGGCCCTTTCTCCTCCTTGAATTAGGATTTAACAACTCATAATTCTCTCAAACAGAATGGCTATTTTATTGATAAAACATTCGGTATTACAAAACGTACTGGATCTGAGTACTTAGTCTATATTTCTCTTCTTTGTTCTATATCTATTTCATATCATATTCTATTGTTATATCTATCTACTACAAGTCTGATTTTATATACATTTTACAATCATAGTTGTCTCAACGATTCTGATGAAATCGAATCATGCCTAGAATAGATGCTGAGTCGATTGTGGTTGATTAGACAGCTGTAAGATAACTATCCCTGGATCTACGTTCAGAAATCTTCTCATCCTTTCCTAATTGAAAGGGTCGTTGATGCAAAATCTTTAGATGTGGTTAGAATATATAACTTCCATCAGTTCCAACCACAGAAATTGTTAAGGATCAAAACCGTGAGAGTTCTGGAGCTATACCTAGGAGTTCCGGAACTAAGTCCAAAAATTTTGGAACTAAATATTGGAGTTTCGAACTAAGTCCAAAAGTTCCGAACTAGATGATGACTCTAGCTTGGAAGTTCCAAAATTAAGTTGTGTGGGAACAAATGCTACCGAAAACATACTAAATGCTACCTGCTTCATTTCCTCAACTGATTAGACTTGCTTTATTACAAAACTAAATTTCAAGCACACACTTCGTCAAGAATTTTAGAGCTTTTAAACATTAGAATCAAAACCAATCAAAAGACAGACAATTACATCCTAACTTATATTAGATCAACTAAAATTCACAAAATGTAATCAAACTTAATAAAAGGACAAGTAAGATGAGATCATATATTATACATTAATCGGACATATTCTGGCCTCATCATTTCCCCCAAACTTACTTGTTTGTAAGTCCCTTTACAAAATTCATTCTTCAAAAGTGGGGTTATATGTTTTGCATTCCATTTGATTGCTCAGATCAAATGGCTGAAACTGGATTTTCCAATGCTTAAACTTAGATGTATTGTACCCAGCTCCTGCTTCTATTTTCCTCTCCCACTCTTCAAATTCAGTAGGATCTTGAGGTTCTCTATTTTTGCCAAGGAGACATGGGGGTGAGAAGTAGAGGGGGCCTTGTTTGCATTCCCATCCATATTTTCCCATAGGTTTCATTGACCTATGGAATTATTGTGCATAATACTTTTTCCCTTTCTAAACTCCAGATTAGATTTGTAGAGGATAGTACTTTCCTTATTCTCAAGGAAACAAGAAGGATTTCTCACCTCTTTAAGCATCCTTCATAAATATCTTCAAACTTTTCCTCCTCATAGGAGTAGAAGGCATCAATATTGTTTTGTAGAATGGCAAGATAATGTGTCTTGAATCTCTCATCAAAGGCATGAGTTCTAAAATGTATGAGGAAGGCAGAAGGTTTACCATAGTGAGCTCTCATACAAAGACCTGTTGAGCTAGATTTCAATAAAAATTTAGATTCCCTTTCCTTCCATGTAATTTGGTTTTGCAGAATAGAGAAAATGCATTGAGATGGCTCTCCCCCACATACAAATTGATCATAAATCCTGTGTTTTTCTCTAGCATAAAATTACAAAGATAAAATTCACATAGAAGATTTTTCTGCTCAAGACTGGATAGAGAGTAAGCTGCCATGAATTCAGATTCATCTTTTAGTTCATGTGGAAGTCCACATGCAATCCTTGACAACTGTTAGCCAAATGAATGAACTACTCTTCTAAAAACACACTATATGCAGGAGAGGGCCTCCTATAGAAAGCAATTTTTCACTCATAATACAGACCATATGAATTTTTGCAAGACATTTATATTTATTTCCTTCCTCCTTATAAAACTTTTCTTCCCATTCTTTTCTTTCCTTCTTTTCTTCTTCCATCTTGGTCTTCAATTCTTCATTTGATGTTTTGGCTTCTCTGAGTTCCCTACAAGTTTCATTCCATAGCTGTTTGAGTGGAAAATAGGTTAAATCAATCTGTACAGATACTGTGGACACGACATTTTGTTTTCTGGAAGTCTGACATTCTTCCTCTTTTTCTATCAGTTGTTTCTTGGTTGCTGATAATTCCTCAGTCCTAGCTACAAGCTGAGTTGTTAGCTCTCTAATGAGCATTTCCCTTTGTTCTAATTTGAGTTTGAGGAAATCCAATTCCTCATCCTTTTCTCTAATAATGAGCTCTACTCTAGACAAGAACAGAGCCTGTTTAACTTGATGTCTTTCTTCTTCCTCTGAAATTACTTGAGGAGTTGGGCATTCTTCCTCTATCAAAGGAAATTTTCCTTTTCTTCTCTAGGATGACAACTCTTCTTCTTCATGTGGCAATGCTGATGGCTCAGCAAATTCTTAAAAATCCTACTCTTCAATTCTCTCATATCTTATGTCCCTCTCAAATTGGCTTAGCTCGGGAGGAGTCATGGTCATGCTGCCTAAAATATCAGTAGCTTCCTTTTCCATCTTTTCCTACTCACTCCATCCCTCTAGGATTTCCCTTGACCTCTTATGAATTTTTCTTCTCTGGGGAATTTCAACATGCCCAGTGGTGGATTTCTTTCTAGAGATTCTTCTTACTCTTCTTTCTTGCTCTTGCATGGGTGAGCTATCACCGTCAGAGACAGATATTAGCTCCCCTGAAGCTGCTGCAGAAGAAGGAATTTCCTTTAAAGGCACAGAAGGATCTGTTGTTTTGATTCTTCTCATAGACCTTTTTCTTTTTGGCATACTCTCTCTTTCCACTTCCTTCGTTCTTTTGCAGGGGTATAAATTTCCATATTACTTGAAGAAGAAAATGGGGCTGGAATTGTCCTAATAATATTAGGGTTTTTCTTGAACTTTCCAAGAAACTTGTCCCAAATTTCTTCTCCATTTTTCTTCAATAGAAAATGATGCTGGCATACTAAATGAATTAGCCCATGATGTCTGATTTTCCCAACACCTCGGAATACCTCTCGAGCCATGGTCTAGATAGAATAGGTCTATTATGTACTCATGTTTTGTGGCTCCATATTTCAGATATATGAGCATTTTTAAGACTTATTTTCCCATAGACCCAAATTGACCATCACATGTTAAATATTTCACTATCCAAATGCTACATTGTCAAAAGGTTTTGGAAAATTGGCCCTTCTGACCCCTTTTATTATTTTATTTGTATTGTAGATGTATTGGGGTTTAGTTTCTCCTTCTTGTAGTAAGACTTCAACTAGTTATTTCAAAGTCCCTTTGGCAGTTGTGGGACATGCACAATTGGCACTCCAGACACATTACTTATTGTATTTATAGAAAAAGAAATAAAGATATTTCTCACCTTTGTCCTGGATTTCTCTAGGTTTATGATAAATTCTCTTACTAATTCGTCATTATACCTTGAAAACTTCTTCAAGAACTCTAGCCATCCTGCATGCTCAAAGATAGATGCCACTTCTTTGTCTGCGAGTAGTTGGGAATCATCCTCTAGGTTTTGATTTCTTTTTAATCCCCATATCGGCTCAATTTCTGTCTCTTTTGATTTTGTGTAAATTGGTTGCAGCCTTCTTAGTGGAACCCAGACGACTTTGGTTGTGGAACCTCTATTCTTAGCTGCGGAACTTTTGTTCTTAGCTACGGAATCCTCTGTTCTTTGCTATGGAATACAAGCTTAATTTGCTTCTTCTCAAAAATCACTCTACAACTTATTTCACTTAATTTTTCCTTAATTATTACCAATAATAACCATTCTGCCACTTATCCCATCCTTATCATCTTCATGATTACTCACTTTTAATCATAATGCATAAATAGATGACTCATCATACCAACTTTTAAATCAAGTCAAATCACACATGCAAACATTTAATTCAACCCTAAATAAGTTAAAAGATATAATTACTTGTCTTTGATGATGTAATCCTTTTGCTATGATGAATCGTCATTCCTACAAGTGGAACAAAAAATGGTTAGATAAGACAGCTGGAACTCAAAATAATTCCCTTTTATTTGAACTATCCAAAAGAAGAGGCCAACTGTCATTTGCTGGTTTTCAATTGACCTTTGAGATATTTATTTATTTATTTATTGGGGAAGAAAATGCCATTTACTAGTTTTCATCTTCTTCCCTTTATTTTGGATCTATCATCTGGTTATTTGATCATTTTGGAAGAAATGGGTTCTTCCATATGATCAAATTCTTTGTTTGCTTTAATCTTCCTCAAGAATTAATCCTTAGTGGGAGGCTTCCTATAGAGTTTCAACCTATGTCCATTGACCAAGAGTGTTCTGTTGTTGCCATCAATGGGAAGTAGCTGAATAGAAACATTGTCAAATATTTGTTCAATCTGATAGGGTCCCAACCATCTGGTTCTCAATTTGACCTTGAATTTTTGGTACTTAGAATTGAACAGCAATGCCTAGTCTCTTACTTTGAATTACCTTTTCTTGATATTTGTGTCATGTCATTTCTTCCTTTACTCTTGAATTATCTTTGTCTGCTAAAGTGCTTCCATCCTTAATTCATCCAACTCATTGAGTTGAAGGATTCATTCTTTTTGAGTTGCATCCAACCCAATTCCCACCTTAACTATTGTCCTTAATGTCTGAAGTTCAAACTCTATAGGCAACAAGGGGTTTTTACCATAGACTAACTCATATGGTGAAAACCCTATTGTAGTTTTCCAATTTTTTTATAAGCCCAGACAGCCTTGTAGTCATTTTACCTAATCTTTTCTCCCAGCTTCAACTATTTTGGTAAGGATGTTCTCCAATTCTCTGTTTGTTACTTCAGCTTGTCCATTTGACTATGGGTGGTAATAAGATGACTTCCTATGATTGATTTGATAATACCTTGTGAAAGCTTGGATCATATTAGACATGAATTGTGGTCCCTGATCTAAAACTATGCTCCTCGGTGCTCCAAACTTTACCATAATTCTGCTCCAAAGGAAATCAATAACTACTTCTTTAGTGGCATTTGTCAATGCCTGCACTTCTACCCACTTTGTCACATAGTTAGTACACATAAGAATATATTCCTTCCCTTGTGAAGGAGGATTAAAGGGACCAACAAAATCCAATCCCCATCTCTCAAATGGTTCAACCACAACTTGAGGTTGAAGAGGCATTTCATTAGTGAAATTTGGTTATCCCATCCTTTGACAAGGATCACACCTCTTGATATATCTCTTCACATCCTTGTACAAATATTGCCAATAATAACCAATGCCAAGTATCTTATGAGCTATTATTTTCACTGAATAGTGTCCTCCACTTGGTTCATCATGACATGCTTTGAGGATGTCAAATATTTCATCCTCTCTTACACACCTACAAAAATAATATCGGGACCACATTTAAATAGCATTCCATTTAACCATATGAATTGTGCAATCGGTTTTGATTAACTTCTTCATTGGTTTCTTAGTGAAAGGAGGAAACTTCCCGTTGAAAGATATTTTTCCATATCAACAAACCATGGTGTTCTTTTGAGATTACAAACAATTGTTTATTTGGAAATTTATCCTTGATTGGATCTTTCTCCCCTGTGGTAGTTAGTCTTGACAAAAAATCAGCTACCACATTAGATTTACCTAGATTGTTGACAATGGTAATATCAAATTCTTGTAAAAGTAATAACCATCTAATTATTATTCCTCCAACCACCGGTTTGTTCATTAATACTTAATTGTTGAATGATTTGTGTGTACAACTATCTTATACCCCACAGTAATGTAATGTCTGAATTTATTGATTACATAAATCACAACAAGAAATTCTTTTTCAGTGGTGGTGTAATTCTTTTCAGTGGGAGTAAGATTCTTGCTAAGATAATAAATGACATACATCTTTCCTTCCTCATCTTTTTGTCCCAAAACTACACCAATGGAATAATTTGAGGCATTTATTTGGATATGAAATGGCTTTTCCCAATTAGGTCCTCTCAATATTGGGGCACTGATTAATTTTTCTTTAATTTCCTCAAAATCATGTTGACACTTTTCATCCCAAATAAATTAATAGTCCTTGGTTAGAAAATTAAACATGGGGCAGAAATTTTATTGAAATATTTTATAAAGTTCCTATAGTACCCAACATGCCCTAGAAATGATTTGATATCTGTGGGGGTCTCAGGAATACTTAAATCTGAAATGATCCTAATTTTGTTTTGATCCACCTGAATTCCTCTTTTTGAAATATGGTGTCCTAATACAATCCCCTCATCCACCATCATCAAACACTTTTCATCACTAAAAGATAGGTTGTGCTGTTCACATCTTGTTAACACTTTGTCCAGATTTTCTAAAAGCATATTCAAATGTATCTCCATGTACAGTGAAGTCATCCATATATTCAACAAAGATTGCAAGTACAGCTCTCTCTAGAAAGTTGCAGGAGCATTGCATAAACCAAATGGTAACACCCTATAGGAAAAGGTTCCCCACGGACATGTAAATTTAGTTTTATCCCGATCTTCAAAGAACAACTCGATCCGATTGTATCCACTAAAGTCATCCAAGAAATAAAAGTATTGTTTACCTGAAAGGTTATCTAGGACTTGATCTATGAATGGTAAGGGAAAATAATCTCTCATTGTGGATTTGTTTAGTTCCCTATAGTCAACACATATTCTCAATTTTCCATTCTTTTTGGGAACAATTACAAGAGGAGATACCCACTGAATATCTAAGATAGGGTAGATAAAACCTACTTGTAATAGTTTTTCAATTTCTTGTTTGACTATATCTCTTAAGGATGGGTTAATCCTTCTTTGAGGCTGCCTAACGGTTTAACATTTTTAGTATAGATGTGATGAGTGCAGATACTTGGGTGAATCCCCTTCATGTATTTGTAATCCCAAGAAAAAGCTTTAGTATGATTTTTTAGAACATCAAACAATTTAGCTTCTTCATCATCCTTCAACCAAATTGTTAATGTTTAAATTTTTACCCGATTGAATTTCAACATGCTTGGTTCCAATATGTGATGAATTGATTTGTGGGAAGGGTTTCATTAAAGTATTTAATGGACATGCATATGGTAACAACATATGGTATGTAGCAACATCTTCAAAAGTTCCTTGAGACAGTAGTACTTTGAAGAGGACAAGAATGAGAATTATGATACTTATTTCTTTGCATGCCAAATTCTTCATCGTTGCTACTTTCTAGAAATTCTTCACCACTCCCTGATGTACTTGAAACTGAAGCTACTGATTCATCCTCTCCCCATGAGAA
Source organism: Taxus wallichiana var. yunnanensis (assembly GCA_018340775.1). Classification (NCBI taxonomy): domain Eukaryota; kingdom Viridiplantae; phylum Streptophyta; class Pinopsida; order Cupressales; family Taxaceae; genus Taxus; species Taxus wallichiana. The sequence continues at coordinate 80,036,576 of CM031234.1, forward strand.
ATCTTGTTCCTCTGGAGTGAAATTATTTCCAATCAAAGAGAACTGCTGTTATCATGGTTCTTGAACTATAGTTACGTGTTCAAGAAATAAGTTCGCAAGTTCCGAAACTAAGTTCGCAGGTTCTATAACTATTTTTTATTGCTTCGAGGATAGATGGTTATCATCTAATGTTGGATTAATCATCTCTTCTACTTATCTTACATGATCCTACAATGTGATCATAGCCAAAGAAGACAAATTTTTCTTATTAGTTTTAGGAGAATCAACCCACAATTGTTCATGATTATCAATAAAAGGTCGTGCAGAAGGATATAAGGAAATTTGTTTAGAGTTCTTACCATTTGAGATTGTCATATCACCTGACCTGCAATCAATTAAAGTAGAAATTGTAGCTAACCATGGTCTACCCAAAATAATGGGATAACCCAATGTTTTACCTTTTGGCATAGTATAAGGAAGTCAACTAGATATTCCCATGAATCCACCATAATTGCCACGTCTTCAATAATTCCTTCTGGTTTTGCTATAGATTGTTCTTCCATCTGTAATATGGTATTAGTAGGTTGTATACCTGTTAATGGTAATGTTTTCAGAGTATCCATTGTCATTACATTGATAGCCACTCCCAAATCTACCAAAACATTATGTATATCTTTATTTCTGTAGAGACAAAATAAAAGACTTCCAGATCTCCATATTTGAGAAGTAAAAGTTTTCTGCTAATAAATCAACAAGTTTCCCATCTACTTTAATAGTCTTGGGGTATTGTTTCTTCCTTCTAGACTTTTTCGGACATAATATTTTGATTAATTTTTTCAATTCTCGGAATGTCCTTAATTACTTGTAATAAAGTGGTATTTCAATATTTAATTTCCTTAATTCCTATACCAATTCGGACTCCTTAATTTTTATAGCTTCTTTAAATCTCTCTCGGAAATGGAGTCTCGTAGTGTTGTTATCTCGGTTCCTTTTCTTTTCTTTCTATATCCTCTTTTGGAACAACAGTACTAGGGATTTCATTTTCTCCTATCATTTTAGTGATTATAAGGGGTGGCCTGCTAATGATTTTTCCAGATCTAGTTTGAATATCCTTACAATCCATAGCATGTAAATCAAATGATTTTTCTGTTTCTGTTCCATAAACAGGAGTTGTTTGTTTGTTTCTTGGATTCAATTTTCACTGATTTTCCTTTTCTAGGTCCTCCTCTCATTCTGGAATAGCTTCTACAAATCTCTTTAATTTCATTCATTCTTAATTGATCAATGTCTCCACCTCCTATCAAGTTAAGGGATTCCATAGATTCATCATCCAAACCTTTAAGAAAAATGGTTTTACTTAACTCCTCTTGAAGTACAAATCCACATCTTTTTCTCATAAAGAGGAATCTGTCTAAATAGTTTTCTATATTTTCATCTTCCTCCTGCTTGATTTTGAAGAATTCTTCCTTCCTATTTCTCCCTCTACAATAATCCTAGTATTTTTCTAGGAAGGTAGTTTCCATTTGTGCCCAAGTGGTAATAGAGTTGGATGGTAATCCCATGAACCACCTCATTGCTACATCCTTCAAAGTGGATGGAAACAACTTGAATTTAATCATAAGTATGACATAGTACTTTGAACTCAAATAGAAATTGGTCAGGATCTTCAGATGACATCCCTCTAAATGTGGGTAAATGTGTAGGTGAGATATTTTTCATTGATGTATCATCATCTCCCAATTGGATTGGATAGGTAAAGGTCCTATTAGGTACTCTCTCAACTTCTTGTGCCATTTTAAAAATATTTTCTAAATTTTCCTCCCAATCAATGTGGTAAGTGGTATGCCTTGGGGAAGGTGAAAAATTAGGAGTAGGAGGTTGACTACTTAATTGAGAATCAAAACTTGTCCTAAATGGATCTTGAGTAATACGCCTTTTCCTAGAAGTTATACTTCCTTCAGGTGACTGATCTAAGAATTCCAAAGGTGGCAATTATGTTTCTTGTATGACAGGGGATGATGGTGCCTCCAATTCTTGATCAATTTCCTTACTTTGACTAGAGGATGTTATGAATTCTTGTGAAGATGTTTTTGGGAGGAATCTACCCTATGAGTCTCTTGGTCTACTCATATATTTTATGATATAGTAGGGAAGATCCTTCAACTACTAGATGTATGATTTGTTTCTCTTGCTAACACTTAATTAAAAGTTCCAACTAGTGTGTCCCCGAAAACGATGCCAAAAATGATGGGTGTCATTATTCCCTTCATTTAATCAACTTCTTGTTGATGTCATATCAAACCAAGGGTGTGTCTAAAGCTATATGCAACAAGAGTAATCTTATCGATCTAGTAGTTGAATATAGTTATTTTTATATTTTATGGGGGATATTTTAAATGTCTTAAGGACTTCTTGGTAAAACCTTATTTAAATCATACTATGAAAACTTTTTGAAAGTAAACACACTAAAAGCTTTGCTGAAAGGAAACACACTGAAAGATTTGTTAAAAGGAAACACACTGTGTAGAATGGAAACAAACACACTTGTTGCTTGGAAATAAAAACACTTACTTTAGAATGCTTGAAAATGATTGCAAGAAATATAAGAATCTATCTAAACACCAAGGGAACAAGTATACAATAGATTTTAATCGGAAGATTTAAAACAATACAGAATTAACAGATCTAAGCTATTTGCTGAAGAAATATAAATACCAAATAAACAAATATCCTAGTTCTTGGGGGAGTGGGCCTTTGCTCCTCCTCAAATCGGGATTTAACAATTCAAAATTCTCTCAAACAAGAATGACTATTTTATTGATAAAACATTCGGTATTACAAAATGTACTTGGATTTGAGTACTTAGTCTATATTTCTCTTCTTTGTTCTATATCTATTTCATATCATATTCTATTGTTATATCTATCTACTACAAGTCTACTTTTATATACATTTTACAATCATAGTTGTCTCAACGATTCTGATGAAATCAAATTATGCCTAGAATAGATGTTGAGTCGATTATGGCTGATCATACAACTTGTAAGATAACTATCCCTGGATCTGCATTCAGAAATATTCTCATCCTTTCCTGATTGAAAGGGTCATTGATGTAAAATCTCCGGATGTGGTTAGAATAGATAACTTCCATCGGTTCCAAAACTTCAGAGAAGTTCCAGAACCATAGGAAATCATTAAGGATCAAAACCATGAGAGTTCCGGAGCTATACCCAGAGTTCCTGAACTAAGTCCGAAAGTTCCGGAACTAGATGATGAATGTTTGATGGAGTTCTAGAACTAGCTTGGAAGTTCCGGAACTAAGCTGTGGGGAACAGATGCTACCAAAAACATATTGAACACTACATGCTTCATTTCCTCGACTGATTAGACCTACTTTATTACAAAACTAAATTTCAAACACACACTTCGTCGAAATTTTAGAGCTTTTAAACATTAGAATCATAATCAATCAAAAGACGAAAATTACATCCTAACTTATATCGATCAACTAAAAGTCACGAAATGTAATCAAACTTAATAAAAGGAGAGTAAGATGAGATCATATATTATACATTAATCGGGCATATTCTTGCCTCATCACCATACCCTCCCATACTTGATGAATGGGTAGAGTGACACCATAGATTTTTATGAATTGTCAAAATCAACTACTCAAACATTGACAAAATAACACTCGGCTTCACTAGATTAGCTCTCCCATAAGAGAGACTGTCAACATGCCAAAAAATAAAGTGTCAAAAATATAGATTCAGAATATCTCAACAAAAAAATATATATAAATGCATACATCCATAGATACAAGAATGCAACACCCAAAATTTTAGGACGTCGGGCTCAACCGAAATTACATCCACAAGTGATTACGGTGTTAGGTTGTGGAGCTTGTTTTCATGTGTGAAAGTGTTTAAGACTGTACACTAAGAGTATTGTACACTTTCCACGTTGTCTTGCTGTGGTTCGGGGGCACAGCCCCTGAGAAAAAAAATTGGCCTTAAAACGTGCCCGATATACTGGAAATATGTTTTTCTCATATGGGCAGGATTTTGACCCATAGGTTTATGGGATGGTTTTGGCCCATGGTTTTGATACCCACGGTTTTGTAAAACTGCTTAAGTAGTTGTCTATTTATATGGTTTTGTGCATATGGTAGATATAATGTAAAACATTACAGATGTGTTTTGAATTCGGGTGTGAATTCTGTAGAGTTTGTTGAGCATAGCTCCAAACAAATCTAGGTATTGTATTGAGAGAGTGGTGGCTTATAATAAAATCTGAGCAAGTGATTCTTGGTGGATGTATCCTAAATTGGGTGAACCACGTTAAATACTATTTCTTTTTTGTGTTATTTTATTCTACACTTTTATTTAAGATCTATAATATTTTCTCGCATATTAGTTTCTCTTGTTTCAATTTTGTGAGGGATTATTCCACATATTTTATGCCTTATTTCCTAACATACAACACCCTCCCAAATTTGGCACTTTATAATTGAGTACATGCAAATATTACAATGAGTAACAATACCTTTTACATTTGAAACATGTGTATAAAAATGTCACCAATGCATAGATATCTAAAAATACACAAAAAAATCACCTTAATCCAAGCTACAGATCAAAAGTTATGAGCTCTAGAAGGTTTTACTATTAAAATAATATTTTAATGCTGATGTTTTTTTTAAAAGGTACACATGACACCCAAATGTCCAAAGGGTAAAAGAGTGCATCCACATGATACAAGCTTGCGACCAAAGGATAAAAGCTTGCAATAAAGAATGCACCAGAGTTAAAGGATAAAAGGACAAAGAACTCATATGAGAGAAATATGCATTAAAACCATTGATATCCATGTCTATTTATAATAGGTAACCTCATTATATTCATTGGTTCATTATAGAGTGTCACAGAGAGTAGACCACAGTCATGCGTATCACTGGACGTATGTAACTAAGCTAAAAAAAAAAAATAACAACTTCCATGCTTAGTACATTCTTTCCAAACCCAAAATATCCACTCGCAACAATTCTGCAGAGCTCCACTCACTTTCTAACCCGCTATTCCCTATGTATATCTCCCCATATGTCTATATGTCTCCATGTATCTCTATGAAGATGCATCTCATCTGAAGATGTATATGTGTATATCGGTATATCCTCTACTCCACAGGCACTTGTATTTATAGCTTTCCTGGCTGCCAACTCACCTTCCAATGCCCTCAGATCGGATGCCAAGTGTCGATTGTGGTCCTTCATGCGAGCATGCTCCTCCAGGCCTGAGCTTTCCACTTTATCTCATGATGATCTTCTAGAAGATTCCATCCGGGGCATGCTCTTTCCTGGGCCATCCTATCACCAAGCTGGCATCTTATCCATGCACAACCGATCACACTTTTCACGTGTTCTCCTTGGGCACTCAAATTGGCTAAGTCCCAAACCTCCTTTCACGTGTCGTGTGCACTATGTGCTTCCTTAAACCTTTCTCCTACATGCTTTTTCCTTGCACGCCATTCTATAACTGGGATCCCACGCACCTACATGCCTTCATACTTGGTCAATATTCCAGGGGCCCAACATCACCCCACACTACGCCTGTTCTCTCATCCTCGAAACACTCTACTTAACTAAGATGCACGCTGCCTTAAAGAATTTTAGTGATAGCCTTACATTTTGCAAAAGAATAAGGGAATGAAAGAATGGGGAGAGAAGAAAGAATGGGGGGGCATTAGCTTAGCAGGCTAGGGAAATCCCTCTATAAGTCAGCCTCCAATTTGTTCCATGCATCGACCTCACCCTTCACCTTCTGGCAGAGGTCACCGACCAGGATGTTTACCTCATCAAAAGTTAGGCCAATCCCCGGGTACCCAAAGTGTCAACAATATTTTCCATCTCCTTACCTAGGTCTTCAAGTGTGTCCATCCTTCTGGTGATTTGAGGGTATAGCTCCTTTAGTCATGTTTTGATTGAGCCCCTTAGTGCCTCAATCTCCTCGATTTTCTTTCTACATCTGCCAGGACTTTATCCCTCTCCACCCTGTTTCCTTTATTCTTCTCCTGAATTATTTTAGCTCTACTTCATGGGTAGTGACCAAGGTGCTTGCTACCTTATCCCTATTTGCATTTGTCATATGTGGCCTCAACAGATTGGGAAGCAATCTTTACATCTGACGAGCACCTTGCTATACTCAGCAATGAGCGCTACCACCTTCAACTTGTCTTCTTCCTTCAAGCGCGCTGCTACTTCCTCCACAGACTCCAGGGCCAATGGTCATCTCTCCATGGTGAGGATGCATGCATTAGGTCTTCTAAGCATTCCAAAGTTGATGCATACCTCTGAGGGATTGGCGCTAGGTCTGGGTGCTTCAATATGATGGTGCTCTTGATCGACTCCACCTTCTTGTAGACTTCTTACACCTTTGTCTTCTCATCTTTGAGCTCGCACCTTAGCCGTGCGCACTGATCAACTCCTCTTGCTTCAAGTTCCTGGCCATCTCAGCCAACTCCTCTTCTTTCTTGGCTAACTTCCCCTCTAGAGCCCTTATGTTGTCATTTCACACAAATAGCCTTGCCTCTATCTCAACCGACCTTATTAAGAGCATTGCATACTTGCTCATCTGAGAGCTCCTAAGCATTCACTAAGGGGTTGTCTCCCTTAGATTCTAGCAACATGATGAGTGCTTTCTAGCAGACTTCAAAGTCTGCTCATCAATGTGGGACTCAAACACCCAAGAAAGCATCTTCTTGGTCCTGGGGTACACGCCCTCCTTTTCAAATGACCCCATGGCTAGAAGCCTTTCAGTGGGTATAGTGCTCTGGAACCGTGTGCGTGTAACACCTTCCTTGAGTCATCAACATAGCTCATTACTGGCCTTTTCTCTACATCAAGAGCCCTTCTCCCCGAGCACGCTCCTTTTGGAAAACTTACAGTTAGGCTGGGACCTCCTCCCATACTAGCCTACTTCCTCTCACTGTCTTCCTCTTTTCCTTCCTCCAGCACTATATCAGCATTACGCTCCAATTCTTGATCAACCAAGGCCTCAAGCATTTTCTTTTCCTCTCTCTCTGCCACCTCGGTGATCTACTCCTTTGTGAAGCTTATGGGTTCCTACTTTTCCACTATCCTCAGTCTTTCCCATGTCTTGGGTGCCTTCCTCACCTTGTGTACTCTTTTTTGCACGCATGAAAACGAATTCATGTTTCTCCTCTCCACTCTCTTCTCCAGAGTCATATACTTCCAAGACATGTGGCTCCTGGTCCCTTTCAGTTCATCCTCCCCACTTGTCACCTTCTCCACTCTCATCCTCTCTTTCACCCAGGTGTTTCTCCAAGTTGTTGGTCTCCTCCGAGTCAGCTTCTTCTTCTATCCTCTACTTTTTCTTGGTGAGGGGTTGCTCTAGTGCCTCTTCCTCTGGTGTCTTCTCTTTTTTTGGGACTTCTTTCTACACGTGTAAAGTACTGGGCTTGGCACTTGTCGATGGCATGCTCACTGTCTGAGCCATCTGCACACTTGGTGCTTCTCCTTCTCTTCCCCTCTTCTTGGGCATGGGCCTCTTCCTACCCATGGGATCTTTAGGTATGGAGACCTCATTCTCTAGGTACGTGCCCTTCTCAAACTTGGGCCTTATGCGAGGTACACATGCACGCATGATCCTCCTATAATGGGCAACATTATTGGCCTTGTCATTTGTATCTCATGTGATACATATCTCTCTATGTATGCGTGCTTTGCCTCTCTAGGGTAGTTCAACTTCTTGCACATTTCTCTATGCTCCCGGTCTAGACTACCCAGCTCCAGCCTTATCTTTTTAGACTCCATGAATCTATTTACTCCCACTTGGAAGTATTGAGCTATGAACATGAAGGGAAGCTTGCACCATGGGCTCCAAGACTCATCTACTAGTCTGAACCTACCTAGGCAGAAGTGTTGGTACACCACAAATTCAAATTCTCCTTCAGTGACTGCCGGAAGTTGCTTAGGAATCCTCCATTCCACCCCAAATGCATTCCTCAGGCATGTGTACCACTTCTCCAGGCGCACCTTGTGGGGTGCTGACATTGTGTCACACGCATACTTCTCAAACCTCTTCACGGGCGAAGGGTCCTCGATAGGGTATTCCCATACAAACTTTTCTGACGCATCTGGTACTCCAATCTCTAAAAACACTATAGTTAACAAGATGTTTCTGAAGAGGATTCTGTCCCCCTCCTTCACACAACTGAAAATTTCCTCTATGATGTATGCAGGTAGGTTATAGATGGTTCCTCTATAATTTTCTATAGACATGTAACCAAGGCTTATTGACCTGAGTCCATCTCTCCTGCCATTTAGCTTTGTTACTAGATGTGCAACCATCTTCATCACTGGGTCCTTGATGTCTGAGATGTCATAGTATCTCACCCTTTCTTACAGCGTATTCAGTAATGGTTTCTTGAATTACCTCCTTGTCACTCAGGTCATCATCTAGGCTGACTCCTTGGCATTTGAGGCCCATGAACTGAGATGAGTTGAGGAGTAATGTGCATCTTATGCCCTACAAAATGGAAGTAATCCTCATGTACTCATGACATCAGCCATTGATATAGGCACTTTGGCTTTCCAAAATAGGGCAACTCATAGAGTTGCAACAATCCCACCTTCTCCATCTTGACCTTTACATCATCATTGTAAATGGGAAACCCTTCTGGTGTCCGTTTATTTGTGGGGCACACTAACTCTAGTGCCATCTCCTTCTCGATCATGCTCATTCGATGGTTGTAATCACTCACAGCACGTTCCTCAGGTGAGACTCCCATTCCTTACCCATCATTACCCCATGTCGGGTACTGCATCTCTGCATACCACTCTTCATTCGTACTTGTCTCGGGCTCTTGCTGCTTGCCTTGGCCTTTCCCTTTCCTTTCTTTGGTGCCATTGTCTACATCCTCTTACCCCTTCACTTACTCCTTGTCACTCTACTTTTCAACTTCCTCCAGTCTCAGATCTCAATTCTGTGAAGAAAATCACTTTTCCCATGCCCTAGCTTCACAAAACCCTAACTTGGGATAATACTTCCATGAAATGAGCCTCCTCACAATCCTTCTAATGCCCATGAAATCCCTTCTAGTTTGTAGATTCAAACTTAGCTACTCACACCTCACCCTTGCAGATTCTTCTTCACACGATCAAATTTTGGAAGCCCTAGTTTTCCACAAATGCACAATCACTTCTCTCTATTCACAAAGTGAAAATGAAAGTGCCTCAACCTTTATTTATAGTTTTTCCTTTTTTGATCATTAAATGCTACTTCACCTACCACCATACCTTTCTCATTTAATGCAGATTTTTCAAGAAAATCCCATCTTCAGCCTTCACTTGCATGCCCAACCTTGCGTGAAAACTCTTCCAACCTTCTAGCGCACAACCAATCCAACCTGACAGGAGACTCTTGCATGCGCGCGTAACCCATGCCAAAGGCACTTCTTCTATCCTGATCCTTGCTCTCACCTACCTCGTGTTGTTTTCAAATGCACTTTCTCCTTCTCGGTACATGGGATCTACAAGTAGCTTTACCCTGCACCAACCATTCTTTTATCTTCTCTTTATATACCTCTTTCAACCCGCCATTCAACAAGGCTTTTCAACACAACTTTCTTTGTACTTTAATCATGCGCTTCTTCACTTTTCTCCACCCCACACTTAAAGTGATGCGTGGTCCTCTGCGCACTCACAAATTCTCCAAAATAGAAATAAGGTTACCGCGCCCAAGGTGCAAAACAAAACAACAACGCAAAGGGAAACACAAAAAAGGGAAAAAAAGCATAAAGGAAACTTCTAAACTAACTAGAAAAACTACCTTATTTACAAACACCAAGAAGACTTATTTATAGTAGGGCTTAACCTACTCCCATTGAAGTGTCCAGAAACTTCATCCCATCCAACACTTGTAATTGGCATGCGCCCGAATCGAGGATGTACAAGATTGTGTAAGGACCCAACCAATGGACTTTCAACTTCCCAGGATGGCGCAAAACTTAGAATCATATAATAACACCATCTTCCCAACCTCAAACTTCTTGTTTCTAATATGGTGATCATGCCAAGCCTTTTTTTTCCTTTTCACTTTTTGGCTCCATCGGGCAAGTGATCATCTCTCATCCAGTTTCATTAGCTCCTCAATTCTTTCTTCCAACTTGTTCATCGCTAACCCTCCTGTGCGCATTATTCATAGAGAAGGAAACATAAATTCAACCGAAAAATAGCTTCCATGCCAAACACCAATTGAAAAGGTGTGGCTTTGTTTAGTCTTTTATACATTGTCCTGTAAGCCCATAATACTGCTGATACTTTGTCATCCCAATCAAGTCTTCCGACATCACAAATCTTGGTCAAGGTATGACTCAATATTTTTTTGAATGCTTCCACGGTTCCATTTGCTTGGGTGATAGGGCGTAGTCTTGTGATGAGCCACCATGAACTCAGATAACAGATCCTCATGGTCTCATTCAAGAAATGCATACCCCTATCACTAGTCAAACTCAAAGGGCATCCATACCTCATGATAATGTTTTCCCACAAGAACCTCGCTACTATTGCTGCCATGCAATCTTTAGTTGGGCTGCCTCTGCCCACCTTGTGAGATAATCTATGCAAGTGATGACATAACGTGACCCGTCCTCCATGCTTGGTGTAATAGGTCCTACAAAGTCTATCACCCACTTTTCAAAAGGCTCCACTAGGAATAGGGCACAAAGGCATTTCATCTCTCCTTCCTAGTTTTCCAATGCACTGACAATGGTCACACGCTTTACAATAATCTCTACAATCCCTTTGTACAAGGTTTCCACCATAATCCTACCATTAAAATCTTATGCATGGTGGCATCACCTACATAATGCCCACCCACACTTCCTCCATGTGCTTCTTCCATGATGGCCAAGTGCTCATGCTCTAAGACACACCTGCAAAAACTTCATCATGTCCCAACTTGTATAAGTCTCCACTAATTAACATGTAGGGTGTGGCGTGCGTATGGCCAACTACTTTTTTCCAATGCCTTCATTCCATCCGACACCACACCTTCCTTTAAGAATACTACAATCTCCTCTAAATCCAGGGCACGTGCGCCACAACCTAAATAGTTGCGCATCTGGCATTACTTCCTCAATACTCTACGCATCCTCCCCTGAATCAATTCTTGATAGATGATCAAGCCCACAGTTGCTTTTCCTAGGTTTTACTACAATGGTGAATTCAAACTCTTGAAACAACAACACCCATCGACAGATGCCCTTGCAGAATAGGCTTGTTTACTAAATACTTCAATGCCATGTGGTCGGTGTAAAACACAAAGGGTGTTGCCAGCAGATATTGTCAAAACTTGAAGAGCACGTAGATCATTGACAATGCCTCGCGCTTGGTTGTGGTATAATTTTACTCTGTATGGTGTCAGCTTCCTACTTGCAAAATAGAGAGGATGATCAATAATCCCTTCACCTGCTGTGCAAGCACTACTCCAATGGTGGTCCCTGAGGCATCTACATGAACATGAAAGGGCTTGTCCCAAGAGGGAAACCATAAAATAGGTGCGGTAATAAGCCTATCTTTTAATGTATCAAATGCCCTCTAGCTATGCCTCTCCCCAATGGAAGGCACTTTTATGTCTAAGAAGCTCCTCTAATGCGGCGATCTTGGCATATCCCTTAATGAATTTTCTATAATACCCGTATGCCCAAGGAATCCACACACTGCACTCTAGCTAGTAGGCTCCCTTAACCCCACAATCACTACAACCTTAGCGGATCTACCAACAAGCCCTCCTTACATATGATATGCCCCAATAAAGTCCCAAAGGGTGTAGTAAACACACACTTCTTAATGTTGAGGGATATCCTCAACTACCTACACCTCTCAAACATTAATCTCAAGTTGTCACAATGGTCCTTAACTAGACCATATACTATCCAATCATCCAAATAGACCTGAAGAAATTTATGGATGAAGTCCTGGAATGCTTGCACCACTATGCACGAAAAAACAAGCAGGCACATTCTTCAACCCAAAGGGCATGACCGTATATGCAAAACTTCCCCACTCGGTGGTGAAATTTGTCTTCTTCTGGTCTTCCTTTGTGATCCGACTTGGTGGTACCCTAAAATCCATCCGTAAAGGAGTAGATTTCAGCCCAATGACTCCTTCCAAAATTTCTTCAATGAAGGGGGTCGGAAATGGATCAATGACACAAATTGCATTCAATTCCCTATAATCCACACAAATCCTAATCCACCCATCCTTTTTTGTTGATTACCATCGGACTTATCCACTCTGATTCTTCCACTACCTCAATGATCCCAAAAGCTATCATTTTGTCTATCTCCTCCTTAACTTTCACGCGTAAATTGGGATTCATCCGTAGGGCCTTTTTCTAACCGGGCACACACCATCCTTCAACTTTATCTTCATTTCCCCCAAGGAGTGGTGAATGCCTTTGAGCTCATGGTACCCATGCACGGGAATAAATCCTCAAATTCACAACGTATCAATGATCTTTGATACTTCCTTCTCTATCCAGTAATCCCCAATAATAGCTTCCTTAGGTTCTTCTTCTAAACCGATGTTAACTTTCTTCTTCTTTAAAGGCTCATGGTAGGCACATGCGTGAGCATCTACACTATCCACTACCTCGCACGTCCCTACAGAATGGCTAACATCTAAGCTTTCGATTCCTCTCCATCAATCACATATACCAACTTTCCCTTCTCTTTTTCCAAACACGCGCACTCAAGTCTGTAACTCTTCTATTTCCTCAACTTCTTCAAAGCGCACCACTACACCTGGTTCACCTAATAATTCCAATAACCTATCCTCCATCCTAGCACTATCCCCCATGGTAAGGTGCTTGATACCCTATAAGGCCTTATCAATCAATGGCTTGGTACTCCGATACTCAAAGGTTTGAATAAGGTCACCACGAGCTCTCTGCCAATTCCTCGTCTGGCGGTGTGTCTCCAAATGAATGTACCATGTGCACACAACCCTGTACAGTAGAATACAACTTTGTGCACCCAGAGGGATGGTGGCAAAGCTTTTACGCCTTCTCTCCAGACCCATTCACACTCCTGGATATGGAAAGAGGTGGGCTCCTTCCCATGGTAGTCCTTGATGATGGTGGGTACATTACTCCTAGAAAATCTGACAGAGAGAGCAATTCTTACCTCATACCATTCTAAAAGGCTCTCCTAATGTGTGGCCCACCACCGAGCTATTTTTCCAAGCAAGACATAACTTAACATCTCCCTCCATTCCTTCTCATTCTTCCACTAAGCTTCTACCTCCTGTAGAAAGATCTCAAGGAAGGCTCCTCTTGAATACTTGGGTAGTTCTTTTCCTCCAAGGTGCCTAACCATGTGTGCCTTTGTTACCTTGGTCACCGACCCTCTCAACTGTCATCCCATTAATTCGTAAGTTCCATGCACCCAATTGTCACATGCCAGGCTAGTGGTGGTATCACTCACTGATTGAGCATCTTCAAACTGGATAACCCCATTAGTAGGGTGTATCATCTCAGGGTCTTTGATTGAGCACACATATATCCTGTCTAGAACTTCTTCTCCCAATGGTTCAATATAGGGTGTCGACTTCCCATCAACCAGGGGTATAATGACCCGCTCCTCTTTTCTCAAAGTAATGTGTACCCTTTGTTGAAACCAAAGGTCCACATTATTCTTGTAACACCAAGGGCGCCCAAGTAGTGCTGGGAAATTATCCACCTTGGCGAGCACCAAGACTTCAAGTCCCCAAGTAAACTTGGCTCCCTAGATAGTAATAACTACATCCTTCAAGACACCAATGGGCATTACCTTAGTTTTGTTTTTTCCATATACAACACATTCAAAGATGGCTGTAATGTAGGTCTCCCCATCTGATGCCATGCATCCAAAGTTAGAACATTAACCTCTCGCACCAATGTCAATGAGTATATTGCTTGAGGAGCCATCCATCTACAACTTGCATTCAATGTAATCTCCTTGTCATAGTCAAGGCTGTGAGGGGGAAGGTTCACATGCAAGACCTATCTCTCACACTTCTCTCGGTGCATGGTACCTTCTCTCTCAACCAGGATCCTAGCAAAGGAATGATGTTCTCCTTGCCTTAGCATTTTACACACCTCCTTGACCTCATCCAGTCATCCTTTTGTGCCTCGACTCTCCTCCCTTGTTCCTCCCTTCTGGATTTCTCCTTTAGACACTGGATCTCCCTTGTAAGCTTCAATAACATCCATGGTGTCCTAATATATCTCCTTCTGATGCGCGGGGTCTGGATACTTTCCATGAATGACCTCTTCTCTTGAAACCAGGTTCTTCTGTCTTGGTACCTCTCTTACACGTGTGTGGCTTCTTCCCTTGTTATTACCAAGATAGGCTCCAAACCTTCATCCCATGTTACCCGAGGCATCCACTATATGTCTACCTTCTTAATATTGACCATCATAATGCACTTTGTCCTTCCGTGGTGCTGCTGATTCATATGCTCAAATAATTCTGGGCACTCCTCATACTTATGCTTCTTTCCACACCATGAGCACTACAACAAGTCCGGGAACTCACATTTGTAATGTTCTATAGATCCACAATTGAAACATGTTCCACATGGGAACTCACTTCTTCCTCCTCCATGTTACCTCAACCATGGAATCCTCCTCAAAACCCCTTCCACGTGCACCTCCATCTACGCACTCCTCATAATGCGATCATCATTTTTAGAACCACTAGCAATGCTGGTCTGGCACACCCCATGATCAATGGCCTCATGGATCTGATCAATGAGCCTACAATCCTTAGTATCATGGGTTGTGGAGGTGAAAATTTTGCAATAACAAGATACATTCTTCCTGATCATGCGCTAGCAGCAAGGGACATCTACTTGCATCATGGTCCCCATGACAAATTCACAATCTACCATCACAACACATACCATCCTCCGGGGGAAATTATCCTTAACGTGCCCCTCTATCTCACAATCTATGCACCATAAACCACTGTGAGTCTCATGGACTGAGTTCATAGATAATTTTTCCAATTGTTTGGCCATAGCAGTAATCTGAGCCTCCAAGAATGGGCTAACGCTAGTATCAATACTACCAATAGCCTCGGACGCAAGGTAGCTTCCAATGCTTCACGTGGATCTATAAAAGTTTTATGAGACAAGGCCCTTCTAAAAGGGGTGATCAATCCTCCAACAAACCACTGTGCATGCTGAGAAGGATGGATATCATATGATAATTTAGACAAGAGAGTTTTAAAATGCACATCATCATACTCCCACACACTCTCTGTCATTCCTTGTTGAATCTCCTTCAAAGCACTAATGCTCTTTCTGATCGAACTCAGAATGTGGAACTCTACCAAGAATGCATTCTTTAAAGTAGTGTAGTCCACCACCATTTGATGAGGGTCATACTTTCTATACCAACTATGCGCAGCGCCCTTGCAATGTGGTCACAAATTGACTAGCCTTTCATTCTGGGGTTGTGATACCCTTCGTGCACCATAACAGTTCACACTTGTGAACATGTTCCACAACATCCTCAATGCCCCTATAATCTGGAAAATGTAGAGACATTTCAAAGAATACTTGAGGTGGTGGTGGGGTCCTTGTCCTCCCAAGCCTGAGCCTTGGTTCCCACCGGTGTTTCCTCCACCGCCTGATCCACCAGGTCCATTAGGTCCTATACCTCTAGAGCCACCAAATCCACTAGAACCACTGGGTCCAATAGGGCCTATAGGAGCTATGCCAAGCACCCCCATGGTCCCACTAAACTATGTGTTAATGGTCTATGATAGCGCCCCACTACCACTACTTTGTCCCATGCCACTCCCTGATGCAAGACCGAAAGCTTGTACACTTTCCCCTTGTCCAAAGACTCCTCCAAATACTAGAATATGTGCAGCCATAGAAGAAGGAACTGAAAAATTATATCTCCTAGGTGTGGATCTATCTCTTCCACTTATATCAACTGGGTCAATAACACTTCTTCCTGGATCGGAAAACCAAGCACCAGGCTCGGTCATTGGGTGGGTTCAGATATGCACCAATGACTCTCCTCTCTCCATGTGATGAAATCTCACTAGAAGCCAAAGGGGTCTCCCTTACACACTTGCCAAGATGGGGTAGCATAGATTGCTTAGGTTCCATGTCCTCCACGTGTGAACCTCAACTCCTTCCCAGCAACGTCTGTCTCCATAGATCCATCACACTAGCAGCCTCACGTCATCTAACAATCTCCCTTTCACATGCTTCACTATACTTGAGCCATCTTTCTTCCCTCTCCTTCTCTATCATGATATCTTCCATCTTCCTCCACCCAAGCTCCCTTACCCAAGTGCTCAGAATGGTTTATCCAACCATTGGGAAAGCCTCTAAACTCATGGTAACCATCAATATCTTCATAGCTAGAGGAATAACACGTAGAAATGTTCCTCTAGGTTCTCATAAAATTCAAACTCAGCAACCTCTGACAAGAATACGTAGAGATGGCATACTCCAGAGTGTAGCTAGCTAGTACTCCTCTCCACCAATGATCGACAACATGGGTCCACGTCAGATCTACATCCTGTAACCTTTGGTAGTCTTCTTTGGCCCATACATGTGATCCATAATGCCAACTTGATCTAGACATATAGGTGAAGCCATTCATATAACTCTACTAGGAAGCAACAGAAGAAGGTCTCATACAGATCATGGTAGAGGTTCTCTTCTACCCATCTACGTGCATTAAATTTAGGTCCAAGTGTTGTATCTCTGAGAAAATTCATCCTCCGTGCTCTTGAACCATGATTCAACTCCCAATGTCAACCGCTCTGTCATTACTCATTACATAGATCATGATGTATGCTATATCCCACTACAACTTCAAAAGAGGTCCCAAAATGGAACCAAGATGTAGTCATTTTTACTCCTATCACAAAAGGAAGAAACCCCATGCGTTGCACGTGTCCTATCACCCAACAGAAGCTGAGTGCTCACCCGAGGCACGCGCGGGTACCGAGTCTCTCTTTTATGTGAGTTTAGTGGGAAGCATCATCTATGATTACTGTAAGAGTATTTAGGAAGTTAAGACAAACAAGAACCATAGGGCTCATAATGGCCTCCAGATCCTTGCAGTCACTCAGACTGAAGGCTTTTAACATAATCCAGAACATATATTATAACAGAAAGAAATATACAAACATCCATTCTTAGCATGAAAGGACAGAGAACTCATATGAGAGAAATATGCATTAAAACCATTGATATCCATGTCTATTTATAATAGGTAACCTCATTATATTCATTGGTTCATTACAGAGTGTCACAGAGAGTAGACCGCAATCATGCGTATCACTGGACGTATGTAACTAAGCTAAAAAAAAAAAAATAAAACTTCCATGCTTAGTACATTCTTTCCCAAACCCAAAATATCCACTCACAGTAATTCTGTAGAGCTCCACTCACTTTCTAACCTCGCTATTCCCTATGTATATCTCCCCATATGTCTATATGTCTCCATGTATCTCTATGAAGATGCATCTCTGTCTAAAGATGTATATGTGTATATCGATATCCTCTACTCCACAGGCACTTGTATTTATAGCTTTCCTGATCTTCTAGAAGCTGCATCCAACTCACCTTCCAACAGCCCTCAGATCGGATGCCAAGTGTCGATTGTGGTCCTTCATGTGAGCATGCTCCTCCAGGCATGAGCTTTCCACTTTATCTCATGATGATCTTCTAGAAGATTCCATCTTTGCTCTCATGATGATCTTATCTAGAAGATTCCATCCAGGGTGCTCAAATTGGCTAAGTCCTCGAACCTCTTTCGCATGTCGTACGCACTATGTGTGCTTCCTTAAACCTTTCTCTTGCATGCTTCTACCTTGTGTGCCATTCTATAATTGGGATCCCGCACGCCTACGCGCTCATACTTTCAATATTCTAGGGGCCCAACAATTTGGAAGGTACACACTTATATCCAATGGATAAAATAATGCACCCAAAAATACAATTGTTAATACAAACTTTGATCGCTATATAATTTTAAGACTCTTGTATCAAAAAACAGAAGAAACCCAAAAAGTTTCTCGAAAATTTAGAAATTTGATATAATTTTTTTAGTCAAAAATATGTATGTAGATAAATGTACGGATTTTTGAGAAATGTGTCAAAACCCTTTAAAATGCCTAGATGAGGGAAGTGCAACTACTACCTAAATGATTGGTGAAGAACTCCCACTAACTCATACTTTGGTAGTTAAGTTAACTCCAAAAGACTAGTAAGTTAACTCCACATAACTGAGAAGCTAACTCAATACAACTAGTAAGCTAACTCCACACAACTAGTACACCTAAACAAGCTAACCCAACAAGTATAGGGCTAACACAAGTGTAAAAATTATCCCGATAAATAAATAAAAGGATAAATAATAACCTACACTAATAGGCATTAGGTAAGATGTAGGGGTCATTTCAAAAAAATCAAACAAAATAAAGCCTTCATAAAATATGAATCAAAAGTGCTTAATCATACACATCCCAAGAATTTGCTCATGTTAAGAGAGACAACAATTCCTTCAACCAAATCTTGTTGTTAATAGGCCATTAATGGATCTAAGTCTAGTTAAAAACCTATAAAGTGAAATCATCTTGGAAGTGGTATGACAATTTTGACTGAAGTTGAGTCACATTTTATTGAATGGACCATTTTTACACCTTGTGTCTTAGCATCCATCATCTTCATTTTCATATAATTATTCACCTAGTTCTCACGTCCTTCTTGGCTCTCGGTGATGATCCCTCACATCTTCTTAGTTACGTGGAGTCACGAGTGGAGTGAGATATCATATCACTATATCATCTACATTCTAGCTAATGGAATGAAATGCTTACAATTGTTTGAACATGAGTTCAGACAGTGCACCCTTTACCAAGTCAAAAATTAAAAACATTTAAATATGTTAAAAAAACATTCAAATATCTTCAAAAATAAAAAAACATCCAGCTTTCAAAAAAATTACAAAAGCGTTCAAATATGTTTCAAAAATATTAAAAATTCAAATATGTTCAAAAACCAAAAAAACTAAAACAAGATAAAACTTGTAAAAAGTAAAACATTCAGACAATGTTTGACAAAATCTCAACAACTAAATAACACAATTCAACAAATATTTTCATTTGATGAAAATCCTACTGATCATTCTAGATCATCTTCCAATAATCACTTTTCTTTCCAAAGGGTGTATATCTATTTTCGATTTGAAAAAAATCAATTACCCTTTCACAATATAAATTTACTTTGGGCACATTTGTATTTCAATTAAATCCAATATTGTCACACTGCAGCCTCTAATAAATCGAACAACATAGTACAACATGATGGATCCTCACTTAGACATATGTCTAAGTGCTCACTTGAAGCACTTGTATCTATACCAGGTCCCTCCTTGTGTCCGATTGTCAAGATGTATTCCTCCAATCATGGTTAACATAATATGTAAACATATACCATATGAAAGTTATGACTTACTACAATAGTCACAAAGATAATTATTCAACCAAAAGAGCTTGTATTCATTGTACTCATGATGCATTACAATACGATAGGCACAACCAACCTCAATTAGAAACTAATGTGCAAGGCATGACTCGTACATGGACTCATTCAGCCACACACATAGACACTACTTTTCCCATCTCTATTACTTCACACATTCACCTTATCCTTTACACTCACACCCACTCTACATGGATGTCTACACCTATTTATATAGGGTGAGAGCTTTTCCTTCACCACTTATATGCTTTAATCTATACTTATAATATTCCTATACATAACTTACATGCTTTCCTAACAAGAACTTTCCTATAATTGGGCGTCATTCTATGGTTCTCCATAAGCGGCCTACTTTAAATATGGAAGTTCCATCTTTATCATGTGAGTTATAAATAGTTTCTGTTGCATGTGATATATTTAGAGCTATCCTTTTCTATGCATAGTTTGTATTTGTTCTTATCCCTAAACGTGCTTTATCCTATTATGGCCATGCCTTATCCAAGATTTTATATATTTATAGCTTTTCCTTATTCATCACGCCAACCCGTGCTTTTTCCTATTTTTGGTATGTCTCGTAATTCTTGATAACTCCTAAGTATGTTGTCCTTGTGTGCGAGACATTCACATGTGCTTTCTTCATGCATTTTCATGTACCTTTGCGCACTCCTTTAACAAATTCTATGTTGATGGATGCTTCTAACTACTTTCATTATTCAAGTGCAATCTCGACCTCCCCGGTGTCGATTCAACAATATTTGACATATTCTCCAATGTTATTCCTTTGGCATTATCTTACGAGATCCTTCAAAACGATATCCAATTCAACAAGAATGTTTTCCGGATATCCACTCTCCTTATCACCATGGTTTGAACCTCTTCTAGCCTTGCCTCTACCATGTCACACTTGGCTTTATTATACTTTTTGTCTCCTAATTCTTGTAAAAATTCTCGTTCGCCACCCTGCTTTCTGTATATAATGAATCTTGTAAGAAGTTCAACTCCACATCATATTATGCAAGAAATGCATCTATTATTGAGGCATCCTTAAATCTACCAAAGATCTTCTCACCCCTCTCGTGTGACCTCCTTTATCTTGGAGCCCAATTCTTCATACTCATTTATTCTTTTCACAACCTTCCCGCTTTTCTCGTGATAATTTTGTTGTTGTTGACACATGCCCTTTATTTTAGTTCTCTATCAATAAATCAACCAATTATTCTAGGGTGCCAATATCCTTGTTTTTATTCATTTATGCTTCCAAAGCTACATCTGGAAAATAATTCACAATGTGTGTGATCAAATTTTTTGCCTTCGTATTTACAATAATTAGCCAAGTTTTGACATTACTCAATTTCAAAACTAACTTATTATTATTCATACTTATATCCTCAAAATGTTCCCGCATGATGCGTATTGCAACTCCCTTGCTAATGTTTCTGCGCGCAAATTTATTTTCCATCTTTATTAGCACGTTGTTTTCCTGGGCATCCGACAGATGTGTTGAAACAAAAATTGGGAGTTTATTTGTGGGATCTCTTCTCCCTTGTAGTTAACTAATGACATCTTTGTTCAGATTGAACTTTAGATGCTCCATGTGTGTTTTCATTGTAAAGGAAATCATTTTTCACGTCCTTGCATGAGCTTGTGATCTATCCATTATTTCCCAACCATATAACTTATTTGTCTCCATTGAGCTTTGGAATCTTGCCCTTATTACTTTTGTGGGGTCATAAATGTATGACATTTAGTTTTGGGGGTGAGTTATACATCATCATTTTAGCTCTAGCCGATGACTTTGGGTGTTGTCCCGCCGCATGTGACTCCTACCCCGACTCTTGCTCTTCGTATTGCCCCATGTATTATTTCTCCTCACATGTTTGCTCCTCATACTTGTCATGCCCAAAAATATGCAACACAAACACAACAATTAAAATACTTGAATAATTATTTTTGACCTTTAATTACTTGATACATGACACCACATGGGATCACATAGGATAACTCAAAGATCACACAAGCCATCTATACCAACATGGAACCATATGGAAAACAAGATGAGAAGTGAGTGACATCACAAGGAAAGAAGATGCACTTAACCTAGTTTGTCTAAGAGGCTTACATAGGGGAGAAGTCATCATTGTAACTACCCCTTATCACTCCAAGAGGGAATCTGGTTAGCCTTTGGTTCATCTAAGCATACACATCACATAAAATTTTACATGCCCCTTATCCCTCCATTATAAAATGTGTTTATTCCTCTAATAAGACTATCCACGAACCCCTTTGGTTCCTCCAAGACAACACACATTTCACTTATTCATCCATTCACTTGCTACACCTTATTCCTCCAAAAATCAATGATGAAACCTTACCCCAACAACAAAAACATAACCGCACGAAGACATGATGCACATCATAACTACATTTCCAAATAACAAAGGATGAAAAATGACCAAAATACATTACAAACTTACAAATGGGCACTACCACGACACAATACTTTCATGGTTACCTATTTATTACAATCATGTTTCAATAATTAAACTTAAGGATTTGAAGAGCACTTAACATGTGAACATACATTCCTTTTTATATCATTTAACATTTAACTTAAAATGGTTTCATTTAATTTGGTTCATATACCTTATTGCAATTAATTTTATAACTCATTGGTTAGAAGAGTCGCTTGTATACACACAAGACCACTAGTTCTTGTCCCTAGGATTCATTTCTAAAGGAAAAGTTTACTTTGTTTAGCATCATACTTTCATTTCACAAAAGGAACTAGTGTAAGGCCGAGAGGGGAGAGTCCATGGTTTTACGGATTAAGGGTCATGATTCTCTTTTTTTTATTTATATTTAATAATTGGGTAGGGTTCACATTAACTTTTACATGAAATGAGATTCTTTCTCACAACATAGGAAGGCTTAATCAAGTTACAAGGAAGATCAAGTTTCAATTTTCTCTTGGGACAACATCTCATGATTACACTTCCAAAGGCCAATCATTATTTGCAATTTTATTATTTTCCACAATCAACTCTCAATATCGTGATAAAGGAAACCAATTTGACAACCAAAAGTAGGAATGAATTTACCCCTAACCCAAATCCTCAAAAATGTCTTTCAAGAGTAGCTTCAAACTTTTTCACCTAAAACCCTTCATTTTACTCATATGTCGACTCAAGAGGGTTTGCATTAGGCTTTAATTCAGACTCTCTCAAGGCACTATCTTAAGAGAACACATTCACCTTGTTACATGCATAAAAACAAATCCTAGGAGAAAGGCCACACATTTAAGACAATAATTGACCTTTATCGTTCCTACCAGATGGGTTTGCAACAAAGTCGATAAGTATACATGTTATGATGATAATTTCAATTTGGGATCTTATTTCCTTCAACTAGGAGATGTCGTCTGGTATAAGGAACTAGGATCATCCTAAATTTTCAATCTTCTACGTTATGCAAGTGATCGTACAAGAAAGGTAAATCAACACAAGAATTTTACTATGAGTTTGACCAGCTTATTTAGTTTCCTTTCCTACAATTCCAAGTAAATAGTACAATACACAAGAGATTTAATCATTAATTTCACACTTTGAAACACACTATAAGAGATCAATTCATTTTTAGTTAACATAAACATCCACCCTTTTACAATACATAATTCTTGAATCAAATTAACACCCATGATTAAATGCCCATTTCCCAAACACCCCAAAACAATAATAATTCATACTCATTATAGAATTCAATAATAAACATTTCGATATATAACAATATTATTGATATAACCTATACAATCACATTTTAACAAATAATAGGTTACTATGAAATCACTAGTATACTTTGTTTTCTCCGCATCTTGGTACCTGTAACCACCACATAGTCAACACAACTGCCAATATGGAATCTACCTAAATCTAGCATAATTTACGTTTTTAGTTTTCCATTCACATAATCAAGATATTTCACACACAACAAGAGATGGTTAGAAACACATATTTGTTTCATTTCTTAACTAAGCGATGAGAGAGAGAGAGAAGAGAGAGGAGAGAGAAACACTAATTTATGATAATCAAAGTTTCTCAAAACACAACACAAAATATAGTTCCATACAATCATTTATATGTGTCTACAAGTTTTTTCATTGGTTAATTGTCTTGACAAGGGTCCTACGACCTTCTTTCACATTTTCCCACTAGTTTGCGAAAACGTCAAATTTTAGCTCGAAGGCTAAGAAACCGAGTTCAAAAATGAATTTTGATGGAAAACACACAATGGGGAAAATTCCTACATACTCTCCTATATACCGAGAATTCATATGAGTTGACGGAACCTAAAACTGGAGAACATGTTACAAACAATGACTAGTTTTCTGAGCCACCGGTTGTAATTGGACTAGTTTTGACCTGGTCAAATAAAGAACCAGAGGCTTATAAAAAACCCTTTGCAAAACTATTTAGCGAAGTATTTTTATCTGATCTAAGGGATGTAGGTAATTATCATGTAGAAATACTATAGGTTTACAAAGGTGGGTAACCATTTCTTCGCTCAGTGGTCCAAACAAAAGACAAAACGAAACCCAACTTTTGAGTTTCATCAGCTTCCAAAACTACAAAAAGAGCCAACATGGCTCCTAGAGGGGTGGCGAAAAGAGCACAAATGGTTGTTCGAGTTCATTACAAGGCTTCATACTACACCCCACATGACAAGGAACACAAAAACTTGACTTCTCCTTTCTCGGGGTTCGAAGGGTGTTTTGCAAGTCACCAAAAACACATTTTTCTAACTTCACAAAATAAATGCAAGGGTTATTTTAGTTGAAGACTCATCTAACTTTCCCCCATTCAAGTGGGTACGAACACCTAGTCTTGATACCTTGGTTTAACAATGTATAAGGTTGTGGTTGCAAGCACGGTTGATGGTCAAAGTATTAATTGAGTTACATAATAAGAGGCTCCTTTTGTTGTCGTTTGATACTACAGCTTTTATTAATTAAGCCATTCATTTTCCGTGAAGCACGGGGTAGACTTTTCTATTTGAACTAAAAATTCTATTTAAATGAACAAAAGTATAACATATTCCAAGGATTCATATTTATGTTTCGTTGCAAAGGAAAAACCAAAATAAATAAATAAAATATGAAAGACAAGGTAAGAAAGACCATGCCTGAAAAATTATCAATGAATACGAGTGGAACAGTTATCGTTAAGAACTAGTTGCAATTGCTAACAGGGTTCACCACCTTGCCACAAATACTCATCTTGTGCACATCCTCCAACACTTGTCATGTCAAATCCATGTTCTCACATTTAGCACACAAATTCAACTCGCCACATACACTAAACACAACTCGCTACTTACACAAAACACAGCTCGCCACTTACACTAAATACAACTCACCACTTATTAAACACCGTGGCCGGGCCATCTGGTCACTGGTGAGCCATGAAACAAAAAAATCTACGTTGTGGCCGAGATCACATCTGCATCAAGTATTTTCCAACCAACACGTGTGCGTTCCTGCACCCCTTTTCCTCCTAGTAACCGCTAAACTTGGGACATTTATCAAACATTTTGTGTGCCAAGTTCAGTCTTAAATGACAAACTGACATTTGCACAAGCCAATACAACCAATTCAGATAAAATGACCATATGACATAACTAGATTGTATAAAGGAAATATCCAGAGATTCTCTCCTCGTATTCTCCTATCAATGGATAATTTACAAAGTTCTTTAGCAAATTTCCTGGCTAAAATAGTTTCAACAAATCCATTTGATGTGTAGCCTGTTCTAAAGCTCTTATTTTTACAGCGGCCACGATTCATGAGGATGCCCACGTCTTGAAAACAAACCCCATTTGACACAGGCAGGGAGTATGTTGGCAATGCGCTGTGGAATTTGGCATTGCATGAAAGTTCCTAAGGTTTTTTCTTACATTTATTTGAGCGACCTTAAAGCATTTTCATGAACACCGTTTAACGCATATCCTGCAATCAACCACGTTTCCTTGAGGTGCTGTCAAACTGCGCCTGTGTCCTTTATTATTGCTAAACAAAATCATATAATGCCAATTCCATACGCTGCCAAAATCCAAACTCAAAACGGCCTAACAAGACATTTAAAACAAAATAAACTCCAGTCTTGATCTGGCAAAGGTTGTACGAGTTTGGATCTACACCTGCTATGGAAATCACATGAATGTTCCCAACCCTTTTAAAGCTCCATTATGTGTGCATCATGCAACCCATTGGCCACATTTCTTAGGGCATTTTTCCAAACAAAAGATGTTCCTGGTCTAAACTCCCATTTTGGCACAGATAGGGGCCTTGGAAAGAGCATGCTGCTAAATATGGATGCGTGTTGAATTAAGCATATTAAATGCATCCAAAGTCTTTTCACAATAAATTTAGTGTAGATCTTGTAAAGCTCCGTCGCCCACCTTAAATTTTCCACCCACTTGCCTTAAAATCTCACATGCTCCTTCTCATGCACACAAAAATGATTTATTTTATTTATTCATGTTACTATATTAATCTTAAAATTTACTCTCTCACACTCACTCACTCACACACTCACACACACACATATATATATATATATATAAAGTTATTTGATAGATTATCGTCAACATTATTTTTACGTACACAATTACATAATGTTTATCTCCTCGATATCATATACTATTGTTTTATTATTATTATTATTATTTGTTATGATCTTGGGTCAAAGAAACTTACTGTGGTGAAGCCTTACTAACAACTAACTAGGGTTTACAATAAATCCCATTGATTATTGACCGGTAAGAAAAATATACACAAAGCATCAACATTCTCCCAAGAATAAAACCGATGACCTTTTTAAAAAAAAAATGATTGTCAATAAGTGTAATGACAATTCACTAACTCAATAAGAACTATGTAATTAATAATGTTTACCGGGGCCTCAAATATTTTGAGAAGAATACCCACAAAATTCCCCAAGGAGAACATTGTTTAATTAAAAGATGGAAGTGACATGACATTCTATGTAATGAGACCTCCGCTTGAATAGACAGTGCAACGGGATAGGGAATTACAATACTACGCTTCTTCATGTTCCTACTTCAATCTTCTTTCTCATGCTCGAGTGTGCGATCTCTTCTTCATATAAAACATTAATAACATGAGGGACTCTTTCCTCTCGAGTCCTTGGTTCTTTGGATTTCTTCATCTTCCGCCTCTTCTTCGAGGCTTAGCGGATGTGCAATTTCAATCGGGATTACATGAGATGTTCTTGGAGGGGCGCGCGTTGTGGATTCTCATTCCATCTCGCCTCCTGTTGCTAAAGCTTTGATCCAACATACTCTCATCCTCTTCTTATTTTTCTTCTTCTTCATGTTGTTATTATAGAATGGGATCTAGCTTGCACTTACTTATTAGCATCCATATTTCCATTATTCCCGGTGGTGGCGTAAGATTGGTGTCACGCACTTAGAATACCTTACCATCCTTCAACTTTGGCCTCGAAATATACATATAATTGACACGCCTCCTTTCCCACTACTAGAGTCATGATGGGATTTAAATCCATTGAATTAGAATCCATTTTTTCTTTATAAGGTTGCCTTGTAATATAGCCATAGGTCTTGTGCGAGTATTATAATCCGCATCTACCATGTTAGTGTTGAACTTCAATGGCTATGTATCCTTGATTCAGCCTCATCGTGCTTCCGAAATATCTAGATGTAAATGAAAAGGAATTTTTTACCAAGGCCCCATCTCTCCATTGACCAATAACAAATCTCACAAGACAGAAATGATGCATAATAGAAAAGTTTTCCTAGCCATACAACTCCATGAGTAGGTCCCTAGGTGCATACCATTCATTTTTTAATGCGTTGTACATTCTTTAGTACCATACATTGAGGATCCTTTGTACACATTTTTTATTTCACTCTCGCAAGTATACATGCCAAGTATCTTCTCTCATGACCTATTCACCACAAGATGCTTCCATTCTCTCCCATCTGGGCCATCTAGAACACTAATCTCCCAAAACACAATTAACAACAAGATGGACCCCTATGTAAGTTTCTCTCCTTTTTCATGTTGGGTCTTTAATTTTTCGATAATGCCCTTCGAGATGCAGGGAAAATTTTAGTGGCAAATATTCATTAATTCATAAATATTTTAGTTTTTAAAATTTGAAATTGGTAAATTTTTAGGGTAGGAATTAGGACCGGGTCACCAAAATTTCTGGTACAAGTTAATTTTAGGGTTCAATTCAATATTAGCACGAAATTGAAAATTGTGATATTCGCCTTTATGTTATTAGTCTCAGTAGCATTTTTATGCTATTGATCGACATCATAATATATGATGTCACCGGTAGCATTTTTTATGCTACCAACCAATAACATATATTATGGTGTCATCTAGTAGCATAAAACATGCTACCGATCGACAACATATTTTATGGTAACAACAGGTAACATACAAAAATGCTACCTATTCGGTAACATTTTTCAAATGATGGGATTTTTTTTTTATGCTATATTTTGGGAGGACATATTTCTCATTGAGACGATCATTTTAATTGCTAACATTAAAAATCAATTTTTTTCCATACAAAATTAGTGAAATCTGTATTTTTTCACAAAAATCACTTTTTTTTAATTTTTTTCTTTGCGCCATATTTTTTGAGGACAGATTTCTCATTGAGCTAGTCATTTTAATTGTTATTGTCAAAAATGATTTTTCAAAAATTACATATGTTTTTTTGTTGACATCATATACTATCAGCTGACAACATAATATATGATGTCGACCGGTAGCATAAAAAATACTACCGACTGACAAAATATTTTACTTCGAAACTCGTTTTCTTCATTATCTACAATTATTTTTTGGGGTCTTAAAATTTACCTTACCATGATGTGCAACGTAATGTTGACGTGGTCCTCTTGCACTATCTTGTGCATAATATGCAGAAACTTTTTGTTACCTCGATCCATCTTTCTCGAGGCTTTGAGTTTGCAATTTACTAAGCACGTGGTCGCTTTGGTGCCAAGGTTAGCAATATGTGATACTTTAAATGAACAACTTCCCCTTTGATAATGTAGGGAGGTAGTTTTCACCTCTATAACTTGCCTCATCATGTATATCCATCGCAATTCATCCCCATGTTGCACAACCTTGTGACTCTACCAATCAAATATGTGGTGGTGCACATTATCTTGCCTAAAAATAGAAATAGTCCTCATGGAATCACGACATCAGCCATTGAAATAAACACGCATGTTTTCCAAAAATGGAAACTCAAATAGTTGCAATACTCCGACATTTTCTATGGTTTTACGCACTTTATCATCCAAAACCAACTCGGCCTTCTACAAAGGTGCACGCCTATCTTATATAGTGTATTCTTCTCTATGTCTATTTCATGCCCCGATGCACAAAGTGATTATACTCATTTATCTTGCATCCCCATAATTGTGATGCCCATGAATTTCCAACAATTACCTCATGTGAGTGCTGAATTTACAAGAACCAATCATCGTGCATGCTCTCCATGTTCTTCCTTCCTTGGGTACTTTCTTTACTGGTAAAATTTCCTCCCCTAGTTTGAAACTCCTGTAACTATGAATCCCGGAGACTCGCATGCCCTAGCTTCACAACCTTGCTTCAAATATTCACCTCATACTCTCTTGCTCTCAATTACTCAATCCACATGTGCTAAAAACTCTTGAATCCACCGCATTCCCCAAATCTCGCAAACCAATTGTGTGCCCTAACTCTATAAACTTCGCTTCATTCGGCCCTACAACCCTAATTCAAACTCCATTACTCCAAACCCTTCTACAGCCTTCCAATTTTCTATTTGGGTGTTGGTTATTAGAAATAGAAGGAGCTCTAGTTCAAGTTCTTTTGGTTTCTCGGCACCTTCATCACTTCTCTATTCACAATCCACACTTTGGTTTGCAAGAGCTCCAATTCACATAAATACATATTTCGCAAGGTGAGAATTACAATTGCACTCACTCTCCTTTTATACATTTCAGATTTTTTATCACATTAATTGTACCCACCTACCACTACTTTTTGTCTTTTAATGTGGATTTTATGTTTTCCTTCCTTTTTCCACAAATTTTAGAGTCATCCATAACATTCTTCCATGGGCGACATTCCATAACCTTTTAGTTTTCCACTACTTCCCAAAGCTAGAAAACCCTTTACATGAACCCTCCTATGCCGCACCTATTCTTCCTCTACACCACTTGTTAAGTAGTTTTCCTTCTTTATTTCCTTCCTCATGGTATAAATCCTTCCATCAAACCCATACAACTTTGAGTAAGGTGATCCATCAATGAGAAAATAACACCATTATTGTGCACACCTATTTATTCCATCATATCGAGAAAGAATACTAGCCTTTCATCATTCTCTAATGTGAACGTGTGTGCTTATGTATTATACACACCTATACATGCACTCCGAGAAATTTACAATCCACCACATTGCACCCATGCATCTCAATCGTGTTCTTTACCTACTACCACCCCATATTTAAAGTATGCATGGTCCTCTGTGCATCATGCTTCAACAAATACATCAGCTCTTGCACACGAACACACTTATTACAAAGAAAAATAACAATAATGAAAGGGACAATGGTCTAAATAGAAACATTTCCTTATTACAAAAACAATGAAAGGAAGCTTATTTATAGTAGGGATTCAACCTACTTCCATTAAAGTAACTAGGAAACATGGTGCCATCGAGCACCCGCAATCGACATGCACCTATATTCGATATCGTGGTTATTGTAAATGGTCATAACCAATGGAATTTCAATTTCCCTAGGTGGTGCATAAATTTTGAATCATATAAAAGTAGCAAACCTCATAATTAAAAACACTTATTTTTAATGTGCATGTCGTGTCATGCCTTTTACCTCATCTTATCCGTCTTTTGGATCCATCACTCAATTACACGTTGTTCATATAATTGTATTAAATTTTTAATGCACTCTTCTACTTCCTGTTCATCGCTGAATCCTCTTGCACATACAATACATAGATATGGTAACATGAACACAAGTGTTAATATTGTTTCTACTCTAAATATCAACTAAAAAGATTTTGTTTTGTTCAACCTCTTATATGTGGTCTAGTATGCCCATAGTACAACCGATACTTTATGATCCCAGTTCTTTCTTCCCACTTCATATATTTTAGTTAAGTTTTGGTCTAAAATATTATTGTAAGCCTTTACAGTACCATTTTACTATGGGTGGTAGGGATTCATCTTGTGATGAGATACCATGGACTTCATGAGTAATATCCTGAGTGTCTCATTAAGGAAATGAGTTCCTCTATCATTTGTAAGGCTCAATGGGTATCCATACATACTAATGATGTTTCCCCATAGAAAACTCATTATTGTCATGACTATACAATCCTTTAAGGGTTCAACTTCTACCCATTGCATCAAGTAGTCTATCTAGGTAATAATGTACCATGGGCTTGTTTTGTGTGTAGTGCAGCACAATTGGTGTACCAAAATCAATTTCCCATTTTTCAAAAGGTTCCACACTTGCTATAGGCTTTAATGACATTTAATCACACTAGCCTAGCTTACCCATCCTTGGATAGTGATCAAACAACTTGAAAAATTCCTGGTATCCTTATAAAGTGTCTCCAACCATAGTCCGACGAGGAGTATCTTGTGTGCGGTGTAGCTTCTCCAACATAATGGCCTCCCTTAATTCCACCATGTGCATCTTCCATTATGGCCTCACATTCATTCTCCAACACAAATATCTGCAATACCTCATCTCTACCCATTTTATATAGGTCTCCTCCCACCAACTAATAAGGTGAAGCACGTATGACTAAGTAATTCTTCTTTGTGATATTCATTCCTCTAGGCATAATGATTGTGTGCAAAAATACTACTATATCCTTCAAATCTATTGGTGTGTGGTATAGCCTAAATAACTATGCATCCGACATAGTGTGCTCAATACTATGTGCATATTCTCCAAAATTTATACGTGAAAGATAGTTAGGTCTCATGTTAATCTTACCAGATTCAAAATCACCAAAAATTCAAATTCATGGAACAACAAGATCCATCTACATATGTGATCTTGCAAAACTGGCTTGTTAACCAAGTACTTCAACACCATATAATCGGTGTAAAATATGAAATGAGTGGTAAGAAGATATTTCCTAAATTTATGAAACACATACACCATTGACAATGCCTCGCACTCAATTATGGTATAGTTATTCTATGTAGGTGTTAACTTCATACTTTAAGAAATTTGGATTATCAACATTCCCTTCTCCTGGATGTGCCAACACAATTCCAATTGTTTTCCCTGAAGCATCCACATGTACATGGAATGACAAGCTCCATGAAGGAAAACGTAAGAAGGGTGCAATAGTCAATTTTTACTTAAATGTCTCAAATTCCTACTATTGTGCATCCCTCCAATAGAATTTCCCCTTGGAATTCAAAAGCTCCTCAATTGGTAGAGAAATCATAGGATACCCTTTGATGAAATTCTTTTAATACCCTCGCATGCCCAAGAAATCCAAGTACCTCACTTTGATTCGTTGATTCTTCTAATCCTAGGATAATTGTAATCTTCATCGGGTCAACCAAAATACCTCCCTTGCATATGATGTGTCCCAATAGTGTGCCAAAAGGTGTTACAAAGATGCACTTATTTATATTCAAGTATATACTCAACTACCTACATCTTTCAAGTAGCATTCGTAAGTAGTCACACATGTATTTTATTAGCCCATAAATGGTCTAGTCATCAAGATACACTGTAGGAACTTGTGGATAAAGTCATGAAATACCTAGACAAAAACGAGTGAGGATACCACTAGCGCATTATTAAGCCTAAAAGGAATGACTGTATATGCAAATCAATCCCAATATATTACAAAATTTATCTTATCCTGGTCCTTGCATGCTATATATACATGATGGTATCTAGAGAACCCATATTAAATCTCATTCCCTACTACACATTCAAAAATATCTTTAATAAATGGTGTAGGGAAGGGATGAATAACATAAGAGGAATTTAAATATTTATAGTCCACACAAATTATTATTCTTCCATCCTTTCTAAAGCTAATGACCATTGGAATTATCCATTCGTATTCTTCTATTGGCTCAATGATACCTTTTGAGAAGCTTATCTATCTCAGCTTTTACCTTGACATATAAGTTTGGGTTCATCATATAATGCATCTTTCATATTTTTCATGTGCCCTCCCTTAGCTTGGCCTTCATTTCCCCAAGTGAAGGATGAACACCCTTCAACTCATGGTATCCTCTCGGGAAATAGATCCCTGAAGTCACGAAACAATTATATAATCTTTGTAACTTCATATTCCAACCAATAATCACCAATTATTACTTCTTTAGGTGCATCCTCTATTATAATGTTAACTTTCGTATTTTCAAAGGCTGGTGATATGCACATGTGTGCTCATTTTCTATGGCCAAGACTTCATGCTCTCTCTCTCGGTGTGCTTAATATCTATATCCTCAAGCTCTTCATCATCAATCATGTACACCATCTTGAATTTATCTTTTTCCTTTCAGGTGTATTCCAATAGGAACTTGTAAGAATCCATACACTCATAGGTGTTGGTGCATTCATCAAAAGAGTATCACCTTGTAACTAAGTTAAAATCTCTTATGTCTTTGTGTTATCTCCCAAAGTGATGTGATCCATCAACTGCAAAGGTATATGCATAGGGGATTTAGTAGAAGAGAATTCAAAGACATATATCAGATTTGAAGTCTTTTCCTTCCAATCTATGGTTTCCTATTTCAACTCAACATGTATGTACCATATGCGTGCACACCCACAAAATGTGGAATAGAAATTATGCACCCATAAATATGGTGGTAATGTAATGGGTCCCATAAGACAATTATTTTCATAACTTTGAATGTGAGATAAGGGAGAATTTTCTCCATCATAACTTGATATCCTTGAAGGAAGGTTACTCTTAACAAACCAAGGTAAGAAAACAACCCTAATCTTGCGTCATCCTAGAAAGTTGTCTTTATGCGTATCCCACCATTTTGTTTTCATTCCCTAAGTGGGTAGACAAGTAGATATCTCTTTTCACCCTCATCATGTAGCTGATAATCCATAGTTAACAAAAATGTTTCTAGATTCTCCTCTCCAATAAAATTTGGTAGTGTGGTGTTTTTTAATCACTTAATTATCCATGGTCGATCATTCATGTGACTCTCTGGTGACACTCACGACTAACCATTTCATTTGTACCATGAGCCCAATTTTCATAAACAATGACAAGAGTGTTGCTAATAGAATGTGCATCTCCCCACTTGAGCATATTGTCTTTCGTTGACTCAACATACTCGGGTCATGTTCCTTCTACACATAGATATAGGTATGATCTTCTTCATTTATGGGCTCGATGTAGAGAGTAATATTTTTACCGTCCATAGGTATCACTACCCACCGTAGACAAAATCACGCACTTTGGGCAATTATCTAGTCCTGATTACATACTACTATTCATATGATTCCTAAGTAAGAACAATACTAATCAACCCATGTCTTTGGCCACCTTTCTTTTCTTTGCATTATTACTTTTAGTCTTACACCCTTACTTGTTCAGATACCTTTTCGGTCTTTGACATTTTTCATCCTGGACACTAGTGCCTAGACTAGGACGTCGATTGCCATGTGCCTTCATCCAATCTAGGTGTGTTTGTCCTCTTTATACTTTACTCACACTTTTTGGTTCCTTTCTAGCTGTTTGAGCATATTATCTTTTTGGTAGTCGTACTTTTCAGGGTTAATTATGAAATTCAAACAAGGGAATCATATAAATATAAATTTATGTGATCATAATAAGGGACCAAACACTAAGCATCTACTATATCCACCTAAGGTTGCATGCATCAAAGGAATCTAACAGCTCCATTGCATCCATTTAGCTACATCACAAGGGACACAAGGACTAGTTCATCTACATACACTTCATAGGAGGGAAGTTTATTTTATTACATGTAAACATTTACTACATTTCTTTATATCTAGCTACATGTTCATTATCCAAGAGTAACTCGCACAAGTGCAACCTAGGACACAATTCCACACACACACAGAACTACATTGGGTTTGAGATATAGTGCAACACTCAGTTATAAGTCCACCATTGTGGTGGCTGAGGACATTCCGACCCCTCATTCTACATATTTGTTTTTTGGTATTTAATGTTTATTTGAGGGTTTTGTAGGTCTATTCTTCATTGCATGTTTACGGTGTCTCCAATGATCATCATGCGAATCCATAGAGACAAAAGGAGAGCATCAAAAACATCTTGTGACCATGAGAATTCAGGTTTTGAGATTTTCCATTGACCTAGGTGCCTAGAATCGCACTCGGGTGCCCGCAGCGCCCTTGTCTCTCTTCGTGATCCCTTGTCCAATCCATTCCTCTATATCTACATTTTTTTGGGTCTCTGTGCAATGCTTGTGTCATTTTGTTCACTTGGTTAGAAATTCTATATACTCCATATTTAATAAGATAAGTACCTTTTTCTCCTCCTTGCACTTAGGGTTTTATAATTTATTACTTAGCTTGCTTTGGTATATTTCTATATTTCATTATTACATTTATTTACTGCTACTATAACATCAAGTTAGGATTAGATTTCACATTCTATTATAATCACTCGCTCATATACATTCTTAAAACTAACATAACACTTATTAAATAACATGTTTATGTTGTTTGCATAACACCAATGACAAGCAAGTAATGCATGGAAGTTTTCCACTTCGCCAACTCCATAACCTCAAAATATCCTTTGAATTTTCTCCATGAATCCATATGTTTGCATCCTTCAAAACACCAATAGACACGAGTCCTTGTTTTGTTTTCCATATACAACACACTTGAGGATGGCTATAATGGTGGTCTACCCATTCTATTCAAGCATAAAAAGTAAGGACATTAACTTTTGCACATGTATCAATCAAAATGTTACTTACCAACCAACCATCTATAACCACATCCAGGGTAATATCCTTATCATATTCATGGTTATGAGGTAGTAAATTAGCATGCGATTTTTCATTCCCTTTCTATTCCTTTGTGACACCTTCTACCGTAACCATTCTCTTAATAAGGGTATGATATTTTCTTGTCTAAGCATCATACATAATTCCCGAGGTCATCCACATTCTTATTAGGTACTTCGGTCTATTTTGTGTGCTCTGTATCTTGCACTTGTTCCTCCAGGAAAATTATCTCCCCTTGTAGTTCTATAATTAATCCCATGGTATCTTAGAATACTTCTTTTTGTTGTCCCAACTCTAGATACTTAGTTGGTTGCATATTCTCATCTCGTATAATTAATGACTTCAATCTTCTTTGTTCATGCATGCGTGAAGATTTTGTGTGTGTAGTAACCATTAACGGTTGCTTCTTTTCCATAAATAAAGTCTTAGGGCTGTCATTATCCTTTCTTAGAGAACTCAAACTGAATCATTGATGTGACCTTATCCTTATTATTTTTTCACATATGTGCATACACGTCCAGGAAATCTTCTACTTTTTTCCCCTTCCCACAATACATGCAAGATGGGTTATGTGGACACTTGTACTAATAATGGTCTAGTGACCCACATATATAGCATGTTCCTCAGCTAAACCTACCTCCACAACCTCTACCACGATATCCTCCCCTATAACCTCCATTTCATGTATTACATGTGTCATTATTTTGTCCCTCACTCGCTTGTGAATTAATTTTTACACTAGTTTGGCACAAACCTTTCTCACAAGCCTCATGTATATGGTCATCAACTAAAAATTAGTTGTATCATACGTATGCGTGTCAAAATCTTACAAAAGAGTGACACATTCTTCTCTCAAGGTTACACATTGAAGAAGTGGGAAATCCCAAACATCATGATTTTTATGGAAAATATCACAAGATGAGAGTAGTGCATGCACATTCATGTGCATAAAAATATCCTTAGTATGCCCTCTATGTTGCGTCAATACACCATAGTCAACTATGAGTTTCATGTGTGGAATTTACGAGATAGATTCTCCAAATAAGTTTCCATAGATGTAATCTACACTTCAAGCAATAGATTTACACAAGTATCTACACTTCCACCTTCCTCTACATGTATTTCCACCTCTAGAGCTTTGTGTAAGTCTACAAACATTTTATGTGATAGCGCCCTTGTAAATGGTGTCATCAATCCACTTATGAACCATTTCATTTGTTGACTTTGATGGATGTCATACAAGAGTTTTTACAATAGAGTCTTGAAATGCACATCATATTCCCGAACAATTTTGGATAGTCCTGTTTAATTTATTTGAGTGCATTGATGTTATGTTGCTTGAACTTAAGTATGTGAAATCTGACCAGAAAGGTAGCATGTAATGTTTTATAGTCAACTTCCATCTAATGCGGGTCATACTTCCTATACTAACAATGTGTGTGACCTTGTAATGTAGTTGCAAACTCGTTGGAATTCCTATACAAAGAAGTAATTAACTTGGCTCTCCACAAGAGCTCACATTTTTGTACATGATTCTCATCATCTTCTACTCCTCTATACTAAGGTAATTGAAGTAATATTTCAAAGAAAATTTGAGGAGGTTATTATGGTGGTGGATTAATTCCTTGTCTTGGATTACTTCCGCTTGGGGAGGACTAGATCCCGACCACGAACCTACACGAGGATTGCCTCTGCTCAAGGGAGAACTAGATCCTTATGAGCCTTCTTTTTCTAGAACTCCTATCTTCATTCCTAAAGTGGAGCTGTTCTATGCACCAAAGGTGGTATAACTTCTCTGCATGCCAAAACTTTACCCTTGTGTTGTGTGTAATGCCCAAAATTTCAACACCAAAATACAAAACAATATTTGAATAATTTTTTTGTCTCTAAATGATCACTACACAACACCACATGGGCTCCAATAGAGAAAATTAACATCACATAAGACACACAAAACATTGACCCACATAGAAAACATGATAACACCATATACACGTTAATGCCACACTTTCCCTAGTGAAAAATACTAGCAATAACCCAACCAAAAAGGAACATAAGGATTGGAAAATCCACAACACATCATTACCATGGTTACATCTTAGTTATGATTAAAATTCCAAGAGCATTTATCATGCAAGGATAAATTATCCTTTTCCACCTACATATTCTTAATTTCATTTAACATTCAACTTACAATAAAACACTTAATTTGGCTCTTTCTCCCTTACAATAATATCCATAACTAAATAATTATTTTCCACATTTCAAAACACATATAAAATTCCTAATGCTCTTGTTCTTATGTTAAGGTTATGCTTCTCAAAAAAATTATTCGATGTTTAAATTTTACCCTTGTTACACAAGGGGAACTAACGTGAAGTCAAGGAAGGAATCTTAGGATTTAAAGGAGATTTAGATTCAAGATACCTCTTCCCATAAACATCCTTCCATTACGGTACCTTTATTTTCCTGTTATAGTTGATATAGTTCAATAACTTGTTTGATTCAATTCAACATTTTCACTTCATGAAATTTTATTTAGATATATATATTTAAGAGCTTATGTTTTCTCGAAAGTTTGATCTCACCAAGAGAAATTCTTTTTTTAACAACATGAAAATGTCTAGATAATTTATAAGGACTTTAAGTATGACATTATTCCTAACCCAAAATATTGTTTACTATTATACTCTTTACACTTACATTGCACTTTTGTCTCACTTTGGTCTCACTGTTGGCAATGTTTTAGAACAATTGTAATTCAAATGACGCATAATTTACACTTAGGGATTCATGACTACAAGGAGCGATGAACCTGCACCTAACAACTGATTTCATCGATCTTAAACACTCAAGTATTAAATGCATATAAAAATACAACCCAACAACTATATGCTTATCAAATTTCTTCCACGGAACTATTTAAATCATTTAGTAAATATGCATCATCATTTCTTTCACCAATACCCTTAAGAGAGGCTCCACGATCTATTAACTTCAAAATAATTCATGGATGGAGGGAAACTACCCCCTATGAACATCACGTGGTAATCTTCTACTACACACTAAGGGACACATTTATCTGAGAGGGAGAAAGGGGGGTTAAAATGCAAAAGTTATAAAAAATTTACGCGTTCAAAATATTACTAAGCAATATTTACAATCATTGGTAACAATACATCATAGCTCCTTTGTTCATTAACATTATGTGAGGTCACTCAATCTACTACATTCATTAGTGCTTGAGTGTTTATACACCCTACAACAATAAAAATTAGAGTTATCAAATGTCCATGTCTTGTAAAGTCTTCATGCCACTAGAGGTATTCCATGACTACATTTTCTCACTTTCGTTTAACATTTATCTTATAAAGGTTTCCATTAGGTTTGGTTTGTTTATTTGACTGCCAATAAAAATATATCACTTGATTGTTAATTTGAATTATCTTAACATGTACACATTCTAAGTTTTGATTCTCTAATGATAAACCATTTTTTTCAATCAATTGTCCTCACATGGAACAATTCACATCCACGTTCACATCACAAGAAAGATTTATTATGTTGTGATTAATCTCCAAACACTAAAATGTATTAGACTGACATCACAAGGGTACATTCTCAAACAAGGGCAAGTTTAAAATTTTCCTTTACAATAAAAAAATTAAAAGTGCATTAATGCATAGCTTAAGTGTCCCTTTGGTCCCAACCACTATTCATTATATTCCACTTCTAATGTTATTTAGTCTCTAAAACAACCAAGAGATTTCAATCTCAACATGTCATCTTTTATGCCACTAAAGTGACGTTATACCTCACACCAAGGCATCTTACACACTTTCATACCCATATGAATTCTCTCAACTAGGTTCCTAAGGAGGAACACACAAACATATACGCTACCCCTAAGTCTCTAGGACCACAAAAGATGTTTGGAGCCAACATAACTCAAGGCATACTAGAGAAGATAATTCCATTAAACAAAGGTAAATATTTCAAGCTATATGGTTTTTTTGTCGCTTCCTGCTCAAAATGAAAAACACATAAATGTAAGTTGATATTTCTCTCTGAATATTAAGTGATTCCCTAAGTTAATGCAACACTAGAAGATAGGTAAAAACACACCATTTTAAATTATTTTCCAACAATTTTACTGGCACAATCGTATCCAAAATCAACGACACTTTGATCATTTTAAATGACAAGGTTCTAGTTTCATCCTCCTATATTTATTTTGACACTAAAAGAAAGTATTCTTTGACATCATTTTCCAAATAAACATGATACAATCAACTTCATTTACTTAACATCATATACACAATAACGACTAAGAGTAATATTCGTAAAATGGGAAACATTACAACTATGTATGAAATGGTACATTTTACCAAGACACAAAACTATCATATACATCATGGAAATAATGAAAATAATACATTATATTCATAAAAATATCAATAAAATATTATAAACAATTGCATTTCCTTTAGAAAGCATGCTAATAAAATA
This sequence comes from Taxus wallichiana var. yunnanensis, assembly GCA_018340775.1. Taxonomy (NCBI): domain Eukaryota; kingdom Viridiplantae; phylum Streptophyta; class Pinopsida; order Cupressales; family Taxaceae; genus Taxus; species Taxus wallichiana. The sequence goes on from CM031234.1 coordinate 80,076,730, forward strand.
CACAAGTTTCGTTTCACTACTATTTTTTGGTACTTGCAACCACCGTAAGGTCAGTCTTAGAACTGGTATGGAAATCCCCTACACTCAAGCATAAATCCACAAATTCATCATTTCAAAAAAAAATTAAAGAGAAGAGAGAAGGAGAGGTAGGGATAGAGAAGAAGAAATAGTTTGTTTCTCATGCATTCACATTTTCACATTCATTTACACTTCACATTTTGGTACCAAAGAGAAAGGATGAGAGAGAAATTTAAGACATTTTATTTTCCATTCACAATGTCATAACCAATTGCATTTCATTTCAAACCAATTTACAATTCCCAAATCATTTACATTTTCAAATCAACCAAAGTATCATAGTTGTTTCGGAGAGAGAGAGAGAAGAGGGTGGAGAGAGAAAAACACCATACATTTCAAAATCCATTCATACAAGATAAAATATCGAATAATATTCTACATAGAATTATGATGGTATTACAAGGTCACACATGTGGCTAGAAGTCAAATGAGACTCTCGAGAAAGAGATTCTAGCTAAAGTAGTAAGTTGATAAAAGTGACTAGAACAACAAAAGTGCTTACAAATTTGGTATTAAAAACTCGTTTTAAGTTCAATCATGATTTTTGATGATTCCTAATTAATCCCCCATTTATAGAGAATTCCTCATGTCTGACATAAGTTGATCATGATGAGCATAGCTCAAGTTATAAGGACAACTTCAGGGCTAGTTATCATAATTACGTCAGCAACTCTTATCACACAATGACTAGTGGGCCCCAAAAACCACTTGCAAAACTAATATCCAAAGGATTTTTCATTAAGATGAAGATTGGTTACAATTCTCTTATTGGAAATCTAGAGGTAGGTGGCGGTGGTTTTCAGTTTCACTCAAACTAAGCGGCAACCGTAATCCGAAAATGATCACGTTTTATTAAATGGAGCACGTCACTCCAAGTGACTGATAAGATAAGTGGGATTATAAATTCAACATGCAAGGGCATTAATTAAGTTCAAACGGATTGGTTAATTTTCCCATGGTGTCCCACGTTACCAAGGGTTATGCTAGGAGTTTTAAATTTGTGGTACATTTGGGTGTGGTGCTCCATGCACATAACTTTTGGGGTCAATTTTTTTTTATGTTTGAAAATTCTAAATGAAGTAAGGTTTTATCATTTGTTGGAGTTACATTTTCTAATAATGAAGATTTAATTTCCAAATGTAAGAAATGATGAAAGAGGAATTTAGTACAAGAGAAAAGGAAAAGTCCATACCCTTTTACGCAAAACTTGCAATCCCTACATTCGATAAGACCACATCAGCTTCAGGCATTCCACCAATAGTTTCTGGCTTGCTCATGCTTCCTCACTTTTCAAAAATAAAAAAAAACATTTACAACTACAACATCTAGCAAATCCCTCATTCTATTTGTGCTTGAATGACTCCCATACCTTGTTCTACGACTCTTATTTGACAATGGCCATGCTTCATGAGGGTGCCCATGTCTTACAAAATACACCCCATATGACATAGGAAAGGAGGTTGTTGGTAATGTGTTGTAGGATTTGGATTTACATCTATCAATATCCTTGTATTAAAGTTCCTAAGGCCTTTTCAATGAACCCACTTGTGCATACTTGCAATCATTACACAGTCTAAGAGGCCACCCTTCCATGAGACACTTGCCAAAAATTTTACCAATCAAGTTCCTATGCTCCTTTTTATAAAAAAACATATATTGGCCATGACATACGTTGCCCAACACCAAACCCAAGCACTAGTAATCAGCCCAAAAGAAATTGGTAAACCACTTGACCGAGAAAGGAAAAACAGAGGGTTTCAAGCAGATGGAGAGTGCAAGAGACAAATCTACAGAGACATACATGGAATAGGAAGAAAGGGAACTTCCCATGTCTAAACCCAAACAAAAATAATTTAAATAAAAGAAAAATAGCATGAAAAAATGAAGTGGCGGCTACAAAGGCCACGCCGCACGTAGCACAGTGTGCTTAGAAGTAGAAGAAGCAAAATCGACATAGTTAGACATTACGATGCTTACTAATCCTGAATCTTCTTCTTCCTATGCAAACAAAAAGCAAGATAGCGATGTGAATTAATTTCCTTTCAACTCGTAGACAACTGAAACTTATTCAAGAACAGATACAAATCCAAATCAATCAATTTATAGATACTAAAATGAGGATCATTCAAGATACAAATTTATCTCCAAGCACATGGATGATTTAATGCGGAATGGGACTGATTTTAGTACAACTATTAAAGAAATCCCCATCAAGCATGATTCTCAAAAATGTTAATTTTATTTAATTATGAGAGTGCATCTGTCATGCCCACTACACTTTCTGCGATGACCCAATTACTTCTAAAACTCCAATGTTAACTTGGTTTCATTGTGGTTAATACCTCTGGTTCTCAAATAAAGTGCTTGTATTATTAAGAAAGGAAAATGATAGGGTTTCCGGATGCTTTGGACAAGTTGATGTTCATACCTTCTTGACTCGACAAAGACCATTCTCCTTCTCCCACATCCCCACCAAATGCACTTCACCTTTCATGTTAGGAATTAGTATTCGCATGGTTGTTAGTATTTGTTACATGTTAGTTTATTATACATATATATTGTTATAACAATATATATTCGGGTGTGTTGTAGTTTCCTATTTTATAGGAAGTCAGTTTTCCTATTGATATGGCTATATAATAGCCTATGAATGTAATTCATTATGTGTCAAATACAATATCAATTTATTTTTTCTGTGTGACAATATTGCTATTCCAATATTTGGTATCAGAGCGATGACGGATCCTTGATGGTATATATGATGCGGCAAACATCAAGCTTTAGAAAATTTTGAAGTTTGTGAAGATCTTGAGAGAATATATTCATTCATATGAGGAGGAATGTTTGTGCAGCAATCATTACGTTGGTTATACACCTACGTTTTTTCCTGCAAAACCGATTTTGTAGACATTGGGACACCTATGTTTTTTCCTGCAAAACCGATTTTGTAGACATTGGGAATGCTTCGCAGTATTTAAGGAAAATTTGGTATGGTCAAAGACATATCACATCCCATGCATCTGCTCCCATATGATATAGATCAAATTAGATTGAATCTTCAAGTGAATCTATCAAATTCTGGTCTGGTTTGTATAAATTCTTTGTTGCTTAGATATATTGCATATTGCATATTCTTTGTTGCTCGGGACATATGAATTCCATATAGCATATTCATTTTTACTCAGCGACTTGGTAGTGTATGTTCAAAACATACTTGCTTCCTTCAATAAAAATCCTGCGTTGATTTTTCTATTGAAAACTCTCATTTAATCTGGTGGTGACATCTCTTGTTGATACGAAGAGCCACGTTTTTTCTGAAGCATCCCAAATATTGCTAAGAAGAATGCTTGAAGCATCCCAAATTCTGAAGCCACGTTTTTTCTGAAGCCACGTTTTTGTTAAAGCATCCTGAATTCGAGCATCCCGAATATTGTTGATAAGAAGATTGTTTGGTCAAAAGAGGAATCCCGAATCAGGAGAAAGATCAAGTGTTTAACAAGGCCGTGCATAGTGAAATACATATGACAACAATGCATGAAATGTGTCTGTTTTGCATAGAATTTTATTGAAGATTCTGCTGCGACTTAAACACTTAGATCTGTACACATGCAGTCAGGGAATATTTTGCAAACATGGATCAACAAAGATGTGTGAGAAATTTTTTGTCAATTTGATCTCGTATGCGGATGTGAAGGTTAGGGATGCAGACTATTTAAAGTAACTTGGTTATTACTTGGTTAAATCTTCAAAACCGATGCCCACATTTTTTGTAGAGCTATGCATTGATATGATCCAGGAATCTTAACACCCAAAGACTCACAGTTAAAGGTACTTGATTTGTATCAGTCACTAGATTCTATTCAAAATTTGAGTTTTTTTTTTTAATTTTAAAATAGTATATGTCAAAATTTTAATCAATAGCTTTTAGCTATATTAAAATTTTAATTGTTTGTAAAAAGGTGCAATATCGGTAGAAACCGACGTCTTGTCATTTGAGTCAAAATTGTAAAATGAGCTTCATTAACAAATCCACTAAGTAAGTAGCATCTCAATGGAGGATGGAGGCATCGGAGGCTAGAGGTCGACAACGACCTCTCGTCAGTCACCAACGACAAGGCCGCGCAGAAGCTGTGGTGGCATATGTATGGTGTGAGTATATGATTTTCAGTATGGTTTCCATTTTCTCAGTGTACTTCAGTTTACAGTGTTCCTGTTGCTTTGAGTGGTGTGCTTTATTGTTAATACTGGAAAAGAATTGTATAAGAGAGTAGAAAACTACGGAGATCCTCTGACTACAGAGATCCTTTGACTGCCGTACTTCATTGGAAGATGATCGGTCAGTGAATACGTTCATTGGCAATGGTGATCATGTGCAGCAAGATCAAGACAACAAGATCCAGTTAGTATGATACAACACAATACATTTTTCCCTTTCTGATTTCTTATTTGGAATTTCACATTGTGGGGGGGAATACATACCAATGTTCCATTCCCATTCTGCACCCAAAATGACTTAATCAAGCAAAGCTTCTAGTGGCAAAGGCGCTTTCTATGCTATTCGAGATCGAGTGGCAAAGAATCAATGACAGAGACTACAATTAAGAACATTACAATTCTTATAGGAAGTAATGTGAAATATTCTCAGTATATCTTCTATTATGCAATTTTGAGATATGCATGTTGTGTTTCCTACATAATTCCCTGATGTATAAGCATAGTGGTGAAAAGTAGCACCAGAGTAAGTCAGTTCATGGATCTTGAAAGGGTTTGTGGGAGGATCTAGAAAACCACACGAGGTGGACAGTTGATGAAGTTCCTGTCACGTCAAGGTTTGTGGTAAGCCTGTTTAAAACCATGGAAGGAGAGATCCTTTCTTTTGATCAAGGTCATGAGTTATAGAGTTGGACATGCCACAAGGGTGAGCATACTACAGAGGAGCGTGTGGACGTTTTTACCACGTAAACACTAAGGGGGTGAATGTTAGGAATTAGTATTCACATGGTTGTTAGTATTTGTTACATGTTAGTTTATTATAGATATATATTGTTATAACAATATATATTCGGGTGTGTTGTAGTTTCCTATTTTATAGGAAGTCGGTTTTCCTATTGATATGGCTATATAATAGCCTATGAATGTAATTCATTATGTGTCAAATACAATATCAATTTATTTTTTTCTCTCAGTGTGACAATATTGTTGTTCCAATACTTCAGCCCACACAATTTCACAAATTTTTTTATTTTGTTATTTTGTTTTATTTTAGGCACTACATTGTACCTCTTCGTACTTCCAATAAAATTTTGTGTTTTTGTCACCAAATTCTTTTGATAATCCATGTGAGATTCCTTTATCCGTTGCACCTCCCGAGTTGATACTAATATGTATTTAATCGTATCTACAACCCAAAACAATGATCCCCGATTACCTTCTTGTAATCTGTCACTATCATGATCCTCTATATAAAATTCTAATTTCGATTACCAAACACAAGGGCTAAGGGTCCAAGTGTGGGTTAGATGCATTCCAATGGTTATCTCTTCACCAAACTCACTTTCATTATATGCCAAGGGGGTCCTTTTGCTATGCTTCCCTAATATCGAGGGACATGGACATGTGGTTCCTTTCCTCTCGCAAGGTTCTCATAATGTTTGACTGCACCCATTCCTTTATATCTTAATGCCTCTTCAACTTCCCTTTCTCGCATTGTTTTATTTGTGTAGTATATCTTCTCTTTCCTTTTCCATATGGCCCAATGCAATATTTCTCAATCCCCTTCCTTACCGCTACACATGGAGGGGTTTAAGCCATTCATCGAGATATTTTCCAATATGAGTTCAACCATTAAGATATTTATAGCTAATGGTAGCACGTGTAAATATGATCCTCTGGTCTCATGAAGAAATTGGAACTTTGCTTCCTCTATGCACGAATACGTTGATATCATGTACTCTACCTTTTAATTCTTGATGTCACCTTCCCACTAACGATCTAATGCATGCATCCGCAACACCGTTAAAAGAAAAAATACTCTTGAGAGGGGGTGGGGTGAATTAGCCTCTCAAAATTGTAACTTCATTTACCATGTCATACATTCATCATTCAATTTAACCATTCATCATACATAGCCACGTGTGAGCTTATTAAGTGTGTTACAACCATCCAAAAGTGTAAAAGATAAGAGAAAACATAATAATACCATATATAAAGTGGAAAAACATCAAGGGGAAGAAAAGTGACTGAAACCTATGCTAATATTACTCATAATAAAGGAATTTCATGAATATTACACATCACACAAGATTTTTTATGAGGCACCAATCCCACAAGGAGCACCAACCCTTAGTTTAGTAGGATATAGATCCTACAAGCAAGATAAAAACCCACAAGATGACCAAGCACCCAATCATCTACCTAAAATGGATTATCACTAAAGATATTATTCTCTCACAACTGATTTTGATCACAAGTTCATATCCTATCTCTAAGAATCTTCTCAAACTTCCCTCTCTCCTTCACTCAAATCTAGTCCTTTATTTGTTGATTAGGTCACATGAAATTCAAAACCTGATCCTCAAATATTCTCAAAATTCATAGATCATCTCAGCTCTTCCCTTGACCACTCTATACTCTTTTTCTTCCTTATCTATCTCACTCACATCCCCATCATCTCAACTAATAAAAATGAGTCATTACAACTCACTTATATACATGACACTAGCTCATAATACCTCTAGGTCAGCCATGACCATATAGGTCAGTCATAAAAACAAGAAAACACACCTACAACATCATATAAATCACACTAAGATACCCAAGTAGGTTGGAAAGGGTCACACCATTAAGGACTAGCATAAGGAACATCAAATAGGCTTAGAACATAAGCCTACACCTCCAAAAACTGCACACTAACCTTCAAGGGAACAATCCATCTTTGTCAAGGCTACAAAGGATTCAAACAACTAAAGTAAAGCCTATAAGCATCACCAACTATCTTAGGAACATATGCATCAGCTATCCCCACCATGAAACACACCAAGAAGCAAGTTATCCCAACTAGGTCTTCAAACACCCAAAATCAATCCCGAAAAACAAGAAACTTAATATATAAAAACTATTCATCAAGGCTCAATAAGCATACCATTGGAAATTCATCTAATTATTATTTCCAAAACAACTCACTTCAGCCTCCAAATCAAGTCTTAATGTACTCAACCACTTCAATCTCTCAAACATGTCAAAATTACCAATATGGACTTAAGAATCAGTCTTGAGGAAACATGCTTCAATCATCTTTAAAAATACTTACAATCTCAACTACTACCTATAACACATCAAGGACACTTATACTAACATTCTCAAGCACTAATAATCATATGTCACATGGAATAATATACACTAGCACACCTATTTCAGTCACCTTCTAGATAGGCCTAATATGACAGCTTTACGCCATTAGGTATTCATAATGAGAACTCCTTTCCGGATCAAAAAAATAATTTTAACACATCACAAGGTACTATACCAAGATTTCCAAGCCCATATAACTCTTCTCCAACATGCATTTCTATCAAACACACCTTAAACCAAAAGACTAGGTTTTAGCCCTTCTAGGTCAAAAGCGGTAGTACAACTTTGGAGACCTATAAATCAAATTTTCTCAATTGTAGTTTCCTAAAAAAATTCATGGAAATATAGCACACCTCCCAAGGAATCTAGAAAAACTAATTCTTTTCATGGAGCTTCTATCTCAAATTACAAAATTATAAATCTCCACAAAACAAGGGTTTTTATCCTACTTCCTAAAATAGTTAGAACATGAAAATACCACAAAAATGAGTCTTGGAGAATCTTATACAATCTTGATGCATCAAATTTTATTTCTCAAACCTTTTTGTTCCCATAAAATTCATCTTTCTCCTACCGCTCTGCTATGAGGGTTTAACTAGGGTTTAAGACCAACTTAGCTTGTTAATTATTATTCATAAAGATGGGACAATCAAATCAACTCATTATTTTTGCAATAAAATCTTAGCTCAATATAAAAACATCCCCAAATCCTTATGCTCCCATGAAGAACCCATGCATGTGAGTAAACAAATGAAATTCACCTATCGAGCAATATTTTGCTCTCTAAGAGATCGAGCTTTTCCAAAAACTCATTTTCTTTCTCTTCCTTCATTGTCTTGATCTAAAAAAATTCTTAAAGCATCATGATAACATTTTTGAGCTATCCTAATGATCACCCATGTCTTCTTACCTTTGAAACTCTCCAGACACCATGAGTTACCCATGCAAACTTGCCTTGTCTTTATATTCTATCTTTAATAGGACCTATACCTTGCACTTTACAACTGAAATTTGACCTTAGACATGTCCAATACCTTCTATGAAACATCATAATAGACTTAACATGCTCTAACAAGTATTCCATAATATAGGCAAAAAGTATAGGAATAGGCCTAGAATGACCTGACTCAACACAAACTTCACATAAACATATCATGATGACATCTTACACACTCATTAATACCTCTTACACATTATATGGAACATGTTTGACCACATACTAGCCTTTGGCCAACTTTGGAGCTCGATTACAACACCTAGCTTTCTTGATCATACACCAAGACACCATGAAAAGACTACAATATTGGACACTACCAATAAACCTTCAAGCTCAAACATGAATGGCATCTTATGGAGAAACTTACACCACCTTGACACCATTTGACATTAATGTTCCACTTGAAATCAATGAAAACCATAGACACAATGCTTAACAAGTACATCCAATTCAACCAAATCCCGATACCTACTATGACTCCATATCTTCTTTCAACTGATCCTACTTCCTCTGTTATGCGCATACGTTGTTAACCATTCATATAATTCCCGAAAGAAGCTGAAGAATGTCTCATAAAGGGAATTGTATAGGTTTTATTTGACCCATTTGTGTGGATTAAACTTATCACCAATGTTATATCTATGCACAAATTCATCTTCTCCATCGTGTATCTACCTTTCAATGTTCTCCAATGATAAATGAAATTCCATAATCTCACCACATCTTGAGATCTTGAATAAAATAAAGTCCCGACAATGGAACCAAAATGTCACATCGATCTAATAAATCAACACAACATAATCAAAGCGTGTTGGCTCCTTACTTATACATATGTCTAAGTGCTCACCTGAAGCATGCACAAATCTACTAGGTTCCTCCTTATGTTTGAATGTCTAGATATATTCTTACAATCATGGTTAACATACTATGAAAACAAATACCATATGAAAGTTATGAATTATTGCAATGTGCACAAATATAATTGGTCAACTAATAGAGCTTATATTCATTGTACTCATGATGCATTACAATATGATAGGCTTAACCAACCTCCATTACAGACTCATGCGCAAGGAAGGACTCATACATGGAATCATTCAATTACACACATACACACCACTTAATCCCTCTCTATTAATTCACACATTCACCTTCTCCTTCGCACTCACACCCACTCTACATGGATGTATACCCCTATTTAAATAGGGTGGGAACTTGTCCTTCACCACTTACATGCTTTAATCTATACTTATACTATTCCTATACATAGCTTGCATGCTTTCCTAACTAGCACTTTCCCATAATTAGGCGCCATCCTGTGGTTCTCCATAAGTGGCCTGCTTTAAATCTAGCAGTTCCATCTTTATCATGTGTGCTATAAATAGCTTTTGTTGAATGTGCTATATTTAGTACTTTCCTTATCCATGCATATTTCCTATTTGTACTTATCTATGCATGTGATTTATCATGCTCTAGATATGCCTTTTCCATGCTTTTGTCTATTTATAGACTTTTTGGTTAATCATGTCAACCCATGTTTTTCCTAATATTAGTATGTCTCACAATTTTGAATAACTCCTTAGTCTGTTGTCCTTGTGCGCGGACCTTCACACATGATTTGTTCATGCCTCTACATGCATCTTCGTGCACTCCTTCAACTCGTGTAAATCCTTCTTTCATGATTCCACGCACACCCTTGGGCATCCTCGTTCCTTTACGCATGTCTTCATACTTATTCATTTCTTTAGTCTAACAAATACATATCAAACTTCAATGGGATTTGACAAGAGTGTTTTTGGAGTATCTAAGATCACTCCTCTCTTCATCATGATCCAATCCTCTTGCATTATAAGGCATCACTTGAGGGAATTCATCTTTTTCTAATTATTCAACTTGGAACACATTAGGGGTGTCACTAGACATTTTTATTGCACATTGTGTCATATTGCTTTGACATTGCGTTGTTAGCATGCATTATTTGTTATTTTGTTGCAATTTGTTAGTATAGACCAATTACAGGAAAGTTATTAACATCTTAGTTCACATATAACTTTGGTGTAGTTAATTCTTGTTCATATTGGATTTTGTTTGAAATTCTTGTTTTGTGTCTTTAAGTCACTCATACATATTGTTTTATCATCCTGGTTTATTAAATAAGTCATGGTGTGTTTTTATTTTGTTGTGTAATTAGTTTTGTTTACATTTCTTTGTATTTGTGCTAATTACAAGTACTTTGTGGCTATTATTACACATATAACACCCTCCTTTATACATAGCAAATCATTGTCACAATCATCATATACTCTCTTGTTTTCCATTACTCGGATATTTTGTCCACGACTTCTTCTCTCTTCTCTCATAATTGACTAGCATTCCATCACGATGCTCACTCACTCACGAGGAATTTTTCCTCCACTAATTTCACCTCGTTGGGGCACACCAATGCTTCACTGGGGAAATCAGGTGTACCAAACACACTGCTCCCCTCCTTTGCATCAAAATTTTCCAAAAATCATATATTCATAATACTTCAAAAAAAAATTGCAACAATATAAAAATCCATTTTTAAAAATATTCACAAAATAATAAAAATTCACAAACACATGAAAATATTTCAGAAATTCAACACAATCTTGATAAAATCACACTTTTAACTACTACCCTAGTGATCATTCCAATCTTATGACTATCATGATACATCACATTCATTTTGCATGTTAATATCCCCGCTTAGGGAAAATCGATTAATTGTTTCCTTTGTGATATAATATTGCTTGGGAAATCTTGGCTCTCATTCCCTCCCTTACATTTCATAAGTTTAATGCTCGAGGAAATGATCCTTTTTAACTCTTAGATAAATTTTCAATACAGGTCCAATAAGAGTTTCTTTTGGAGTATCTAAGATTACTCTGCTCTTCATCGATCATATCCCCATACATTTCATAAGTTTAGTTCTTGGGGTCATTCACATTTACTTAATCATCACTATCGCACGTGTTAGGGGCATAGTTATTTGTATTCTTTTCGAAGTTGTGTTGCATTTTCAATATTTTCTTTTTGAACCAATTACACGTATTTCGTTTTCATCATAGCTTCTTCATAGCCCCAATGCATACTTTTACGGTGTGTAATGGGTTTATTTTAGTTTTATCTTTTATTTTTATGTGTATGTGTTTTTTTGTGCACATAATGGGTTAAACATCAATATTCTTTTATAATCACAAATGATAACTCTATTGTGCAAAAATGAAATAAGGTTTCTCTAACTTTCATTTTCTAAATGGTGCTCATGCTACAAGAACAATCCCTCCCATCCTCCTTCAAATCCATTTCCTTCTTCTTATCAAGCGGTTGTCCACCGCTTTGTTATGTCACCCACCCACTTGAGGGGGCATTCTACTCACTAGGGCATCCAAATGCTTCATCGAGGCTTAACAAGTAATCCCATCATGTTTCCTTTCCTTCCACCCACTAATATGCATGCGTTTACTATCTTTAAAATGTTATTACTTTGTAATAACACTATAAAGAGGGGAAAATGTAGACATCCTAAAAATACATGTTTATTCCTAGCATATCCTCAAGTTATTTACATCCCCTTTAGAATTGATTAATTAAATTAATTAATTCATACTTTGAATATCATAATCATGTTAGAATTAATTAAATTAATTCCTACCCAATCTAGCTAAACTTAATTAAACATTTATTTAATTAAATGATTAATTATCCTCTCATACCTCATAACTAATTAAATTAGCTATTTAAATAAAAATAATTATATTTATCTACTCACACTCCAATCAACTCTACTTCTAGAATCCTACAAAGGTGGGGGTAACAAAGTTACACATATAACCATCTTCCTGAATAAAATCCAAACATTCATTGCCCCTATAAAGCTATAACTACACAGACCAAATCCAATGGCTATTTTAGGAAATTATAATTATGAACATGTAACCCATTCAAACCTTGATCCAATATTCATGGCCTCACCCTCAACTATAAAAAGCATGCCAATCCTTTGTAAATAATCCTTGGAAGCTTTGTGTAATTGCAGCCAACTTCTGCCAAAATTGTCATCTACATCCTTGTGTCTATCTGCTGGTAGCATTGCCATTTCTGCATTTTGAGATTGATTTAAAGAGCATCCAAAAATCCAATAACTACAAGATTATACAAGTTTAAATTCTTTGTTGTGTTTATTTGTTTATCTTTCATTTTTGTTGAGTTTTCATTCCCTACATATGTGTGTGTGTGTGTGTGAGTGTGTGTGTGTGTGTGTAAAAGGAGGGTGGCTAGGTTTTGAACCCCGACCTAAATGTTATTATAAAAATACATTTTCCAATTTCCTAGGAACCTTTATTTATATATATTTAACAAAATAATAATTTAATGTCGTAAACTTAAATAAAAATATGAATTATTAATATGGCCACAAATGTACTTAGGTGGAGAAACTAACATAAACCAAATGCCACACATTCATATTGACCAAGTTGGCCAACTAATGGCCAAAGGAAAAGTATTTTAAAGACAAAAAAATGGGACAAGTATTAACCAAACATAGTAGGATTATACATGGAGTGGTCAAAGAACCAACCAATTCACTCACAATTAAAACAAAATTAAAAATGGTGTTGTATAGGCTTATGCATACCTATATATTCCCGTAAATATGGAGAATGAGAATGTGGAGGGAAAAATGGTGTTGTATAGGCTTATGTTTATGTCACAACTTCCAAGCAAAGAGAAAAAAACACGGTCAAAGACATAGCATAAATTTCCGATGGCAAACAAACACCAAGTATTTAAAATGGCCCTTTTATCAACCACTCCACATTCAATTACAACCATGCCAATTAACAAGGAAATCCAATACAACATTTAAGTGGTCCACATCAAAATCAATTTTTAGCGGTCTTTGACCATATATATGTGTGTGTGTGTGTGTGGGGCGGGCGGCGGGGGGAATCAGTTTTAGGATTTATGGAGTGGCCAAAATTCCATTCAAAGCGAAGCGTCCAATGACCTTTAGACGAGTTCATAAAACAAAAATATTTAATCAATAACTAAAACATTTTTTTAAATAATAGTTATTGATGATATTATTAAAAAAATCTTTTCTATCATAGGCACATATTGTGTATAGCTAGGATATGCACAAATCTAAACAATTCAATTTTTTCTTTCCCTGGTAGCATTGTTTAATTCAAGAATGGGGAAATATATTTACCCATTTATAAAATTCACATAAAGAAAAAACAAAATACCTTTCAAGAACATAATTATTTTTGAAATAGGTAGAAATTATTCCGAGAGAGAAGATTAAATTAATCAAATGAGGGGGAGGTCCCATTATATAACTCTCGTAAATTTTTAACCACCCAACTACCTAATGGTAATTATTTAATAACATAAACTATTGACATAACTTTAATAAATTAATCTTAATAACCTCCCACTCGTACCATATTAGAGATACGGGAGTTTATTAAAGTTAACTTAACCATACACATTAAACAATTAAAAATAAAGTAAATTAAATAAATACACAAAACACATATTTATGTGGGAAAACCTCATACGAGGTCAAAACCCATAGGAACCACATAATTTACATTGATTTGAGAAACACATTTTTACATCCAAGAATAAGCCCCACACATGCATTATAAGTGGGGGTGGTCGAGTGTGACTTCCCAAGACACACCCCTCCATTTAACTCGATTAAAATTATTTAATAATTATAAAATAAGGTTTATAAATTATATTTAATATATAGTTAAATATAAATTTTATAAGAATAATTTAAGGGGATAAACCCTACTTAATATTATTTTTCTAACACATTTTCCATGGCATCATTTCCCAAAAATTTCAAAATGTTATAAATAAAAAACTAACAATCAAAACCCTCAAGCATTGTTGGCGGTCTCGATTTGAAAACTAACTTGTTGGTGGAACAAAAACTAGAAAAAGAACCTTGATTAGAAAACCAGTTTATTGGCTAGTCAAGGGAAAAGAAAAAGGAAAAAGAAAAGTTGAAAACCAACAATGACAGATTTTTGAAACAGATAATAAAGTACCCGTTGCTCACTTTTTTGCTATTCTTTTCCAACATAACAATACTAAAACTTCATCAACATTTTACTCAATATTTTCCACTTTTTTTGTCAATAAGAGGCAATGAGGATTGAAATTATGCCAAGGTATTTTACTTTTAAATTTACTTATAAGTTTCATTATTACATAAGGATCCACTTTTACATTGCATGCACGAGATTAAGGATGAAAAAAAGGCAAAATAATTGGGATTATTAAATTTTAATTATTGAAACCATCTTTTGGTATATAACTTTGATGATGGCAATAATTCCTTCAAACCTATTTTGGAAAAGTTTAAATAAAAAAATTGTTATGAGGATTCTTTCTACATGGATTCGTCTTTTATGAAAAAAATTATAAGTAAATGCTTTTTAAAGTAAAAATAAATTTGTTAAGGGAATAATAGCAGGAAAATCTCCACACAAGAACCTACTCACAAAAAAGTAAGGAAGAGTAGCAAGAGAAATTATACATAAGAACCTACTCCCACAAAAGCAAAGAAAAGTATTAGGAGAAATCGAACACAAGAACTTTCTCCCACAAACGCAAAGAAGAGTAGTAGAAAAATTCCACTTAAGAACCTACTCCCATAAAAACAAAGACGAGTAGTAGGAGAAATTCCACAAAAGAATATATGCAAACATACTAATGAAAAACTATGACTTTTAAATAAGGATAATGCCATGCATGAGGACATGCATGATATTGGGCGTAGGGGAGATGATTAGACCCAAAATGACCCTTCATATACAAAATATGGCATTCTTTTTCCTTGCATAAATTACATACAAGTGGATCTAAGTGTAATTTCCAAACTTATGGTTTATTTAGAATAAAATAGAGTATATATACCACAGTTATTTTTTTAGAATTCATTTTTATCTCTTTGTTAAGTATTTCTATTGGTTTGTGGAAAAAATATGTCGGTTTGTGCATTTAAAGTTGATACTAAGATATAGTTGTAGAATAAAGGATTTTGAGCACTAAACACCAACTACAACCAACCCTAGAGGATCTCCAACACCTCTCACATCATCTCCATATATTTTCATTTCAACACTACAGTAGCTCTAGAGATGCCCTTATCAACTCTAAAGATGTCTTGATCATCTTTAGATATTATCTCCTCATCTCCGGAAATTCCCGATCATTTCCCGAGATGGATACCAGAAATATGAAGATGAGCATAATAATTTTAGAAGTATTTCCTCTAACTCCAAGGGTGGTTCAAGATGCAAGACTATTTATTTTCGAAATCATTATAAAAATATATATTTTTATAAGAATTTTATTATTTGGGACATTTGTGTAAATAAGGAGGAATCAATATTCATTTTGATTCTCAAAAATAAAATGAGAGAGTCAAATCATTCGTTATATTTAGTTTTGATAAGATATCTCCATATTTTGTGGAGATTGATGTTATTTGTTGATAGATTGAGATCTTAGTTGATAAGATTGGAATAATTCTAAGATTGAGATGTATGCCCCAAAATAAGGAGTTGGTTAGAAGCATGAAATTATAAATACAACCTCCCACACCACTTGATCAAACCTCTTCGTTATTATGAATAATTATTTTTAAAGTTTATGGTATCAAGCTTGTGAATCAATGTTGGTTAAAATTATCTTCCAAGGAATGAGCTAGCCACTCATTCTAAGGAATATGGATGGACGTGTTTGTGTTTATTTCTTCATTTAGTGATTATACCTTTGTTGTGATAATTGTTGTCTTTTTTCTTTTTATCATGTAAAAATTCCTTTGGTGTATAGTTTGTTGTGAACATGTATGTGTTTTTTGTGTTTATCTTTTCTTTTCAAGTCAACAATTTACTTTATTATAAGTTTTCTTTAATTTCACACACCTTTGATTTAAATTAAGTGTGCTATTTAATTTTTAGCAAGTGTGATATTTAGTTTCATGCAAGTGTGATTTAAATTTTTGCAAGCATGCTTTTCAATTCCTATAAGTGCGAGTGTGCTTTTACATTCCTATAATTGTGGATTTCAGGTATAAGAGATTGTTTTACAAGGATATATTTCCCATTGCATATTTCCATGGACACTAGCCATGTATTTACGTTAGTTAAATGAAGAGGATTGAAAACCCTCATCAAGTATGTCAAAAAGATCTTTGAAAACTTACCTCACATTGGAAAATTAATCATAGTTGCTAAGAAAAAAGTCTTAGGTGCCATATGAAACCTTAAAAATGGGACCCTTTTCTTTCCTATTTGCACATTCATTACACCCATGAAGGTGTAAGTGTTATCTATTTAGTCATGGTGATCAATATTTAAGAAAAAATTAGTGATGATGATAATGATAATAATATTAATGTCTACGGGCTCAATGGTGTGGGTTAGTAGTGAGAAACAAGTAGTTTATAATCATTAACCAAAGTTCCATTTACATTGAGCCATTGGAAACTTTCAATAAGTGGTCATGGGGACATGATGATTCATTTTATTTCCTTTTAAACACCTCATTTATTGTATTTTGTTTAGCCAATTGTACCCCTAAACTTGTATTTCCTAGTGATATTGCTAAAAATTTCCATTATACCTTGAACTCATGACATAAATATTAGTTAATATAATTATTACTAAATCTTACTTCATTCTGTGAGTTACGAGTATGCATTTATTATTTTTATTGCAATACGATGTTATATGATGCTTTGTATAAATTCCATCCTTTTTTAAAAGAAGTTGTTATATGCAGCAACTAACATACAACAAAGGATCCACACCAAACAACCGACATGCAACCAAAGGAACCCATTTAAAACAAATAGGTCTTCCACAACAAATAACATGTAGGCAAAGGGACTCATCCGCATCAAAACATCCACAACCAAAGGAGGTCACACACATACATGAAACCATGATTCTGAGGAGCTTACACAATGTGGACACTACACCTAAGCTCGCACATGTTGATAAAAGAAGAAGTTATGAGAATAAGAAGAAGAATCAACACCATCACCTGATTATGTGTTGTAACTCAAACAAATAACTAATTGATTTAACTCATAATTTAATAACTGGTTAATTGACTGATCAATTAGTTAAGTTATGTGATTATATGAGAACATCTACTGAATAGTTATGTTGCATGCATGTAAGTTTCCAGATTTTTGGTTAATATATTTTACTTAATCCAATCGAACTTCTATTCAGACTCTATCTCTTCATACCTCTACTGTAATGAAGGATATAAAAAGGAAATATTAATGTCATAAATATATACATAGATAGATAAATCCTTAGGTATAGAATTGGTTGTATTTTTCACATGTAATCTTCGTGCTAATGAAATAAGAATCTAAGTTATGTTAATTCATTGTAGACACATGCATTAGGATGGATTAACATCCAAGGTAGGGCCCACTTGTAGTTTTCTAACCCTTTCCTTCTTTTTTTTAATTTTTAGTTCCTCACATGATTAGATGAACAACAGTCAATTTCTTTATCTATGCTCTATTTTTACATGCTTTGTCATTAGCCATAGTATTTACTTTCAATCATAATCTAGTTCATTTCCAACATTGTTATTTCCTAATTGTAGTGACAACAATTTACCTTTACACCTCCCAAACATCTGTAACTATGCATACAACACTGAAAATATTGAAAGTTTACATCCCTAGGTCTGATAACTAAATGGTTGTAGATTAATGAGAAACATATTAATTTCTACAAGTTAATTTACACCACTAGGACACCTTGAGGTGGGGATCGAACTTATCCATGTGGACCAAGTGGAGCACAACATGGTGATCTAGATGTGGATCATTCTACAAACATTACAAACAAAGGGCCACTCTCATATTGCACGTAGATAAGGTGTTTCAAAATTACTCCCAAAATTTAAGGCTGAAGATCTTGGGTTAGTAATGAGAAATAAGTAGTTTATAATCACTAACATAGGTTCCATTCTTATTCATCCCATTAGACAATTTTAATAATTGGCCATGGGGAAAGCTTGAGGTATGGGTTGAAATTATCCATGTGGACCAAGAGGAACATACTGAGGAACTCCAGATGTGGGTTTTTTAGCATAGATTATGGATCTGATCCCACCCATGTCCCACTTAGATAAGGTGATCCAAAATCTACCCCAAATATTTTGGAAGATAAAGGTGGACAAGAAGGGAAGTTTCCTTCTTGCTCTTGTCCTAGTTTAAATGTGAGTGATACATGCATGCTTTTATATTTTTCTCGGATCTTGCTTATGGTTTTCTAATGTGTCCCTTCAGGGTGATTTAATACTTCACGGTATCTTTGGTATGGTTGATTTATGTTTTATCCTTTGACAATGCTTTGGGATCCTCATTCATTGAATTCTAGTTGTTGGGGATTATTTATTTCTTTACATTTATGGGGTAAGGTTTTTTTATGGTGACCTTGCTTCTCGGGATGTGTGTGGTCGATGCTATTGTGTATTGATTGTGGGGTCTAGGATATTGGACCTCAATTATTATTTATATTACGAGCCTTTGGTTGTATCATCTAGCATTTGGAGCTGCTAGGTGGTTGGTGTGGTTGTGACCACTTATCTTGCTCTTGGTATTTTGTTTTTGGGTTGGGTTTTGACCACCGCTTTCCAACAATTCTTGGTGGTTGTTGGTTTTTTTACTCTACCCTTGGTATTGTTAGGGGTTTTCTTGGATGTTTGGTGGGTGGATTTTAGGGATATTTCTTGGGCATGGGAAAATAACGACTTCCTTCTAGGTTATAAATTTTTCATCTATATTTTGGTGACTAGTTCGTAGTTGTTGTTTCACATGTTGGTTTGAGCCATGTGAGGCTATTTATCTCAGGTTATAGGAAAGAAAATACTATGGGTGGAAATATTAATTGTTGCAAGTTTGTTTCTTGTTGTCTTAATGATGCTTGTGATTCACAACGACTATTATTTAGAGATCTTGATTCATGTGGTTGTTGTTTCTTTGAGAACCATTTATTTGGCGAAGGTTGTTATTTCATACTAAACATTAGTTAAGTTGGAGTTTCATGTGAGATCTATTGAATATATTTCATGTGGGATTTCATTGTAAAAGGGAGTGGGCCCCTTTTAAAACCCTCATTTTTACCTCTTAATAAAAATAATATTAATGCCCATGAAAATACATAAGTGGCCTATGAGACCGAGAAAATCGAATGTGAAATAAGGAAAAGAAGTGGACACAAAAATCTAACACAAAAAAAAAAAAATAACAAGCCACAAAGAAAATATGTCATATACTCTAGTTCTTCCTGATCTCACAAGATTTATAATTTCTTAGGAGGTCATTTCCTACTCAATCTAGAAGAAGAAAAATAATAATAATAGAAGAAATTATTTGGGTACCAATTATTGAAGAAGTAGAGTTCTAGCCAAATGTATGTGCAAGTAACACATATCTTGAAAGAAAAGATCCAAACATCTCCAATCATCATAATACATGAAGTTCTGGAGAGAGTTATATGAGTCTCTTAAGAGGAAAAATAATTTCCCTTTGATCTCATAATAAGGATAAAATCTAAAAATTAATTGGTCCTTAGTTTCAGGATCTAATTTAGAAACATAAAAAATATGATGTTATTGAGGGATATGATGGTCTCTCTATATGTAGAGGTGATGTAAAAACCTCTAAATTGTGCCAAGGAACCCTCAAACTACATGATTATTGGATGCATAGGTAGCTTAGAGGCTAGATGAGACCATATTGAAAGTGAAGGTAGGTGTTGCAATAATGTTGACTTTTTTTTAGGAAAGAGGCCGACAAGGCACTATCCATTTGGAATGAAGTTAGGATATATAGATCTCATCTTTGATACCCCTATTTATCTCCTGTTATGATCATGATGTGTGGACTTCACTAATTCCTTGATTTTTTTGTGTAATAGTTCATTACCTTTGGTATCAGAGTGACCACCCAAGTTTAAGTCTTGACACGAGTGGCTATGCCAACATTGCAGTGTTCACCTTGGGCTCGTATAGGGTTAGGCATGGTCCCTCTATACGAGTGCAAATATAGCCTAGGGTTTGAGCTATGGAAGCGTTGTGGGATGTTATGATCCTCATGTGCGA
The DNA here is from genome assembly GCA_018340775.1 of Taxus wallichiana var. yunnanensis. Classification (NCBI taxonomy): domain Eukaryota; kingdom Viridiplantae; phylum Streptophyta; class Pinopsida; order Cupressales; family Taxaceae; genus Taxus; species Taxus wallichiana. The sequence goes on from CM031234.1 coordinate 80,097,344, forward strand.
TTTACAAATGCCTTTTATCCCAAAATACCCCTAAGATTATTTTGGCATTAACAAGGTTTAAATAATATACTTATCCATTTTTCCATTTGGAAGGCCACTAAACATTAATTAAACCACTAATCTTGGTGGTCATATTAAAAGTTACAGAGTTCTAAGCCACTAAGCCTTTTGAAAGCCCAAAATGAATATAGAGTGACCAAGTGTCACTTATTTTGAGCATTTGAGAAAAGTGAAATAAAAAATGAGCCCCAATGACCAAAATTGAATACCAAGCTAACACATAATGTAAGATCAAGGGATAAATTTAAAGGACACATGGCTTCATTTCATCACCGCCCTAAGGAAAAGCATTTTGCAGACTTTAATAAACAAGATCTAATAAAGTTTCATGTCCGTGTGGCGGAAAAGTTGTATTCAAGGGAAACATGTGGTGTAAGGTCAACAACAAGTCAAAGGGATACGTGGTAGGATTCCAGGCCCCTTCAAATAAATTGGGTTCTACGGACTCCAAGTCTCGTACAATTAATAGGATTCAACAAAAATTAAAGTCTCCAACGGAGAAAAAAAAAGTTGAATCAGTAGGAAAAGTACCAACCCTATAATGAATCACAAGATGTCACATGTCAAACAAATCACATGATACCATGTGTCACAAAGTTATTTAAAAAAATTAGTTTTCTTCATCATATGCTCTAGAATTTCAAATGGACATAACTTTCTCTCTAGAGCTCCAAATTTCACGAAAATAGTATCGTTGAAAATATCTCCTTGAGCCCTTCAATTTGGAATCACCATTTTCACAAATTGATGGAGTTTTGTGGGTAAAAAAATAAAATAATAGTCTAGGCATTAAAAACATAGTTGAAAATGACTAAACAACTAGATTTGATGAGAAACGATGCTCCTTCTCCATCTATAGGACAAAGAACATGTGGGAATGGTCTTGCAAGGGTGCCCATGCTTGTTTACAGTGATTTAATGTATATATTGGTTTTTACAGCTAGAAAATCCATGCCCTTTCTCTTTTCCCTCTCTTTTTCTCTCCTATTTAAATATATTGTAAGATGATGCTCATTTGTGAAAAATGATTTCCTAAAATGTGAATGAACCACGTAAAAATGGTTTCCTAAGTAGCTATTATCTGAAAACCTTGAATTAGGACTATGTAGATGTATATTTTCCTTATTTTTCAGCTATAATGGTCTACGCATGCTTCAATTGTAATAAAATATTGTTTTGTGGTGTTTTCTCAACCCTAGCACATGTTTAATTACAATATTTCCTCTCATTCATTGCTGTAGTTTATTGTGCATTTTTCTTCTCTTTTCGGACTTCATTTTTGTTGTATTTCATGTGAGAACATATGTTAAATATAGTTTTATGTTTGTGTCACTTATGTTTGGCCTCTCCCTTCTCCCTCATAGAGTGTCCTCACCATTCGTTTTTGTGTTATCACTACTTTTAGCTTAGGATTTCCCTTTGTGTATCCTTCTAACCCCTCTCTCAATAGTCCCTTGGAATTCTAGATTAGGAGTAGATAGTTGTGTTTTACTCTTTAGGAGTAGTGTTAGATTTATAAGTAAGTAGAGGAACCATCCTTCTCTAGAGGTCTGTCTCAAGTTGTAAGTACCAAAACTTGGAGACAGTCCCATGTTAACAAAAAGTAAGGATGTACTGTTATCTATTTTTACCCCTGTAAAATAAACAACTTGGGAGGATGGGTTGAGAAATGGACAGTGATTCATGGATAAATATGGAATGATACAGTTGGTTTTTCAAGTTTGGGAAGCATTGCAAATGATTCAGGGAAGTTTCAGAGGTCTTGGGGCCATCCATCATAAGTAGGTTTTTGGGCCTTAAGGAGTTTGCAGCGTGAAAGAGGACATGAGATTCAACAGAAGATTATGATATCCATGTTAGGAATTATAAGTCCAAAAATTTCCTATCGAATTCATTTTCCATGCTCTACATGGTGGAAAAGACGAGGCATCTTGAAGCATCATGCACTTCCCAAGGCAGTTCATTTTTCTGGCGCACAATCGATAATCCTGAGAAGGAAGGAGATTTTTTTAGGTAATAAATTCAAAATTTTATCATAAGACCACCTTAATTGGATTAAATTGGTAGTTTTCATGTGAAATCATATAAAATTTTACCCGAAAACTCATCTGGAGCTAATATTATCACCTTTAAAAGTTGGCCTCTCGGGGTTGGTGGATAGGTTGAACGATTGGGGTTAGACACCCGGGGTTAGTCAATCACATTTTTTGATGTATAGGATCAATTTTTGATTCCCATCACACCCATCACACTTACATGATACCTAGGTTGGATGAGTCATGGGGTTGGATGCTCGGGGTTGGTCAGGTCACATGTTTTGACACGTATGATCATTTTTAATGCCCATCACACTCGTCACACTTGCATGACACCAAGGTTGGATGGTATGTATAGGTTGGATGGTTTATGGGGTTGGATGGCTAGGGTTTGGATTCCTAGGGGCTGGTTGGGTCACATTTTTTTATGAATACGATCAGTTTTTGACACTCGTCATACTATCACACTTGTATGACACCCGGGTGGATGGTACGACCAAGTTGACGGTCATGGGGTTGGATGCCCGGGGGTTGGTTGGGTCACTTTTTTTATACATACGAATAGTTTTTGATGCCCATTTCACCCCTCACATTTGCATGACACATAAGATGGTCGACTTACAATTGTACGACATGGATGGACGAGTTATAAGCCTCACGAGGGTAGGTGAATGAATGAAATCCCAACAACCAAAATTAATGAGGCATGACACCCATGACCTCCTGTGTAGGAAAAGTACCAAAATGGATGGTTACCCATACCTCTTTAATGCATCCTGTTAGTTGGTAACCCCCTTTTTACCTATATATTGTAAAATTCACCTCATTTTGAGGGGATTTTTCCAAAAGGCAAAAGAACTCTGTCAAAATTGTTCCAGAGCTATTATGAGCTAAAGGCCTCGAATTTGGGCTTATTGTAAAATATTTTGTCTTGTGCTTATGGTATGATGGATTGTGCATGTTTCTGAGTAATAAAATTTGTGTTTTTCACCCTAACTTGTATGAATTGCATCTTATGCCTTCCCTTACATTTTTAAGTATATTGTGCATATATCTATCTCTTTACAGGGCCCATAGTTTGTTGTGTTTTATGAATATAGGGAATTTATTGTTTTCCTCGACTGTGGATTTTTACCAGCCCTCTCCTTCTTAGTTTCTCCCTATTTTTCACTCACTAGGATTGTCTCATCCTTTCTTGGTGCATCACCTTCACTTAGAGTAGTTCTATTTCATTCATCTTTCTATCCTTGTCTCCTTGGAAAGCATTAGAATAATGTTAGTTTAGCTTTCCATTCTCTGCAATTTGGAGAAGTTGGCACTAGGTTAGAGGAAGAATCTGAATTTCTCTAGAGGATTATCCTACTTGCAAGGTCCCACACTACAAGATAATCCCATGTTATGCAGTTACACTAGTTGCCTCGTCTGAAAAATCACAAGTAATTAGGGGTGATGTAATTTTGCATTAACACTACCATGAGAAAATCCTAGGGTGTTACTTTTTTGTGATAACAATGCCTCAAGGTTTTTGTGTGATGGTTCATGTATGGTTCATTACATATCCCTTTTATAAACATATGGTACACCAATTAAAAAATTATATGCATGGATTATTTTGTTGTCAAAACCTAAAAGGACAAGAAGAGATAAATCGTTGACATACCAACACATTTTGATCCCATTTCATGCTAGTTTCATAGAGGATTTGAATGCTTGAAATGGGTACTTGAATAAATCAAATAAAGAGTTGGTCATTTGTCTAATCTTGTGTATCATAGTCACCCCTTGAAAGATCACTACATTAATAAGTGAATCTATAATGAATTTAACAAGAATGATGTCATGTGGAAATGATATTTATCATGGATACAATTATATAACATGGAGGTAAGTACTCTTTTAATTCACATTTCATAAAATTTACTAAGATAAGGGACCCATGTTTCAGCCACATGTATAAGAGTAGGTGTAGCAAGTGAGTGGAAGCGAGAAGATCCCAATCTAGTACGAGGATGAGCAGAGGGGGGTCTAGGCAAGAATCTATCAAAATGTTTAAGCCTTCAATTTGATTCAATCACCCTAAAAACTACAAATGTAGAGTAAATAACTCTAACAATAATATTATTCACTCCATAATTTTCATCAATGCATGAAATCATATTCAATTGGCTTTGTAACATAAGGTTAAAACAAATTTTGTTTGAACAACCTCATACAATTATAACCAAGCTTGGAAATAAATAACCTTGGTTAGAATAATTCAAAAATTAGCTCCCTATGACAAGCTTACGGTGAGAACATGAAAATGAATAATAAGATAGAAAACAACCCCAACTAGATCCTAACTTGTGTATTATGAACATATCTCTAACACCCTCCCTTAACTAAAGGTATACATAGTAAAAATTGAAAATGGGTCCTAAATACCAATCCCGATAAGGTACCCATATACAAACATAAAAAAATAAGGAAGGAGTAAACCTAAATCCCCCAAAGTACAACTTCCTTCACCCCAAGTAACACTTACAAATGAAGGTAACAAGAAGAAGCCAAGGTCTTAGTGAATATGTCAATAACTTGATTAGCTATGGGAATAAACTCTAAATGAATAATTCCATCATATAATAGCTACAAAATGAAGTGCATTTTAATTTATATATACTTGGTGCATTGGTTATCAATCAGGTTGCATGAAATCTCTATGTCACTTTGGTTATCACACTAAATCAAAGTGGGATCGTGTTTTGGAAATATGAACTCATCAAGTAACTTTCAAAGTCAGAGAGATTCCCAACTAGCCTTAATAATACCTCTATACCCTACCTTAGTTGATGATAATGTAACACAATCTATTTCTTACATCACTATGCAAAGAGCCAAGGTGAAATACGAATCTAGAATTGGATCAATGGGTATCAACACATCCATGCTAATATGAGTTTATGAATCCCTCAATATCAGAAGATCCTTACGGTGTTTACTACATCCAAAATTTCAATGTGCCTTAAATATAGCTTAAAATACGCTTGGCTTCCTGCCTGTGGCTCATGGGAGAAATAATAGACCAATTTGAAATCAAAATTGATATTAGGGTATGTATGTGTTAAGTGTAAAATAGTTCCAACTAAATTATTATACAACGTATTATCAACCAATTTTGATTTTCATTCAATATTCAAATCAACACATGAATGATATGGTGTGGGAGAAGACTTGCAATCAGCCATGCCAAAATGATGAAAAATATCCATGGATATACTTATGTTGTATAATAGAAATACCATCGAAGGTGATAAACTTGGAGGCCTATAAAATAGTTCATAAGTCCCATGTATATCATGTAAAATATCTCCATCAGCTTGTGCTTTATGTACTAAATCAAAGAGTTTGAACTACCAATGAGGACGAGGTCATCGAAATACAACTCCAAAATTAAAATATACTCACCTTAGTTCATAATGTAAACATTGTGATCATATTCACGTCAATAGAAGCTAGAACTCAAGAACAAGATATCTTCTCATACCAAACTCCAGGAAATTTTTTAATCCTATAAATAAAATGATGAATCATGTATACCTTGGAAGAGTCACACACAAATCCTTGAGGTTTCTCCATGTATATATCCTCTTGGATATCACCATGTAGAAAGGAACTCTTCACATCCATCCGATAGATTAACCACTAATGTGATGTAACAGGGGATAGAATAAGGCATATTAAATCCATATTTGCAATCGGAGTGAAAGTATCGAGTAATCCACCCCCTCAACTTGTGAGAACCTTTGGATTCAAGACATGCCTTGTGATTATCTACTAAACCATCTATTGTATAATTGGTCTTATAGACCTATTATCTAAATAAATCTTGTAGTTATTCGAATAACTTATATACATATTCTGCATTAGAGATCTTCATTACAAGTGGTGCACACCTCGGTTGTCTCCTTGGCACATTCACTTGGTCACTTTGTTTCCTCACATGCCCTTGCACGCTTCCCCTTCTCCCCTTTCCATTTTCATTTTCCTCTTTGTTCCACTCTTACCTTGTCACGAATCTTTCGCGCATTCGCATTCTTCCTAGAAGCTATTCATCCTACACATGCTCCTTGCACTTGCTTCAAATTAGCTAAGTCCCTAGCCCTCTCACGCACCCCACACATTACCTTGTAATAGTTATGCCTTGAACATACATTTTCCTCTCACCAGTTTTCCCCATTTCCTCTGTGCGCATTGTGATTGCACGCATATGCTTTCTTCCTTCTTCCTTTTTCCACGTGCATACCTTTACGCCATTCCCTACACCTTTCGTGCTATTTATTTTTATGACACGCTTGAGTGTGCCACACGTAACCACCATTCAAATCACACCAACATGGCACCGAATACTTGTAGCAAATCAATGAGTGACACATGGTAGAAACGACAAGAATATTTTCACAGTTGGTCATCCTTTCATCCAATCCACGTGCACCATGTGTCTTGCGTGCCTGCAGACGACTTTGAAATTTTTTTGACAACCATATATTTTTCTACAAAGCTCGATCTGTGCACGCTTGGTCTCAATCGATAGCTACTAACGTAGGATAGAGAGCTATATATTCAAATTCAAATTACTGGCAGAATCTAGTAGGTGAGAAATGGGAAAATGTCTTTTTGGGCATTAATGAGTAGATTTGATTACTCCAACCACCTGATTTTATCTGATCCTCCCTCTTTCCTTCTCCAACACACCAAACAGACTTGGGGAAGCACATTTAATGCAGATTGCAGGAGGATTTTTCGGGCATTGAATGTTTCTTGTTGGTGATTGTATTTCAAATTTAGGTTTTCCCTCCTCTCTTCTTCTTCTATGGATTCATCTATAAATGTAAGATCTAAGCTCATTGTTCATGTTGGACACTTTCGATCCTTATGAACTCGGCTAAGTGTTGGGGTTAGCACAAGGTTGTACAGATAATATATCAGATCTAAACATACATGTAATGAAAGAGGACATTCTACTAGAAGAATTATACAAAACAAGATATATAAATCAACACCATATTTAATGTGGTTCACCCAGTGTGGGATATGTCCACCAAGAAACAAGCAAATCTATTATCTAAAGCTTTCAAAAGATATACAATTGAATATTTACAATCTTGCACACCTCTATGATGTACAATACTTTCTTTCTCTCAAGATTTTTCTCCTTCACCAAGAATTCTCTCTCTCTCTCTCATAATTATTCTCACAACAATCATCAACTTTTGCAAGTTCTTATTAATTATTAATTCTAAACCCTATATTTCATGCTTATATAGTCATATAAAAAATTAGGGCACTTATCCATGCAATTATAATGAATATATCTACTTTAATACTAAAAATAGACCTAATTCCCGTGAGTTAATTAAAACACCCACACACAGGTAACCGACACCGGTTAGCCCTAACTGATGCCAGTTCCTCCTTTCTGACCGATGTTGGTCATAAGTGACTGATGTCACCCCTCCTTAACTGATTTCGATTCTTGTATTTCCTGAAAGTTTGGTATTGCATGCTAATTTGAAGTAATTGAGATCCAAAACTCAACAATCTCCCACTTGAAGATAAATTACTGCACTATGCATGTACATCGTCATTCTTGGATCCTTTTCTTAGCTTTGTTTCTTCCTCTTCAAGTCTCAAACTTGAATACCAACAAAAGTGGATTGTAGCTCCAACTTCTCCTTTGTTAATGGCTTTGTTAGCATATCCATGAGGTTTCCACTCATATGAATATTCTCTATTTTTAGTTATCCATCCTCCAATACCTGTCGTATGAAGTGATACCTCAACTGAATGTGTTTCATTATAGAATGAAATGTTGAGTTATTTACTAAATGAATTGCACTCTGATTGTCACTGAACAATTTTCAATCATCTTGCTCCTTTCCCAACTCTTCCATGAACCTACTCATCCATATAATTTCCTTGCTAGCCTCTATAGATGCAACATACTCTTCCTTTGTAGTAGACAAAGCCACAACCTTATGCAATATTGAAATCCAGCTAACTTCCATCCCACCTACTATGAAAATATATCTAGTAGTGCTCCTTCTACCATCCATAACCCCGGCCATATCCTAATCAAGATAGCCACATAAAGAAATATCTGAACCTCCATAGCATAACTGCATGCTAGATGTCCCTCTCAAATACCTGAGTATCCATTGGACTACTTTCCAATGATCTTTACCTGGATTAGACATAAATATACTCACAACTCCCACTTCCTGTGTAATATATGGTCTGGTACAAACCATAGCATACATGAGGCTCCAATTGTTGAAGCATATGGTACTTATTTCATGTATTTGACCTCATCATGTGATGAAGGACACTGATCTTTTCTCAATTTGAAGTGTCCTACCATAGGTGTACTTACAGGTTTTGAATCTTGCTATTTTAAACCTTTCCAACACATTATTGATATAAGCCTCCCGATACAAATACAATGTCTTGTTTGTCCTGTCTATGTGTATTTGCATGCCACAGATTATTTTTTTGCTCCTAAATCCTTCATAGAAATTGTGTGAGCTAGCTTTCCTTAAGCTCACCAATGTTCTACCTCCTAGATCCTCCAATAAACATATCATCCACATATAGTAACAAAATAATATAGCTCCCACTTTCAAGATTCTTGAAATAAACACATTGGTAAAATTCACATCTCAAATAACTATGATCATGCATGAAACTATCAAGCCTCATGTACCATTTCGTTGGAGCTTACTTGAGCCCATATAGACTTTTTTTCAACATGCACACTAATTTCTCCTTACCCTTAAATTCATACCCAAGCGATTCTTTGCATATAAATCTCTTCATCCAAATCACCAAGAAGGAAAGTTGTCTTCACACATAGTTTCTCTAATTATAAATCATGTACTTTATGAACTAAACTCAATACAATATGAATAGAAGTCATATTTACAATAGGAGAAAATATTTCACCAAATTCAATACCTAATTTATGTGCAAATCCCTTTACTACAAGCCTTGCCTTGTACCTTTTTGTCCACCCTCTTCTTCCTTGATCCTATAAACCCACTTGTTCTATAATGTCCTCTTACTTGCTGGTAACTTAACCAAATCCCAAGTTTGGTTTTGTTCCAAGGAGTCCATCTCCTCATCCATGTCATGCTCCCACTACACGTGGGTCTTATCCTGCATTGCTTCTTCAAAAATTTCTGGTTCACCATTATTAGTCAATAATAAATAAAATAGAGAAGGTGTAAATATTTCTAGGAGGTTTACTTACCCTTTGAGACCTTCTCACAGGAGTTTGGGGTACCGGAGGCTCATTCTGGACCTCCTAGACATTTGTATCCAAATCGACAGTGACCAACACCAATCACCTATAACGATGCCGCCTCTACTAACTAATTTCAGTTTGGCTCTTTTGTAACCGATACTAGTTCTATTGACCGATGTCGGTCAAGGGTCAACTAACACCGATTACTGTGTAACCATGTCGGTATTATTTTTAAATCTAAGAGTTCATTTTCATTCACAAACTTCTCAACCGGTTCATCCTTGGGTACCAAAATTTGATCATTGTACATTCTCTTTTCATTCCATTCAATATTATGACTCCTAATAATTTTAAAATTCTCTAAATCCTAAAAACATAATCCAAAATCACCAGATCCATAACCAATGAAAGTGCATCTCTTGGATTTTGCATCCAAATTTTTTCTATTTTCCTTATTAGTATGCACAAAAGCTTATGAACCAAATACTTTAAGAAAAGAAAGATCTACCCCTTTTCCATTCCAAGCTTCCTCTGGTATTCCTCCGTTTAGTGAACTTAAAGGCCCACGGTTAATTAAATAAACTGTTTTATCAACTGCTTCTTCCCAAAACTGCAAGGGCAATCCAAAATGTATCCTCATACTTATAGCATGTTCCATGATTGTCATGTTCATTATTTCTACAACACCATTATCTTTTGTTGTTCTTGGAACTGTTCTTTCTCTACGTATTCCATTCACTGAACAATAATCATTGAAAGATTTGTTACAATATTCACAACCATTTTCATATCTAAGGCACTTTAACTTTGAATTTGATTCATTCTCAATAAGAGATTTCCATCTTTTAAAAGTATCAAAAACATCATATTTTTGTTTAATACAATAAACTCGTACCTTTTTGTAGCATCATTAATGAAAGTAACATAATATTTTGATCCTCCATGAGAAGCTACCTAAGCCGGTTCCCACGCATTTGAGTGCACAAGCTCCAATTCCTACTCCTTATTTGCTCCAACTTTTAGAAATCTCACTCTCTTTTTCTTTCCAAAGACACAATGCTCAAAAAAATCAAGATCTAAATCTTTCAAATCTAATAACTTACCCTTATCCTTTAAGATCTACATTCCTTTTTAACTCATATGGCCCAACTGATTATACCACATGCATGCATCCAATCAAGTAGATAATGCAAAAATAATTAGTAACATAGGTAGATAAATATAACGTTCCCAACTTCTTACCTCTTGCCACAACAAAAGCACCCTTGGTGACTTTCCAAGAGTCTGTTGTGAATGTAACCATGTAACCAGCTTCACCTAGATGCCCTATAGAAATAAGATTCCTTTTAGGCTTGGCACATGCCTCACATCTTTTAATACCCATGTATTTCCATTCTGTAATTTTATATGAACTTCCCCTTTATCAGTAATACTGCAAGGTTCATCATCACCCAAATAAACATGTCCAAAATTTCCTTGGAAATAATTTATGAAGTAACCCTTATTAGGGGTTACATGAAAATAAGCTCATGAATCTAAAACTCAAGATTCTATTCTATTATCCAAAGAAAGAATAAGAGGATCTTGCATTACCTCTACTCTAATAATATTTGAGGCTTTACCTTTGTCTAGATGTTGGTTCTCTTTATCCTTTGACCAAAAATATTTCTATGCATGTCCTTTCTTTCCACATTTCCAATAAGTAAGTCCTTTATCTACGGATTTAGATATGTCATCCCTTGACTTTGATTTCCCATTATTCTTACTCTTGGATATCTCCTTCTACCTGCCTCTGCTTTCTACATTCAAAGCATTCCCAGATGATTCCTCTATACTTTTCCTGTGAATTTTTTCATTCAATATTATACTAGCCACATCATCAAACTTCAAAGTATTATTAGTAGATGTTGTATTACTAACAATAATTACCAATTTATCCCAACTATCGGGAAAGAAAATAAGAATAAAATTTCTTTTTATTCATCATCAAACATAATATGAATGGATTTTAACTGATTTATAATAGATAAGAAATCATTCAAATGACTAGATGCAGATCCACCTTCATGCATCTTAGAAATAAATACTTTCTTCATCAAAAAAACTTTATTTGAAGTACTAGGTTTTTCATATAAATTAGCAAGAGATTTCATTAACTCTACCGTAGAAGTTACTTCTATCATATTGGAAGCCACAGATGTTTGTCAGGGCTTAACCTTATAGATCCAAAAGACTTTCTATTAAGAATATTCCATTCATCAAAAGTAATCTTCGTAGGTTTAGAGTTTTCATCCAACGGTAAGTATAAATCTATTTGATATAGATAATCCTCAATCTGCATCTTCCATAATTGATAATTTTGGTCGTCAAAATTCTCTACCTTGTATTTGTTTTCGTATCCCATTTTTATAGCTCCCACTCAATCAGAAAACCCTCTGTGAATAAATCTATCAACACATAAAACTATCAAACAAATATTTGATACCAGTTTTTGGGGTTAGCACACCGGTTGTATAGATTATGTATATGATTAAGCATACATGCAAATAAAAGTAGATATTCTACTAGAAGAAATATATAAAACAATAGATATAAATTAACACTAGATTTAACGTGGTTCGCCCAAAGGTGTGGCTACGTCCACCAATAAACAAACCAATCTATTATCCAAAGCTTTCAAAAGATATACAATTGAATATTTATAATCTTCCACACCTCTAGGATGTACAATACTTTCTTTCTCTCAAGATTTTGTTTCTTCACCAAGAATTCTCTCTCTCACAATTATTCTCACAATAATCATCAAATTTTGCAAGTTATTCTTAATTCTTACTTCTAAACCCTATCTTTCATGCTTATATAGGCGTATACAAACTTAGGGCACTTATCCATGTAATTACAATCAATAGATCTACTTTAATACTAAAAATAGATCTAATTCCGTGAGTTAATTAAAACACCCACACACAGGTAACCGATGCCGGTTAGCCCTAACCGATGCTGGTTCCTCCTTTCTGATCGATGTCGGTCATAATCGACTGATGTCAGTACCTTATTAACGAATTTCAGCTACTATATTTCCTAAAAGTTTGATATTGCATGCTAATCTGAAGTAATTGAGCTCCACAACTCAACACTAAGGACTTCATATTTTCTCGTATTTTGAGTCGTAGACTTCTAGATCTGCTCATGCATGTAGATATCACCTCTTTCACCATTGTAATAACTAGGTGAATTTATATAAATAATGGAAACATTGTTTTGTGGCTATTTTTTGTCCTAAACATTTTTTTATTCTTTCTTCTTACCTTTCTTTTACATTGCGTGTTTGTTGTGTCACTTTACATCCCTTATAACTCCATTTTTAGTCATGTTCTATGAAACTGATATGGTAAATGTTTTTTAGTTGTGCTACACATGCCAAGCCTTCTTTCACGCCTTTCACTTTTACTCAGAATGGATGGTGTTCATCCCTCTTTTTCTGGTGCTATCACCTTCTTTAGATTAGTTTTCCTTTATGTTATCCTCATATCCTTGGTCCTTTGGCATTGTTAGCTTAGTTTTACCTTTCAACATTAGGAGTAAAATAATCAGTAGAAATAGATAGAGGAACCGACCTTCTCTAGAGATCCGTCTCAAGCGCGCAAGGTCCCATAACTTGGAGATGGTTCCATTGTTGTCTCAAATGACTCGGTCCTTCCAGATTCGAGACACGGGTGCAGATTGACTACCAACAAGACCCATAAACAACACACATGTAACACCCCAATAGTTTATTACTTTTTTGTGATAGGAGAGTTGGGATTATGACATACTATTGTGGTAGGTCTTCCTTCTGTCTTGATTATTGTGCATGTTCTAAATGTATTTACATTGTGGTTGCATACTTGAGGCAGTGATATTAGTGCACTCAAAGGTTGAACATGTTGTGTACCACAGTTACTAGAAATTTGTTTCTATACTTTGTTTTCTCGATTGTTGGATTAAGCCTAACAATTTCTTTGATTCTAACTCTCACCAGTATAAGTGTCACAATATGTGCTTTAATGGATTTATTGGGTGAGTGTGAACAAGTATTATGACAAGATGCATATGCCAAGGTATGTGGAATATGAATTTATTTCTTCTAGCTATCTACTTACCTTGAAGCATGGATGATCACTTTTTGATAGACAAAATGGTACTTTCGTAATATAATCTTGTTTATCATTGCAGGAGCTAAAATATTGAAGGTGTTAGTTTGATGAGCATGCTATTATAAATTTGCATGAACTTAGAATAAGAATATTATTCAATACACATCTAAATTGATCACCATTGATTAAATCTTTACAAATCTTGGACATAATGATTTAAGGGCCTAAGATGACGATTAAGGTTATTCCTACTATTTTAAAGAAACTTATGATTTTTAAGCATGACATAATACCAAAGGGTCATAACCTTATATCAAATTAAGGTTGATGGTTTTAAATGTATTAAGGTTAAGGTCTATATTAATAAAGCTTGGGCATGATTTTTGATGGACCTAAACAAATACTAAACTATAGTCTATGTTTCGAATTAATCTAGGCCTATTTGATAAAGGGTGAGTTGGCACCCAATTCCTTCGTAGCTTGTCCGACTATGAAATTTATTGGGTGCATTTATCAAACACTACAACCTATTCCATTTTGGTGACAAGAAACTTGGAGGCTCGGTTATCTAGGTGACTAAGCCAAACTTAGTGATCTGTTTGAAAAGGAAATAAGCACTGCTAAATTTAAATTGGAAAATAGATAGGAATGAATAAAGGAGGGAAATTTATTCACCACCTGCATGCATTGAATTCCTCTAGGTTTACTCCACTACCTGGGAAACCATGAGGTGGTTTTGGAAAAAAACTGGAAGAGTGGTTGTTTTTGTTGTTTTGCATGTTTTGAAGTTTTGGTTCAAGCTCTACATGCTCGATGTTCCTCTTATTCTTGGGGTTTCTATATGGTTTGATTTTTCATGCATTCTCATAACTATGAGTTGATAGATTCGTGGATTTCATTAATATCTATCTCAATAAATAATATGAGGAAGGTTGGAGGTTTTGCTTTGCTTTGTGGAATCAATCTTTTGAGCTATGTTTGCAAAGAAAGTTTTAAAACAAAAGGATAAGAATAAATATTTCGATAAATTGCATGATATTATCTATATCTCCCTAATATCTTGTTCTATCTATTATTTTCATATATAAAATTCTGCAATAGTTCTTCTTGTTATTTGTATATTTGGGTTTTCATTGTTATGATAAAAATCTTAGGTATTGTCGATTTCTTGTAAATAAATGAATCTAGGTATGAAATGGAACTTAGAAATAACTCTCGAAAGGTCCAGAACTATGTGATATTCCCTTACAGATATATTTTTGTACATGTGAAATCTATGATAATATTTTGTCTTGTATATGATGCAAAACCTAGTAACTAGGGTGTACTTGGATAAATTTACATTTATATTATGTATCAAATCCTTAGATTCGGATGTAGGTTTTTTTGGTATTATCGTTGTTATTTCGTTATGTGGTCTTTGTGTTGAACAAAATCTCTTTAAAATATTCATTGTTTATCATGGCTATTTTTGTGTTATTTTCATGGGTGAATGCAAATGGCATCCGAGAGTATTTAGATATAACTCAAGCTTGTACTTTTATAAAAGAAATACCCAAAATCTTTGGGTGTTGATTCACACACACACACACACACACACACACACACACACACACACACACACACACACACACACACACACACACACAAACATGTTAAATTGAATCCTTATATTTTATTGTGGGTATTTTGGGATTTATTGCTCTCAAGCCCTTGTCATTTGGTCTTGAGACTCTATTTTGTGTGAACG
Source organism: Taxus wallichiana var. yunnanensis (assembly GCA_018340775.1). Taxonomy (NCBI): domain Eukaryota; kingdom Viridiplantae; phylum Streptophyta; class Pinopsida; order Cupressales; family Taxaceae; genus Taxus; species Taxus wallichiana. The sequence continues at coordinate 80,112,605 of CM031234.1, forward strand.
TGTTACGAGATAGAAGATGTTGCTCTTCCGGTTTATTATATTGATTTTATTTTCAAACCTTGCACCATCAAGTGAGGCTCTGTTGAATTTAAAATGGAAAAACTTACCTATTCTTTTGTATTAAGGTTATGAACTAGATGGTGTGGGATTTGTTGTAGTTTTCACGGGTTTCAATCTTAGTCCTCTGTTATGGTATTAATGGTTGTCAATTTTTGTGGATCTTTATCTCTCGCCTTAGAGATAGTTGCTAAAACCGTACCACAAAGGTGTATATGAGTGGTCTCTGTTGAAGAGCATACTTTATTTAAGGTTGTCATTTTGTATGAATATGTGCCTTGTTTGTAGTAAAGTGGTTGTAGGTGTATTGTATCTTATAAGTCATTTATGGCATTATGATCTCTGTGTTGGTTATAATAAATATAAACCAGGAACATTTCTATGTTCCCAAGCTTGACTATGTTAATCATTTTCCCTTAATGGGATCACGATGATGTCCACGTGGTAATGAGATGTTCATTTAAATGGGATGTCAATGGTTGGTGACAATATTCTAAAATATTAAGGTACCTAGAATAACCTTTAGGAAATGGAACACAAATTATTCTCTTCCATGTTTAATTATTGCTCTTAGTCGGATGACAATAGTGATCTATGTTGAGTGTAGGGAAGTCACGAGGCTAATACACTTGAAGGTAGTAAATAGATAAGTCTGCTCTATTTTTATTGTGGCATAGAAATGATTAGTGTGATGATATGTTCATACTTTTTGATGATTTATACTTGATCTAACTTAATGGGAATGAAGAATCCCTTAGTAATAAACAATAACCAAGATCGATATAAAGTACCGATAATGATATAATATAGTTACCCGATTATAGGGTACATAAATTAAATAGTTATTGATAGATTTACTACTTGCTTATGCTAATGAATGATGATTGTTTAAAATGAGTTTGAAAATGTTCTATTTATTATCATTGTTCCTGTCATTATGAATTGGCCAATAAAGACAATAGATTAGAATAATGGGAACAAAAATTTTAAATGTAATTTATTTTATTTGTGAATACTAAATGATCTTGTGGGTTATTAGATTGTTTACTGATTTTATAAATTGCAGCATTTCATTTATGCAAATATTAAATGACATAAACTATTAAGGGGGAAATAGGTCTTATCATGCCAGTTCTTTCAAACTGACCATTGCTAACATTTTGTAGATGGATTACTTTAAGTCTAAAAGGCGAGTGAATTTGAAAGAATTTATTTTTTCAATTGATTATTTAAGTGTTGCAATGTATTGAATAGTGGATTTGTAATCATGTGAAATATCACTAAACTATTTAAATGATAAAAATTATCTTATTCTATTTATATTTGTTTCGAAAGGAAATGAATAAGATGTATTCATTATTTAAATCGAGTCTTGATTTGCATCAAAAACTAGATGGAAGGTTCTTTATCTTAATTGATTACATGATTGGAAACTTATGTGGAATTATAGTATGTATTATTAAGTGAATAAATATGATGTACTTAAAGAATGATTCATGCATATTTGCATTATTAATGGTTTTATTGGATTATGAATATACCTCTGTGTTTATTAAATTGAATACAATACCTATATTAAATGGTTCATGAGTAATTGCAATTATATATGCATGAATTATATGTATTATGGGTTACATGATAATTGGAATTAATCCTATTAAGTACTATTTTGGACCTAATACTTTACTAGTGAAAATGGATTAATTATGATCTACAAAATTAATGCAGTAGGCTGATTTAAATCTATACTAGTAAATATAATGATCATGTGGAATGAATCTAAACATGTAATGGATATTCATGAATTCCTCATTTATATCCTTAGGTATGAATTCTATCGCAGTGAAAGTATCACTAAAACCTAGGAATTGACATGTCATAATAATTTTCCAATCTAATGAAATAAGTACGACATTTCTAATGCATGGGTCATGGAAGGATAACTTCAAATTGATGTTGTAGAGTGGGATTAATCAAATTATCCGTTTCTATATTTGAAAACTTCTATACAAAAGGTAACCCAAGTTTTCCCTCGTGTTCCATTTATTACATATGTTGTAATCTACAAGAATTAGAGTTATGTTAAGTTTAAAAGTTTGTTGTCTGTCAAATGAATACCTCAGTACCAACTTATGTTGGCTATGGGGGAGAAATATTTTACGTGACGACACAAGTCATTGCGTGAAATATTTATATCCCATAGGAAACCTAAGTTGGTACAGACGTGTCAAACGTACAAGGTGAAAAAGTTTGCACCTTTGTATAACTTGGAATTAAATTAATTTTTAAAAGAACCCTAAACTTTACAAAACAAATTGCATGACTAAAAAAGGAAAGATAACACCATTTCCATCCATCTAGCCAAGGTTATAAGTCTAGGAATGTAACATTAAGATAGAAGCTAAAAGGAATGCTTAACTAGTATGAAAACAATGCAAGATCTAATTAAACATGCCTACTAATATGCTTGAATTACCTAACATGGGCCTAAATAAACCTAAGAGGGAAATCAAATGGTTATGGTTGCTACTCCAAACAATAGTGAAATGACCTCTCCAAATGACTTGTTAAGTCACTTTATATTATTCATCTACTAACCTTGTTGAAGGCTTTAGGAAAGGATTGAACTTGGCTATATATCATATTTATTATATGAGATGCAAATCAAAGTATGGTGTAATAGTATATAGGAATGAGGTGCACTCTTTTATAGTTTTCCTTTTGGAGAAACTTGTATTTTGGTGCATGTGGGACTAAAAGCTCCAAATTAGATTACAATTTCTAATCATGATTAGGCCTTGCTAATCATAATTATTAAATTTCCAAGTGATTAAGAGGTATGAAGCCTTAATTGACCACTTAGGGTCAATTAGAAGGCTATGATAAGATCTTAAAGCTTGTTGAGACATTGTGGAGGTGAATGGGGTGATTTTGAGTGGTTGGAAGAGGGGTTTGAGTCAATATTAGGGCATATTGACCAAATCAAGGGGAAAATAGGCTTAATTAGCTTATAAATGCTAATTGTCTATTTTGAAGAGGATTTTGGCTTACGATTCGTCATAAAGTGGCATCCTGAATGCGAAAGGGGTTACACAATCAACATCGTGGTGTTAATTGGCTAATTTGGTAAGGAACATTAATTAATTAGATAAAACCACAAATTATAACAGATTTGGAAAGAATGAGAGTGATTTGTGTGCATTTGGCAAAGAGATTGCAAAAGTGAAATTTAGGTGTCTACATTTTCTCCTGTTTGAGGTGAAGTAAGTGAATTCACTTCAAATATAGTAGACAAGCATAAATAGGTAAATTTTTGAAGAAAAATTAGTAGAATGAAGGATGCCCCCTCAAGTGTCGATGGGGTGATAGAAGAAGTCAATCAACGATCAAAAATATGATTGAAATGGATAGAAGAAAATAGGTTAGAACGGGCACGAAACCCTTAGGTATTGAGAAGGAATAAGGATAGGGATAAACATGGTTGTTTATTGCCCTGGGTGATTTTTAGAAGAAAAATTAGTAATGGTAATAAATGATAATGGAGAAGAAATTATTAATGGAGAAATATAAGACAAGCCCAACCTTTGCATCCAGCCTTTCCATAAGCAACCTGGTTATATCATTTTTCCCCTAGGTCTACATCATCGAATTTTATTGAAATGAACAAAAATGTAAGATAACATGAAAAGCTAAATTAATTAACATTTTTCCATTGCTACATAACTCCATGCAACATACATAATGAAATGCAATACAAGAAAGTAAAATAATATCTAACTCAAATGCAACATACATAATGCAATGTAATACAAGAAAGTAAACTAGCTAACCTAACAAATAAACTAGTACAATCACACGTAGTCAAACAAACAACGTTTAAGACAGTTGCACCAATATTTTTGTTATCAAGCTAAAGTTCTCAAATATTCATGTTGTAATGAAAAGGGTTGAAAATGATGCCCCAAGCAATAACACATGCGAGGGAAAAATAGAGGACACAAGTAGTCCCATGGAAAGCATTCATGTATTTTGACACGATGACGACAACTCAATGTTGCACGAAAAATACCGACATAATAAGAAAATCCAAATTTTCTAATGGAGTTAGATCACTATGATCTACATGTCATTTTAGAAAAGAACAAGAAATAATGTCATAAATATGGTTCGTAGGACCAATTTGAATGTTGAGGATAATGCAGGTGATACAGGGTTTAGTTGTATGTAAGCCATTTAAAAAAATGAAAAACCATATTTTTTTGGTAAATCTAAATCTAAAATTAATGTTAGCATTGTGTAGCTTTCTTCAATACCTTTCCAATGCAAAAAAAAATGGAGTTGTTTTGAGGTCAAGTAAAATTTATGGCATGTGCGATGTTGTGTGCACCTATGCACTCGGGGAGTGCTTGTATTGGGAAACATGGGTGTCGGGGTGCCTGTGGCTTTGGCATGAATTTTTCATTTTTTTGAATTTTTAACTACATCATGGGTGCTTGGGTTCCTATGTTGGCATGCATTTTTTATTTTTTGATTTATGCACATGGGCGGTTGAGCGCTGTGTTGACATTATTTTGCTCATTTTTGAATTTTTGATTGCGAGAATGGGCGCTTGAGTGCCTCTCTGTTGGTAGTTTTTTGCTCATTTTTGAATTTTTGACTAAAGCATAGGTGCTTGGGTGTTTGTGTTGGTAGTGTTCAGCATGGGCACCTAGGCACCTATGTTGGCAATGTTTAACATGGGCACTTGGGTGCCTGTACAACATTGAATGCACTACCTAACTTCCGGAGGCCATAACTTTTTCTCCCGACCTCGAAACAAATCCAATTTTTTGTGATGGAAAGGTATCAAAGGTAGCTATGTAATGGTAATATAAATTTGGGTTTTTTAATTTTTCTTACTAATTTTTTTAGGATTTTGAGTTTTCTTTACCAATTTGTTTGGGTTTTTGATGTTTATTTGGATGTTTTGACTTTTCCGATTAACATATTTGAATGTTTTTTATTTTTGAACCATATTTGGATTTTTTTGATTTTCTATTTTTTTTAAAATTTATGTACGAAACAAATAAATTTGGATGTCCCCAGTGATGATGATGGGATGTACTGAGGCGAGAATGCCACACGTATGTGCAAGAAAGTGAAGATGTGAAATTGCCCTAGCGTTAGATGGGAATATTCAAAGGAAAAATATTCATGCGTAGAAGTTGGATCAGGGACAATATAGATAGGTTCAACATGATGATGAACATAACCCAATGACGTGCTAGGAAGGAGAAAGGATGCCCCCAGCGTAAGCTGGCCAAGAAGCACATGATAGAAAGAAGTAGAAGATTATTTTTGTGAAAGGGGACAAAGGTTCCCAACAACATGGAAAAAGGAAATATTATACACATGGATGTTCTGAACTAAGTAGAAGAATGATGTGAATGTATCTTATAAGCCTCGCGATGAAGAAGTGATTAGCCAAAGGCACAAATCGTGAGACAAGATATAGACTAGAGTAAGATTCTGAACAAGGTTAAAAAAAGACACTTAGTAACATACTAATATTGTTTTCTCATAGAGATCTAGTGTGTGCACATGGAAATTTATTACCTCTTGGAGGGAAGATTTGATAGACAACAAGTGAAGACACCTAGCCAATGTGTAGGAATGATTTATTTTTCAAAGTTGATTTTTTTAATGGATTGTGGAAGGAGAGTCGTACATTGCTCCACTTTGCCACTAAACGTCCATAGCCACGATAGAGATGTATTTTATTCTAATCACAACATTTCTCTACTGCTAGTTAGATGCCCATAGCCCCGATAGAGAGAATTTTAAATACCCCAAGAGAGAGTTAGATATCAATTTTCTTTTTCTTTTAGCATTTTCTTTCAACTTTGTGCTTTTTGATTTGATTGATTCTTTTGCTTTCTAAAAAATTATTTCAGCTCTCTTATTTGAAAAGGGGTTAAGAACCAATAATGGCTTAATGGAAGGAGGTCGAAGTGATTGTGATGACGAACTTGGATAGTGTCAATAAATATATCCAAATTTTCTTAACAAGTTTTTAATTGTTGATTGTGATAGGATCTCTAAGAGGTCAGTCGTTCTTTAATTTACCAAGGTGATAAAAGACCAAGGCCAAATAGATACCATAGACATAATTTTCATAAAATCCATGCGAATAGGATAGCCAAATACCACTTTGAAGGGATGCAAATGGTGGGAATACTTGCAGAAGAAGATAAAGAAAGGGAAGAAAGAACATCTATGTGTATGCAATAACCGATTACAATGTTTGATCTTTGTACCTTTGATATATTTTTTTGAAGTGTTTTTTTAATTTTTTTGTACTATTGTATTTTTTGAAAAGGTGGTGTTAGTGCAAAATCACGGCACTCCCTGACGTACATCGAGGCTTCTAGGTTGATGTTTAGGCATCCAGTGTGATTGCACAACATGGAAACCTCTCTCCAAGCGTGGGACTTGTGAAACCGAGAGAGGAATCTCCAGAGAAGGCTGGTTCCTGCTCCTAAACTACCTGCCACAAGCTATTCCAGTGCAGGCAAGCTAATCTAATCCTAATCTAACCATGCCAAGGAGACAGAGAGAGAGAGAAGGGAAAAACAGCAAAAGCCTACACTAAAACGGTGATACACCAGAGAAGGAGGATGTTGAACATCTATCAAAACTACCATGGGACACGAGAGAGGTGAGCAATGGGAAGGATGGACAGATGCATCACAGGCCCAAGGATAGATTTCACACAGAAAATGTCCCAAAACTCCATGAACACAGCTCCAAACCTGCAATGAACATTTAGACATGCACAGATACCTGCAAATGAAGAGAGGCAAGGAGAGAACAAGCAAAAATGAGAGAGGATGGACAGATGCATCACAGAACACGTTTTGTTGCTCCAGAAGTTTGCACAGAACATCATTCCATTAGTAAAAGGAAAAAAACGCCATTACAGAGCAGGGAGGAGGCTCAAACTCCATTTTCAACCCTAGAGAAGAAAAGAAGGGAGGGCCGAGCCGAAAGAATGAACAACTTCTTTTTTAAAAAAATGAGCCAAATCTGGCTTTTACATTGCATGGGTCGAGCCTGGGGATAGAAAACGTGAGAAAACGAAGCCCATTCCTCATTGATCGCAGATGCATTAAATCAAAGCATGGAGGATCTTACCAACCCATACCCTGTCACTTTGAGCAATTTTGGAGGAGAATGTGACCCATTTGTATTAATTTGGCCACTAAAATGTCACTTACGTCTCGTGCGAGAAGAAGAATGCGACCCATTAGCATTAAAACGGGTTGTTGAAAGGTCGCTTCGGCCATTACCACACGTCGAGCCATTTCTTGATTTTCTCTCTTTAGACTACACCAAAACTCAAGATTGATCCCGAATCATGTAGAGCATCTCAATAGCTTTTCGTTGATATAAAGAACGGAAATCGAGCTCTGATCAAAAGATATTACACGTGGCACGTCTTGATTGAGACAGCAATTCTCTCTCCTCTGTCTTTCACGGGCTTTCCTTTTGAAATTGCTTGTGGGCCCCTTAAACTTGGACACGTGGTGCCATTTCATTGGTTCGGTTCAGTGCTCAATAACTCGCCCCTTTGACCTTTTGACTTTTTCTCCTGTGAGGACACGTGGCAGTTTCTGATTGGTCCTCGGCTCCTTCGGCTCCTTCGCGTACTTCGCCTCCATTTTTCCCGGATGTCCCATTTGATTTTGGGCCCTTTGTGCTCATTTCGGCCGGTTCGGGCATTTCGTGTCCATTTGTCCCAGATGTCCCATTTGATTTTGGACCCTCTGGACTCATTTCAGCCGATTCGGGCATTTTGGCCCGCTTGTCCCACTTTGCTTTGGGTCGACTTGACTCTTTTCAGCCGGTTCGGCGATTCGCGCCTTTTTTGGCCCGATTGTCCCATTTGATTTTGGACTGTCTGGCCCTTTTTCACCCGGTTCGTCCGGTTCGCGCCTTTTTGGCCCAATTGTCCCATTTGCGTCCCTCTCAGCAGTTAGCCAATTTTTTCTCGGTCGAACCGGCATTTCGCGCCCGCTGCGTAATTTTGTCCCAGATGTCCCTGTTGCTTTGCAGGCTGTTTGTGCTTACTTCGGCCGAGCCGGCCGGTTCGGGCCTTTTTGTCCCAAATGTCCCGACTGCCCCTAGGACTAGGACTTAGTCATTTTTATGATTTTTTCCTGGATCAACCTACTTGCCTTCTGCAACCTTTTTTCGCATTTTCTCAGAGCTTGCTCTTTTCCTCTCAGATAGGAAACTTCAAAAATATTTGAGGGGACTCTAGCAACATGATTTTTGGCCCCGAATCAATCAATTTTCCTGGGACTTGAATATTCTGATGCATGTTATCAAAATTACCTAGGGGGTGAAATTTTGACAACAGTTTGCGACTCAGTGGGGTCATCTGCCTGCTAGATGAATGATCGATAGAGCTTGAAGCATCCATGGGCATGGAGTCATGAGTTGCAACTGCAACTGATCTGAACTTTGAAAACCTCCCTCTGAGCCACTTGGAAACCCATTGAACCTGGAGTGTCTTCACCAAGATGCCACCGAAATGAACTGTACAAGAGCAGAACCAGCAACACCAAAACTATGTACAAAACTGAAAATCATACATGCCCCAAATGGAACATGCAGAGTGTGCACAAGCACTTCTTCTACTGAAAGCAAACCTAGCTACTCTACTTTAACTAGAAGCAAAGGCAAGCTAAACAAACCCCGCAAATCAAGTTGTGAGAAATAGCTTCCTTTCTTCAAAATTGGCAGCCATGCAATTGATTTGCACCGATCATGGCTGTTTGGATGGATGGAAAATCAACAAGAAGTGGTCTTCTATCCAAATCATCAAGGTATCAACTGAAAAATCAATACCTATTTTAGTTGCTCTACATTTGGATTGAAGAGGTATGGCAGCTGATCCTTGGTACTTTGTAGCTCATCCTCATGCTCGAAAGCAAGCATGACTGTCAGGCTTCTCCTTTGGCTATAATGAAGCCAAATACCCGATTGGGCAAGGTCCGATCCGTTTGATATGCCCATAGCTCGATTTTCAACTCCAATAATGGAGTCTTCTTGTAGACCCTCTTGAATGGATGGTGTGGAAGAAATGGTGAAATTCTTCCATCCTTTCCTTCCTCCAATGAAGAACATGGAAGATAAAAATCTTCCAATCTTGATCCCAAAGAGTCTTTGTAAGATGCGAGTGCTTTGCAAATGAAAGCTCTCCTTCATGGCAGCAGTTCTCGGTGTTTAGAATGTGGATGATGAAAGAGAGAAAGGTGAAAGCTCAACTGGCTCTTCTCCATGAAAACAATCCTCCAAATCGGCTGGTAAACCGCCTCATTGCTGTCCCCTTGCTCGTGTTCAACTTCCTCCATGGTGTCCTCTTGATCTCGCAACTTGACCACCATGGTTTCCTTCACTTTCAATATTGAGTTTGAGAGATCAAACTCCTTTTCGATAATAGAACTTGAGAGAGATGAAGTGGAAAGAAGAACTCGAAGGTTCTCCAGTAGCTTTGCTTTGTGCTCGAAGCCCTTGATCTGCACTTTTCTCCTCCAAAGCCTAGGATGTGCTCCTCTTCTTTTAGATTTGGAGCAGCTTCTCCTTCCTCTAATGTTTGAAGGCAATCTTGCTCTTGATTGAACTCCTTCTCCAGCATGAAGTTTGTCAAGTCAAACTCTTCAATTTGTTGCTCTAGAGGACAAGTTGGGACTGCAAGATCTTCTTCTCCAACAAAATCAGTCCTAACCACCATTTGTTCAACCTTAGCCTCTTCTGTAGGCTTAACCATCAAGGGGATCCTTGTCATCCCAAACTTGGCAGCCCAAACCTTCAAGTCGTCTGTTATTTCTTTTCTTTTTGGCTCTTCCTCTTGTTGTCCTTGATGACTGATTTTTTCAATTTCTTCTTCCCCACATGGAATTGGGGATGCAAGAGGAGGGATAGATTGAAACTCAACTGATTTGACATTTTTTTGTGGTGGTGGAGGAGGTGAAACCTCTTGTTTCTTTGGAGGAGGGGGTATTTCTGTTAGCTCTTGTGGAGGGGATGACTGTTTGGAAGGGAAAAGGAAAGAAGAATCGAGATGAGGTGGAAGACTAGGGGGTGGAGAAATGGATTCAACACTTGGGACAGCAGATGGAGGGTTTGAAACTTGACACTGCTGAAATGAAACAGATTGGGAAAGAGGAAAAGGAAAGGCATGAGATGGTGTGCTTACCCGTTGACAAGGTTGCTGAATACTTCTCTCATACACCTCTATTTCTTCAATCCACTTTGCAAGCAAAGGCAGCATTGCAATCATGAAGTCAAGCTTCTCTTGAGGGCTGTAATGCCTTGGAAAAGGTCCCACCCATGGACAGGGTGCTCCATAACCGATTCCAAAAGCTTTCATCTGTGCCTGAGCCCTGGACTGCACTATGTTTACCTCCATCTTTTGGATTTTCTCCAACAGACCAGCATCTTGCATCTGATTGTCTTCATTATATGCATACTCTTGCTCTTGGAAAGCTCCATAGCCAAACTGACTTTGGCACTGCTGTTCATATGAATATGCATGTTGATCTAGAGGATTTGTAAAACCTGTTGGAGGTGGAATGTACTGCTGTTGTTGATATGAAATCCATGATGGAAATGAAGTCATGATTGCACAACTTCAAAGAATGAGGAAGAATGAAAGAGATGGAAAGAAGGATGAATGGAAAATGAATGAAAATGAATGGAAAGGAAGGTCTGCAACTTCAGAGATGGTTGTTGACCAGATGGAGTCGCCAGATGTGTTTCGCAAGTGCCTCCAAAGGCTGAAATCTTCACAGAACACATCAACCTCGCAAAAGATGAAGTGAAAGACCTCTAAGGTCCCACCGGTGTGCCAAAACTCAAGTTAGTGCAAAATCACAAAGACCCCTAGACGCACATCGAGCTTCTAGGTTGATGTTCGGCATCTAGTGTGATTGCACAACATGGAAACCTCTCTCCAAGCGTGACTTGTGAAACCGAGAGAGGAATCTCCAGAGAAGGCTGGTTCCTACTCCTAAACTACCGCCACAAGCTATTCCAAAGTGCGAAAGCTAATCTAATCCTAATCTAACCATGCCAAGGAGACAGAGAGAGAGAGAGAGGGGAAAAACAAAGCAAAAGCCTACACTAAAATGGTGATACACCGAGAGAAGGAGGATGTTGAACATCTATCAAAACTGCCATGGGACAAAGAGAGGTGAGCAATGGGAAGGATGGAAAGATGCATCACAGCCCAAGGATAGATTTCACACAAAAAATGTCCCAAAACTCCATGAACACAAACGGCTCAAACCCGCAATGAACATTTAGACATGCACAAATACCCAAAATGAAGAGAGGCAAGGAGAGAACAAGCAAAAATGAGAGAGGATGGACAGATGCATCACAGAACACGTTTTGTTGCTCCAGAAGTTTGCACAGAACATCATTCCATTAGTAAAAGGCAAAAAACGCCATTACAGAGCGGGGAGGAGGCTCGAACTCCATTCTCAACCCTAGAGAAGAAAAGAAGGGAGGGCCGAGCCGAAAGAATGAACAACTTCTTTTTTAAAAAAATGAGCCAAATATGGCTTTTACATTGCATGGGTCGAGCCCAGGGGACAGAAAACATGGGAAAACGTGCAAGCCCATTCCTCATTGACTACAGATGCATTAAATCAAGCATGGAGGATCTTACCAACCCATACCCCGTCACTTTAAGTGATTTTGGAGGAGAATGTGACCCATTTTATTAATTTGGCCGCTAAATGTCACTTCTCCGTGCGAAGAAGAATGCGACCCATTAGCATTAAAACGGGTTGTTGAAAGGTCGCTCGCCCATTACCACACGTCGAGCTGTTTCTCGATTTTCTCTCTTTAGACTGCACCAAAACTCGAGATTGATCCTAGAATCATGTAGAGCATCTCAATAGCTTTCCGTTGATATAAAGAACATGGAAATCCGAGCTCGGATCAAAAGATATGGCGATCTCAAGATTTAGGGCACGGACTTAATGATCAAAACGAATTTTAAAATGTTTTCCCACTCTTCGCCATCTGGACGACACGTGGCACGTGCTGATTGGACGAGCAATTCTCTCTCCTCTGTCTTTTGCGGGCTTTCCTTTTGAAATTGCTTGTGGGCCCCTTAAACTTGGACACGTGGCGCCATTTCATTGGTTCGGTTCAGCGCTCGATAACTCGCCCCTTTGACCTTTTGACTTTTTCTCCTGTGAGGACACGTGGCAGTTTCTGATTGGTCCTCGGCTCCTTCACGTACTTCGCCTCCATTTGTCCCGGATGTCCCATTTGATTTTGGGCCCTTTGTGCTCATTTCGGCCGGTTCGGGCATTTCGCATCCATTTGTCCCAGATGTCCCATTTGATTTTGGACCCTCTGGACTCATTTCGGCCGATTCGGCCGGTTCGGGCATTTTTGGCCCGCTTGTCCCACTTTGCTTCGGACTGACTTGACTCTTTTCAGCCGGTTCGCGCCTTTTTGGCCCGATTGTCCCATTTGATTTTGGACTGTCTGGCCCTTTTTCACCCGGTTCGGCCGGTTCGCGCCTTTTTGGCCCGATTGTCCCATTTGCGTCCCTCTCAGCAGTTAGCCAATTTTTTCTCGGTCGAACCAGCATTTCGTGCCCGCCGCGTACTTTTGTCCCAGATGTCCCTGTTGCTTTGCTGGGTGATTTGTGCTTACTTCGGCCGAGCCGGCCGGTTCGGGCCTTTTTGTCCCAAATGTCCCGACTGCCCCTAGGACTAGGACTTAGTCATTTTTATGATTTTTTCCTGGATCAACCTACTTGCCTTCTGCAACCTTTTTTCACATTTTCTCAGAGCTTGCTCTTTTCCTCTCAGACAGGGAACTTAGAAAATATTTGAGGGGACTCTAAAGAACATGATTTTGGCCCCGAATCAATCAATTTTCCCGGACTTGAATATTTCGATGCATGTTATCAAAATTACCTAGGGGGGGTGAAATTTTGACAACAGTGGGGTGATAAGGTCACTTGGAATGATAAGATATAACAATAGTGATATCAATTTCCTTGATACGTAAGACTAGGTGTGTTTGCTTATCTAGAGTCATATTATCCCTGATATCAATGATTGTGGTGAGCTCATACTCAATAGATGATTACGGTTTACTATGAAACATGGATTTTGTGTGTGGGAGCTTGAGGTCCCTATCTAGAGGTTTCTACACTTTACGCCATACTTGATGGGTGTGTTGATGTGCATTTTTGAAGCACATTTGATTCTGAACTTTAAGATTGTTTAAATTGTTGTGAGCTTTGGAGCTCTTGGAATTATTGATTTGATCTTAATGAAGGAACCATTTTGGTTTCCTATAAGCTACTACGTGACTTGTCTAATCCCGAGAAGTGGGAGAAGAAAGTGGATGAATAGAATTAATGTGATAAATGACGGTGGGTTTTCCACAATCATTGATAGAAGAACAATATGATGGACATGAAGGATACAATCCAATAATTAAAGAGGATGGGCTACTAGGAGGTGTCCCATAGACTGAAGATAAAGGAATACAAGGATGTGGCCCTAAGATTGAAGATGAAATAATTCTGGTGGCGTCCCATAGATAGAAGATGAAGGACTACCTAGAGGTGTCCCATATATAGAAGAAGATGGGATACTAGGATGTGGCCCAAGAATCGAAGATGAGGGACTTCTAGGACATTCCCCCAGTATAGACAAAGATGGGCTGCTAGGAGGTGAGCCACATATAGATGATGTGGGGCTACTTAGAGGTGGCCCACATATAGAAGAAGACAATGGGATACCAGGTGGTGACCCAAGGTAAGATTGTGATGGAGGAATCCTGATAGATAAATAATGATTAGGTAATGAGAAGATAGGTTGTGGATCAATGTTAGACCTAGGAATTTCATCACCCAATGAAGAATGTGAAGATGGAAGAATAAGAGGAGGATCATGTTCGATGATCTTAGGGTCTTCCTCTATTTTTTGACAAAAGGAATCAATCTCTTCCTCCCAATATGCGAACGTATCGAGGTCTAAAGAGGTTTCTTTCTCACAAACTTCTAGAGGAATGTCTTCATGTACCCTCATAAATTCTCTAATTGATTCTTCATTCTGAAATGAATCAATCAATGTGGGTAGTTGTTCTACCACAAGAGGTTGATTGGATGAATGTGACATGGGAGTCAACTTGGATGATTGATTAGAAGGAATTTCAGTGGAGATCTCTTCAATGAAATAAGGGGTCATTGAGATGATTGAAAAATGGGGTCCCGAAAAGACAGGAGGACCATGAGTTAGGATTCATATTATAGGAATAATTTAGTTTGGAATCTTTAGAAGAATAAGAAGAATTATAATCATACCACTTATCATGAGTTGAAGATGGGGAAGAGGTAAGTGAACCAGTTATTTAGTGCAAAGAATCAAACGAGGTCTATTTGTGATAGTCATCCTTTCTTTGGGAATGTTGAAACATAGGTTCCTTACTGTCATAAGTATTTAGAAATGCATGATAATCAGTATTTTTGTCACATGCCTAGGCATAGATAGTCCAAGGGATATCATAGGGGTTATTGTGTTGACATGTTCAACAAGTGTATCTACACAACCAATGAGAGAATCAAATTATTATCCTCATTAGACACATAATTAACATTCTTGTCCTGATTATGTTTAGGAAAATTATTTGTATTGGGGGATTTGTTAGGAGTGGATGAATCCATCTCCACATCACCACTTTCAATTAAGTCCTGGATGTAGTGCTGCAACTTCAAACACTTATCTGTTTTGTGACCTTTAACGTGGTGGAATTGGAAATATTCATTATCTCTAAACCATGATGGTTTAGGCATGTCATCCTCATAAGGTGTAGTTTTAAGATATCTAACCATATTAATTGCCTCTAGCTATTTTAGTATTGATGACATTGAGTCAGATAGAGGAGTGAAATTATGATGCTTATACTCCATAGGCGAGATCCCTTTGCAAGCTTCAAAGGAGTGTTGTTTTGAATGGATTGTACTCATTTAGAGTCTACTATCCCATCACTAATAATGTTTTTATTCCTATTAGGGACAAAATTTGTTTTGTCATTAGTTTTGGAATCGTTATGATCACGGGAGAAAGGTTTTAGAGTCCCCTAGCTAGCAATGATTTTTCAATTTGACTCCCTTTTTCAATTACCTCTTTGAACGTGTTGCCACAATGCATTTATAATTGGAACATAATGTCTGGATAGAGGTTGTGAAAACATATATTGATTAACTACTTTTCAGGTAGGGAGAAAGGAAAGCAGATAGCTAATCCTCTCCATCGTTGTAAAAATGTAGTGAAGTTTTTCATTATTTCATTGCTTGGCATTGTAGAGATCCAACATGGTGACGTAATTCTCTATATTAAAAGAGAAGTGTCACACAAAATTTTCTGCTAGTGATGGCCATGTTTAAATGGATCCCTTAAGGACGTGTACAAACCATACTAGCGTCGTTTCTCCTAAACTTCATGAAAAGAGGTGCATAAGATAATTGTATCTAAATGCCACCTCTTGACATGTCATATAAAAATATTTAATATGGTCATGAGGGTCATTGTTTCCCTTATATTTGTCAAATTTTGGAAAATCAAAGTGTCTTAGGAAAGGTACCTGTAACATGGCTTTTTCAAATGGGTAGGAAATAACTCATTGAACCGATACTTCTTGTTATTGTTACCGGTTTGTCCCTCTTGTAATGCTTGAAGGGTGTTCTTCATAGTAGACCATTCTTGGTGGAAGAGTTGGTCTTGCATGGGTGATGACATAGGTATATACAAAGGGTTAAGCCTAGGTGTATGCCCACCCCTATTCTCAATGAAAAAGTCATCATAAGGGTATTTTTGTGTCTCTCGTTGAGGAGTATTTATTGGGAACTCGTGGAATGAAACCTTAGGTTTTTCCTTTGGTATGGCTTGTTTCACAAATTTTGGTTGTTCCTTTTGTATATGCGAAGCCAAACTTTCCAATTGGTGAGTGAGGGCTTGGACCTATTGTTCTAACATAACCTCTTGAACATGTATTTCATTACGCTCTTCATTAGGGGGAGGTTTTTCATGATGAATGTGTTCTTCATGGTCTTCAAACAAATTTTAATAGGAGGTAAATGATAGTCTCCATCATTTTTAAAAGGTACTTCCTCATTATTTTTGTCGTGTAGAAGTAGAGGCATGACTTGGGTTTAATATGTCATCTATATGGCAATGAGGACATTCCACTTCTTCTTCCCCTCAAACCATTTTGGCAATGAGAGAAGGGTCCACCGTGGGAGGTAACTTAGCTCCTAGTTCCATAACACACATAAGAACCTCATGTTTGTTTTGAAAAATGTAATTGTCAAAATTGGCGGGAGGACACTCTATATTCATATGAGGAGAATATTCCTCTCCACCACTATGGTCAACCATGAGATTATCCTCTAAGAGAGGGTTGTGACCTTCAAATATACCGGTTACTAATCTTTAGGATCCTATCCTCGTAGTAGGCATACTTGAGATAGGAAATACAATGTGAAAAATTTCCACTAAGGTTTACTAAAAAGGGACCTTAGTCAAATTTTTGCAGCATAACGACGTTAAATTGCCAAAGTAAGGTTAGTGATGCTAAAAAAGTAACCTCAACACTCACAAAAATCAAGACAAAGCTACTGTGTAAGAACTATGTCTACGTATATAAAAAAAGTGTTATACGTGCGAGCAACATAACCCTACAATATAGAGATTTAGGCCTAATTTCATAATGGAAACAAGACATAAATATCTCAATTGTATGGCTACAATGTGGGAAACATAACAACTCAAAAGAAGACAAGGATGAAATCACCTAACTACGATGATAATAAGTCTCAAATATGGGTTTTTGAGACAAGGGGGCCTACTAGATCGTGAGTACGTACCATGCACACTTTCAACACTTGCACTCCGACATTGCAACCTAGTCGCACAAGTAGAATAAAAAAGTGGTGGACACGTGATATCTAGTGGTATCCGCATATGTTGTTTCATTTTGTCCAAAAATGGGGAAAAAGAAAACAAGGGTATAGACCAAGTGGTGTTGAAATAAACTTGATGTTATTTTGGAAGAGTTTCGCCTTGTCTTAGGACACTAGGACAAAATGACACTAAGTATATTTGGTGATGAAATTCACACGGTTTAACTTTGAAAGATTCTTTCCCTTGTTCAAAAAATAAGAGTTTGAATCTAACAAAGTTGTCACTTTGTGAGAGCTCTCAAGTATAACAACTATGACAAAATAAATGGCTCCAAGAGGGAAAACTACCTAGGCGGTTCTCTCTCTAGGTGTCACAAAATATATAGAGCGAGCTCGATTTACCAAGGTTTCCCAAGGTGTATCTCAGGTTTACTTTACCCCCTTTAGTATAATTAGTACCGAAGTGTGTCAGTTATACTTTCACTAGGGTCGCAATACGATATCTTTGACTCTAATCATACCAAGGCGTTTGACAAGTCGGTAGTGCGGAGCCTAAACTTTACAAAACAAATTACATGACTAAACAAAGAAATATAACACCATTGCCATCCATCTAGCCAAGGTTCTAAGTCTAGGAATATAACATTAAGATAGAAGCTAAAATGAATGCTTAAGTAGTATGAAAATAATGAAATATCTAATTAAACAAGCCTACTAATATGCTTGAATTACCTAACATGGGCCTAAATAGACCTAAGACGGAAATCGAATGGTTATGGTTGCTACTCCAAAAATGGTTAAATGACCTCTCCAAATGACTTGTTAAGTCACTTTAGATTATTCATCTACTAACCTTGTTAAAGGCTTTAGGCAAGGATTGAACTTGGCTATATATCATATTTATTATATGAGATGCAAATCAAAGCATGATGTAAAGTATAAATGAATGAGGTGTACTCTTTTTATAGTTTTTATTTTGTGAGAAAATTGTATTTTTGTGAATGTGGGACGAAAAGCCCCAAATTAGATTAGATTTACTAATCATTATTAGGCCTTGCTAATCATAATTAGTGAATTACCAAGTGATTAAGAGGTATGGAGCCTTAATCGACCGCTTAGGGTCAACTAGAAGGCTAGGATAAGTTTTTAAAGCTTGTTGAGATGTTGTATAAGTGAATAGGGTGATTTTGAGTGGTTGTAAGAGGGGTTTGAGTCAATATTAGGGAATATTGATCAAATCAAGGGCAAATAGGTTTAATTATCTTATAAATGCTAATTGTCTATTTCAAGAGGATTTTGGTTTACGAGTTGTTATAAAGTGGCATCCTCAATGTGAAATGGGTTACATAATCAACATCGTGGTGTTAATTTGATAGTTTGGTAAGGAACGTTGTAATGTCCCTCCTTTCCGAGTAACTTTTATTGAAGACCTTTGGCCTATTTTGTCTACCCGATGGCCGAAGGGTGAGCTCAAGGGTGACTTAAGTTTATTAACTTTATTATATTGTGCTAAAATTAAAATATAACATTATAAAAAGCACATATAATAAATTAATAGACTTAACTTTAAATTAGAACTTAGGAAAGTGCAATAAAATAAAAGCACTTAATTAAATTGTACTTCCTAAGGGAAAATGTGTTTTGGAAGTCCAAAGGTCACTTTCGCTTTCATTGGAAGTCCAAAGGTCACTTTGGGTCCTTTTTCCTATATAAAGAAGAGGTCGACCTATGTAGAGGCATTCCAAATTTTGATATGATATTTTCTCTTGCATGTGAGCTCTGAGCTTGTGCAAATAAATTCCAAGGACAAAAACCCTTAGGAATTTAATCTCTTGTGGACGAAAACCCCAAGAGTTGAGAGGGATTTTCACTCAGAAAATTCCATTGGTTGTAATCAAATTTTTGAGCATTTCCAGCAGTGTTTTGAAGGCTTTTGGTGAATAAAAATTACAACAGTTCATCTTCTATTGGATCGACTTGTTTTGGGACTGAGTTGGCCTTAACTTTGAGGTATTTACATCTGCAAAATATTGTCTAATATCTCCTAATTTTTATGAATGAAATCACAACAGTTTCATAATTTTAAGAGGGTTTTTACCAGTTTTATAATCAGATTTCAGATCTGATTTCTGAGTTGATTTGGCACCCAAAAATTCTGATTCTTATATGAATGAGTTCCTAAAAATATAGGCAAGCATCTAGGATAGATAAAATAATTTTTGGAGCTCATTTGATGCCCTAAATGTGTGGGCCGAAATAGTAGGAGGGGCAGATCTGCATGTTTGGTAGTTGTTATAATTTGGTTTACATCACCTTGTTCTTTGTATTTTTCCAAGTTCGGGCATATGTAATTTTCCGAGATCATATTTTTGTAAATAAAGTTATAGTTTACTAAAGATTACAAAAGTTAGGGTTTCAAATTTAAATTATTTTCCAACTGTTGTAAAATGTGATTTTTGCCATAAATTCTCTAGGGTTGTTCCAAGGGTTTGGGAGTAAAAATAATTATTGCATGCTGATTTTGGGTGTGTTTGCATATAAAACCCTAGTCAATTTGGCTGAAATCAATCCCATTTGCCCTATATTTTGAAGTTTATATTTTTCCAATGGATTTTGTTGTTGTGTTGAGTGGGAAAAAATTAAATTTGTTCCAAGGATCCACTGGGGATCTTTCAGTGGTATCAGAGAAATGTTCCTCCCACCTGAGGGTTTTGATTGATGCATCCGAGAGAAGTTGGTCCCCACAGGTATTATACAAGGAGACATACACGTCTCACAACTGAAACCATGGACATAAGAGATGGATCACGTAGCCCTCCCCGGGATGAGTAGGTTGACTAGGATCACAAGATTTTTAGGACTATGATTGCTTCTCAACAACATATGATACATACCATGCAACAGATGATGCAGAGGATGGATATAGGTAGGCCAAGAGATATACATGATAGGAGGGATAGGTCTATATCGTATCTAGTAGTCACAGGAGACACAACAGATCACCTACGGAGGTTGGTAGTGTGAGGGATTCCCCTCATCGTGAGAGGAGACATACACATATAGAGGAGAGGAGATCTACTAGGACTACGAGATAGACCTATGCAACCTAGCTTTCGCCTAGAGATGAGCCACCAGTGGCTGAGGATCCACTTGAGGATACAATTTTTCAGGATAATGTGATGGCATCCCATGATGAGTGGAGAGCTTTTCACCACATGTACAAGATGTTTTTCCCCTTCATTAGTATTGTGCTCAAAGGAGAGATAGTATGAGAGCCAGACATGTATAGAGGCATAAAGCACAACCAAATATCGAGTTAAAGCAGACACCAACAAGGTGACCCTTTCCATATTGGATGGTGGTGGAAAGATCGGTGCAGTATGGATTCACAAGCTCAACACATACCTCAACCTTAAGCCTATGCAAGAGTAGGATGTTATCCAATTTTACACGTTGCATATTGAGAGGGTGGCATATGATTGGTGGCACCATGGGTTAGTTACACAAAATCATGATCTTATGCAGTCATACATGGAGTTTAGTGAGAGGTTGATTGTGAGATTTGATCGTAAGGATGTGGAGCTTTATTACAGGGACTTAACACAACTTCGACAGAGTGGGCACATTGATACATACATCAACGAATTTCAGCGTATAGCAGTGATGGTACCAAAGATTTCTGAGAGACGTGTGGTGATGTTTTTATTGAAGAAATTAATGACAGAATAAGGGGATTGGTTAAGGATATTAGGCCTAGGACATTACATGATGCCATTTAGATGGTATTAGATGTGGAGACAATTCCCGCTTCTTACCAGTCTAGTAGGAAGCCTTCTACGAGCACTAAACCTTTCTAGTACTCTAATATTTAGTGGAAGAGTATCCCCCCTCCTAAGATGGATCAGGAAACATGCAACGAGTTGAGAATAAATAATATTTTCTTTCATTTCAAATATCATTGGGAGCTCCTGGACATATTTACCTTCAAAAAGGCAAGGTGCATCTCATTGAAGTGATTTTAGATGAGGAGGAGGATCCTTTACCGATGTAGATTCACAGTGCACATGAGGAGCATCACTAGATAGGGCTTTGAGAGAGTGAGATACCATGTTAAGGTATTATTGCATCAATTTCTGGAGTCCCTAGGTATCACCCCTTTTGACTGAAAGGAGTACTTAAGGGTCAGCGGGTTGTCTACTTGATTGACATCGGCATTACACACAACTTCCTTGATGATGGATTTGTGATGAAGCATGGATTACAAGGTGAGGATTTTTAGGAGTTCAATGTACAAGTTTTAGCTACTAAAAGAAACAAGAAGAGTTAGAGAGAAAGAAAGCGAGGAGAAGCCAAGAATAGAGAAGAATAGAGGAAGCATGAGGAATGGGTAGAGAATGAGATGAAAAAGTTGAGAAAGGACATAGAGAAGTTGAGAGAATTAAAGATGAAACCAAGCTATGGGATTGAGTTTGTAATGAAGAAGAAGGTAAAATGGCCTATATTGCATATTCGTGAGAATAAATTAGAGATGTCAGCTTAAAGAAGATGATTAAGAGTGAAGAGCACAAGCTAAGACAAGAAGAAAAGAAAGAGAAAAAGGAATCTAAAAATAATAATGAAGGAAATAGCCATGAAGATATCTCCAAACTATTTGGAAACCATGGTTATGCGATGCCTATATGGATGAGAAATCAAGCAAGAGAGAAAAGAAATAGATAAACCAAGGCAAGGAAATGAAAGACCAAGTGAACAAGGACAAGGAGAGAGGAATAAATTAGGTCCCATGAAGGCACAACCAATGAACAAAGAACCCAATATGGTATGGAAAAGAAAAATTACAAGCATGGAGCAAGAAAGACAAGATAAAATGAAGAAAGAAGAGTATGAACTCGGAGAGAACAATAAAATTTCAGAGATTGTAAAAGACAAGTAAGAAAGGAATGGAGGTAAGGTGAGTAAATTTGATAGTTTCTTGGTTGAAATTGAAGAATTTATGGATGAATTCCTTGAAATTGTACACAAAAATTAATCTAATTGTGAATTTGAGAAGAACGACAAGCATAAGAAGTTTGAAAATCAGTTTTGTATGGATGAGATGGATAATAATTTACAAGGTTTTCTAGAGGAAATATATGAAGATGAAAATAGTATAGGTGTAGCTGAGATAGAAATATTTTCTTGGGTACAAAATTATAAAATTAGAGAAAAGAAGAAGGTACAACCATGGAGAATCCTGGTGTGGTGAAGAACATGAGAAAACAAACAATAGGTGAAAAACATGCATATTTTGGCAAGGAATATGAAAATAAAAAGTTGAATATGAGGTGTACAGATATGAGGAGCAACATAAAGGATAAAGAATAATGTATTTTTTTTTCTTATAATGTTTATGTATGCAGTAAGAAAGATAGAGACATGAAGATGAAGATGATAGAGATGGAATCCAAGGAAAATAAAGGAAATTTCAAGGAAAATGGAATCATAGAGAACACTATGTGAGACCCAGGTGGTCAATAAATAAACAAGTGCATTGGGAATGAGGAAGCAAGGTCAAGGAAAAACAAGGAAGATAAAAACTTAGCTAAAGACATATCCATTCAAACAAGAAAGTACATGGAATTTTTCTCCCTAGGAGTATAATGGAGGGGCATCATTAAAGAAAGTATTAAAAGAGTCATTTTCCCCTTATTTTCATGATGGTAAATTGTCAAGTGTATAAGAGGTCTTAATGAGTCGTAGGAGTCATTTAGGGTTCATGAGAATCCTAGGAAATTCAAATTTTCATCATAATGTGTTTTCCCTCCAAAAAGAGATTTGAAATTAGTAATGCTTTGTAAAAGTTGAAAGTGACTTGTAAAGGATTTTCTAGGAGAAAATGAAATGTTGGTATGAGTAAGTGAGTCTAAACATGACATTAGTGACTCCTAGGAGTGAAAGAGTCATAAATACATCTTAAAATGATGAAATATGTATGTATTTTCATTATATGGACATCATGGAATCTATGAGTCTTAAGAAGAGTTGGTTAGGGTTGGAAAATATAGGTGAGAATCAGTTAAAAATTGAATAGAAGTGGGAGTGAGAGGAATTACTTGTGGAGAAAATGAGAGGAACAATGGAGGAAAATAGAGTATTGTTTTTATGAAATTTAATAATGAAATATAGTTATGATTGTCTCGGTTTTCTATGCATCTTATTTTATTAGTATTCTTGAGTTTTACATCTATGTGTGGGATTGCTAGGAAGCCTAAATAATGGACAAATCAATGTAGTTGATCTTGAAATGATATTTCTTAAAGGACTGATTTATATGTATTCTGCTTTTGATATTCATTTGGAGCTTTAGTTGACTATGGTAAGACTGTGATTCCTAGTATCTAATATGATTTTTAAGGAGGTCCATGGATGTAATGAGTTTGTGATAGAGATGAGAGAAGGATCACTTATTTGCAATAACTTTAATTTGGTGTGTGTTATTATATAACAAATTGTTGGATGGTTAGTACTATATCATGACTGTAATTTCCAATTTTGAGTGCATGGCTTATTTCCTCTTCACAAGATGACTGAATGGGGATGAAATAAGTCTATGAGGGTGATTTCATGAAGGTATTCTCAGTGTGGAAGTAATTTCTTGACCAAACCGTGAGCTCAAAACTCAATATACAAATGATAACAATGTATTACCCTATTTTGCTACGTATGCACAATATAGTTATCCCAAAAAAGGAGAAACCATAATCATTTTCTCGAGCCACTAGTAATTTTATTAGTTTATTATCATTGAAATATTCCTCCAAAACAAGTCTTAGGCCTTGAATCTAATATGCATGAAAGATACAACAAATAACCCTTCTTGGGCTCATATTGAGGGTTTTGGAGTGTTAGAGCTAGGGCTTGAACTTTCTGAGGCCAAATCAACTCCATTTATCTTTAAAAATTCAAGATAAAATTCCAAGCCACTACAAAAATATATTGTGAAAGAATATTTGAAAAATAGTGGTGAAAACTCTTGATATTTATGACAATCTACAAGGAGGTGTTTAAACTCACCATAAGGTTGATTTAAGGGGTCATTTTACAAAACAAGTACCATTTAAAGGGATATTTAACCCTTGAAACTTTCTAGAAAATTGTAAACACTTATTTTTTTCCATAAAATCTTGAGGTCATTCTGGATCACTCCTACAGAGAAAGTTATAAGGGATTTAGGACTATCCTTGACCTAGTAAGGGTTTAGGAGCAAGATTACAAAAAGGAAGATAAAAGGAGTTGGGTAAGGAGCTAAGAAATAAAACATGGTGGGAATATCAATGGTATTGAAAATATCCTAGTACATATGATAATATAGTAGGGGTGGCTCTAGAAACTCATTTGCATGAGTTGAGAAAATAACCTTATCTTAAGGGCAATATAGGCAATTTTGGCAAAGTGAGCAATAATAGAGTTTTGAGCAATATGAATCTAGTTGGTGGTGATAATAATTATTGTATGATATTTTTTTATAGGGTACAATCACTTATTGGAGTCAAGGAGACCAAAATACCAACAAAGGGCATGTTAAACCAAGAGACAAGCACAAGGAAGGTGAAGAGTAACTCAAGGAAAGGTAAGTACTTAAGAAAAAAATTATGAAAGTAGTTGACATTAGAACATGGAAGGCCATGGTAAGGGAATGATAGGATAGGTTATGGTGTATATGGAATGATATATTGCTTAAAATATCAAAAATTTGTAATTTGAGTTAATCTTGAACCTATAAAGCAAGACTTCCAAAACAGGGGAATTGGCCCATCGAACGCAATTAAATGATTGCTAACAAGTTGAATACATGAAAAAGTGTGGATATCTACATCACAAACATTGGTAGTAACATGTTTTATGTCATTTGGTTTAGTAAGAACCAAATTCCCACTCATTTTCATGCTCCAGTTGGATGGAAGCCACAAAGAACAAGCTTTCCACGAGTTTCACACTCGAAACCCTTAATTCTCTTCGAACAGAGCTCTTTACTCCAAGCAAGCGTAATAAAAACCACCTCCCTAATCCTTCATTAATACACTTGCTAGAGGGGATATTTTCCATGTCATGAAAATATATTTGTTTGATATCTTCCCTAACTCTATCAAGTATTCCTAATTATAGCCTCCCAATACTTTCATTGGTAAATATAAACATACTTTTCCATCATTCCATTCCATATGATCAACCCTCGACCCTAAGAGTTGACCAAGTTTAAATTTTTGCATCATTGACATCCTTAGTAATTTGAATCTTCATGGGATTTTCCAACTCATCATAGTTCCTTATGAATTTTAGTTCATGCTCATATACCCCTTTCTTAGTAAAAAGGTCGACATATCGTTAGCTTCCTTGTATATATGTTTAAAATTTATGCTCTCAAATCCCCTTACCATACTTATTATACCTTCAATAGAATCCAATATGGACATGGACATGGCTCTAACATTAAGGATATTGTTTATTATATTCAAGGAGTCACCTTCTACTTCTATGTTTTTGATATATCTTCTAACAACAATACTGACCCCCAAAATGTCGCCACTACTTCATACATGGTTGGATTGGATACCAATATTACATGAGAAACCCAAAATGAATGTCCCATTGTGAGCTCTAAAAACACCTCTTATTCCAGATTTACCTGGATTCCCTTTTGAATCCCCATCAAAATTTAGTTTAATCCATCCAATTATAGGTTTCTTCCATCCAACCAACTCTGGGGTTTGGAGTAGGTGGATTTCTGAGACCACTAGTCATACCCCAATTCTTTGAAATTTTTCTTTCCATCTCCATGAATTCCTTTTTCTTATTTTAGATTATGGAAAAGTTAGCAATTATGAAATTGTTACATCTAGTGACCACTCTTTTTCTTGTTCCTTCTTTCCTTTGAAGATCCTTTGTATTTATTTTCTTCCATATTTACCAAAAAATATGTAATATGGAAAAGGTACAAATATGTTTCAGTCCTATGATTTTAAAGGGGCATCTTCATTTATTCCACATCATATTTAATGAAGGAGGGAAGATCCACATTATTTCAAAGATAGATAATTAAGAGTTACTAACCTTCACCAAGAAAGGTCATTCGAGGAAGAGGTGAGAGGTATTTAATCTTATTTTCAAATAATACACACCTATTGACCATTTGAAATCCCCTCTTGTTTATATTAGCCACCGATAAGATCTTACCATGTAGGACCAGCCACCAAAAGATATTTTCTTTTGGTGTAACCTCCTTAATATAATTTTTTTGCTAGTTGAAGATATCTTCATTTTTCACCTCTTCAAAGAAACCATTATAATCTCTCTTAACTAAAAAGATGCCATTATCTTCTTTAGACTAGAAGATGTTGTCCTGCTCCTATTTTCTGACCAAAAACATGCCACAAAAATAATTATTAAGGGAATTCAACTCATATTTATTTTGTCTTTCCAAATTTATTTATTTCCAATTTTTAAAGGGTCCTCCAAATTGAAATAGTACTCTACAACATAGCCATACTTAATAGTAACATCTTGTTGCTAGTTTGGAAATAGTTCCTTAAAAGGAATTTCCATCATCCATTTATTTTCCCAAAGTTTTACTCTTCTTCCTTCCCAAATTCCCATTTGTACCCTCTTGAGAGTAATACTTTAGCCCAATTTATATCTTTCAAAAGGGGGAACTTTTAAATTCTAGGATGTTAAATCACCAATAAGTAGTTGTGGAATCCCACCAATATCTGTTTTTGATGATAGTAGTCTAGACAATATCATCTTTGATCAACCTCCAAGCCATTGTTTAGAGAAGAGATTTATTCATTTTCTCCCAATATCTGATCCTAAGACCACCCATTTCTTAGGTTGGCATATCTTTTCCCAAGCTAAAATGGGAAGTCTATAATTATTTTCAGTCCCACTCCATAAGAACCTTTTTTGAATACTTTCTAATTTGTTTACTACCACTAGGATTCTAAAACCGACATAGTGTAGATAGGTAATTTTGTAGGGATAATTTTAGTAAAGTAGCTTTACCTACCTATGAAAGGTGAATTCCTTTCCACCCTACCAACTTTTTGATAAATCTATCTATCAAAAATTCCAATCCAAATTTCTATGCTTCTTGGTCCCTATCAACATGCCTAAATATCTTATTGGGAAATATTTCCTCTCACATCCTAAAATATGAGAGATATTTTGGCATATTTTCTCCGGAGTATTGTAAAAACCATTGATTTCTTCTCAAAGTTGATTTCTTGGTCTCGAGACCTCTTCATAATCCATCAAGATGTTCTTAAATTCTATCACTTCGGAATAATCCAAAATTGATCAGAAAATCCCAATTATATGTATTCTCTTTATTTGATACTTTTCTATATGTTCTCAGCTTATTATGTCTTCATAAGATGGTCCAATTAGCTTGGCGGTGATCCAAACACCTCCGAATGATGGTCCTGGGCCCTTGGTGCTTTGTTTTAGGGATTTCTCGGTTTATGATCACACAACCACCATAGAGGTTACGCAACCTCCACTTTGTATAGATCAAAGGTTGTGTAACCATCATAATAGTTATGAAACCACCCCGACATATACACAACCACCGATCTACAACAATCAACGGTCTTATGCGATACGGTTCCAGAATTTGAGATATCAACAGTTCTAAATGTTTGAGCTTACCAATCGATTTGTTTCACCTCTCCACACATCCTTAAGCTGATAAACTATATATATTAACTTTTAGAAGGATTCTGACAAGTGATTTTGGGTGAATTCTATTGTGAGAAAAATTGGAGAAGTTGAATTCTTTCTTGTTTGTTCATTTGAGAAGAGTTCTTCATTTGTTGAGATATTGTGAGCAAGTAGATACAATTAGAGGGAGTGTTAATCCTTCTTGAAGGCCAATTACTAGTAGTAAGTTGTATTATTAGATAATTACATAGTGAAAGGAAGAAAATTCTCTCATCCACTTTGGAGTTTTTACTACATTGGGTTTCCTAGGATAAACCTTGTCTCCTTTTATATCTCTTTTCTCAATTTTTAGTATAATTATGTGTTGTTATTGCACATTAACTTACTTAACAAATAAATCAACATTTTTCATTCATTTTTCACTAGCATAATGATCTCTGCTTATCAGAACAACTAAGAATTTTATGGATCATATTGTTATCGAGAAGTTAAGATTTCGGTTCTATGTGATTAACTTGTGTTGAGATTACAGTTAGATTCCCCTTACTCGAAAGGGAAAATAAATTGGTGAAGGTAGCCTTATTCCTTTTAAAGTAGATATTTCTACAAGAAAGTGGAAGCAAGGAATTCAGGATATGGCTCATAGAGAAGATGTAGATGATAGTGGTGAAGAGCATTTATATAAGTTGGAAGAAAATGTGGCAAGTCTTTCTAAAGATGTGGGCAGTATTTCCTTGTCCATCATGAAATTAGAGTCCATCATGGGACTAATCATGGAGAAACTTGGTGTTCTAAAAAGATAATGGAAGATCGTGAAGAATAACCATCCCATGCCATTCCCACATCTCCTCCATTTAAAGCAAAGGCCAAGATATAAATCCAGCCTTATGATGGAGATGTGAATGTTGAGAAGCTAGAGCATTGGATAGCTCAACTGGAGGTATATTTCAATTTACATCAAATTAATGAAAGTCAACAAATTTCCTTTACTCGGTTAAAATTAACCAAACATGATTTAAATTGGTTTGAAAGTTATGTTCATATGTTAGTTGTTAAGAAGATTCCTCCAATTACTAAGTGGGATGTTTTTAAGAAGCTAATAAAAATAATTTTTATCCTATTTTTTATGAGAAAGAGAAGTCCATGCATTAGCATTATCTCGGTAGAAACAAATCCAGACTTTGCATGAGTATGCCAAAGTGATTTCTAGAAGAAATATATTCAGATGGGAAATGATGTAGTAGATCGGGACCTATTGATGAAGTATATTAGTGGACTCCATAACCACTTAAGGAGACCTGTCCTCTTGGCCAAGCCGACAGATGTAGATGAATCTTACGCACAACCTCATTATTTAGAGATGGACAAGAAAAAGAGTTCATCTACATCTCATAATTCTTCAAACAAATAAGGTGACACTAAGAAGAAGGATAAAGGAAAAGAAAAGGGTAAGAAAAATGCTACTTCTATTTCTAAAAGGATACTAAAATTCATTGTGGGCATTGTGATGTTGACATTCATTCCAAGGAAAAATGTTGGAAGCTCCACCCGTAATTACATCCCTTCAAAAACAAGAAAAATAAGAAGAAGGCCATGAATACCCTCCAGGAGAGGAAGTATTTTTCAATGAAGAGGTGGATGAGACTATGTGTTGTGCCTCTATTTGTAGAGAGAGGTATGTTTGGGTAGTAATAATGTTGTTCAAGAAAATGAACTAACAAATATTTTTCATTTAAAAATTCAAGTGAAGAAAACTAAGGTGGATGATCTTTTTGATACATGTTCTCAAGATAATTTGATTAGTAAAGAGTTAGTGGATAGGCTAAAGTTGGAAACTTACAATCACCCAAGTCTCGTATTCTTTGGGTTGGGTAAAGAAAGGTGTATACATCAAGGTTACTAAGAAATGTAAGATCACTTTTGGTATTGACAAAAAGTTTATTGATGAAGTTAATGTGTATTTTGTTCCCCTTGATGTGTGTGGTGTAGTATTTAGAAGCCCGTATTTGTATATCAGGGATGATATCTTCATGAGGAGATCCAACCAGTATCTTGCTTGTGAAGGATGGTAAGAGCTATGTCATTTCAGCCTATTCAAGAGATTCAAATATATCTTTGGTAAGTGCCAATGAATCCCAAAAGATTATTAATTCTAGTGGTAAATTTACATTGCTTATGTTGAGGGATATGCCATATGATGATATTATTACATCTAAAACCACTTGTAGCATGTTTTCTAATAAAGAGTAGACATAAATAACATATTTGGTTCAACAATTCAGAGAGGTCTTTCAGAAACTACAGGGCTACCCCCAGTTAGGGAAATTGAGCACAAGATCCACTTGCTACCCGATAGTCTGCTTCCGAACTTGGGATTATATAGGAAATCTTTGAAAGATGCCAATGAGGTAAAAAAATAGTTACAGTCTTTTATTGAACAAGGTATAATCCATCCTAGCACTTCTCCATACGGCTCTCCTATTTTTTTATTACCTAAGAAAGATGGTTTATGGAGAATGTGTGTTGATTATAAAGTTGTAAATAAAATAAGCACCAAGCAGTACCCTCTTTCTTGCATTGATGATTTATTTGATCAATTACAATATCCTAAATATTTTACTAAGCTTGATTTGAAGTATGGGTATCATCAAGTATGGATTAAGGAAGAGGACATTTGGAAGAAAATGTTCAAGACTAGGAAAGGGTTATACAAATGGTTGGTATTACCGTTCGGGATATTTAACTCACCATCTACCTTCATGAGGTTGATGAATGAGGTAATGATGCCATTTATTGATTCCTTTGTTATTATGTACTTGGATGACATTTTAGTTTTTAGTAGAACTTTTGAGGAGCATATTGATCATTTGTGTCAAGTTTTACAAGTTCTTAAGGAGAACTAGATTGTTTTGAATGAAAAGAAGTGTGATTTTGCACAACATTCGCTTGTCTTTTTGGGACATGTGGTTGGAGATGGAGAGCTAAGGATTGATCTAGAAAAGATAGAGGCCATTTAGAATTGGCCTACACCATCAAGTTTGACAAAGACTAGGAGTTTTGTGGGAGCAATTTAGTATTTATAGAAGTTCATTAAGAACTTCTCTTCCATAGCAGTGCCACTACATTCAGTGATAGCAGGGGTAAGACATTTGATTGGGGTAAGAAGCAACATATTACTTTTGAAACATTTAAATATAAAATTAGTCACGCTTTAGTTTTTTCTTACCTAACTTACATCTTCCTTCAAAATGGAAACCCATACAAGTGACTATGTTATGGGGGTTGTCCTACTTCAGGGAGGTAGGCCAATATCTTATCACTCTGAATTATTTCACTGTAATTTTGAATTATTATACTTATGACAAGGAATTGTATGCTCTTGTTCAAGTAGTCAAGAAATGGAAACATTATTTGATGGGTAAGGAAACTATCATCCACATAGATCATCAACCTCTCCAATATCTGTAGGCTCAAAGCAAACTTCAGCTAGCTAAACAATATAAATGAATTAGTTTCTTAAAACAATTTCATTTGATTATTAAATATAAGAAAGTTGTGACTAAAAATTTAGATGACATGTTATCTAGACCTCCTTTTATTTCAGCTATGGGCATGTTAAATCTTCTTGAGCCTTTTTGTGTGAAGCATATCAGGAAGGTTATGAGCAAGATCCAAATTTTGTAGAGATTTTTCAATAGAAACCTTTAAGTGAGGGATTTACACCTAGAGGAGAATACTATTTCTAGGATGGTTTTCTCTATAAGAATGAGAAAATTTGTGTGCCTAAAGGGAAAGAGTGCAGTTGATGAGAGAAGCACACACTTCCATGGTAGCTTGTCACTTTTGTGTGACAAAAACTATAGCACACTTACAGAGGTATGTGTTAATGCAAAATCACAACACCCCCAAATGAGTCATCAGATTTGCTTTTCTAAGGCATATTCATTTGGTGTTATTCACATAACATTGATTTTTCCCGAAAGTGTGGGACTTTGCAAATGGGAGAACTCTCCAGATTAAAGGATGGTTCCTATTCCTCTATTTAGGTGCATACGTGGAAACTTGCAGAGGACCTATTCCTAAACCTAATCTAAGTTTTACCAAGGAGACAGGGATAAAATGAATACAAGAAATCAAAACTAAGCTACAAGGTGATGCATCAAAGGAATGATGAACATTATTTTTGCTGATAGACACAAACCAAATAAATACATACAATAATCAAGAACAGATAACTAGATTTATAATGAAAGGCCATATGAGAGAAAAGGAGACAAGAAAGGATCTAAAATTGATCACAAACGTGTTTTATTACTCTACAAATTGATACAATGCATTATAAATGGCCAAAAGGTAGAAACGTATTGCAATTTAAATGGAAGGTCTGAACTCCACGAATTCCTTTGCCAAAAGGAAAGGGGAGCTGAAAAAAAAATAAAAGAATGTCTAACCCTTTACAATGAGTCTCGACCCTACTTTTATAGATTCAACACAGAGGGGAGAAAGAGAGAGAAGTGGGAAAAATAGTTCCAAGCTCAACCACCACTATTAATGCCTCCCATAAAATCTACCCCCAAATCTGTCTTGACTACATCAAATTCTTATTCAATGACCTCAAAGAAGGAGGAAATGGCGGAGCAAATCGAATCCGATTTGGTTGTTGGGAAAAAATAGATCCTACATTAATGGCCCTAAGACATTTCTCCATTTTTCTCCCACCTAACCTCCCCAAACTTGAAGTTTTAGATCTCTATGGCATAGACGAGGATCTCCAACAGTGTCATATTTGCAATATTTCGAGCCCTGAGTTGAAATATATGCCCCTTTAAAATTTTGTATCGAGTCCATACGAAAGGGTGTGACAACTAGTTTGAAAAATGGGCCCCCTTTTAATATGGGACACGTGGAGGGCTATCGCTTGTATGAGGGTGACCTTTGTATTTTTCTCTTTGAATGGCGTGGGGCTAACCCATGGCCTCCTCTCGTTGGCCTGCTCAAATTATATGTTTTTGGCTAAGTCCTTTGCTCGGTGGGGTCATATTTCTTGACCGAGGACATGCGGTGGTTTGGCACTCATCTAAAAACCCTCTCTTTATTCAACCCTTGATTTAGCACTGTTTGGACACTTAGCACTCTCCGCTGGCCTGCTTCTATTGAATCATTAACTATTCAACCCGAATCTATCCCTTTTCTTGAGACTGGACACATGGAGGCTCAGGTTGCTTGAAATCCCGATCAAGATTTGCCTTTGAATAATACGTCGGTTGACACTTGGAAGCCTTTGCAAGTCTTTGGAATTTTCAATGACCTCTCCCTTACCTTTTTAGACCTTGGGCTACATGGCGAACTGGCACTTATTTGAGCCTCTCGTCTTTGGATTTTCCTTGGAGATGCACCAAACTAACGCATGGCGGCTTCCATAGTTCTTATATACTTAGCCTTTTTAGGCTCGCCTTGTCCACCTTTTGACCTTGGTTGATTGTTTGCTACGTGGAGGGATGGTGTGAGTTTGAGTTTCCTTTTTGGATTCAACTTGGTGAAGCGCCATTTGGACATGTGGCTCTCTACGCTGTCTCCTCCATACTTGGTCAATTTTGGGACTCCTTCTAAACCGTTTTGAGCCCAAAGACTTCGATCTTCATTTTTTCTCCTCTTTCTTACTCTTGGCTTCTTTTTCATATTGCTCCTCTTTCCTTGACCCGCTTATTCTATTTCTAAGCCTACCTCGTAACCCATTAAATATATTTAAGACATGGATCCACTCGACAAAAAGTTGTCTCTTCTCTTTCTTCTTGCATAGGGTCATTTGGTCTTTTGCAGCCCCGCCACTCCATTTTTGAGTCCTTCTAGGACTTGTTTGCAAGATTTAACCATGTTTTCAATGGTTCTTCCCGAGTGGGCCATGGCTGATCCAATACTTTTCCTAAGGGGTGAAATATGGATAACAATTTGGTGACTCACAGGGGTGTCTTCCTGCTAGATGAAAAGACCAATTGTCTTGTCGTATCTGTTGGGCATGGAGTCAAGAATGACCATCCGATACTCGATCCTACCTCTAATTCATGAGCCCAAATTTTTACACTCTCAACTTTCATAATAAATCTCAAACAATGGTTTTTGAGAGTAGAAAATCTCTTTGACTTAGGGCTTCATCTGCTCTCTCGAATGGGTTATGCAAGAGAAACAAAATAGCACCACAACTATATACAAAAATTGAAATCATACATGCTCTAAGTAGAACATGTAGAGCATACAAAGAACTTAGAAGAAAAGAAAACTAAACTACAACAAGACAATGTCTACAAGCACTTAGAGGAATGAGAAACTAGACTAGTATGTCTAAGGTGGGAAATTTCCTTCTAGTAGAAGTGTTTAAGATAGATTCCATTCACTGGAATCTGAAACTCTTCACCATCTAATGTAGACAATCGGAAAGCATTGCTACTTTTACATTTTGTGACCATGTAAGGGCCACTCCAAATGGCATCAAACTTGGAATGCCTTCTTGGTTTTTCCCGATATGCATCCCATTTCAAAACTAGGTCTCCTTCCTGGAAGGTCCCTGTTCTTACCTTCTTGCCAAAGCATCTCTTGATTGAGATCTGATCCTTCTCCATTGTTTTAAGTGCATGTTCTCTAGTTTCTTCTAACTCCATTAGCTCTATATACCTGACTTCCATTGGTTCAAACTCAAACATCTCCAGCTGCTTCATGAGTTCCAATGTTGGAAACTCAAGTGATATAGGAAACACTGCCTCTTTCCCATAGACAAGTTTGAATGGAGAGATTCTTGTAGACTTCTTGGGTGTTTTCCTATTAGCCCATAAGGCTGATTTGAGTTTCATGTGTCAAGTTCTCTGATTTTCATTTATAGTTCTTCTGACAATCTTTAAGAGTTCTTGTTTGTGGACTCTACTTGGCCATTACCCTGAGGGTAATAATTTGATGAAGTGCTCAAGTAAATCCCATTCCTAATGACCCATCCTATGATTTTGGAACCTATGAATGCCAATGCATTATCTGATATAATGGTGGCTAGAACTCCAAATCTGTCACTATCCCTTTATAGAAATCTAGTATGCTAGACTCATTAGCTTCTTTGAGTGCCACTACCTCGGTCCACTTGGTGAAATAGTCATTTCTGTCATAATCCACTTGTGGCCTTGGCTCGAATTTGGATTGATGACCTCGATGAAATCCAATCCCCATTACATGAGTGGCTGGTTAACTGAAACTTGGGTGCAATGGAAGTGCTACTAGCCTTTCTTTGCCTTTGAAGAATGCACAATTTTTGCACTTTTTGATCCATGCATAGCAGTCACTAAACACCTTGGGCCAATAATAACCCGCCTTCATGATCTTGAGTGTTGTCACCCATGGAACAAAATGGCCTCCATCTGCCTCATCATGGAACTCTTGTAAACTCTCCCAATATGATCTCCCCAATGCATCTTAAAAACACCATTGATGTTCCTCCCAACAAGACACAATCAATAAGCACATATGGGATGGACTGTAGTCTGAAATGTCTCCTTTTCATTTTTCTCATTTCTGGAGGACATAGGCCGATTTAAAGGAAGTGCATCATGCTTTGAGTCCAACAAGGAGTGGGTACATCATCATTTTCTTCCTCTTGACCATTTTGCAAAAAAAAAACAACTTCCTTTTCACCGCTTGCCTCATCTTGTTGACTTGAGGCTAGTTGTTCACACAATCCCTTCCCATGGACCAGCTTAGTGACCTTGATCTCAATTTCATACTCCATGACATGAGTGATCCACCCTACACGTTTTTCATTCAAATCCTTGCTGAGAAGGAAGTCTTTAACTCCTGCATGAGAGACTAACAGTTGAATTTTATTGTTTGAAACTAGATGTTTAAATTTCTTTAACCCTCTGATCACTGCCAGAATTTATTTTTGATGAAAGAGTATCTCACTTCATAATCTTCCAAAACTTGGCTAAAGAAGGAAATTGGCTGCTCTGTATCTTCTTTGTTCTATTGTACTAGGATTGTAGAAATTGTGTCACTGCCACCAAAGGCATATAGTATGAAGTCCTTAGAAAAATCCAGATTTACGAGAGTTGGGGCTTGTGATATAGCTTCTTTGATGGCCTCAAAACTTTCTCTTCCTTCATTTGTCCACCTAAATGTCAAGCTCTTCTTCAACATCAACGTTATTGGTTTGACAAGGGTAGCAAAGTTTGGTACAAACCTGCAAACAAAATTGATTTTTCCTAAGAAGCTTTGAAGAGCTTTCTTATGGCTTAGCAATGGCAAGGCTCTTATTGCTTCAACTCTCTCTGGGTCAATTGCCAAACCTTCCTTTGACACAATATGGCCCAGAAGCCTACCCTCATGGGCCAAGAATATGCATTTTTTAGGGTTCAATGATACCCCAAATCTCCTACACCTTTGAAACACCTGCCTTAGGTGAAAAAGGTGGTCTGTTGCATTTTTGGAGAACACAATAATGTCATCCAGATAGATTAGTACTATTTTGTTGATCAGCCCTTTGAATGCCATATCCATTTCCCTTTAGAAAGTGGCTCCGACATTAGACAATCCAAATGGCATCTTTCTTTAGGCATAGGTACCCCATTTGGTGGTGAAAGTTGTTTTGAACTCGATCATCTTCCTTTACCATTATCTCGGTTATACCCCGAGTAGCCATAGGAGAGAGATCTCTCTAATCCAGACACAACTTACAAGATCTGCTTATTGAGGGGAGTGGGTAGTGATCTTTGAGGGAATCTTTGTTCAAGTCTCGAAAGTCTACACACAACCTAATATCTCCATTCTTCTTCCTGACTAGGACCAAGTTTGCAACCTAACTTGAGTGTTTGATTGGAAATATGATACTTGCCTCTATCATCTTATTTAGATCTTTCTTTATTACAGGTTTAATGTGTGGATTAACTGGTCTATGCTTTTTCCTAATGGGCTTAGCAATGGATCTAGTTCAATTTTATGTTTTGCTAGCTTCAGATTGAACCCTCTTAGGTCTTCATAGATCTAAGAAAATACATTTGGAAACTCTTGGCAAAGTTGCATGAATTCATACCTTTCTTTCTCAATGGTGCCACTTTGCCAATTTGAAGTGTTTTGCCTTCTTCAACTAGAATTGACTCCAAATCTTCTCCTTTGATCTGTATATCCTTCTCTTTTTAAAACTAATCATTAGGATTGAAGATAGACTCCAATGTCACTAATCCTTTAGGAAGATTATTTATATGCAACTACACTACTTGATCTCCATACTAATGCTCTAATCTGTTTTGATTCCTAGTTGAGAACTCAACTTCCTCTTACAAAAAATTGATGATCTGTTGATTATTCTCAAAAACCTTCCATCATGTGTTGTTATCTAGCACTATTGGCCTTAAAATCACATGGATATGTGGCTGTCCTTTTTCCCTCTTGATGCTTTCAACCACATCAAATTTTTCTCCAACTAATGCAAGCATGTCAGTAGCTTTGTTCTCCTTCCTGGTATGGACACAATGTTGAAGGCTTCAAATCCTCAATGAGATCCCATACCCTATTCTTGTATCTTTTGAGCAGGTCATTCTTGATAGCATTTTGTCCTTTGACTTGATTGGCAACCAATTCACTGTCACCAAACACTTGCAGGTTCTTGATTCCTCGTCTTCTAGCCCAATGCAATCCATGAACCAAAGCCTCATATTTTGCAGTGTTATTTGAGTAGGAAAATTGGAAACAGAAAGCTGAGTAATACTTCATACCTTGGGGTGACACAATCATAGCTCCACCTCCAGCTCCTTGCCTACTTCTTGAGCCATCAAAGAACAATTTCCATACTTCATTGTCATCCTTATATTCTAGCTTAATGATGTTAGGAAGAGGATGATTCTCTTCATGCAAGCAATAGACTCCTAGCTCAGATTCTTCCATCTCCTTATAGGGATCAAAAGCATGTCTTTTGACCACCCATTCATCGAGAATCGTGTCCGGATACACCCCACCTTGGTATTTGCTTCAGAAGTGTTTAGACCTAATCAAAAGTTGAATAATTTGTATTGATAGGGCTAGGCACATAAGACTCAATGTGATAATCTACTATGGGCTCGATTTGATTATGGCCTTCACCCCATACCTTGTTCTAAAGATCATATGCAACCAGTAAAGTAGAAAAATAGCCTCCAATTTTGCGGTGAAGTCCTGGACAAACACAATGCAAAATGTGGTGGAAAGTCTATGACTCGATACATTCTGAACACATTCATATTGGGGCGGGCATGCAGAGTGAGGCTCAGATCCTTGATGATTCCAATAGTTTTCACCTGTACTCCTCTATAGATGACTTCATACTGGAGACCTAGTTGATCAACTATTTGTTTGGGCATTACAAAATTACTTGCCCCAAAATCAATCATGCAATTATGCACCAATTTATCCCCAATGATTAATGAAACATAGAATGGAGGAGGTCTCAGGTTCTTACCTTGTTGCTCTCAATGGCTCCCCTAGGTTGAGCTATATTGGTCAACACTTTCTCTTGTTGGTTAAGGGGTTGATTTGAGCTTGACCAATTTTACATGGCAGTCTGCAATAGATCCCTCTACCCTGGAATGGCCAATGACTCCCATAGTGAAATGTTCACACTTTTCCTCTTCATTTGATCAATGATATTAAACGAGCTATCCTTCTCCGCCCCTTCCCGACACAATTTTCTCTCGACACATGGGTCTGTTACAACCGGTGCCTGAGTAGATTTGGAAGGTGGCTTGGATTGGCTCTACATACTGGGGGTTGTATTTTGAATTCCAATACCTTGTGGAGCAATGGAGGATTGAGGGTCACCTGAGTTTGGTGAATGTCCTTCTCTAATATTTCTCTTCTTGGACCGTGTATTGGCAGCTATACTTTGAGAAGGAGTTTGATTCATTCCACAGAAGTCTTCAGCTTGCCAATTAAAAAGCATAGTTTCACTTGGAGGTCCCTCTTGTTGGTCTCCTTGCTACTGATTTTCTTCTTGGCTAGGTTCTTGTGACACACCAATAGTTTACACCATCAAAGCTTGATTTAGTGCACCATTGAAGCACATCGATTGATTATGTGGTTGACTACATGGGAAACACCAATCATATTCTTATGCCATGTTATTCTGTGTTGGAACCAATTCCCTTGATGTTGAAGTTGTGTTTGGATCATATGGCCTAAAAGGTCTAGCAGCTTGAGGTTGTCCTTGGTGTTGACTCTGAGTTATAGCCTGGGCTTGTGGTCTATTTTATTGATATGGGGGTCTAGCCTGATACTGAGCTTGAGGCTGATATGGCCTAGAACTCTGAGCCTTGCTATCTTTTGATGGTTACTAACTCATTCCCTAGGTTTTGAAGTTGTTTCATAATTTCTTGAACCTCCTTTGAGGTGGTAGATGATGAGGTGGAGGCTTCAACTGAACTTTGACTCTTAGGAGTAGGTATAGGAGCTATTGTGGGTGTTTAGCTGGTACTTGGGTTTCCTAATTCAAGGTATAGAGGCATGGATGGCCTAGGATCAATTTTTCTAGCCTGAATTAAATGATTCTCAGCTCCTATAGAAAGGCTATAGGCTGCAGGTAAGGTTGTGCCCCCATTGACTGAATCATTAAAGAAATATCAAAATTTAAATCTCTAAGAAAGTATAAGAAGGCACCTTCATTAGTGGGCTTTACTACTACTGGAATCCTATCCCAGGTCCATTGAAATCTGAGGTTGAAATCCATCAACTGCTCATTCGGAGCTCTCTTGATTATTGTCAGTTACTCCAACAAGGATAAGTTATCTCCTTTTTCTCCAAACTGGTCATGAAGAGTTATGCACAGATGGTCCCAAGATTGAATAGAGCCTGCTTCTAGGCTCTTGAACCATTGTGAAGCTTTACCCTTGAGTGAAGAGGCTAGCAACTTGACTGTAATGTCCATCTCAGTGATCTCATGGATTGTACAGACATTTGCAATATCTTGAACGTGGTCACTAGGAGAAGTCTGGTTTTCCCTAGTGAAATATGGGATGCTCTTTAATGCTACCACTGGGACTAGATTTTGTGCATTCAGAGCGAGTGGGCTACTGCCAATGAAATTGACATAAGGATTTGGTTGTGCCATCCTGATCATCCTGAGCACCCTTCTTGATTGAAAGAACAACCTACTAGGAGGAGGTGTTGATAAGGCTTTGTTTGGTGGAGATAGAGACCTCTCGAGCTCTTCTTCCTATTCTTCTTCTCGTCTCTGGAGACAAGTGTAAGTGTACAAACTATCCTTCTTCACTTCTTCTTGACCTTGTTTGTATCCTTCTCGTGAACTTGGGAAAATTAGACTGCTAAAACCAATGAATTTTGTTCCTTTTCGAGTCACCAGATGTGCGAGTTCTTAAAAGCTTCTTAAAGCTTCTTAAAACCTAGAATCACAAAGTAAGTACACATCGATATTAATGCAATAAAGATGGAGACTTCTTTTTCCCACTAGGCATGCCAAAATCTGTTAACAAAAATCACAACACCCCCAAATGAGTCGCCGATCTACTTTTCTAAGGTAAATTCAATTGGTGTGATTTGTATAACATTGAGTTTTCCCCAAAGTTTGGACTTTTCAAATGGAAACTTCCTATTCCTATTAAAGGCTAGTTCCTATTCATATTCCTATTCCTTTGTTTAGGTGCATACATGGAAACTTGCAAAGGACCTATTCCTAAACCTAATCTAAGTTTTACCAAGGAGACATGGATAAAAGGAATACAAGAAATCAAAACTAAGCTACAAGGTGATGCACCAAAGGAATGATGAACATTAGTTTTGCTGATAGACACAAACCAAAAAAATACATATAATAATCAAGCATAGATAACCAGATTTATAATGAAATACCATATGAGAGAAAAGGAGACAAGAAAGGATCTAAAATTGATCACAAAATGTTTTATTGCTCTGCAGATTGATACAATTCATTGCAAATGGCCAGAAGGAAGGAAACATATTGTAATTTAAATGGAAGGTCTAAACTCTAAGAATTCCTTTTCCAGAAGGAAAGGGGAGCCCGTAAAAACAAAATAATTTCCAACCCTTTCCAATGAATCTCGACCTCCTTTTTATAGATTCAAAATAGAGGGGAGAAGGAGAGAGAAGTGGGAAAAATAGTTCCAATTTCAACCACCTATATTAATGCCTCCCATAAAATCTTCCCCCAAATCTATCTTTATTGCATCAAATTCTTATTCGGCGCCTCGAAGGAGGAGGAAATGATGGAGCAGATAGAATACGATCTGGTTGTTGGGGAAAAATATAGATCCTGCATTAATGGCCCTGAAGAAATTTCTCAATTTTTCTCCCACCTAACCTCCCAAAACTTGAAGTTTCATATCTCCATAGTGTAGATGAGGCTGAGATCTTTCCAACGGTGTCAGATTTGCAATATTTCGAGCCCTGATTTGAAAGATATTCCTCTTTAAAGTTTGTATCATGTCCATACGAAAGGGCAGGAAAATTAGTTTGAAAAATAGGCCCCCTTTTAATATGGGACACGTGGAGGGTTGGCGCTTTTCTGAGGGTGGCCTCTCTATTTTGCTCTTGAATGGCGCAAGGCTGACCCATGGCCTCCTCCGCCGCCTCGCTAATTTTTAAATTTTTTACTGAGTCCTTTGCTTAGCAGGATCATATTTCTTGACTGGGACATGCGGTGACGGCACTCATCTCGTAAACCCTCTCTTTATTTGACCTTTGAGTTAGCACTGCTTTAGACACTTGCACTATCAACCATCTCGCCACCATGCACGGACTATTCAACTCGACTCTATCCCTTTTTTTAGACTGGACGTGTGGAGGATCTGTGTTTGATTGAAACCCCGATCAAGATTTTCCTTTGAAGAATGTGTCAGGTTGACACTTGGAAGCCTCTACAAGTATTTGGAATTTTTAATGACCTCCCCTTAACTTTTTGGGCCTTGGGATACTTGTCAAACCGACGCTCATTTGAGCCTCCACCTTTGGATGTGCCCTTGGAGATGCACCAAATTGACACACGGTGGCTTTGTGGCGCTTCTATACTTAGCCTTTTTGAGGCCTGCCCTATCTACCTTTTGACCTCTATTGACCATTTGCTACGTGGAGGGTTGGTGCAAGTTTGAGTTTCCCTTTTTGGATTCAACCTTGGAGAAGCGCCGTTTGGACACGTGGCTCTCTCCGCTGTCTCCTCCATACTTAGTCAATTTTTGGACTCGTTATGAATCTGTTTTGAGCCCGAAGACTTCGAATCTTTGTCGTTTCTTCTCTTTCGTGCTCCTAGATTCTCTATGACACTGCTCCTCTTTCCTTGAACCTCGTTAATGAGCCTACATATAACCCGTTAATTATATTTAATACATGGATCCACTTGACAGAGTTGTCTCTTCTCTTTCTTCTTGCATAGGGTTGTTTAGTCTTTCGCAGGCCCTGCCACTCCATTGTTGAGTCCTTCTCGTGACTGCTTGCAAGATTTAACCGTGTTTCTATGGTTCTTCTTGAGCAAGGCCGTGGCTAATCCAATACTTTTCCTGTGGGGTGAAATATGGATAACAATATGTTTATTGGCCAAACATGCAAGCGAAGTTTCTAAATTCATCAGGGGTTGTGTTTTATGCAAGATCTGAAAGACTAATAACAAGAATTTGTGGTTGTATATGTTGTTTCTAGTTCCTTCCCAACCATGGGAAAGTATCTCCATGGATTTTTTGGGTAGTTTTCCTACCTCCAAAAAAGGTCATGATTATATATTTGTAATTGTAGATCGATTTAGAAAAATGTGTATTCTTATTCCTTGCAAAAATACCATTAAGGCCAGTGATGCAACTGAGTTATTTTTTGCTAATGTGTGGGTTCACTTTGGTTTTCCTAGTTCTATTGTGTCAAACAGGGACTCACGGTTTGTAGGGAAGTTTTGGTCTACTTTGTGGGAAAAGATGGATACAAAGCTAAAGAGGTCTACCACCTTTCATCCACAAACAGAGGTGGTGAATCATACCTTGGTCCAACTCTTGAGAGGGTACAATAGGAAACATCTAAGGACTTGGGATGATAACTTAGTGTATATCCAACATTCTTATAATAGGGAAATTCATGCTTCGACTAGTAAAACTCCTTTTGAAACATGTTTTGGTTATTTTCCTAAGATTTATTTTGATGTTGTTTTAATATTACCATGCAGAGACAATGAGAAAGTGGAACTAGAGGTCCACAAGGATGAGAAGTTTATTGAGAAAATTTAGTAGATACACCTTTAGGTACATAAGAGGTTGACAGAGTCACATGATAAGTACAAAACACAACATGATCAACATAGGACTGAGCATTCCTTCCTTGTTAGAGACAAGGTATGGTTGTATTTGAGTCGATAGGCTACAAGGAAAATCTAAGAAACTCAAGCCTCTTTGATATGGCCCATTTGAAATTCTGGAACAAGTGGGTAAGAATGCATTTCACTTGGATTTTCCTCCTTATATGAAGATTTATTCAGTTGTGAATGTTGAAAACTTACGTCTTTTTGAGCCCTCCATGTTGGATGATGGAGGATTATTGCTTCCATTTATTGAGGATCTTTCTCTAAAAAATCAGCTGGAATTCGAGGAAGATGTGATTTTACAGTGGAAAGAAAGGACAACACAAATAGGAGTGCATGACAGGTGGTTGATTGGGTTGAAAGGCCAGTTTCCTACCAAAGCCAAGTGGTATTCCAAAGAATATGTGGGGAAGAAATTTCCTCACCCCATCAGTCCTTGAAGATTTTAGGGACTTAAAATCTTCAAAATGGGGAGGTATGATCCAAAAATATATTAGGAAAATCCCAATTCTATGTATTATCTATATTTGATACTTGATCTATAGGTTCTCAACTTATTTTATTCTCATAAGATGGTCCAGTCAAGTTAGGGGTGATCTAGACACCTCTCCTAATGATGTTTTGGGCCCTTAGTGTTATGTTTTGGGATTTCTTAGTTGAAAGTCATGCAATCACCCTGACGGTTACGTAATCGCTACTCTATGCATAGTGGTGGTTACGCAATCGCCTGAAAAGTTACATAACCGCCGGTCTATAACAAGTGGCGCCTCTTGTGCGATATAATTCCAGAATTTGGGATCTCAACAATTGTAAATCTTTTGAGCTTCATAATCAATTCATTTCACCTCTCCACACATCCCTAAGCTGAGAAACTATAAATATAATCTTTTAGAAGGATTCCGCAAGTGATTTTGGGTGAATTCTATTATGAGAAAAATTGGATAAGTTGGAATTCTTTCTTGTTTGTTCATTTGAGAAGAGTTCTTCATTTGTTGATAGATTGTGAGAAAGTATATATAATTATAGGGAGTGTTAATCCTTCTTGAAGGCCAATTACTGGCAGTAAGTTGTATTATTAGAGTCTTACATAGTGAAGGGGAGAAAATTCGCTCACCCACTGGAATTTTTCCCACATTGGGTTTCTCTAGGATAAACCTTGTCTTGTTTTGTCTCTCTTTTCTCAATTTTTAGTATAATTGTGTGTTGTTATTGCACATTAACTTGGTTAACAAAGAAATCAACATATTTCATTCATTTTTCATGAGCATAGTGATTTGTTTATTGTTAGAACTAAGCATTTTATGGATCATGGAACTATGGCTTCACTAACCAAGATTGTGTCATCAACATAATGTTGATGGACCATATTATCACAATTAAGAGCAGGAGCCACACCCCTAATTTGACCCTCCTTGGAAGCTTGATTAAGGACCTACTGAGAGATTCAACCATTAATATGAAGAGAAAGGGAGATATTGGATCTCCTTGCCTCAAACCTATAGAGTTACTCAAGAAACTACTAGGTGTATCATTGACCAAAAGTGAAAATTTGGCTATAGATATGCAATTTTGAATCATGCTGCAAAAATTCAAATTAAAACTAAACCTTTCTAGCACTTTTTATAGAAAGTCCCAAGATACTCTATCATAAGCCTTCTCCATATCTAACTTTATCAACATGGTCTCTTCTTTGTTTTTCTTGACAAGATGGAGAGTTTCTTGGATTGTCACGATGTTGTCATTAATTTTTCTACCGATCACAAACCCTCCTTGTTGGTCGGAAATCAACAAGGGTAAAATAATTTGAACCCGAAGGGCCAAGATCTTGAAGCACATTCTATAGATACATTTACATAG
The DNA here is from genome assembly GCA_018340775.1 of Taxus wallichiana var. yunnanensis. Classification (NCBI taxonomy): domain Eukaryota; kingdom Viridiplantae; phylum Streptophyta; class Pinopsida; order Cupressales; family Taxaceae; genus Taxus; species Taxus wallichiana. The sequence goes on from CM031234.1 coordinate 80,157,511, forward strand.
GCTTTTAGGTATGAATATATTAAATTCTTCAACATTGTAGTTTTTGGAAATTAGCACTAGGAAGGTGCAATACAGGTCCTTTAACATCTTTTTATTTTTAAAGAATTCTTGAATGACTAGGAAAACATACATTTTTATGATATCCTAGAAGAATTGGAAAAAGCTGTCGGGAAGCGATCCGGTCTAGTACTTTGTCCGACTCATGGTTTTCAACATGAATTAAATTTCTTCAATGGATGGAATCTTAACCAACATTTTATTATCTACATCAGTCACCAACTTGGGAATGCAATCCAAGAAAATAATTTCCTTACCCACTTTAGGATCTTGTTGTGAAGTGAGAAGAGCGATGAAAAAGACACAAAAACTCTTTTTTATATCTTTTGAATCAATCAAGCTAGAGTTCCCTTCCCTTTAACGCTGACTATCATGTTTGAATATCTACGTTTCAAGGAAGAAATATGGGGAAAAAAAATTTTTTTTTATCCCCTTCATTTAGCCAAGCTATCCTAGATTTATGTTTCTAAAAGATTTCTTCTTTGGTTAGGATATTGTTATAATCTGATAGAAGCTTCATCTCTTTGACTTGACATTCAACTAAACTATCATCATGAATATACAACTTGAATATTGTGATAATACTTATAGTAATATGAAAACATATACAACTTGTAATTAATGATTATAAAGAAATAACGAAATCTTGAATTTTATGATTTTGTTTTTTCAAAATACTAGAAGCCCATTTACCCCACCTCCCATTGTGTCACTTTTTACATTTTAATTATTGTGTATTTGTATTTGTGCATGCATTTTTGTGAGCTACTCTCTCTCTCAAGTGTATTACCCCTACAATTCTCCTAAACTCTTCCCCCACAAAGTAGTATAAATATATAAATAAATAAATATTTGAATTAATATTATTATTATACCCATATATGTTGTCTTGTCATCCTATACACCTCTACCATGTATTTTTAAATACTACTCACACCATAGTAGGCAAGATCAAAATCTTTTTGACTACAAACTACTTGTCATTTTTAATGCTTATTTGGTTGCTTTTTGAATTATAGGTCAGAATTTTCTAACGCATAAAAATTATTTTTCTAAGGCACTTGATACAAAATGATGTAATTATTGTTTAATAAAATTAGTTTTTTGATAACATGAAAAAATAAGAAATTAAAATAATTGATTAAATTAAAAAAGAAAGGTAAAATGCTATTTACTTGCCTCAAGTATCTTATAATTTTTCATGTTAAAGTTAACATACTATCTCTCCTTAAAAGTCCTAGAAACTCGATACCTATACTTGTGTAGTATATGAGATGATTGATCCTTGTTGAAATCAATTGGATATTTTGTATCCTCCCTCAATGCTATAGGAAAACCTCCTCAAGTCTCATAAGGGTGGTCTCTTGACGTTTAAATTAGCAAGCATGATATGAATGAGGCTGCAAATATATTGATATGGAAGAGGATGATATGTAATTATGCTATAAGACCAAAAACCAATTCAATAAAAACCCAATAAATTTAAAACCCTAATAAATTAGAAAATTAATTTAAGAACTTTACTATACATATGATTAAATAAAATAAAGTGTTACCTCTTAATATCCCTTAAAGCATGTGAAATACGACAAGTTTCCTCAAGAATCTCACCACTTATAGATCATCGAAGTTCCTTAGATATGTTGTAACCTTATGAATCTTGGTGTACATATGATAGTCAAGGCATGTGATAAGTTTGTTATTGAGGGGTGTGTTACTTGTTAGCTATATCTCATGTAATCCCTTAAAAACATTAGTTCGACACACCCCAAAATATGAAATGTCATTAAAAATGAGATATGATCACGAGTTTGTTTGATTTACATGCCTAAAACTAGTTTTTATAAATTATATATCCTTCAAAAAGTTAATATTTGAATAACGATAATTAAATATATATGAAAAATTATTATTATTATTTTTCCATGTGTTCGAAATGTTTAGTATGATTTGTTGTAGGTTTCAAGATGTTGTTTTTGGTAGGGTTTTATTAGATATTCTATTTGATGTTTTTTAGGCTTTTCTTAGAGTTTCTATTTGATGTCTTTTAGGATTTTATTAGAGTTTGTACTTGTTTTTGTGAGGGTTTAAGGTTTATACTCATTGTTTTCCTAAGGTTTTCATATAATAATTTTCTAGGGTTTTGTGCGTTATTTTTAGTAAGATTATTTTAGGGTTTGTAAGTGCCATTTTTCTATGGTTTAAGGGTTTTAGATTTTTACCTAGGGTTTTGTTTGGTTTTTTTTTCTAGTTTTTGTATTAATTATTTTGTGTAAAAAAGTGTTAGGATTCATAAAGTTATTTTTATAAAATAGACTTATCTTTTCTATGAAAGAAATTGATGTGAAAACCATTTACATACTTGTCTTCTTTTATCTATGAAGTATTATTCCTCTTTATCCTCCGCCCCTACATTGGTTATGCATAGATATTCTAGCCTTTTGTAGATTAAACAATCTTTTTCCTCATGGATCCTTTTTCCATGAAGTTCTCTTACTCCTCCTCATGGACCCTTTTGCTTGTACATAGGTGTTTTATCCATACCCTTATTCCTCTTCCTCTTCCTTAAATAAATTCTTCCCTTTCCCCCTCTTCATGATTTCCTCCTCTATATTTAACCCTTGAAATTATTCATGTCTCTATTGTAGTACCCTTTATATTTAAATTTCAATGGGTAAGGAAAATCAAAGGTAGAAAAAATGGCATAAGTTGCACCACCTCTCCGCATCACCCATGAGTATATTTTTTAATATTGAATAGTTTTATAATATTTTTGTTACAATATTACATAATTTATTAAACTTATTTAAACAAAAAGTTTTATATATGAACATGTTTGATTTCATTTATTATTACTAATAAATCCATATTTATTAACATGTTCAAGTTAATTAGTTATTACTATTAAAGTCACATTTATTAACAATTTCAATATATTTACATACTCAAGTTCATGTTTAAGTTAATTAGTTGTAACTAATAAAATTATTTCTATCATATACATTTCTAAAAGGAAATGATATTCTATCTTGTTGTTAATTTCCCCTTCCCTTTGGCTATTTTCCTGTTATTACTTACTTAAGATTGTTCAATCTTTTATCTAAAACTTATGTTACCAATCCCCAAAATTTAGATTTCACTTAGCCAAAAACACATGAAGATTACCTTATAATATATACAAAAACTATCAATAACTTTCCAAACCATATAACTTTCCCGTATACTTATTCTCTTCTTTGGCTAAATCAATAACTATGGTGAAGAAAGACACTTTCATTCTCCCTTTACAACAGTGGTCCGACAAAACTATCATTCGGTGAGCACTCCTTGTTGGGAAAAAAAAGATAACTTTGGGGCTTTGGCTTTAAACATCTTGCTGGATAAAAGGACAAGGGGGTATGGAACCTAAGGAGGATAGTCAGATGATATTGGTCCTGGGAATCCGGTGGCCAAATGTACCAGTGTCAGCAAGGGTAAAGGGGAGATAAGATTCGAACAGGAAAGTGCAGTATCCTAATTGGGCTAAGGAGGATAACATCACCTATGTTTTGGATGAATGCCCTGGTGAAACCCCTACCCAGAAGGAATCCTCTCATGACAAAGACGAAGGGGAAGAAAAGAGTAGTGAGGATGTGGCCAGCATAAAAGAATAGGAGTCTTCCGAGGACAAGCATTCCAAGAACACTAAGGAAGCTATCCATAGTCTACATAATCTTAAAACGGCTCAGATGGATCTTTTCTCAGCCTAGGAATCAACTGTTAAAACCCATGCCTTCATGAGAGAGTTTAAAAATTGCAAATTGAACACTAATATCAATAGGCACAAAATCAGCTTGATCACTATGGACCTTAAGGAGCTACATGAAAAAGTGGATAAAATGTCTTCCCTTATCCTCAGTGAAAACCTCAAAAATACCAATGCCAGAAGCATGGAAATGGAAAATGAGTTGCTGAAAATGAAAGGTATTATTATGCAAATTAGAGATGCACATATCCTTAATGTGAAAAGTACTATCTACCATCTTAAACTACTGGCCAAAATGATCTAGTCCATGGAGTTAGTAAAAGAAAAGGAAAAGGATGGTACAGGGCCGAAGGTGGTGATCAAAGAACCTAACTACAAGTACTGGAAGGAGACTATAACAACTCTGGTCAAAGAATGGAATGATCTGTATGGAGACAGTGGAAGATCTGGTCAAAGATTAAGGAAATTCAATGGTTTGGAATTTGTTGTTTGTTTACCCTTAAGCTGTTAGTTTCATCCTTCGGACTGCTTTATAATGTAAATTCTATCTAACAGATCTCATATACTGTTGTCTTTGTTTTTGAATTTTGGAACATGAATGGCCTTTAAAGGTAAATACTTTGGCCAATATGTAAGTATGTTGTAACTCTTTGTAAGGGGGTAGGGTCCCCTCAACCCTAACTTTTACCTCTAATAAAAAAATATATATATACAAAAAACTTAATTTATACAAATAAATCTAAATTATTCATGTGCTTAAGTCTCATGGGAGGTTTGAGCTTTTTTCGTAGTTGAGATTCAAATTCATAGTTAGATTTCTTAGAAGCAGAAAAAATATGATATAATTATGTATTTATCTTAATGTTCCTTTAGAATAAGAGACAACTTAGTCCTTACAACATGGATCATTATTCTACTATTACATTACAAAAGTTAAAACTACCAATATTTAAAGTTTAACTATTATTAAGTAGTCATAAACATCATCACCCCATCCACAATATCTATTTACACTAAACAATGTAATCCCTACTAATCATGTTTTAATAGAGATATAAAGTCATCATTTTAAATATAGTCATAGTTACAAATACAAAGAATATTTTTACATATCCATAAATATTGATATTTTTTCAAATATTTCATTATAAAAAATAATAAGATATTAATGAGGTTGAAGTGGTAATATTAATTCACGTAATTCTTAAAGCTATGGACTCCAAATTCAAAAGTAATTTCTTTGTACTAGTGTGGAGGAGAATAAGAAAATTCCACTAGTGGAATGGGACAAGGTTTGTCTCTCTAAACCCTTTGGTGATTTGGATATTAAAAATATTAAGTTTATGAATAAATTTGTAATTTCTAAAATTCGTTGAATATTTCTTACGAATACTCGACCTTTATCACACCTTGAACTTAATGTATTTTTCATCGTAAGGTTGTTGGTTGATTAAATTCACGATGATTCTCAATAAGAGCAAGATGATGTGAGAAGAGACAAATTGATATTGATAACTAATCTAGTATTTGGTCGATAATGCCTTATTTAATTAAAAATAATAATTTAAAAATAATATGTATATTTATTTATATAAATAAATACATACATAGATGCATGCATACACAAACACAAACACACACATACACACAGACACGCACAAACACAAACACACAATTACTCTCTCACACACACACACGCACAAACACACACACACACACACACACACACACACATCTTTAATGTTTGTAGGATTTTTATTTGTGGACCCCCTTCTGGTTTGCATTATCATATGGTATTGGTTTGTATGAACTCTACTTGCTTTAAATTTTTAAGGATGTTTTGCATTGTTTAAGGTAAAGGAATTTACAATGGTTGATTGAGCTCCATCGTTTAATGTTTTAGAAGGTTGGTCATATTGCATTGTTTAAAATTGTTCTTAGACCAATCAGCTAGGAAAATGATTAAATGTTTAAACAATGGTCTTAGACCACATTGCATTGTTTATTGTTTGATGTATAAACCATGGTCATTGAATTCCCTTAGCATTGTTAATGTTGATGTTTAAATCATGGTTATTGACCATTTTGAAAGGATAATGTTTGATGTTTAAAGGATGGTCAATGAATATGTAGCATATAACAATGATTATTGTTTATTGTTTAATGTTTATTGGTCATAGACCGTATGACATAAAGCAAAGGTAAATAAAATACATGGCATGCAAAGGTTTTGGGTTTGATTTTATATGCCACAACGTGGAACTGAATTTTTTTAATGGAAATAAATGAATATAGTTCCTTGGGATTTCTCATTCAAATCATTTCATTGAGTTTTGTTTTTATTCTTCGAAATCTACATGGAGGTTTTGTTGGAGATAATTCTAGACATATGTTTTAGCTACATGCATGTAAATATGAAGTTGTTTTTAATGGTGTATTGGTATTTAAAATAGTTTTTGGGGATATTTTGTGGAGTTTTTGGGCACATTCAAATTGCAGATTTGAAGGGAAGAATAAGGAAAACAAAAGGAAAACTAGGATGATTTTTCTCTCATTTTCTTTCTATTATTAATATGAAATTTTAAAATACATTTTTGTTTTAGATCTTGAAAAGGATGTCATTATTTTTTGAAATTTGATTCTCCCTTTTCGATAACAAGGAAATTTAGGTGGTTAATTTTTATTTGAACAACTCATTCGAGCTTGTTGTTAAATTTTTTTGAGGAAATAAAACCGTGCTTACTTGATGTTCTAAATTTGGAACATCTCCTTATTATTAACGTGAAAATTTGGAAAGAAAATCAAGGAAAAATCTAGAAAACATTATGGGTTTGTTTGTAAACATAATATTTATATTTGTATTCGACTTTACATATTGGGTCTAGTTTTATAAGGAAATATTAAATGTATTTTTGTTTGGATTTTAATCATTTTATCAATTCATTTCGAGCTTGCCATTTGATGGTTTAAAACTTGTTTTATTCTTTGATAGATCTCTTAGAGCTGGGCTATTTTTATTGTGTGGTTTAAATCCATCTTTAGACTTGTAATCACTACTTTCTACTTAGTTCTTAATGGGTTCGATGGTTTGTTAGTTCTAGCTCATTAAGGGCTTTGTTGTTGTTGATTGTCATTAAGTTTTTTCAAGAGAGAATAAACTTATTTCTATCCATTCTTGAGTGTATTAGAGTTGAGTAATTATTGATAACTTGAAGTTATTATTTGTTGATTTTTTCTTTGATCTCGGTTAAAATGAAGGGATTTTCACATCCCAAATAGAGCCTAATGAGATAGCTTTTTCTAGCTCATCCCGAGCATATCATTATCTTCCATTGGTATAAAAGTTATCTAGTTTCTAGATGCAAGTTATCATTATTTCATCTCTTCTTAATGTTGCAGGCACTATTCCCACTTAATTATCAATGGGTTTAATTGTTTGTGTGTATTATAGTTCTTTAAGATCTAGGTGCTATGGTTGTTATTTAATATTTAAAACATGAATTATTGATCTCTCCCTTGAGCACAAGCTAGTTTAAACATTCATTACAAACTTGAAAAGTTGGGTTATTATATGGAAGTGTTATTAGGATGATACAACTTTAAGAACTTACTATCTTTGTGAGATTTAAACTTATCAATGAACTTGTCAATTAGTAATGATTCAAAGACCTTGAAATTATAATTGTTTAACTTATTGCTTACAGGAATGAATTATGGTCAAGTAATGATTATTGCATGGTTTTATTATAAAGTTTTGATGCTACTCCTTTTCCTCTCGTATTCATTATAGGAATTTAAGTTATTGAGTAAGAATTGGAAATGTATACAATGTTTTATTATTTGATTATAAAGATAAATGATCCATTATGGGTTTTGATAGTAGTAAATATAGAAAATGGGTAGTGAGTTAGTTTATAATTTTTTTTTAGGCATAATTATTATGCATAGTGGAATGTATTTTTGATATGAATTGTTGATATCATGTTGATATCATCATTATATAGAATATATATATATATATATATATATATATATATATATAATATATAAAATATAAAAAAATATAAAAGGAATTGAAGGGTGAAAATATAAATTATATTCCTTGATTGTTGTAATAAATAATTGTAATAGAATGAAACTTAACAATCTAAAAGTTAAGTTTATCAATTTGAACTCATATACTTGTTGTTGTAAACATACTATACAATATGAAGTAGCATTTCATAGTGCATGAGATATATATATATATATATATATATATATATATATATTATTAATAAACTAGGAAGTTTATTTGTTTTCAAATAAGTTAACCTTAACTTATTCTATTATTTCATTTAAATACAACAAGAATATGAGTTAGTAAACTCATGCCAGTTCTTTAAACTAGACCCATATATACATTTTCTCTCTCCTATAATTTGCAGGAAGGAATGACATTCATGAAGTGACTAATTGGATTGTTTACACATGATTACATCATGTGATATTTTTTAAAATATGATAAGGATTTTACTATTCATTTGATAAACGTGAATGAATTATCTTTGCAAGTTGATTAATGGAATTTTTCCTAATGTACTATCATGATGAATTATATATCCTTATTTATGAAAATAATGGATTATCCTTATTAAGTTTGAATATAATACTTGGTTGTTTTGTAACTTGTTTTGATGGATATGAAAGTATTTATATGTTTTTTTATAGGCTGAGTATAAATAAGTACGATTAAACTTATGATATGAAACTATTAATGATTTTATTGATTCCTTTGAGATGAAAAAAATATGTTGAATCATGAACATAAAATGATAAGGATAACTATATAATGAAAACAATGTAAAGTTATTATTGTACCTTATGGAATTTAACAAAATGTTCATGAAAATTAATGAGCTTATTAGAATGAGGACTATATTTAATGAGTAATATAATGGAACAAATTAATGTGGAACATGGTTAGTAAACCTATACTTAACAACAAAAATTACGTTGTGTTAGTTTGATAAGAGGATCTAATGAAAGATAGTAACTCGTTGAGTTACTATAACCCTCCTTAGAGAATCTAATAACGTGATTTGACACATTGTAACCTATTGTAAATTTAAACTTAGTTACTAAATTTTCATGGATAAATTAAAGCATATATGAAACATATAAGCTATGTCCCATCATCCTTGTGGCAGTATCCTACCCGTGCCAAATTAGGATGGCTATGCGAAGGGTAATGAGAACATAATGATAAAAATCATTAAGTGGTCACTATCTTTCCCACAGGGATCCTAATGTGGAATTGATAGGATCCCTTTGATTAGTAGGGTGAGTCATGGAATCTATTTCTTCAAAACTAAAAATTAATTTCTTAAATAATGAACTGGAATACTGATAACTATATTGAGATGGTTGTGTGTGGATGGAAGATAAGTTTTATATGCTAGTGTGCAGTCTCGAAACTAATCTTGAAAAACAATGATTGTAAACTTTGGATAAAGAAATGTGAGCGTTGATTACATTGTCTTGTTCACCAATCTCCTAATTCAATAGTTTATGGATATAGATGGAAGTTGCATAAATACCTTCCCAGTAGGCACTAATAAGATGCATAGGTTCTCATAACCTATAAAATGTTTAACCAAATTATGCATAGTATACACACTTGGTTAGAGTGATCAAAGGAGATTAGGTAGATATAACAAACCCTTATAACTGCACATGGTTATCATATGTTATCAGATGGATTTTGGAATATTAAACAATGTTGGATTATTTAACAACAAGCTAAATATTAATGTTAGTCATTAAAAGCATTAATTGAACTTAACGGGTTTGTTTATTTTTTCCCTTAATCTGGATGAATCATAAGTTGGGTGTTTCGGTTTGGTATCAAAGTTGGAGGTTTATCACTCTTGGAATTAATGTGTTCATAACGCAAACTTGACATATTATGCTTGTATTAATAGTCTATGATGGTTAGAAGAAGGATGAACCATGATGATGGAACCACTTCAGCTAATGCCGAATATTCAATGGTTGAGAAGTTAGAAAAAATTATAACAATCCTTCAGGACACACCAAATCAAATATATTCCTTGGAGTAGTTGGTAGTGGGTGAAAATGATGAGTATAAAGAATAAAAACATAAACAACAAGATGATAACAATCAACGAGGGTATAAATGAGATCGATTGATTGTTGAACTATCTAAGGGCGATAATTTTTAGATCTTAAAGTTTATTATGGGATTAAACCCAAACATAGGAGGATGAGTATATATTCATGGACCATCCACAATGGAAGCAGTGTTCAAAAAATCCATTAGGAAAGAACAAAAATAACAAGCAATTTTAGCCTTTAGAGATGATAAATGTAGGAAAAACGTTAACTCACATGTATCATTATCTCCTAGGAAAACTTGGTGGAAGAAATAGGGAAATAAAATGAGGTCTCATTAGAAAAATATAGCAGTAAAACATGTTATAAATACAAAAAGTATGAACAAAATAGTGTTTCTTATGGTAAAAACATTGAAAGGAAAGGGCCTCTGGGGATGATGTTTAACATACGGTGGTGAACACTATGCAAATAAATGTTCCCAAAAAGTCAAGAGAACAACTGACAAAGAAATAATTTTTCTCTATGGTGGCTAACCGCTGCCGAGAAACAAACTACTCCTATTGAGGTGTCGTAAGCATTATGGATTACCTATTAATATTTTGTTTGACACAGATGCAACTAAGTGCTTTATTTCTAGTAAGTTAGCTAGGAAACTATCTAAGAAATTTGGATATATGGAAAATACATCGACTATACAATATGGGAATGATGCAATACATACGGTAGACCAATATTTGTTTGACGTAGTATTGGAATTATCTAGTTTTACCATTGAATTTGATCTCTATGTGAATCCCTTAGGCCTTATGAAATTATTATAGTGGAAAATTGGTTGTCCAAACTATTAGGATTTATAAGGAATGCATAATCAACTGATTATAGATTCATGAAATAAATGCCGAAGATTATAGATTATGTTGTGTATATTACAAAATGTAATAGCAAGAGTTGAAAGAAAATAATAGAGTCGAGAGAAAGGAGAAAAAAACACTTAATAAAGCATTGTCTGTATTTAAGAATTCAAAATAATTTTACTTAGCACTTCCACTTTGCTTCTTAGTATTTTTCGAATGACTACCAAGTTGTGTCTTGAACTCATTCAATAAAATAGTCATCATCATATTGACCCTAATATGATATTATTGTTTAGATTTTAATCTGGTACTAATCTATTCGTTGCTTATAGCCAATCCTAAGAGGGATCACCCTAATCAATAGGGTGGGTGAATCAGTTGAGTCACTTCACTCTTAAATGTATAAGATCTTTGTGGAATATCTTCATAATAAATTTTGATAGAAAAATTTTTAAAATAATATTGGGCGTATCTGCAGTGGTAGATAACCCACTTGAAATTATCACCCCAACACTCCCCTTAATGTTAAGTGGGAAGAAATAGAACAAGACATGCCAAGTTTACCTTTTTCTACAAAAGGATTTACATATCCAAGAATCAATAGTAGTGACTTTGGCTAGCATGCAAACAAGGGAAATCATATAGATCTTCCCATACATAAATTCTTAAGACAAGTGCTTTATATATGAAGACTTATATCAGATTATGGAGCCTTTTATAAATTAAGGCATACCCATAACTAATTCTTTGCTGGGATTTACAAGTAACTTCACATAGTGTGACACATTTACTTATTACACAATGGAGGAATTATTGGAAGTTTACAACAACTATTAAGAGGTGGAATTTTCATGCACACTCCCCTCAATGGAAAATCTAAAAGACCCAATAAGGTGTGAAATTTTTAGAACTTGACAAAACACAGAGGCTTTGTGAAGATGTCTATAACTTGATCTTCAGTCGAACAAAACTTGAGATCAATATTACCATTCAGGACTTTCTTTCTAATAAAGTGCTTATGAAATTCAATATGCTTAGTCCTTTGATGTTGAACGGGTTCTTAGTAAGAGAAATGCAACTTTGGTTGTCACATAGAATAGTAGTGCTCCCTTTGACACCCATATGCTACTCATACAACTATATTTTCAGCGACATAGCTTCTTTTGTAGCTTCGATAGAATTTCTATATTTTTCTTCAGTAGAAGATATACAAACTATTGGTTGATTCTTGCTGTTCCAAGTGATGGAAACTACACCCAACTTGAAAACATATCCAGAAGTAGACTTTCTATCTACAACATCACCAACATGATCAAAATCACAATAGCCAAATAAATGTGCATCATTAGAAGAAGAATAAAAATACCATAATTGACCATTCCTTTAATATATTTCAAAATTATTTTTTCCATTTTCCAATGATACTCATAAGGTTATTTCCTAAATCTTGAAACAACTCCTACTACATAATAAATATCAAGTCTAGTGATAGTAAAATAAATTATAATACCAACCATTGTCTATATAAAGTGTTGGTGTCCATTTTGATCCTCTATGCTTTTGCCCTAATTTTCCTTTCACTCTGCACTTCCTGAAACATTTTCTACAGTTTTAATGGGTGAAATGAAGTTGCTGCCTCTACTCCCATGCCTTAATTCATTTGAAAAATCATTTTCCATGCCTCATTTGTGAAGAAACACCCATGCATGCCTTGTTTGTGCCCTAATTTTTCCAAATCTACGGGCTATGCTGTGTTTTCCCTCTTGCCTGATCGTGAAAAATCAAATTTGTTTGTTTCATGCATATATGCCTTCAAAAACCCTTCCCCATGGTCAAAACTTGCATAAAATCAACTTCCCCTTGTTTTTTGAGCAAAAAATCCTTCACCCACAAAGAAAAAATCAATTTTAGAGGTCACTGGCAAACTCTATGTTTTTTGACGGTCGTACGGGTGTCATTTGACCATCAAAATTAAGCTCAAAATTCTCCTCATACGTGGCCACTTCTGGTTGGACAAGGATCGGTGGGTTTCTCTAAAAACTTAGTCATTTTTGGGCTTTGGGAAAAAATTCAAAATTCCCAGTAACTCATGAGAGGACACGTGTCATGTTCTTATGTGAAGGCGGAGTGGGAAGCCGACGGGGAACTTAGGCATTTTTTTCCTTTTTGGTGAAGGGGAAAAAGATGAGGAAAATCCCACGGGTCCGAATTGGAGCAGGAGGTGGACACGTGGTGGCACGGTGGCAAAGCAGGGAAGTGCGGGCCATGGAAGGAAAAGGGAACTTTTTCCCTTTTGGTCAAAAAGGCCTAAGGTGAAATTTCAAAGTGCGCCCCATGGAAAATCTCAGTGGATGCATGTCCATAAAAAGGTCAGAGGGAAGTGTGGGCCATGGAAGAAAATGGGGAATTTTTCCCTTTTTGGCAAAAAGAGTTAAGACAAAGAATTAAGTCGTGGGCCCGTAAATGAGCCACAGGGAGACACGTGGCGGGCGAGTGGGTCGATGGCCAAGGCCCTTGAAGAAAAAGGGAAAATTTTCCTTTGGCTAAAAAAGGGAGTTAAAATGAGAATTGAGCCCATGGATTTTAGTGATAGAGAAAGTGACATGTGGCAAGGGAGAAAATCGGAGGCGCGGCCCATGGGGCAAAGGTGAAAATTTTCCAAAATTCAAAAAGGGTCAAAATGCACAGAATTAAAGCGCAATCCCAATGGGACCCACCATGTGCCATGTGTCATCACCAAAATTCAAGGGTAGAGGGGTGGAGAAAAAGGTCAATTTTTTCCATTTTTTCAAAAATGTCAAAAAGACAAAAGGTGAGCCCGAATTGATTTCCAATCATATTTTGACACGTGGAGGGCCCAGATTGAAGGCGAAAAAGCAGATCAAGGGTAACTGTACATTTTTATTTTTGGCTGCCATTTTTCTCCAGGAAGCTTGGAATTGTGAATTTTGCATCGAATCTCATCAAATTTTTGGCAATTCCATGTCATTTTGGCCTTCTAGGATCATTGGAATCGGTTTCATGACTCAATTTGCAGATTTGAGGTGTTTTTGAGATAAATTTTACTCATGCCCGTGCAAAACATGAAATGTCAAATTATAAAGTTGCAGAACCAAATTGGAAAAGGATAAGATGAAATGATGAGAGGATGAGGGGCCTGCATGCCTTGAGGATGAAAAACGTGCCTCCACAAAGGATAATGATCTCAAATATTTGTAATGATTCAATCTTTTTAAACACCTGGCAACTCTCGTTGCAAATTTGTTAAATGTCATTTTCAGTGAATCATGAGGAATTGTTGTAACAAAATTGATCCCTTGGCATATGCTTTGCTTGGAAAAGAAGGCTCCAATGTGGCAAGAGGTATATAATGCATTTTGGAAAAATGCAAAAAGGGGGAAGTTGAAAATCATGAGCAAATTTTGAGAGAAAGCTCATTTTCTGAGAAACCCACCAAAGAACCAGGTTAATTTCTTTTGTGTTGGATCTTCATGTATGTGAGTTGGTTACAAGTGTATAGCCATCACACAACTCTAAGATTGTTCATGAAACTCTCCCCTACTAATGAATCTAACAAGCTTTTGAGTTAATCTATGTTTTTCTGGCAATATGATGTCTGATTATCATTTTAAATACCTGTAAATAGTTTTCATTGTTCTTGTTGCAATCTTACATTGAAATTCTTTAGAAATCACACAGGATCTCATCCTTATTGATAATTTAGTGGCACTTGCAGTTTTATTTGTTAGAAGATCTTTCATCTGGAATTGAAAATAGCAGTTTAAAATCACTCCACCTTCATTTGTTGATTGGGATTGCTTTTAATCCTTTGGGGGTACCTTAGGCATGGTTTGATCAAGGATTTTTGTGTTTAATTGAGTTCTTTACTTCAATATTTTGTGGTGATTTCTCAAAGATTGTGTGAAGAGTGCAACCTAGGCTTTCATTTATGCATCTTCTGGTTGAAAGAACATCTTGATTATTTGAAGCATTTTATCTGATAGTTGTTCAAGTATTGTAGAGGTTGTCAAAGATTTGATATATCCAAGTTTTTCTTGTCAATACCCCACCAAAAAATCATTTGAATAACTAATCCTACCCATACTACCCCTGCATTGCATTGTGTGTCAACAAAAGAATCTAACCCATCTACAAAAATGCACAAAGCAAATCAGGATCATACAATGTCTCTAATAGCCTCAACCTTGTCTTGAAAGCATTTCCATCATTTAGTAGTGACAACTCTATTGAGTTTGAATAATGGAAAATTGATCATGTTTTCCCAAGGCCATCTCCATACAATATGCATAGTATAAGGATATCTCCACCTCCTTCACAAAACAGAGGCTGCAATATAGGTTCTCTTACCTTGGTTGAAAGGCACAACCTAAAATAGTGAGGATTAGATCAAAATCCTTTCAAAGTGTTATCCATCTCTCCAAAAATCTAAGTTCCAGTTAGATCACATCCCCAGCTACAAAACAACATATATCAAGATCTATCTACCTTCAAGCTTCATGCCATTTTTTTCGATGCTTTCCTGCTGACCGAAAAGGAGAACAAATTTGGGTACCAACACTAAATTCTCTGGTGCCACTTGTTTTGAATTCCGGGACATTATTTAGTATTTCAATATTTCATATCCCTGGTAATGCTTCTTGTGTGATTTATGTGTAATTACAAATTTGAGTATCATCTTCTGATCAGATTTATAAGATTGGAATGAAGAGTAGAGTTCTGAGTTTGATATTCTCTTAGTTCAATATGATCCATGTGCATACATATTTGAGATATTTGAATGCATACCAAACCCTGGTAATGTCCCTTGCAAATTCTGCATGCAAATACATTGTTGAAGCATCATTTTATAATCAAATTTGTAAGGATTGAGTGAAGATATAGTCCTACCTATAAATTTTATCAGTTTCTAGCAATAGTTACACTTCATTTGCATTTGTGGTTGATAAATTCAAAGAAAGAAAGGTATGATCTATAAAGTTTGGCAAGATTTTCAGTGCTGATAGATATTTGACAGAGTATTTTAGTGCATTTGCACAACTAGGGTGAAAGTCCTTAGTGGCGACTCCATGTTGTTCTGATCTTGATAAAGTACCAGTGTCTTAACATTTCTGTCATTTACTTTTGTGTTGCTAATCTCTGCAAAATTGGAAGGAAGAAGATCTCTCTTCCTTAAAGACTCTACTAAGAAGTTGTTTACAGATTCAAGAAACTCAGAGTTGGAAGGGAGAAGAGTTTGGAAATTTGTTAAAGGTCAGACATCAGGAAAAGATATATCCATAGGTGAGAGAGATCAGCCTTTGGTAGAGGATTATCACTCTTCTTCAAGTGATTCTGATTCAAGCAATCCTCTCATAAACTTGTTTGCCTCAGCTAGTGAAGGTCCTTCTACTATACCTGGTAAGTTCCTTCTTCAATCTGCACCTATGTGTTTCAATCCTAATAAAACTTTCCAAGAAAATCAACATTTAGAGAATACCAGTCTTGTGAATCACATTCTTGAGCCCCGAGGATCTTGCACTCCTCATCAACTTGTTTCACCTCCAAGATCACCTCCACCAAACAATATGGCTCAGCCTAGACCTCCATTTGTTGTTAACACCTTTGGTCCTATAGAATTTAGAGGAATGGATGGTTACCCAAATGTTGTCCCACAAGATGTCAGAAATAGATTGCCAAAATTCCAAGGTAACAATGCAATAACTGGTGATCAACATCTCAAACTTTTTGTTAACATGATGGAAGATTTTGAGATAGAGTTTGAAGATGTGTATATTAAATTTTTCATTCATACACTAGAAGAGGATGCTAGGGATTGGTACAAGGCTCGCCTGATAATTCAATTGATTCTTGGACTGAGATGAAGAATGCATTTAGGTTGCAATATGGTGACAAGACTGATCCTATATTTCTCTTGTCTGAGTTTGAGAATATCAAGAAGAACCCCAATGAATCATTCCATGAATTTAACACAAGGTTTAACAAAACTTTGAGAAGGATGCATGTTAATCTGAGGCCTTGTGATGAGTCTTGTTTAATCAAATATGCAGATGCATTTGATAAGAAGGCATCCTATTACCTAAGAGACAAGAACCCTACCAATCTGAGACAAGCTTTCACCATGGAACTTCAAATTGAAAACAATATCAAAGCTATTAGGAAACCTATCAAGAGAGATGGTGTAAAATTGATAAACCTTGAAAAACCTCAAGCTAGCAAGGGTGCTGATTTAGAGGAGGTTGTGAAAAATTTGGCAGGGGCTGTCAAAGAAATCTCATATAAGTTGGCAAGAGTTGAGAAGGGAATTGGGAAGACTTCACAAGGTCAGCCAAGAGCACAAAACCATGACAGATTTTCCAATCATCCTAGAGGTGATCAAAGGGCAGATGATAGAGGGAAAGGACCCATGGGGTCTGCAAATAGACATCCTCAAGCACGTGAAGGGAGAGTGTTACCTAATCCCTTAATTGCTAGGGTTGTTGTTGTTGAAGAAGTTACTGATATTGATTGGTGTGATAGGTGTTTTTACCCCATCCTCCATGTGAAGTGGACCAGCAATAAGGTGAAGCTAATAATGATG
The DNA here is from genome assembly GCA_018340775.1 of Taxus wallichiana var. yunnanensis. Lineage (NCBI taxonomy): Eukaryota > Viridiplantae > Streptophyta > Pinopsida > Cupressales > Taxaceae > Taxus > Taxus wallichiana. The sequence goes on from CM031234.1 coordinate 80,174,882, forward strand.
ATGGTACTGATGATGATATTTGCATGGTGGGTTGTTCTTCAAGCTCACAAGGAGGAGCAACATCTACTGAAGTAATAAGTGCTAGGATTGTTGCAACTTTTTAGGATTGCATCAAATGGGTACAAGTATTTCTTCCCCCTCATACTCTTGAAGTTGATGTAGTGCAAGATTTTGAAATTCCTAACAATGACTTTGAATACTTAAGATCTTTGATGATTAAGAAGTATGATGGTGGTATTCCTTCGGAGGAAGATAGACAATTTTTGATGAATACTTGTTGTAGCTCAAGAGAAATATTATAACACTAGAAGCAAAGTTGTTAAATGAGTTGGGCCTCAAGCCAAACCTAAAACACCCTTGCTCACAAGCATTCCAAAATAATCTCCTAGGAGAGAAACACTTTCCAAAAGCTCTCTGTTATCCCAAGTAAAAATTACAATCCTCCTCATGCCCAAGCTACCAAGAATCCCTTGCCATCAAATGAATCTTCTTGTCTCCCTTCCAATGTTTCTTTGCCAAAGAGTGTTCCCTATGACATAGCCCAAGTATTGAGCCAAATCAAAGTGAGTGTTCCAATCATTGAGTTGCTTAGGATTCTTGAGCATAAGAAGAGAGCATTTGAGTACTTGGGGTTGAAAGAGGAGAAGACTACTCCAGTAGAGAAATATAAATGTTGTTGAAACTCCTCCTCAAATCATTGTTGACCTTGAAACACCACCAACAATAGAATATCTTGGAGAGACACCTGAGGTATATTTGGGGACATCCTTGGTTGATTCCCAATTGAATGTTGATCCATTCTTCACAACTTTGATCATAAAGGATAGGCTACTTCACAATTGTATGTTTGATTTCGGTGCATCATGTAATGTCATGCCTCTAGAAGTCATGAATGAGTTGGATATCAAAGTGACAACAGCCTATGGAAAATGTACTTCCATGGACTCAAGAGAAGTGCCGGTTGTTGGTTGTGTGAAGGGTTTGGTAGTGTAACTTACATCTTATCCCGGAGGAATTTAAAATTGATGTTGTAATTGTTGATTGCCCTACCAAATGGGGTATGTTATTGTCAAGAAAGTGGGTTGAAAGTGTTGGAGGGAGTGTCCAAATGGATATGTCTTTTTCCACCATTCCCATTAAGGGAACCTTGTCAAGCTCTATGGAGAAAATAAAATGTTGCATCTAATTGAGGACCCAAACAATGCTTCTTATGAAGTATTATTTATGATGTTGATGTTGATAATTTTATTGGTTTTGCTGATGGAAAAGAACAAAAATGGATCAGTCAAAGTGCCTTAAATAGGTATGTTCTCCTTGGACCTTGCTATTTGATGGAGCTTGCTCCAAATTTAGAAATGGTGCTAGTGTAATTTTGATTTCTCCTAGCTTGGAAGAATTTTTTTTTCCTTCAAGCTTAATTTTGAATGTACTAACAACATTGTTGAGTATGAAGCCTTGTTGTTGGGTCTGAGAATTACATGGAAGTATGGTGTCAAGGACATCATTACAAAGGGAGATTCAGAGCTAGTTGTCAAACAAATAAGAAAAATGTATGCTACAAAAATTAGTGGATGAAGTAGTATAAGCATGCAGTTTGGGATCTAATTGAGATGTTTGATTCCTTCAATATTGTGCACCATGATAGAAGTTTGAATGTTTCTACTGACAAGTTGGTAGTGATGGGGTCAAGATTTGGAGATTGCACCATTTCACCTTATTATGAGTACAATGTTGAAGTGTTAACTAGGCCAGCTGTCCCTGACAACATCAAACATTGGCAAGTGTTTAATGATGATGCTCAAGTGCAAAGGTTCTTACAAAATCAAGGTGAGTTTTTAGATCAACATATTGATTGGGAACCAATGGTGTGTGTGACTGAAGGAAGAGAGACTTTGTTTGGAAAAGATATTATCCAATTGAAAACTAACACCATTCCTAGAGGCCTTGTTGCTCTTGAGTCTAATTTTAACAATGTTGATTACATCATCAATAGAAACATGTCTACCTCAAGGGATGTGGAAGAGCATGACTTGGGAACAAAGGACAAACCAAGAAGAGTTTGGTTGGGTAGCAGTTTAAATAAGGAAGAAAAATAGTCCTATCTCCAATTGTTGAAACAATATCAAGACTGCCTTGCCTGGTCATATTCAGAGTTGAAAGCATATAGAGAAGACTTATTTCAGCATGAGATCCCTCTTGAGAAAAATTCCAAACCATTCAGATAGAATAAAAGCCAATTAATCCACTCCTCTCCATGAAAATTCAAGATGAATTGAAGAAACTGAAGGAGGGAGGGATCATTTAGCCCACAAGGTATTCATCTTGGGTTGCAAACCTTGTGCCAATCAGAAAGAAGAATGGAGATATCAGACTTTGTGTAGACTTCAAAAATTTGAATAGAGCTTCATTGAAAGATAATTATCCTTTACCAAACATGGAGAACATGCTGCAGTTAGTGACTAGATCTGAATTGTTGTCCACCTTGGATGGTTTCTCTGGATATAATCAGGTTGTTGTCAAGGAGTCAGAAAGATTTAAAACTACCTTTACCACTCCTTGGGAACATATGTTTATGTGAGAATGCCTTTTGGTCTCATGAATGTTGGAGCTACCTTCCAAAGAGAAATGGATGTTGCTTTTTCTAGTTATATAAATGACTTCATTACATTTTATCAGGATGATGTGACTATATTTTCAAAGAGCAGAAAAATCACTTGCAAAGATTTGGAAAGAATGTTGATCAAATGTAGAGAATTTGGAATCTCTCTCAATCCAAAGAAGTGTCACTTTGGGGTCCAAAAGGAAAAGCTACTTGGTCATATTGTTTCAAAGGCTGGTGTCATGATTGATTCAGAGAGAATAAAAGCAATCAGCAAGGTGCCAATTCCAAGAATGAAGAAGGGCATCTAATCTTTCTTTGGGAAAATCAATTTCATTAGAAGGTTTGTGTCTAATTTTGCTGAGTTGACTCTTCCTATCACATGCATGTTAAAGAAATATCAAGTTATCAAATGGGAGGAGGCTATTATTCAGATTTTGAAGGAATCAAAGAGGCACTTAAACATGCACCTATCTTGGCAGCTCCGAATTACAAGAAGCCTTTCCAAATCTTCTCCTTTGCTTCTGAAAATACTATTGCATCTGTTTTGCTCCAAAAGGATGAAGATGGGGCTGAGAGGCCTATTGCCTTCTTTAGCAAGGCTTTACAAGCTGCTGAGTTGAAATATACAATCATGGAAAAATAAGCATTTTCCTTGGTGAAAGCAACAAAGGTTTTCAGGCCTTATATCCTAAGTTCAAAAGTTGTTGCTTATGTTCCCCACACCATGGTAAAAGACATCTTATTAGAGATGGAGATCTCAAGTAAAAGATGTAGATGGGTGAACAAACTGCAAGAGTATGATATGGACATCCAAACCAAAAATTTGGTAAGAGGTTTGGGTCTTGCTAAGCTCATGGCTGAGAGCAACTTGCAGACTGTGGAAGTGAATGAAGTAGAGGAAGAAAGGGTAGATGTTCTTGAGAAATTGGTAAATTCTGAGTGGTACAAGGATATAATATTTTACCTTAGACACTTATGTTGTCCTGATCATTTAAATAAAAATTAGAAAAGATCCCTCAAGTTGGCCTCTCAAAAATACATCATCACTAGTTTTGGCTGGCTTAGAAGAACCCCTCAAGGTGTCCTCTTAAATGTATAATCAAGATGAAGCTCCCAAAGTAATTGCTGATTTCCATGGGGGAGTTTGTGGAGGACACTTTGTTGGAAGGGTTACAGCACACAAAGTTTTGAGAGCTGGTTATTGGTGGCCTACTCTCTTCAAAGATGCAACCATGTTGATTAGAAAATGTGAAAGCTGCCAGCGTTTCTCTGGAAGAATGAAAGCTTCAGGCTCCCTTCCTTTACAGCCTATATCAATTGAAGATCCTTTCAAATAGTGGGGAATGGACTTCATTGGTGAGATTTTAGATCCTTCTAGTGCTAGCCATAAGTGGATTCTTATAGCCATTGATTATTTTACAAAGTGGGTAGAGGAAATCCCCACCAAGAAAGCAACACACCAAGTTGTTATGGACTTCTTGTTGAATAATATCATATGCAGATTTGGTGTGCTAGTCAAAATTATGGCTGATAATGCCATGTGTTTCAGAGCTAAACCTTTGATGGTAATGTGCAAGGAGTATGGAACCAATTTAACTTATTCTTCAAACTATAATCCCCAAGGAAATGGACAAGTGAGTCCAAAGAATAAGAATTTGTTGAAGATCATTAGAAGGACCTTGGAGTTGAACAAGAAAAAATGGGGTGAACAACTAAAATTTGTAGTTTGGGCTGATAGAATCACTGCCAAGAGAGCTACTGGTAAGAGCCCATTTGAGTTAGTGTATGGAACTCAAGCTCTGTTGCCCTTACATCTGCAATTATCTTCATTTCAGTTTGTTCAACAACTTGAGGATCAAGAGGTCACTCCATATGAAGCAAGGATTTATGGAGCTAGATGAAGAGAGAAGAGCATCCCATCAAAGGCATATTAGATTTAGAGAGAAGTTGAAAAGATTATTTGATAAGAAGGTCACTCCTAGGGCCTTTAATATTGGAAATAAGGTTTTGTTGTGGGATAGCAGAAATGAGGATAAGGAAAACATGGAAAATTTGATGCATTATGGATGGGCCCTTACTCCATTGATATCAGAATTGGTGAGAATACCTTTTTTCTCAAAGATTTAGATGGGGAATTACTTGAACTACCTGTTAATGGCAGGAATCTAAATCATTTCTTGGATTAATCCCCAAATTTGAGGTATGCACCAGCTTGTATAGTGTATAGTGTTTGGTTTTTCACTCTATTTTTTGGTGTTTTGTCGGTTTGTGGTTTGCCTTGTTGTGTGGCAGCCATTTTTTTTTGGGTTCTTGACTGGTTTTCAGTGATTTTTGGCTCATGACTCCATTTTCCCAATGGATTATTTTGGAACTTGGTCTATGTTGTTCTTGTGGCACTTACTGGGAGTGCCCATCCCTAGAAGAGCCGATGTTGGTGTCCATTTTGATCCTCTATGCTTTTTCCCTAATTTTCCTTTCACTCTGCACTTCCTGAAATGTTTTCTACAGTTTTAATGGGTGAAATGAAGTTTCTGCCTCTACTCCCATGCCTTAATTCATTTGAAAAATCATTTTCCATGCCTCATTTGTGAAGAAACACCCATGCATGCCTTGTTTGTGCCCTAATTTTTCCAAATCTGGGCTATGTCATGTTTTCCCTCTTGCTTGATCATGAAAAATCAAATTTGTTCATTTCATGCATATATGCCTTCAAAAACCCTTCCCCATGGTCGAAACTTGCATAAAATCAACTTCCCCTTGTTTTTTGAGAAAAAAATCCTTCACCCACAAAGAAAAAATCAATTTTAGAGGTCACTAGCAAACTCTGTGTTTTTTTACGGTCATACGGGTGTCATTTGACCGTCAAAATTAAGCTCAAAATTCTCCTCATACATGGCCGCTTCTGGTTGGACAAGGATCGGTGGGTTTCTCTGAAAAACTTAGTCATTTTTGGGCTTTGGGAAAAAATTCAAAATTCCCCTAAACTCCGCGGAGGGGACACGTGTCATGTTCTTATGTGAAGGCAGAGTGGGAAGCCAGTGGGGAACTTAGGAATTTTTTTCCTTTTTGGCGAAGGGGAAAAAGATGAGGAAAATCCCGCGGGTCCAAATTAGAGCAGGAGGTGGACACGTGGCGGCATGGTGGCAAAGTGAGGAAGTGCGGGCCACGAGAAGGAAAAGGGAAATTTTTCCCTTTTGGTCAAAAAGGCCTAAGGTGAAATTTCAAAGCGCGCCCCATGGCCAATCTCAGGTGGACGTGTGTCCATAAAAAGGTTAGAGGGAAGTGTGGGCCATGGAAGAAAATGGGGAATTTTTCCCTTTTTTGGAAAAAAGAGTTAAGACAAAGAATTAAGTCGCGGGCCCGTGAATGAGCCATAGGGAGACATGTGGTAGGCAGAGTGGGTCGGCCCAACGGAAGAAAAAGGGAAAATTTTCCTTTGGCTAAAAAAGGGAGTTAAAATGAGAATTGAGCCCATGGATTTTAGCGATAGAGAAAGTGACATGTGGCAAGGGAGAAAATCGAGAGGCACGGGCATGGGGCAAAAGGTGAAAAATTTCCAAAATTCAAAAAGGGTCAAAATGCAACAGAATTGGAGCATGATCCCAATGGGACCCACCATGTGCCACGTGTCATCACCAAAATTCAAGGGCGGAGGGGCAGAGAAAAAGGTCAAATTTTCCATTTTTTCAAAAATGTCAAAAAGACAAAAGGTGAGCCCGAATTGATTTCCAATCATATTTTGACACGTGGAGGGCCCAGATTGAAGGTGAAAAAGCAGATCAAGGGTAACTGTACATTTTCATTTTTGGCTGCCATTTTTCTCCAGGAAGCTTGGAATTGTGAATTTTGCATCAAATCTCATCAAATTTTTGGCAATTCCATGTCATTTTGGCCTTCTAGGATCATTGGAATCGGTTTCATGACTCAATTTGCAAATTTGAGGTGTTTTTGAGATAAATTTTACTCAGGCCCGTGCAAAACATGAAATATCAAATTATAAAGTTGTAGAACCAAATTGGAAAAGGATAAGATGAAATGATGAGAGGATGAGGGGCCTGCATGCCTTGAGGATGAAAAACGTGCCTCCACAAAGGATAATGATCCGAATATTTGTAATGATTCAGTCTTTTTAAACACCTGCAACTCTCGTTGCAAATTTGTTAAATGTCATTTTCAGTGAATCATGAGGAATTGTTGTAACAAACTTGATCCCTTGGCATATGCTTTGCTTGGAAAAGAAGGCTCCAATGTGGCAAGAGGTATATAATGCATTTTAGAAAATGCAAAAAAGGGGGAAGTTGAAAATCATGAGCAAATTTTGAGAGAAAGCTCATTTTTTCGAGAAACCCACCAAAGAACCAAGTTAATTTCTTTTGTGTTGGATCTTCATGTATGTGAGTTGGTTACAAGTGTATAGCCATCACACAACTCTAAGATTGTTCATGAAACTCTCCCCTACTAATGAATCTAACAAGCTTTTGAGTTAATCTATGTTTTTATGGGCAATATGATGTCTGTTATCATTTTAAATACCTGTAAATAGTTTTCATTGTTCTTGTTGCAATCTTACATTGAAAGTCTTTAGAAATCACACAGATCTCATCCTTATTGATAGTTTAGTGGCACTTGCAATTTTGTTTGTTAGAAGATCTTTCATCTGACATTGAAAATAAGCAGTTTAAAATCACTCCACCTTCATTTGTTGATTGGGATTGCTTGTAAGCCTTTGGGGGTACCTTAGGCATGGTTTGATCAAGGATTTTTGTGTTTAATTGAGTTCTTTACTTCAATATTTTGTGGTGAGTTCTCAAATATTGTGTGAAGAGTGCAACCTGGGCTTCCATTTATGCATCTTCTGGTTGAAAGAACATCTTGATTATTTGAAGCATTTTATCTGATAGTTGTTCAAGTATTGTAGAGGTTGTCAAAGATTTGATATATCCAATTTTTCTTGTCAATACCCCACCAAAAAATCATCTGAATAACTAATCCTACCCATACTACCCCTGCATTGCATTGTGTGTCAACAAAAGAATCTAACCCATCTACAAAAATGCACAAAGCAAATCAGGATCATACAATGTCTCTAGCAACCTCAGCCTTGTCTTGAAAGCATTTCCATCATTTAGTAGTGACAGCTCTGTTGAGTTTGAATAATGGAAAATTGATCATGTTTTCCCAAGGCCATCTCCATACAATATGCATAGTATAAGGATATCTCCACCTCCTTCACAAAACAGAGGCTGCAATATAGGTTCTCTTACCTTGGTTGAAAGGCACAACCTAAAATAGTGAGGATTAGATCAAAATCCTTTCAAAGTGCTATCCATCTCTCCACAAATCTGAGTGCCAGTTAGATCACATCCCGGCTAAAAACAACATATATTAAGATCTATCTGCCTTCAAGATTCATGTCATTTTTCCGATGTCGCTTGCTTTCATCGAAAAGGAGAACAAATTTGGGTACCAACACAAAGTAGGATCAACTTTAGTAGAAATTGGTTTAGGATCTAATTTGACACCAACTTCAATAGGAAGGGAAACAAGCTTATAGTCAATCACGTTAAATCTTCTCAAAAATTCACAATTTATCGGGATTGAGATGCACTAATAGACCTATGATCTTGAAATATAACCATGCCAAGAAAATGATTTAGCAAACCTAAATCAGTCATTTGAAAATGATGTTTTAACCTTTCTTTGATCTTAATAATTAAATTTCACTGCTAGTAATCAAAAGATCATCTACATACAAGACAATAATGATAATATGATTGTTTTTAAACTTAACAAATAGATCATTATCAAAACAACAGTTAGAGAAGCCAAGATCTTGAAAGAAACTGTTAATTTTAGCATACAAGGCTTTGGGAGCTTATTTAAGACCATACAAAGACTTTTAAGCTTACAAACATAAAGTTCTTTACCATGTTCTTCAAAACATTTAGGTTGATGCATATATATTTATTCTTTTAAGTCACCATTCAAAAAAAAATTTTAACATCCATTTGGTGAATCTCCCAACCATATTGGGCAACCAATGCAAGAAGAATTCTAACAGTGCTCATTTTTTCTATAGGAGAAAAAGTATCAACATAGTCAAGACCAGGTTTCTGAGTGAAACCATGAGCTACCAAATTTTGCCTTGAACTTGTCAATTTATCCTATAGAATTATATTTGATCTTGTATAACCACCTAGATCCTACAATGCTTCACTTAGAAGGAGGAGGGACAAGTTCCCAAGTATTGTTTTTAACTAAAGCATTGTATTCATCTTTCATAGCCTAAATCCATCTATCATCTTGATAGGATTCTTCAAAATATTGTGGTTCAACCTTATAGAGGGTCACCAAGGCATGATAATTATGTTGACTACGAGTTACCTTTCTAAGACTAACAAAATTAGACTCTTTAACCAAATTTTGATCCCATTTAGAAATCTTAGGATGTAATAGACATTGAGATTACTCACCTCCAATCTCCATCATTTATAGATTAGGATAATAAGTCTCTTGAACTTCTGTTTCCATAATGTTATGATGAATATTAGAGAAGCAGAGGAGGGTTGATGATAAGCATCACAAAATGTCTATCTAATACAAGAATATTCCAATTTTATATTATACCATTCTTGAAAGGATAATAGACTCTCAAACCTTTAGTTATGCAACTATAGCCAACAAAAATACAAGAAAAGGAGGTTGGGTTAAGCTTCTTCCTTTTAACTTTTGGAATGAAGATAGAGGCAAGACTGCCAAATATATTTAGGTGGGAAATATCTTGTTTTTGCTTTGTCCATACTTCATGAGGAGTATATTGATGAAGAGCTTTAGTAGGCACTCTATTAAGAATATAAATAACAATATTCATAGCTTCATCCCATAAAAACTTAGGCACATTAGAAGCATGAATCATAGTCCTAGCCATTTCTAAGACAACTCTATTTTTCTTTCTGCAATGCCATTTTGCTTTGAGGGGAATAGGAGTAGTCAACTCTCTTTGAATCCCACATGACACACATAACTCATCAAAAAAAAAAAAATTGATATATTCACCTATTATCAGTCCTAATTCTCTTAATTTTCATATTATAATCATTTTCAACTAAAGCTTTAAATTCTTGAAACTTAGACAAGACATTAGACTTCTTAATAAAATAAGAACAATTCATTATAGAGAATTCATCAATAAAACAAACAACATACAAATCTCCACTAATAGAAAGAGCCTCAACTGGACCTATCACATCACTATGAATCAGTTGTAATAACTAAGAAGAATTTGGATCATGATTCTTGTGAAATGGTTGAGCATGTTGCTTACCACGTAGGCAACTTTCACAAGTTTCATGATCTAACTTTATCTTTGGAAGACCAACAACAAGATTAATTCTAGACATTTCATACAAGATTTTGAAATTTACATGACCTAATATTTCATGCCAAAGTTGAATATCATTTCTAGAAGAAGAAGAAAAACAAGATTTAGACACAAAACCATCAAAGATATACAAGCCATTTTTCTAAATACCAAAAGCAATAATATTATTGAACTTATATTTCACATACCACTTATCTTATAGCAAGACAAATTTACAATTTTCCTTAGTTATCTAAGAGCAAGACAACTAATTTTTTTCAGTTGAGGAACATACAAGACATTCCTAATTACACCATTTTCCAATTTAACATTACCACAAGCTTCAGATCTAATGATAGAATTGTCTCCTAGATAGATGTTTTATTCACATTTAACTACATCTGAGAGGATACCAAGAGTACACGTCATGTGCCTAGATGCACCACTGTCAAGAATCCACTCATTGTCATTTGAAGTTGAAAGGGAAGTATATAGGGAAATAGACTACTTAGCTACATTTGCTTGATTTTGCTTCTAATTTTGACCTTTCTTCTGATTGTTAAACTTATTGTTCTTAGCATTTTTGACTAATTTGTTAGTTTTTACTCTACAATAAAATTCTTTGTGCCCAAATTTTCCACATTTTTTAAGTTCCATTAAATTTGACTTTAAAGTTTTGAATTTTTTTAGCAAAATTAGGCTTAGGATTTGCTTGAAATCTAGATCTGATATTATATTTTTGATTAGGATTGATATTAAACTTATTTTTAGTTGCCTTATGATTCTAAGAGAATAAGGCTTGAGAAGCAGTCTCTTTTGAATCAAAATTCTCCATGAATCTCTCTTCTTGAATCAACAAAGAGGAAAAAGTGTCTAAATAGAGAAGAAAATTCTCATTCTGATACTTATAATTAAGAATTGAGATGTAGTTTTTGAATTTCTCATGAATGTTTATCTAAATAATGAAATACAAAATATTATCTTGAAATAATTCACAGTTACATCCATCTAATTGAGCTTTAATGTTCTTAATTTTAGCTAAATAATTGACTATTTTCTCATCCCCTTTCATAGGAGTTGTAAACAACTCTAAAACTAGCTTAATTATCTTAGAAAAACTACGCCTTCATGCATAGTTTATAATTTCTTCCAAGCATCTGCAGGCGAGTCCATATGACCTATATGCATCAAAAATTCATCTTTAATGCTTTGCAAAAGGATGGACAGAGCTTCTTGAGATCTCGAGAGAAGGAGCTAATATTTTTAGGGGTATCTTGTCTCCCTGTGGGACATTTTTCTACACCAAAGAAAAGATATCAAAGCTTTCTAGCCATAAAACATGATTTTCAACACGTTCTCCGATGCTATAATTTGTTTCATTCAAAAGATGAGATTTATAAATAAAAAAACTAATAGAACTAGCCATTTTTATGCTCAAATGGTAATGGAAACAAATATAGCTAAAAATACGAATCAACAAAGCCTAACAGACAAAAAAATTAGCTAAAGATATTTTAGTAGTTATATACTTATAAATAGATTAGAAAGGAACAAAAGAATAGGCCACAAAGTAAAATATCTAAGCTATTAATTTTTTTGAATCCACAGAAAAAGAAACTAACAAAACCCACTGCAGACAAAGGAAATTTAGAAACTCGCGGTATAAAGAAAAATTTACAAATCCACGGAATGAAGACAATTTAAAATATGTGCCACAAACAAAATTTAGGAGGTACATGTAATTTTTATATTAGCTCACACTTTACAGTCAAACAAATCAATTAATTAAAAAATAGACAAAGAAAATCCGTATACACATGTATTTAGTTAATTAGTTTTCTTCTTCGCACTCGACACAATGTGAAAGAAAAGTCTTAGTCAAACAAATCCACTTGTCGAAAATATAATGGCTAAAGAATAAAAACTTGACGGTTTTCTTCCAAACTTTAAATAGATTTCCTTGGGTGGACTTAAAGTCCCCAAAATAAGCTGAACTTTAAAATAAATTTTGGGTCTGAAATCTAAAGACAGTGTCACAATCTAAGTGGCTAAGTGAAAGAAAATACTGACACCTTGAAACTTACGAATACTGACACAACCAGAAGATTAATATACGTGTCAAAAACAATTGGTTTGCACTTCGCAATGCAACCACAAAGACTAAGTCAAAAAAAGATACGTGGATCCTTTTAAATGGCTCGTACTTGCAAGTCTGAAAAAGATTAAAAATGTGATAAGATGGCTGATTTCTATTGGATAACCACTAACACAAATAAAAATGACTGAAAAATGTGAAATGTTAAGACACACAAAGAAATTCTATTGGCTCAACCTTCACATATGTCAGAAACAAGAAAACAAAGTCCTAACAACACGAAATACTTGGAGCAAATCTATTGGTTCATATTTCGCAAGAACTGACAAAGCTACCAAATGACTGACAAAGTAAAATATGGATCAATCTTATTGAATCAATTTTTACATATGCCAGAGACATATACCAAGGGATTGACAATGTGAAAGAGGGAGAAATTATATTGGTCTTTATTTCGCAAGAACTAACAAAGCTACTAAATAACCGACAAAGAAAAATATAAAGTGACTTGGAGCTTCCTGATTGGATTAGATTTCACAAATGATAGAGGAAAGCTAAACCAAGTCCGAAAATGCAAAAACATGCAAAAATGCAAAAACCCTTATTGGATCGTGTTTCAAAACTGAAAATAAGATGAACAATATGACCTAAAACTTGAAGATAGATGGAGCCTTCTGATTGGCTCAAGCTTCACAAAAATGGAAGGGTTTAATTAAACAATTGAAAATGTGAAGCTAGCTGGAGAAAAATGATTGGCTCAAGCTTCACAATCAATAAAACTTCGTAGAAAATGAAAAAAAAAAAAAAGACTCGACACAATAAAACCGACAACACAAGAAGATTGGATCATGCTTCACAAAGTTAGAAAGTCACAGAAAATTAAATGATGTGAATCCAGTTGCAAGAGGTTGAAATACCTCCAAAAACACACATAAACAGCTTTGCAAATAAAACCAGGAGTTTCAAAATAGCTTACTTCTCATTCTGGAATTCACACTGATCTATTACATCATTACAATTCTCCTTTTATTTCAAGACTACTCTAAAACCCTAAAATGCCAAAAACCTAAAATGTAAAAAACAAAACTCGGTTTGACCCCAAAATTTACGTGCCAAATATGCATTCATAAATTAGGGCTCACAAAATTTAGACTTATTCTCACAAGCACAACAAAAGTTATTAAAGTTCTAAGACCTAGTCAAAAGCGAAAAAACATTCGGAGAGCCAATTTTAGCCACTAGATGACGGAATCCGAGCCCAAAAACGTGCCAAAATGAGCACAACCTTGCAAGTAAATTTGACCCCAAAGATAGTACTAATGTATATCTACCACCCTGTAAAATTTTAGACGATCCAATGGTCGGATCAAAAGTTATGGCCTCTGCAAGTTATGCTCCCGCATCATTCTCCCCTAGTTGAAAAGAATTCAGCTCCTGCGAATTCTGTTGATGGAACTCATCTAATTTTGCACTGTCAATTTTCCTCAACTCCCACTCAGGAATCCAAGTGTTTTCTTCTTGCTGCAAACCTTCCCACTGTACCAAATATTTGTTGTAGCTCCCATGTCTAGTAGTGATTGTCTTTTGGTCCAAGACACGCATTACCCTTTCCTTTTTCTTCTTCTAAGATCTCATGCTTGCTTCCAGCTTTATTTATTCCTCCTCTGCAACATTTTCATCATGACCTGAAACTTATATAAATCAGAAACATTAAAAACTGGTGAGATAGCAAAGTTTTCAGGTAGCTCCACCTTGTAGGCATTATCACTCATTTTCTTCAGAATCCTACATGGCCCAATCTTCTTATACTTGAGTTTATTATATGTACCCTTTGGAAACCTCTCTTTTCTAAGATGAACCATCACCATATCTCCTTCTTCAAATACACTTACTCTCCTACTGGCATCTGCAGCTGTTTTATATTGTGCATTACTCACTTTCAGCTTTTCCCTCACTTCATCTTGTAGCTATAGAATGTGTTCTGCAAATGCTTCTGCGTCATCACTAGTTTCATCTTCACCTGGTAGAACAATTAGATCAAGGACCCCCTTCGGATTCCTACCATACACAATCTGGAAAGGAGACCTCCCTGTTGACCTGTTTATCGAGCTATTATATGCAAACTCAGCTTGAGGTAAAGCTAAGTCCCATTGTTTTGGCTTTTCTCCAACTATACAACGTAGGAGATTTCCCAAGCTTCTGTTCACTACTTCAGTCTACCCATCAGTCTGGGGTGATATGCACTACTGAACTGTAGTTGTGTCCCCAATTTCTTCCACAGAGTCCTCCAAAAGTGACTCAAAAACTTCGTGTCCCGATCTGAAGTGATCGTTTTTGGAATTCCATGCAATCTAACCACTTCTGAAAAAAACAAATCTGCAATTCTGGAAGCATCATTAGTTTTTTTACAAGAAATAAAATGTGCCATCTTAGAGAATCTATCAACCATGACAAAGATAGAATCATTCCCTCGCTGTGTGTTAGGAAGCCCTAACACAAAATCCATACTCAGATCAACCCATGGCCCTGTAGGGATAGGCAATGGCATATACAACCCAGTATTCTGTGCATGACCCTTAGCCATTTGACACACTCTACATCTTGCTACAACCCTACTGATGTCCCTCTTTATCTTTGGCCAATAATACTTTTCTACAACAAGAGAAATTGTCTTACTTATACCAAAGTGTCCAGCCAACCCTCCACTATGTAATTCTCTTATAATATTTTCTCTCATTGAACCAGCAGGGATGCACAATTGTTTCCCCCTAAACAAATAACCATCCTGTATCAAATAATCAAAAGAATCACTAACTACTGTAGGCTCCTTAAGCTTTTTGACAACATCACCAAAATCAGGATCACCTTCATACAATTCCTTAACTACCTCAAACCCTAGGACTTTATTTTCCATTGTTGTCAAAAGGGCTACACGCCTACTCAAGGCATCAGCAACTTGATTTTTCTTACCAGACTTATGCTTTAAAACAAAAGTATATTCTTGAAAAAATGAAACCCATTTTGCATGCCTACTATTTAGTTTCTTCTGTGTGTTTACATACCTCAAGGCTTCATGGTCAGTGAAGAGTACAAATTCCTTTGCTACCAAGTAATGTCTCCAGTTCCTTAATGCCTGAACAATAGCGTAAAATTCCACATCATAAGTAGAATATTTCCTCCTGACTTCATTTAGCTTTTCACTAAAGAATGCCACTGGTCGTCCTTCTTGACTCAACACAGCTCCAATCCCAACATGTGAGGCATCACAGTCAACCTCAAAGACCTTGCTAAAATATGGAAATACCAAAACAAGTGCTTCTGATACTTTCTTCTTCAACAATTCAAAACTATCTGTTGCTGCCTTGGTCCATACAAACTCCCTCCCTTTTGTACACTCTGTTATGGGTGCAACAATGCTACTGAAATTCCTGATGAACTTCCTATAAAAATTTGCCAATCCATGAAAACTACGAACCTCTTTCACATTCCTTGGAATATGCCATTCCAAATTGCCTTTACTTTTTCCTCATCCATCCTCACTCCATCCTCTGATATGACAAATCCCAAAAAAAAAGACTCTTCTGAAGGAATCTACACTTCTTTAAGTTTGCATATAGACTCTCTTTACGTAACAAGTCTAGCACCAATTTCAGATGTAATAAGTGTTCTTCCACCGTCTTATCAATATCAAAATATCATCAAAATAGACAACAACAAACTTACCATTGTATTCTCGAGTACTGCTTCATCAACCTCATGAATGTACTGGGTGCATTAGATAGCCCAAATGGCATCACCATCCACTCGTATAATCCATCTTTTGTTTTAAAAGCAGTTTTCCATTCATCCCCTTCACGGATTCGGATCTGGTAGTAACCGCTCCGTAGGTCAATCTTGCTAAAATATCGGGCTCCCGCTAGCACATCCATCATATCATCCAATCGCGGAATTGGAAACCGATACTTAATTGTGATCTTGTTTATGGCTCTACTATCTACACACATTCTCCAGTCTCCATCTTTTTTTGGAGTCAATAACGCTGGAGTTGCACATGGACTCATGCTTTCTCTCACTAACCCTTTCTGTATTAGATCTGTCACTTGTCTGTTCAACTCTTCACTCTGTGTCGACTCATCCGATAGGCTACCTGGTTTGGAAGGGCCGATCCTGGGATCAAATCAATATGGTGTTGAATATCTCACTTTGGAGGTAACCCATCTGGTAGCTCATCTGGTATGACATCTTTGTATTCTTTTAGTATCTTTTCTGCTGCAATAGGTGTATTAAAGCCTTCTTTCTCCAGCTTCTTTGACATTAGTGCATAACAACATCCAACTTCTTCCATTTCTGTAACAAACTCTTTTGTAGCCAATAAGCCCTCATTCTTCTCTTCTTCCTTGAAGGGTAATAAGACCACCTTTACACCATCCTTCCAAAAGGTATATGTATTTTTCCCTCCATCATGTGTAACCTTTCTATCGTATTGCCAAGGCCTACCCAGTAATATATGACATGCATCCATTGGGATAACATCACACCACACCTCATCCCTGTAGGTATTCCCAATTGAAAACTTTATAAGGCATCTTTTATCTATGGTTACTTCATTTCCTTTCTTGAACCATGATATACGATAGGGATATGGGTGCTTGTCACAGTTCAGATTCAGTTTATCAACCATTACAGTTGAAACCATATTTTCACAACTACCACCATCAATAATAATTTTACATACCTTTCCTCCAGAGGTGCATCTTGTGTGAAATATATTTGTTCGAAGCCACGAATCAGCTCCAGCAACGTCACGTTCTTTCTCCTTCCTTGGGACAATCATCATCCTCCTTATCATGAGGGTTTCACCCAAGTCTGCAGCAACCTCCATTTCTTCTTCCTCTTCAGCCTCAACCAGATTTACTCATGGTTTTTCTCCTTGCCATCTATCTTGTGTAGGATAGTGCGACACTCAAAAGCTCTGTGCCCTCTTCACCACATCTGTAACATGTATATTTCCTTTGGGGGCTATTCCAACCCCGTCCTCCATTATAACCTCTTCCCCTCTGAAACCCCCTACCTCTTTGGTAGTTACCATGGCTTTGGCTAGAATCTTCATGCCCTTCTGTATTAGAGGATTCACCTTTTGTAGATTCAAATCTACCCCTACCCCTCATTGGAGATGATGATGGACCTCTCTTCACACCTCTTCTAAAATTACTCCTCTTGTTCTTTTCCTCTTCCTTTAATGTAAGTTGATAAGCATCATCTAGGCTATGGATCCGGAGCATACTTAGCTCATCTTGTATGGTGTAACTCAACCCATTTATGTACCGTGTAGCCTTTTGTTCTTCAGACTCTCCCTGTTCCACCCTGATTGATAACTTGTAAAATTCATTAGTATACTCCTCAATGCTGAGATCCTTCTGCCTTAGGTTTTGGAACCTTCAAAAGAGTGTCTGAGCATAATCTACAGGAAGAAACTTTTCTTTCAACTTCTTTACCATTTTATTCCAGTTTTGGATCTTGCCCTTTCCATTCCTTTGTCTTTCATTTTGTAGGTGATCCCACCATATCAATGCATGTCCGGCTAACTTAGTGCATGCAAACTTAACCTTCTTCTCCTCTGAAAGGGTTTTCCACTCAAAGAATTTTTCCATGCGATTTAACCAGTCAATCAACTCCTCTGGTCGTAACCCTCCACCATAATCAGGAACATTAATCTTGATGTCGTCATTCTTTCCCTCTAAGGCCTTGATCAATCTCTCCTCAAATGGTCTCTCATTCAAGGTTTCTTCGTCTCTCTCATTTTCTTCTTCATCTCCTCCTTCATTCATTAATGGAGTCTCTTCTTCAATATCACTATCTGGGTTTGCATCCCCATTTGCATGTCTCCTTCTAAAGTAGGTAACTTCCCCGTGAGCTCAACAACTTGTCTCTAGTAGCTCCTGCATATGCCTATTCATCTAGGCATAACCTCCCCTCCCGCGTCTAGCCATGGTTATATAAAACAGAGGTAAAAACTACACATAAAAATGTAATATGTTACCTTAACTATTTCGCAAGATCAAAATCCTGCTCTGATACCAATTGATGTGAATCCAGCTGCAAGAGGTTGAAATACCTCCAAAAACACACATAAATAGCTTTGCAAATAAAACCAGGAGTTTCAAAATAGCTTACTTCTCATTTTGGAATTCACACTGATCTATTACATCATTACAATTCTCCTTTTATTTCAAGACTACTCTAAAACCCTAAAATGCAAAAAACAACTCGGTTTGACCCCAAAATTTGTGTGCCAAATATGCATTCATAAATTAGGGCTCACGCGAAATTTGGAATTATTATGACAAGCACAAAAAAAGTTATTAAAGTTCTAAGACCTAGTCAAAAGCAGAAAAAACATTCGGAGCCAATTTTAGGCCACTAGATGACGGAATCCGAGCCCGAAAACGTGTCAAAATGAGCACAACCTTGCAAGCAAAAGTTGACCCTAGCATAATACTAATGTATATCTACCACCCTGTAAAATTTCAGGACGATCCAATGGTCGGATCAAAAGTTATGGCCTCTGCAAGTTATGCTCCCGCATCATTAAATATCTAAGCAAAAGGACTACACATTGAAGCCACTTGACACTCTATGAGTAGATTTGGATTCACTAACACAAAAATAATAATAGAGAATCTATTATGGACCAATCTTATTGGTTCAAGCTTCACAAAACGATAGGATCAAAATAAAAAATGACAAAACGAAGCTTGATGGAAAAAATGATTGGATTGGGCTTCGTAAAGATAGATCTAGAAAAAATATATATTTATAAAGTTGGAGTAGATATAAACACATGAAATAACTATATCTAAGGAAATCCTTTTAGATCCATATAAAAAGATAGCCCCAACAGATATAAATGACACTAAAATTTAAAAACAACACATAGGCAATGATTTAAACTACACACGAAGCACAAATCTAAGAAAGAAAACATGATATTAAACAACCATTTAGCTAATATTTCAAATAATATTTAGGCGGGAATTGGAAATTTAAACTTGGTTAGCTTGAAGACAACTGTGGAAATTTTAGGGTTTCGTAGATCCATGAACAGACTTCAAGCTTCTTCGCTCTAGCAAATTAAAAGCTTCCAAATCAACCCTACACATGCATAATCACTAGCTCTGATACCATGTTAGGATTTATAAGGAATGCATAATCAACTAATTATATATTCACAAAATAAATGTTGAAGATTATATATTATGTTGTGTATATTACAGAATGTAATAGCAAGATCTTAAAGAAAATAATAGAGTTAGAGATAGAGACAGAGAACACTAGATTTAAGTGGGAAACATAAAGGAGAAATATCCCACTGAATAAAGAATTCTTTGTATTTAATAATTCAAAATAATTTTACCCATCACTTCCACTTCGTTACTTAGTATGTTTTAGAATGATTGTCGATTTGTGTCTTGCACTCATTCAATAAAATATTCATCGCAGATCAACCCCAGTCTGAAATTACTTGTCTATATGTCAACTGGTACTAATATATTAGTTTATTATAGACAATCCCGAGATGTATCACCCTAATCAATAGGGTGGGTGAATCATTCAAGTTGCTTCACTCTTAAATGTATAAGATCTTTGTAGAAGATCTTCACAATAAAGCTTGATAGAAAAAGTTTTAAAATAATATTGGGGCGTACTACAGTGGTAGATAACCCACTTAAAATTATCACCTCAACACAAAAACAATTCAATAATAGACTATTTCAAAAATGAATAATATGTCTATATGACGTGCTGAAAACAACAATCATTTAGGGCATAATAAGAGGTTTCAAGTTAAAAAAACTCTACAATGCAGCTTAAGAAAGCTAAAAACAAATGTTACATGTTGTATGTAATCAAAATTTCTGATTTTAGTGAGGAAGTTAAGACTTCCTTAGAGTATTTTACGTTGTTACAAGATTATAAGGATGTATTTCCAGAAGAATTTCTTATACTTCCTCCCAAGGGTGAGTTTGACTTTACCATTGACATCAAACCTATAACTGAACCGATATCAAAAACACCTTACAGAATGAAAGCCACAGACTTAGTTGAACTGAAAGCACAACTTCACAAATTTTTTTCTAAAGCACTGATTAAACTTAGTGTGTCTCCTTGGGGATCATCAGTCATTTTTTCATTAAAAATAAATATGGAACGTTAAGACTATGCATTGATTATCACATGCTTAACAAAGAAACAATAAAGAATAGGTATCCTTTGCCAAGGATTGAGGGCCTTTTTATCGGATGAGAGATACATTTTTTAATTCTAAAATTGATCTATGATTTGGTTATCATCAAATAAGGATAAAGGATAAATAAATTCATAAAACAACATTTAGAACAAGATATGGGCATTATGAGTTTAGTATTATTTCATTTGGACTCACTAATGCACTTGTTGAATTTATCAACCTCATGAATAATATTTTTCAGAATACTTAGATAAGTTTGTTCTAGTTTTTCTTGATGATATTCTAATTTATTCAAATAACATAGAGGAACACAATGAACACTTAATAATAGTGTTAAAAGTGCTAAGAAAAAAATTATGGTAAGTTTTTGAAATGTTATTTTTATCATAACGAAGTACAATATCTAGGCCACATTATAAAAAAAAATGGGATTTTATTTGACCCATCAAAAATCAAGGCTATAACTGAGTGGTCAGCACCTAAAAATGTACATGAAGTAAGAAGATTTATGGGGTTGGATGGTTATTACAGAAAAATTGTAAAAGGGTTTCTCAAGAGTAGTTGGACCAATAACTTCATTGACAAAAAGAATAAAAATTTTGTGTGGACTGACAAGTGTGAAAATACATTCAAATTAGTGAAATAAAAAAATTACAGCAACACTTGTGCTAAAGGTTCCAAATCCCAATGGAAACTTTACCATGGTAACTGATTCCTCAGGTGAAGGTTTTGGAGAAATACTTCTTCAAAATGATCATGTAATTGCTTATGAGAGTAGAAAAATAAAGGTGCATGAGCAGAAATATGCTCCCCATGAATTATAACTTATTTCCATAGTTCAAGCCTTACAAATTTGGAGGTATTACCTACTAGGAAAGCCATTTGAATTGAAAACAAACCATTTGGGGCTGAAATACATTTTTACACATCCTAATTTGAACACAAGAAAATGTATGTGGATGGAATTTCATTACAATGTGAATTTTACCTTAGTAACATCAAAGGAAAGGAAAATCATGTGGCTGATGCAATGAGTCACAGAAGCATATTTCCACTATTGTGACCCTCAAAACACAATTCAAGGAATAAGTAAAGAAACAAATGCAAACTAATCCATATTATCAACATGTGAAAACTATGTTAGCAATTAACAAATGCTCTTGTTGCATGCTCAATGTTTTTTTCACATTAAGTGGCTTTCCCGGAGAAATTTACACTTGCTTAGAGAGATCGGTCATGGAGCATACATTGCTGCTTACAGAATTCAATATACAATCATGTGGAAGAATTTGGTGGAGGATGTAATTCTTACCTGGAATGTTCATAGTGCTTTGCTACAACAGAATTTGATTCTCAGGATAGCTTATACACCGTAATTTTCCATCTACTTCTTCATTATTCCCATAATTATTTTATAAGACGTTAGAAAGAACAACATCTTCTTCTTTCCCTTAAATTGTGCATGAATTATCTAGCATCATGAGTTGTTGAAATGAGATTTGGTATTCTTTTGGCTCTTCAACCCAAATGGTTTGGTCTTCTTCATTGAACGATTGTGAAGGGGGTAAAGCATGAGATTTTTGGTGCCACTTCCATTAGAGATAATCATATTACCATATCTGCATCCTATGAATGTGTCAATAGTTACCAACCATGGTCTTCCCAGGATGATAGGATATCCTCCCAAGCTTGATTTTGGCTGAAGAATAATAAAATCAACAGGGTACTCCCAAGAGTCTACCACTACTACTACGTCCTCCAAGACTCCTTCAAGATTAACTGTTGATCTATCTGCAAGCTGCAAGATTGTGGTTGTTGGTCTTAGTCCCTATAACTTCAAGTCATCCATAATTTGTTTTTCATTACATTTATTGCTGCCCCCAAATCAATTAGTGTGTTCTTGATCACTGTGCCATTGATTGTGACATTTACCAAAGGACTTCCTAGATCTATGTATTTGGGTAGAATTGAGTTCCAAAGCATAATATCGCTAGTTGTCCAATGACATGCACAGTAGTTGGATCTTTCCTTTTTCGTCTAGTTTCTTTATGCATAGATATTTAACCATTTTTTTATAGATGGACACATCCTTAATAACTTGAATCAATGGAATTTTGACACAAATGTCTTTTAGCTAGTTGAAAAAATCATAATCATATTATGATTTGAGGTTAGTCTTCTTTTCTTGTAACCTTTCAAGAAATGGTGGCTCATTACCCTTGCTGGAATTTTTTTTAGGTTACTCTAAATAAGCATGCAACGTCTTCTATTGTTGCTATGGATCTATCTGCAATGTTTTATTACTTTACTGCAGATCATCCTATAGCATAAGTGATTCCTTATCAATCTTAGTAATGGTGGGTCCAACTGGTGGAGGAAGTGATCTTCCTGAGCAAAGATGGATATTGTTGATATCAATAGAATAGGTAGGGTATTGAGTTAGTTCAGTGGAATAGGCTGGTTGAGTAGCTTTATTGTTTGGGTTAGGCATTGGCTGAGATGGTAGTTGTGTAGCTTTTAGTTGAGATCATGCTTGGGGGTTTGGCATCATAGCTTGTTGTTGTATATAGGGAGGTTGCTTGATAGGATTATTAGTAATTTAGAGGTGGGTTATTCCACTACTATTCTCCTCTCCAAGGTTACTTCCATGATTGAGGAGGTTGTTTCCATTGTTGTTGTGGTTGGCCTTGGAATTGAGTTTTCCACTATTTTTTGTATTGATTATGATATGTGGCCCAACCTCAAGGGTTAGCCTAAGGTGGGGGCTGCATATATGAATTATTAGACCAATTTTGAAATGAATGCATAGGGTCTTGTGTCATACCTCCTTTCCTTGGTGGCCATGGTTTTCTTTGAGCAACATAAAAAACTTTCCCATCCTCTGTCTCCAACATCTTGAAATCATGTGAATCCTCCCTTTCTTGAGAAATTTTTGTCAATTCTCTGCATCTACAGTCAAATTTCTTCCTTCACGCGTGCATGATAGTATTCTTTGAGTGTTTCTTCTCCATCTTTCTTTTTCTTTTTGTCATGTAGAGCATCTAATTGATTGGTCATGTCAGTGACAATCTCTTGCTTCATTTTTTTAAACATGTTAAAAATATTTGACTTAGATATGCCTTCAAGTTTTTGGTAGCTAATCCACCTCTTGATCTTACATTTATTACACTCTTCATAGTAGATCTTGAGTAATTTTTATAGGCTTCACAGATTTACGTAAAAGTAGCTTTTGAAATGTCTCATGCTCCTATCATATCCAGAGCATCTATGTCCTCCTCACTCGAGTCCCTTTAAAAGATAAATTTGATAGATTAATGTGGTAATTTGGTGTGCCTTGACTTCGAACATAGAGCATGAACATTTTCAAATAGTCTTCCAATGGTTCATCCTCTTTTTGTGTCATTTTGTAGATTTCATCACTCCCTCTGCTGCTTGGTCTACAATAATCCTGGTACTTATCGAGGAATTTCTCCTTCATTTATGCCCATGTGGTTACAACATTTCTTCCCAATCCCATGAACCATCTCAAGGATGCATACTTGAGTGTAGCATGAAATAGCTTTAATTTATGTGCATCAGTAGTATAATCATAACTCCTACATAGAACATCGAACTCAAACGAAAGGTGTCAGGGTATACCAACATAGATCCATGAAATTTGGGCAAGGCTGAGGGAGAAATATTCTTCATACCAGTAGTTGCATTGTTATCAGTGACGAAGAACTCAAAGGTGATTGCCCCATTTCAAAAATTTCAAACATTCTAATTTACTTCTTATGCCATCTCTGGCTACTCATGAGCAGCTTCAGAGCTTTCACTTGGAGGATTGTCTTTGAACAAAAACCTAGTACAGAGGTTTCTTCTTCGAATCCTCAAGAGGTATATGAAGATATTTGTGCTACTTTTGGATTAGGTAAAAATATACCATGGGCATCCCTTGCGTGATGCATGCATCAACTAGCTCAACTCATTCAATGGAAATTAGTGGGGGTTGGAATTTAATTTCCTAAAACTTATACTACTCTAAGAAATAAAAACCTCTTCAAAAACCTTATAACTTGAAGTATCCATGGAAACGACACCAAAAATGGTGGTTTAAAATGACTTACAACAATTAATATGTTGTTTATTAATATACAGTCATTTAATCATCGGACCTAGGGGACGTAAATTTTCAAGATTGTTAGTTTTTATGCACAATTACAAATGTTTGAGTGTAAAGTTAAATTGTTGTCACTACAATTAGGAAATAAAAATATTAGAAATGAACTAGATTATGAATGAAAGTAAATATTATGGCTATGGAAAAGCATGTAAAAATAAAATACATATAAAGGAATAAACTATTACAATTCTAACCATGCAATGAATTAAAGCAACAAAAAGGAGAGGGTTAGCAAACTACAAGTGGGCCCTGCCTTGGGTGTTAATCCCTCCTAAGGCATGTGTCTATAACAAATTAACAAAACTCATATTATTATTTCATCATCATGAAGATTAAAAATAGAAGAATGCAACAAAATATTTGTATCTATGGATCGATTTGTCTCACTCTATTACTTTATATCTTTTTACAACATTAATATTTCCTTTTTATATCCTTCATTACAATAGAGGCGTGAAGATATGGATTTATGCCAGGAATTACGATTACAATTGGCTTCAATAAAATATCCTAACCAAGCAATCCAGAAATTTACATGCAACAAAATTGTTTAAGAGATGTTCTAATACAATCACATAACTTAACTAATTGATCGATTGAACAACCAATTATTAAATTATAAATTCAATCAACTAGTTCTTTGTTTGAGTTGCAACACATAATCAGGTGATGGCATTGAATATTATTCTTTTTCGCATAACTACTTCTCTATCAACACGTGAAAGCTCAGTGAATTTTTCATGTTGTTCAAGCTCCTCATAATCACAAATTTATAAATGTGTGACCTCCTATAGCTGCAGGTGCTTGGCTGCGGACGGGTCCCTTTTGTTCCATGTCAGTTGTTGTGGATGACCTCTACACTGTGAATGAGTTTCTTTGGCTGCATGTTAGTGGATACACATAACAACTCTTTGGAAATCAAGGCTGACATTTATTCAAAGCACTATTTAACATCACATTACATCCAAAATAATAAATGCATACCCATAATCCACAAAATAAAGTAAACTTAGTAATAATTATATTAACTAATATATGTGTCATAAGTTCAAGTCATAATGGAAATGTTTAGTAGTATCACCAATAATACAAGTTCAGGGGTACAATTGGCTAAACAAAAGATAGTAGATGAGGTGTTTAAACAAGAAATAAAATTAATCATCGATAGTGCAACTTAGGATAACTTGGATGAAATGAAAACTACATTTCCTTTTCTATTTCAATGAAAAAGTACTTATTTTATTATTTATTATGGATTCATGATATACTATTTGATATTTATGATTATTGCAATGAAAATTTAAACCATAATTCTAACTATTTGGAAATAATTTTTTGTGATAAGGCTGATTACAACTAAGTTTTATTAACCATTTATTACTAAAATTCTGATTTTAAATTTTCGTGAAAAGATGAATTGTTTTCTTTTGACTTGATGTCAAGATTGATTTCAATTGATATGTTTGATAACATTTAATTTTAAACCATCACGACGATGATTATTTTAAGAGGGCAAGTATATCACACCCCGAACTTAATGCATTTTTCATCATAAGGTTGTTGGTTGATTAAAGTTACGATGATGTTTGATAAGAGTAAGGTGATGCGACAAGAAACAAATTAATATCGATATATAATCTAGTATTTGATGGATAATAACTTATTTAATTAAAAATCTTTATTTAAAAATAATACACACACACACACACACGTATACACACACACATAAACATATATATCTTTAATGTTAGTAAAATTTTTATTTGTTGACCCCCTCTAGTTTGCATTATTGTATGGTATTGGTTTGTATGAACTCCACCGATGTTTGCATTGTTTAAGGATGTTTTGCATTTTTAAGGTAAAGGCATTTGGAATGGTTGATTGAGCTCCACCGTTTAATGTTTTGGAGGGTTGGTCATATTGCATTGTTTAAAATTGGTCTTAGACCACACAACTAGGAAAATGATTAAATGTTTAAACAATGTTTTTAGACCACATTGCATTGAGATTGTTTAACATTTGATTTTCGAGGGGATTGGTCTTAGATCACATTGCATTGTTTATTGTTTGATGTATAAACCATAGTAATAGACCCCCTTAACATTGTTAATGTTGATGTTTAAATCATGGTTATTGACCATTTGGTAAGGATAATGTTTGATATTTAAAGGAGGGTCATTGACCACGTAGCATATAAAAATGATTATTGTTTAATGTTTAATGTTTATTGGTCATAGACTATATGGCATAAAGCAAAGGTACATAAAATATGTGGCATACAAAGGTTTTTGGTTTAAGTTTAGAGGCCATGATGTGGCATTGAATTTTTTTTAATGGAAATAAATGAATACGATTCCTTGGGAACCAAGAACTTGCTCAGAAGCTAAAACATGTAAGTATTTCCCATTCACATCATTTCATTGAGTTTGGTTTTGATCTTCGAACTCTACAAGGAGGTTTTTTTGGAGATAATTCTAGAAATATGTTTTGGCTACATGCATGTAAATATGAAGTTATTTTTAATGGCGTACAAATATTTAAAATATTTTTTTGGGGATATTTTGTGGATTTTTTGGGCACATTCGAATTACAGATTTCAAGTGAAGAATAAGGAAAAACCAAGGCAAACCAAGATGATTTTTCTCTCTCATTTTATTGCTATTATTAAAATGAAATTTTAGAATACATTCTTGGTTTTAGATCTTGAAAAAGATGTCATTATTTTTGAAATTTGATTCTCCCTTTTTTGGGTTAGTAAGGAAATTTGGGTAGTTATTTTTAAGTTGAACAAATCGTTAGAGCATGAAAAGGTTTTTGGTTTAATTTTAGTGGCAACAACGTGGAAGTGACATTTTTAATGGAAATAAATGAATATGGTTCCTTGGGAACCGATAGCTTTCTCAGAAGATAAACATGCAAGTCTCTCCCATTCACATCATTTCATTGAGTTTGGTTTTTGGTCTTTGAACTCGCATGGAAGTTTTGTTGGAGATATTTCTAGAGATATGTTTTGGGTACATCTATGCAAATATGAACTTTTTTAATAGTGTATTAGTATTTAAAATATTTTTGGAGTTTTTGGGTGCATTCTAATTGCATATTTCAAGGGAAGAATAAGGAAAAATAAACACAAATTAGTCATGGGTTTTCTCTCTCCTGTTCTTGTTATTATTATGAAATTTTAAAATATGTTTTTTGTTTTAAATCTAGAAATGAATGTCATTATTTGTTGAAATATGTTTCTCCCTTTTCTTGGGTTAACAATGATATTTGGGTGGGAAATTTTAATTTGAACAACTTGTTATATCTTGTTATTAAACATTTTTTCTACGAAATAACACCTTGATTACTTGTTGTTCTAAATCTAGAACATCTCCTTATTATTAATGTGAAAATTTGGAAAGGAAATCAAGAAAAATATGGAAAATGTTATGGGTTTGTTTGTAAACATGATATTTGGATTTTTATTTGAATTTGCATATTGGGTTTGGTTTTATAAGGAAATTTGGAATATATATTTGTTTGGATTTTTATCATTTTATCAGCTCATTTCAAACTCGCCATTTGATGGTTTAAAACTTTTTTTTATTTTTGATATCTCTCCTAGAGCTGGTTTTTTTATTGTGTGGTTTAAATCCTTCTTTTGAATTGTAAGCACTACTTTATGCTTAGCTCTTAATGGGTTCAAGAATTTGTTGGTTCTACCTCACTAAGGGATTTGTTGGTTCTAGATCACTAAGGGATTTGTTGTTGTTAACTGTCATTAAGTTCTTTTAGTAGAGAATGAAATGATTTCTCTCCCTTCTTGAGTGTATTCAATCTGAGTAATTATTAAGAACTTGAAGTTATTATTTGTTGATATTTTCTTTGATTTGGTTAAAATGAAGGGATTTTCACATCCAAAATAGAGTTTGTTGATATAGATTGTTCTATCTCATCTTGAGCATGTTGTTATCTTCTCTTAGTATAAATGTTTGCTAGTTTTTGGATGTGGGTTATCGTGATTTCATCTCTTCTTGATGTTGGAAGCACTATTCCCACTTAGTTATCAATGGGTTTTATTGTTTGTGTGTATTCTATTTATTTAAGAGATGGGTGCTATGGTTGTTATTAATTATTTAAAACATGAATTATTGATATATCCCTTGAGCACGTTGGTTTAGACATTCATTATAAACTTGATAAGTTGGGTTATTATCTTGAATTTTATTAGGATGATATAACTTTAAGAACTTACTATTTTTGTGAGTTTTAAACTTATCAATGAACTTGTCAATTAGTAATGATTCAGCTCCTTGTAAGTATGACTATTTGATTTATTGTTTAAAGGAATGGAATATTGTCAAGTAATGATTATTTCATGGTTTTATTACAAATTTTTGATGCTACTCATTTTCCCGTATTCATTACATGAATTTAAATAACTAAGTAAGAATTGGAAATGTATACAATGTTTGATTTGTTGATTATAAAGATAAATGATCCATTATGAGTTTAGATAGTAGTAATTATGGAAAATGGGTAATGAGTTAGTTTATGATTATCTATTTGAGAATAATTTTTATGCATAGTGGAAGGTATTTTTAATATGCATTATTGATATCATTCTTTGAGACTATATATATTGTATTAAACCCAAAAGATTAAAGGAATCAAGGATGCAAACATAAATTATCTTTCTTGATTATTGTAATATAATAAAACTTAACAATATAAAAGTTAAGTCTATCGGTTTGAATTCATATACTATTGTAAACATAATATACAATATGAAGTATCATTGCATAGGTACATGAGATAGATATCTTATTAATAAATTAGGAAGTTTATTTATTTTCATATAAGTTAACCTTAACTTATTCTATCATATCATTTGATTATAAGAAGAATATGAGTTAGTTAACTCATGCCATTTCTTTGAAATGAACCATATATAAATTTTCTCTCTCCTACAATTTGTAGGAAGGAATGACATTTATGAAGTGATTGATTAAATTGTTTATGCATGATTACGTCATGTGATATTTATTAAAAATTTGAAATGATTTTTGTATTTATTTGATAAACACAAATGAATTATCTTTGCAAGTTGATTAGTTGGAATTTTTGTAATGTACTTGTTATCCAAAATTACCCCTGGTTATTTTGGCCTTAACAAGCTTCAAAAATGGACTTATATATTTTTATAGGGTTTTGACCGTTAAACGAAGGTTAAATGAAATGGTACAAGTAGATTTACAGAGAAAAATAAAAATGATATTCAATAAGCTCATTCTATTTTTTACTCAATACACAACATACAAATAAATAGAGGAATATTTCCTATAAAATAGGAAACCTCCGATAACAACTCACCCCTATATTTTTGATTGGTTTTAACCACCACTTACATACGTAAATCTAATATGAGTTGTATAATAACAACTCTATAACAATATTACTAACTTACTAACCAGTAATAACTAATCAATAATGGAGCACTAACATATAATTTCCCAACATTCCCCCTTAGTGCGAACATGGGGAAAACATCAAACCTTAACCTACACTTGCTTTTGTGATCATGTGATTTTCCTTTCGATTATCACAAACCAAAAGTTGGTTTTCTAGTAAGGTGGTTTTCCAAATGTTGACCACAAACCACAAAGGGGTGAAGGTTTTCAAATGGTTTACCTACAACCATATCATGATGTGTCAGGTACATCCATCATCTCTCATCACATTTCACCGTAGGGAATAACATAGGAAAATCTATTAAATTTTGTTACTCATACACACAAACCGAAAACTAGAAATGTCAGTTACACCAAAAATGCGTCTAGCTAAACGTGAGGCAAAAAAATATTTTTACAATTTTTTTACTCTGACTCATTATGACAACCTACAAGATAACTATAAACAAGACAATATCAAAAAATCCTAAAATCACCTACATGACTTTGACACAATCCTAAACAAGATACAATTGACTTATAGGTATACAATGACAAAATTCTAAAATTTTGATCATACAACACAATTTTGATATTAACAACATAACCAACTCAAAAATAATTTGACAACAAGACTCACAATTAAAAGAAAAACTATTATGAAATTCGACAACAGTGAAATATATACTAATATTAAGACTATTGACTAATGGACTCTTTTGAGGATAAGGATGAAATGACTACTAACATTGCTCCATGACCAATTGGACATTCTAGAAAATTGAATATATGCCAGGCATGTTACGTGGCCATTCAAAGAAAGTATCTAGGCAACACACCTTTCATATAATGTTGGTGAGATTAGGCCAATAGAGGAAGTTTAAAACAAAAAAAATCTTCTTTCTATACCTCTTCTCGTAACTGATGAGATGCGTCCTGAATATGCCAATGAAAGCTCATTCAAAACTTTGTCGATCTATAGATAGAGCCTTAGATTACTATGTTGAAGGATGATAGTTTTCATGGCATTATGCCAAATGTAAATCTCTATGTGGTTGGACCGTGAGGCAAAGGAAAGTGTATGGACTGAGGGATGTCAAATCCAAAGAAAAGGATATTTGAAACTTAGCCAGTTATAGCGAGATCAAAATTAACAAATCGCCAAATATAGAGAATCAAACAATTACGCCAGATCTGATTTGTGAGAAATGGTGTCTGAGGATGACATGCATACCTTTGGAAAACCACGTCCTGACAATCTATGTAGAAGGTAACGCGTTGCAGAAACTACCACAGGTCCATGATGATGCTAATCACATGTTGTTAATGCTAGTACAAACATCCTCAAACCAGAAATCAATGTTATATATTATTGCATATGTAGGAGAAATCAAACCACAGATCCTCTACCCCTCAATAATTTTTTATTCCTTCATCATATAACTCTCACAAGTTTGGATAACTTCGCTTTGATACCAGATGAAATGGTATGAGTAAATTTACAGAGAAAAATACAAATGATATTTAATAAGCTCGTTCTATGTTTTATTCAATACACAACATACAAATAAATAGAGGAATGTTTCCTATAAAATAGGAAACCTCCGATAACAACTCACCCCTATATTTGTGAGTGGTTTTAACCACCACTTACATACGTAAATCTAATATGAGTTGTATAATAACAACTCTATAACAATATTACTAACTTACTAACCAATAACAACTAATCAATAATGGAGCACTAACATATAATTTCCTAACATTAAATTCCCAAGCCAAAAATCCCGACCATTTGCTTTAAAAAATCCATGTGGATTGGACTTTTATATGCGAGATATGTTAAAAAAATATGACTGACATTCATTTTCCCATCAAATTCAAAGTGTTAGAAGTCGGCGGGGACACATGGTAGAAGCCCAACGATCCTAGCCCAAGGGCCACGTGCCAAAGCATATTGGTGGTACAAGAAGGATATGTGCTTGTATTCCGAAGCTTCCTAATGAAACGAGCTCATCTGGACTCCAAGTCCACGGGATAAACCTAAATTAATATTTTTCGAGTCCGGGAAAGCCAAACAAGTTCAAGGGAGTTACATGGTAGCAATTCAAAAATAAATAAAATTCTAGGTCCCTCAAGGTAGCAAGTTGGGATGCAAAGAGCTAATGGATATATTTTGCTAGCTTGCATTTCGCATTCTAACAAGTCTGACAAAAGAGCCACATGGATCCATTTCATTGGCTCATATTTCGTAGTTGTCAATTAAAATCTAAAATGTTCTAACAGCCCAAGTGTGTGGGGATTTCTTATTGGCTTGTACTTCACAATTTTCGAAGAGGCTATCAAAAGTCCGACAACGCATCAAGGTGTGGAATGATCTCATTAGTTAGATGTTTCGCAGATGTCGAAAGGAAAATCAAAGGACCGACATGCAAGATGCATGGAGATTTTTTTATTGTCTCACATTTTACAATGATAAGTCAAAGAGATTTAAAAATGCAATATGAGACGAAACATGAATCCCTCTCATTGGTCCATGTTTCATGATTGACCGAAAAGGAGCTATGGACACCTAAAAGCCCCGAAGAAATGTGGAAAAGTCCTATTGGACCGTACTTTATAAAGATAGACCCATTCACCAAGGAAAATGAAAGAAAAGAAAAGTAAAAGGAATCCCCGATCCTCGTGACCCAATGAGAGATGGACACATGGAAAATTATGTAAATATTCACATGTGGGTAGAGGGAAATCTCTGAGCTAATCAAATACTACCACTTGTCATATTCATGTGTATCCTAGCATGTAAATATTCAAATGATGATATATTTTGATCCCTTGCTCCAAATTACACAAAATTGGTTCTCGTTCAAAATCTCTCCTCAAACACTTTGATTTAGTATCATGAGAATCAGATTTTGGTGGGTCTAAAAGGGTAAAAAAGGAAAAATGGCTCGGCTATGTATAATTTCAAGCATGATCATTTAATCATGGAAATAACACATTTTCTTGGGCTCCAAGCTTTTGTTAACATATCAAACCAATCCAAGTGTGAATCATCCTATGTAGAGAAATTAGTTGATCTCCTGAGGGTTGAGACCACTAAAAAAATCGAAGAATTCTCTCTCTTCTCTCTGAGATTAATAAATGTAAGTTATAAGGCACATTTTTAGGGGGAATGTTCATGTAATGGAACTCTATAAAAATTGTTCCATAGCAGTGTTGAGTCATAAGCCTTTGGTCTAAGTACTTTGGAAGAAAATCCTTGCCTTTGCTTTTTAATAGTGATGAATTGTTCATTCATTTAATCAATAAATCAATGTTTTGTGGATATTCTCTTCCCTAGCTATGTTTTATTACATTTTCCTTTCCTTTCATTGCATATTCTAGGTTTTTGTGCATTCTATGTTCTTCTTGCAAGTTCATATCTATTGTGCTCCATGGAAATGACGTTGAAAAATGTAGTTAGGGACTATGTCACTTGTGTCTGACCTCTCTCTTTCCCATTCTTCATCTCATTTTCACTCATATGGATTTTTCCCATTCCTTTCTTGGTGCAATCACCTCTATAGATTAGGATTTCCATTTTCATGTAATCTCTCTCTCTCTATCCCTCTCTCTCTCTCCCTCTCTCTCTCTCGGTCCCTTAAAAGCTTAGGATAGAAGTAGATAACAAAATTTCCCTTCTAGGAATAGTTTAGTATTAGGAGTTAGAAGAGGAATTCAGCCTTCTCTAGAGGTTTGTATTAGTTAGTAGTCCCACAACTGAGAGACAATCCCATGTTACCCAAAAACATTGGTTGTTTATTCACATATTCATAATAAAATCCAGAGGGTGTTGTTTTTCGGTGATAATAGTTTCTAGCACGCTCGGTGGGACCATATTGAAAGCATATATTTCATAGGTGTGCAACCTAGTTCCTTTTGAAGGTGTTCCATTACACCTCCTTATTTTCATCACTTTTTTCAGGATTGGGTGTGTATCTTGGTGAATTTCAACCTTGAAAATATTTTCATCAACACATCTGACAACTCCAAGAATTCTATTTACTAGTTTAGTAGTCTAAGAGCCTGAATTTCATGAGAAGGATCCAAACAAGGTTAAGAGAAAGAGAAGGAGTTTCTAGATTTCTGAAGCTATCACCTTGGAGGAGAAGAAGGGGCATAACATCCCAGAGGTAACCTTCACCACAAAATAAGACTCTCTCTATTCCACCTCTTTGCAAACCCTTCTTGCAATCTACCATAATTATGAGACCTCTCATGGCAGCACCATAGAGAAATCTACCATTTTCCAATTTTACGAGTGGAAGCCCACTTGTTCTCAATGTACAACATGACATTCCAATGGTTGCACTCAAGAGCATTCCATATTTCACTAGTGAAAATCAATTCACCCCTACTGAGCATATCCAGGATGTTGTTAATGTGTGTTCTCTCCATCTGATTACACATGATGATGTAGCAGTTAGGCTACTAGCATATTATTTCAAGGGTAAGGCACTTTAGTGGTATAGAATCCTAAGACCTGGATCCATTCCTAATTGGGATGAACTTGGCACAACCTTGTGTAATTATTTTGAAGAAAAATAGATCACATGTCCCTGGTGGAACAACTTACAACAACAAAGAGAGCACCTAATGAGTAGATGACTGATTTCAACACAAGATTTCAAAGGACCTGGGACCAAATTCCTCAAGTGGTAAGACCTACACCTCAACATGATTTTCTTTATTATCTAAAGGCCTTAAATAGTGATATTTCAATCCAATCCATGGGGGTAGGACATTATCGATGCATATAATATTTCCATTAGAGCCGAGAATAGTCTAATCTAGGATGGGAAACTTTCTCCTAGGCCTCTAATGCCTTTATACCCTAAAATTGAGAATCCCAACTCTCATCAAACACCTGAGTTAACACCTATCCCAACCCCACAAAATCAAAGCTCTAATGAATCCTCCACTTCTTCTAAAACCTTGACTGAACTGCAAGAGGTAATGAAATAACTGCAAAGTTTTGGGAACAAGTTGGTATCACTTAATAGGAAATAAGCCTAGAATTCTAGATCTTACCAACCTCCATACCAAGTAAATAGATCTCCTTCCAAAGCTACAAATCATAATCAAATCCAATTTCATGATGCTAGGATTTTTCAACCATATAATTCAAATACATCCTCCTCATCTCAAGCTTTGGTTCCTGTCCAAAATAATATTGCACAAGATTATGAGTGGTGCTTCCCATGTAATCATCCACATAATCAAACAACATGCCAAAATGGCATCCTGAACCAATCTCTGATGGTGTAAAGTGCATTTTATTCTCAAGAAACACCTGTAGAATAAAATCACCAATAGATTGTCAATCAAGAAACACCTCAAAATGACACTTCACTTGTGAATTGGCAAGTGGAAGACTTATATGGAATGAATTAGACTCTTCCACAAGGTGTAGTCAGTAAACACCATGTATAAGAAGAGAGTTGTTGAGGAAGTATAATTTGTAAATTCATGCCCTCCTCAACCTTCCTTAACACTTCAAGAGGGTGGCAGTTCAAAAATAACTCCAAATAGACAAGATCAGCCTAGAAGGCCTTCCATTCCAACTCAAGTGCAAGATAAAATTGTTGTGAGTAAAGTGAAACAAAAATATCCTTCAACTCCTTTCAATATATTCTACAAAATGAATAAAACCAATGTCAATATATCTATGTGGGAATCATTGGAAATTCTAGGCCGAGGGATCTCTTGCAAGCAGCTATGGCTAAGTTGTCTAATCCAAATGAGTTATTTAAAGAGAAAGATAAAGTTCTTACCAATGCATTACAATAAGGGGAGGTCTAACCAAGAAAAAATAAGAAACCTCCACCCTTCTATGTGTCTTTTATCATAGGTAAAAATTGGTACACAATTGTATGATTGACTCTGGAGCAAGCAACTCGATGATGCCAAAATAAATTATAGACCAGCTAGGACTTAAGTATGAGCCTCTCTCAAAAGGTGTGGTATATTTATATGGGACATAAGTGGGGAATATTAAAGTTATCAGAGGTCTAAGCCTCACATTTCATGCATGTCCTAATGTTTTATTTCTTCAAGATATATCCATAATTGATTTACCTCCACTTTTTGCTCTATGTCTGTCTAGAGATTTCACTGCTAAAATTGGAGGATATTTGTCAATATATTGGTCTCATATGCTCTTCAGGACAAGGTATGGTGCTAAAGCTACTATCAAATCTCAACCAATTTCTACTTACCACATAGATCCTTATGTGCCTAGTCCTATCAATGCCAACTGCATAATCTTAGATCAAGAAGATTGTCCAAGTACCAAAGAAGCAGACACTTAGATTGGGGGCATTCTTGATCTTCTACTTGATGAATGGACACATAGGCATTACAAATTTGATCCATACAGAGAAATGGAAGAGATTTAAGAGGTTAGTCTTCTATATCCTACATGAAGAAATGGTACCCCTACCTAATGTTTCTATACTAGTTAATAGAGATGATGATGGCATTTTACAGTTTGATGGATCAAGATGTAAACAAGGTGTAGGAGGTGTAGTACTTATATATCTCAAAGGTATCAAATATTACTCATCTTTCAAGTTCCAATTTAGTTTCTCCAACAATGCAATAGAGTATGAATCTCTTATTCATGGCTTGCAATGGGCAAGGAAGAAGAATATCAAGGAATTATATACCTTTGGAGAATGAAATAATTTTGAACAAAATCAAAGGAGTAAATGTGGCGAAAAATGATGTGCTCAAATTCTACAAGCATATAGTGTGGGATTTATTAGAGGATTTGTATCTTTTAATATTCAAGCCATCCCAAGGAAAGATAAAGAAGATGCCCATAGACTTGTTTCCATCAAAGCAAGGTTTGATGTTGTTGAAAATTTCAGAAGAGACAATGTACAACTACATATCAAGGTGGTGGTGTTGGCTAGATTTTACGCATGACTTAAAACCTAGGAAGTCATGAGATAAATATCCTTCATTTAGTGGTGAGGCTCCCATGTAATATGTTTATAAATTTGGTAAGGGTGAATCCTAATAACTATTTTTGGGGGTTTTACTTTAATTACAAATCTCATGAACCATAGCTTAGCAATTCTGCAGCAAGTAAGAAGTTATGTTGGGATATTTGTAGAAGGGGGAAATAATAGAATTTAGGAAAGAAGAAATGAAGATATGTTGCATCAACCAATAGTTATTAGATTCGGTCTCATCCACACAAATTAAATAAACAAATAGATCTCACAATATTCAAAAGTAAAGGAAAGGAATAGCTTCTAACCTAAATCTTAGATAACACAAAGTTTATCTAAAAATTCAAATAGAAGCAAGAAGCAAAGCACCGTAGACACAAAGTTCTCCGTAAATCCACCTTTTATTTAATTCCACAACTTTCACAAAAATAACACCAAGGGTTTCAAAGACAAAGTCCGAAAGACTCAAGAATACTCTTAGTAAAAAAATTTGATGAACAACTTATGATCCTTTAAATGTAGGTTCTTCCTCTATTTATAATGTATAGAGGGTAGTTACATATAGGAAGCTTTCAATGAATTGCCACATGTGGAAGATATGAAAAAGGAGACAGCTTGGTGATCCTTCTCCTAGAATCCCTCTTTGCATGACATGTATTATTTACAATTGAAAATAGAACCTTCTATTTTGCATGTTTTCCACTTATTTCTAATTAATTGACTTATTCTAGTAGCTTGAAGTAATGTATTTTACACCAATCACTTAATTTTTACTCTTCAATTGATTACTCAATTACTTTTTTGGAGAATATAAGAGAAAGAAGAAGAAAGAAAAGAATTTATTCCAGTGTAACACTCTCTATTTGATTCTTCTTCCATACTCTGCATGTTGATCCAACCTATATTGCACTTCCGCCTCATGAATGATTTGAATAATATCTCTGCCTTGAATCTGAGATGCTTTTTCTCCTGCATACGGTTGACTCTTTGTATTTGATTCTCCCCAAACTAGATCTAGGAGTAGTCGACTCAGATTTCCTTGTGGGTGTTACCTCCGACTTGTCTTCTCTGCTTATCCTTGAAGTTTTTTCATTTCTTCTCTAGTATGTGCACCAATGCAATGATTTCCGTAAACAATTCGAACAAAATTCATCACCCTTCATCATGCCTAAATCAACTTTCATCTAAGATCCTCTTTTTATTTCTACCAGGAGCATTTGCAATTATGAGAGCTAGATCTATTTGTGCAGAAGTTGCAATTGCTCCTCCTGATTCTGAAGATATATTCAATGTATCAGACATTGACTTTGCTTTCTTCTCACCAATATGGGCACAAGTGAAGTGTTCTTGCAAATAATTCAGAAAAACATGAAATCCATGACATGTCCAATTTCTTCACCAAAATATGATAATAAAGGCTACTTCCCTCTATTTTTAGAATTTTCTTGCATGTCAAGCAAGCTAAAAATATTATTTTATTCCCCTGTGCATTCACATAGACATGCAGATAGACAAAATAATAAAAATAAATCTTTTCCAATCCTATGCACCAAAACTGGATGCTTCCCGACAATCAAAAATATTTTTTAATGTTTAAAACCTCTTCCTTTGGCGCCAACTCTTGTTAGGGAACCATGCTCCACACCAACGAAATAATTTCCTCTCACTTATGGTGTCCACTTCTTATATAAGCAACTGCATGCACATTTTATCAATTGCTTCTTCTTATTTTTAGCAATTTCCAATAATAAGATGTCCTTTTTCTCCTTCTTGGGGTGCCCAAGTTTGCCTAATTTAGCTTTCTTTTAGCATGATTTTATTTGCAATTATTTCCTCTATTTTTAGCAAGCTACTTTGTCTTATTTTTAGCATGCCTTTTTGCTTTGACTTTCTTCCTAACTTTGGCACCAGAATTTACTATAAATAAATAAAAGACATTACTTTTTAAGCATGAAGTCATGCTAACATGGGTCGTACTTTTTAGCTAATGCTTGCATGAAATACATAAAGGCAAGGAAACATTAAATTACAACCTATTGGGAAGCTCCTTATTTTACGTTTTTCACTTAAGTGGTGACGTTAAACTCCATCCTATCGGGAAGCTCCAAAAAGTGTGACTTGGTTAAGTGAATTGGCTAACTTTTGCGTGAAAAACATGAAGAAAGGGAAACATTAAATTACAACCTTCCATTAAGCTCTAATTTCCACGCTTTTCACTTAAACTTGGCATTAAATTTCAACCTGGAAGGAAGCTTTAAAAAGTGCGACTTGCATGGGCTCTTTCACTTAAAATTTTTCATGAAAAATCACAAGTCGTGGAAGTGTTGAATTTGGACTTGCGGGGCAGCTCTAATTTCCACACTTTAGCACTTTTTTTCCATTTTTGGATTTTTGGTGAAGAAAAAACAAGAATAGAATAACATTTTCCATTTTTGGAAATGGTTCGGGATGATGTAACAACAAAAACTTGCAAGTGTCATAACTTTCACTCAATGGCTCCATTTTAGGTGTCATTTTTTCTAAAAGTGCATATTTTCTTGATCTCTATGCTTTGGTGGAAATATTTTTCTTGTTTTCATACAATCCATTATTGCACCTTTTTGGACCAAGTAACCTCTTACAATCTCCTGAAGGAATCCTGAGCAAATCAGCACAAGTCAAAAAGACCAAAATTTTAAAGGGGTATCCCAAGAATTCTAAGTGAAATCTTTGGGGACACCAAGTAGTAAGGATTTTCATACCGGACAACATCACAAGTTGGCGGTGTTTGAGAATGATCAGAAAATTGTAAATTTCCTTCAAGAAGAAGCTGAATTCTCTTCAAGAAACCAGGATAAGTTGGAAAGACAATATGGTGATCAGATTATCCAACTCAGATCAAACAAGATGCCTAAGGGTCTAGTAACTTTGGAATCCATCTTCAACCCAAATGACTAGTTCAGAAAGGAGAAAGAAAATATAACAGTCAAAGGTGAAGATTCAAATCCTATTACAGTTGGTGGAGACAAGTTCCTTCAAATTGGTAAAGTAAGTACTTCACAAGAAAAAAATGATTTCGTAGAAAATTTTCAAGATTTTTTTGATATCTTTGCATGGAGCTATGAAGATCTTAGAGGATTTGACCCTAATTTAGCTCAACATACCATAGAATTGGATCCAAATTCCAATCATGTTAGGTAGAAACAGAGGCTTGTCAATCCACGCATTAAACCTCTAATGAAGGAGTTAAACAAATTTATAGATACAAACATAATTTTTCTAATCAAGCACTCATCATGGGTTGCCAACCTAGTCCTAGTATGGAAAAATAATGGAGAGATCAGGCTATGTGTTGATTTTAGAGATTTGAACAAAGCTTCTTTGAAATACCATTATCCACTTCCCTCTATGGAAAAAATATTACAAATGGTGGCAGGTTCTGAGAGGTTTTCCCTATTGGATGGATACTCAGGATACAACCAAATCATGGTAAAGGAAGAAGATCAGTTTAAAACAACCTTTACCACAAAATGGGGAAATTTTTCTTATAGAAAAATGCCATTTGGCCTATCAAATGTTGGAGCAACATTCCAAAGAGCCATGGATATGGAATTCAAAGGGATGATCAATAGGATGGTTCTTATCTACCTTGATGACATAATAATGTTCTCTAAAAATGTATTTGAACATCTTTTTCATCTCAGAAAGTATTTGAGAGATGTAGAGAGTTTGGAGTTTCCCTTAACCTGAAAAAATGCATTTTCTTGGTCTCATGAAGGTAAAATCCTTGGCCATATTGTCTCTAAAAAGGATTGACTATTAACCTAGAAAGAATTGAGGCCATTCTTGCTTTTTCATTTCCTATCCATAAAAGTATCTTCAAATTTTCTTAGGAAGAATTAACTTTGTTAGAAGATTTGTCCCTAATTTTGCTAATCTTGTCAAGCCACTGACATTGATGTTAAAGAAAAACATGGCTTTCAAGTGGAATACTGAAGGAAGAGAAAGTTTTAAAGCTATAAAGTAGGCCATTGCATAAGCACCAACCCTCATAAATCTATATTTCTCTAAGGATTTCATCTTATATGCTTTTGGAGGTGCTTTGAGACCATATCTGCCATATTGATGCAACTGAACAAAGATGATTTAGAACAACCTATTTCCTTCTTCAGTCAAAATCTTGAAGATTATGAGGTAAAGTACTCATTCATTGAAAAGCATGTGTTAGTTGTTATAAGAAGTTTGAATAAGTTTAGGCATCTAGTGTCAAATAACAAGATTCATCTGTTAGTTTCACATGTTGGTATAAAAGACTTCCTATTAGAAAAAGATATGAATGAGAAGAGAGTTGGGTGGATAACAAAATTAATGGAGTATGACATTGATATTAAAGTAACCAAGCTAGTTAGAGGTAAAGGGTTGTGTGAGAAATGTGTTTCAAGTCGGAAAATCAATGACGAATCCATTTCTTCGCTTGAATGATCCAAAATAGCCACGATGCTTTACCTATTCATTTTTGGACTCAAGATATGGTGCACTTCCTCGAAAAATGCCATTACCTCTAGCATTAAGTAAGGCTAAGAGAAGATATTTCAGAATTCAAGCTATTCCATACATGCTTATAGATGGCATTTTATTCAAAAGAGATGTGAATGGTGTTCTCTTAAGGTGCATCAAGATAGATAAAATTGATATGATAATGCATGACTTCCATGATGGAGAATTACAAGGGCACTTTTCTCCGATGGTAACAACTCTCAAGATCATCAAGGTCTAGTATTATTGGCCTAATATTTTCAATGACTGATTTTGATGGGTTAAGAAATGCAAGAAGTTTTCCTTCTTCTCAGGAAAGGAAAGATTAGAATCCCTTCCACTCCACTTCATCTTTTTATCAACCGTTCATGCAATGGGAGCTGGAATTTATCGAGTGATCAATCCAAATTCAATCCTAGGCCACAAGTGGATTCTCACAGCCATGGACTATTTCACTAAGTGAAAAGAAGCAGTTGCACTTAAAGAAGCAAATTAAACTAGCATCCTGGATTTTTATGAAGGTATTATGGAAATATTTGGTGTTCCT
Organism: Taxus wallichiana var. yunnanensis; assembly: GCA_018340775.1. Classification (NCBI taxonomy): domain Eukaryota; kingdom Viridiplantae; phylum Streptophyta; class Pinopsida; order Cupressales; family Taxaceae; genus Taxus; species Taxus wallichiana. The sequence continues at coordinate 80,216,847 of CM031234.1, forward strand.
TCCACTATTATCTTTAATAATGCATTGGAATTTCTTGGCACCAAGATCTCCGAGTGGGATGTGAAAAATGGGATATATATATATAAGCACATCTTCAAACTATTACCCCTAGGGAAATGGGAAAGTTGAGTAAAAAAACTTGTTAAGGATCATCAGGAGAACTTTGGATGAAAATCAAAGAACTTGGCATAAAATATTGAAATCATCCTTATGGGTAGATATGATTACTCCCAAAAGATCAATTGGTCACTCTCCTTACAAGTTATTCTACAATAGAGAAGTCAAACTTCCAATATCCCTTGAGTTGTCGGCTTTGGAGATCATAAAACATATGGAATTGTTTTAATTTTAATCCATGGAGGTCGATATGCGAGCTCACCGAACTATAGGAAATAAGGAATCAAGCAATGCAAGCAATGGAGAAATATCAAGATCAGATTAAAAACACATTTGATAAAAGACCTAAGGCTAGAAACTTCCAAGAAGGAGACTTAGTCTTAAAATGGGATGCAGAAAGGGCCAAACCAGGTAAACACTCAAATTTTGATGTAATATGGAGTGGTCCTTACATAATTTCAGGCTGCAAGTAAGGTAATGATTTCTAGTTATCAATATTGGAAGGAGAAGAGTTACAGATTCCAATTAATGGGATCTATCTAAAGCATTTCTACTAAAGTAAATTTTCCTCCCTTGTACATATTAGAGTAGTTTCAATTCCTCCAAGTTCTTGTTGGCACATTTTCTTGTTGGTAGGGTAGTTTTTGTTCTCCTAAGTTTTTTTACACACTATGCATGTTTCATTTGTAACATGTATGATTTTCATGTTTGTATATAGTTTTACGGTTTTGTTGTTATGCACAGTTCAAAGTAGTGTTTATGGTGAAATCAAATAATGGGGAAGTTTAAGAATGTACTCTTCATTCTCCAAGATAAATTTCAGTCCAAATCTCAATGACTCTTCCCGAGTGGAATAAAATAGTTGAAGCAAGTTTTAAGTCTCATTCAGAGCTTCATTGATCATGTTGAGTTCATTTCATGCTCCATACACCTCAAGGGTAAAAAAATTCAAGTTCAAATCAGTTTTTAAGTTTTGGGCTCAACTTCATGCCCAATGGATTGCAAAAGGGCTACTAATCTAATCTAGCAGGAAGATTACCCCGAGAGGTCACCAAATTGTTATCCAAAATTACCCCCATATTATTTTTGCCTTAACAATATTCAAAAATGGAATTAGCCATTTTTATAGGTTTGTGACCCCAAGCCCAAAATCCTTTGTTGTTATCTTTCAAAAAATACACGTGGCTTGGCCTTTTATTACCGAGATATGTTAAAAAATATGATTTATGTTCATTTCCCCATCAAATTCAACATCAAAGCAATCGGGGGACATATGGTAGAAGCTCGGTGGTCCTAGCCCAAGGGCCATGTGGTAGTAGGTCGGTGATTAATCTAGAGGATTTTTAGGTGTTGGAGTTTTTAAACCTCCTAAACCATGACAATGCTGCAAAGTGTTATGAGACCTTTCCGATGGTATGAAAAACTCCAGAAACAAAGTCCATGTGCAAAAGATATTGCTAGTCAAAGTTTGGTCAACAGTGGTCAAATCTAGTCAAACTAGAAAATTGATGATCTTGGAATCTCTATAAACAAGTTCTATGGCATAGATCTTGTCATGAGCTTTTCGGCGCATTTGAATGGACCAAATCCGAGTCCGTATGCGAAAGATATGCATAGTTAAAGTTGTGGTCAAATGATGACGTGACACAATCTGACATGGACAAATGGCATATTTTGGGCGTGACACTTGGTAGGTTTGTGGTGGTTTTGGATTTAAAAATAATAATAATATTCTATTTAATCCATTCCATGTGAATAAGCCTAAATCCCATGGGATAAGGAGGATTTTGTTGGCCAAAATCCATTTAAAGGCTTATCCTATCCCTTTCCCACCATATGTGGGGTCAATGGCTAAATTAGATGCCTAAACCTATGGAAGGGGATTCGAACCCTTGACCTACGCCAAAATGTTTATCATCCTTACCAACCCACCACTTTTTAGGAAGTGATATAATATGAGATCACTTTTATTTAAAGGGACTTTTTGGTAGGTCTGTGGATGGACAACGGAGGAACGGTTTACGAGAGATCACCATTTTCTAGGCACTTCTGGTCCAAATTTTTCCATGGTGTAAAAAGATGAGTTTAATTTTTCATATTTTGGGTATCTTGAAACCCAGCTTTTAAACTCTTCTAAAAGGATCAATGTTGAGTCTCGTTAAAATTGTTCATCTAAAATTTTTCTAAGTACTTAAAAAAATTAAGTACCATTTTCGAATCAAATTGGAACAGGGGAAAAATACACATGTGGCCTTAGCCATGAATTCAAAGGGGAATTTTGGCCAATTTAAACCCAAATCTCGTTTTCTACGCGACCAATGTGGGATATACCCCTACCCACAATGAAATGGTTGGTGCCGAAATACAAGGAGGGGAGTCGACCCCGTGACCTCAAGGTCACAACTCAAATGCCCGGCCAACTCAACTACATATCTCGACGTGCTATAAAATGAGCTCGGTCCATTTTGTAAAGGGACGACAAAGTGAAAAAACTTTGGAGAGACAAAATAGGTCAAAGAGGCATTCATCTAAGGTTTTGAGGCACTAAGATGTACTTTCAGAACTTAATATAAAAAGAAAAGTTGCTCAAAATTCTGAGACAAAGACAATGGTGGTCTTCTTATCTCATGAAGTGCTGGAGATTTTTATATGTAGGTTATTTTCCATCATAGTTGCACATAACAAGCACGAGGAACCAGCAGATATCTAAGCATTTGGAAAATAAATTAAAGCCTATAGGGGTCGGCGGTCAAGTAAAATAAATTCAGTCAATTTTTGGATCAAGTTAGTATCAGAGTTGGTTTTAGCTCGTTATTATGCTTCCATTTTAATCTGATTAATGTGTTTGCTTTAATTGGTGTAGTTGATTTTAGTGGTTGAACAGTACATGTGCACTATGGCGCATTGCGAGATGTGTTAGATGAGGCATATGGTTGATAAGCTGCTGGAAAATTCATCTAACAAACCATCCAAGAATGGTAAGATAAGTTGGATATTTTGGTAAAGAAGTTTTGAACTACATTTTTAAATAAACCTCTATCCATTGATGAATCAATTATGAGTCTATTCAGTTTTGATACAAAGAATGTAGGCTCATGTGAGATGGATAGGTTTATTTTTGCAATGTAGTATTTGTTGAAAATAATGCAAATTTTTCATAGTAATTTGTGGATTTCTGTAGTAAGTTGAAGGATGTACTCCCAAGTTTTTTTGATTACTTTGAAATCGGAAATTGGGGTCACCTGTAAGAGGATCTCGATACAGTTTAAAATGATCGATTTAACTTCTTACTTTTTAAAGGATGGCAAAGATAACATTTTCTCTTTTAGCAACATGCTTATGCGCTTCAATGGGCATACGATGGATGATGTCAAATTTTGGAATGCATTTTTTAGTACTGTTGTTAAATGTCATTATGTAAACCTACGACACTTTATTGATTTTGTAGGTAATATACAAATCAACTGTGTCTTCACAGGGTAATTGCACATTCATGGCTACCCTTATTTTTAGGGCATGTATTTGTGACTACTCTGTGTAGTCATAATTGAAGTGTACATTATTTGCACTAACAAGCTGGTGTGCAGGTATGTATGGTTATCATTTGCAGCATTGAGTAGTTCACCATTTTGGATAAGCACAATTATAGTTTGATATATCCTTTTACAGTTCAGTGTGTATGGATAGAATTTGCATATTCATGTTGATTCAGATTTTGACTATAGCCATTTTGGGCGTTGATGGTTTAATTATTATGGATAGTGAATATTTGCATTTGTAATCAACATAATCACAATGTGTCATTTGAACACTAGCTTTTGTTATAGATGGGTGTTATTATTTGACTTACGATTGTGATGGAATTACAATGATTTATCACAAATTCATGTGGATTTAGTTTTTGACTATAGATATTTTAGCGGTCATGGTCTAACTATCTCTGGATAGTGAATATTTGCATTTTTACAGTTTCAGATAGACATTAGACTCTAGCCTAATTAGGGACAGTTTAGATGTCTGACATATTGATCTATGTTATGGAATTGTAACTTAAGTAATTGGTCGTATCACAAAGTGATAGTTGAAAACTAGCTTAATTGGGTGTTATTATCTAGTCAATTGTTTATGATGGCATTATAAGGGATTTGACAATTCACAATTATGTGTAAAGTTGACAGGGTTATAGTGTTTCAATTGGACACTAGATTAAATGGGTATTTTTATCTTATCGATTATGTGATTACCTAATAAAATATTTGCATTTGATTAACCTATAATTTTTTTTGGGTTCCTGTATGTGTTTTTGAAATTGCAAGAAGAATTAGCATGTTGATGGGTTGATACACATCTTTTTGAGGAAAAAATGCATTCCCAGCTTAGGAGGAGTGATCGAAGGATTGTTTGGGTTTTGGAGTTTTCCTAAACCTCCCTAAACCTATTACCACGTTGAAGATCATCCCGATACCTTTCCGAAAGTATGTAGAACTTCGTAAACAGAATTTGTATGTAGTTTTTATCGCTACTCAAAGATTGAGGTCTTAAATGGGTCAACTGGTCAAACCTGGACAACAGTCCAATCTGGATGTGACACGTGGAGTTTTGCAAGAAGGGAAAAAGGTTGTTCGATATTGTTTTGGGCCTCCAATCTTTAACTCACGTAGTGGCTTGGTGGAACAAGAGGCTCAACTTTTGTAATGAAAGGGAGCCCGACCGCCGTGAGAGCTATATTCTTGTTTGCCAATGTGGTGGGCTCTCAAACCACCACGCAGATGTCAATTTTTCATTCCGAGATCAATTTTGTGTTTTGAGTTCAATATTTTGCACTATGAGTTGATTTTTGCATTACATGTTTATAATCATCTTGATGAGCTATTTTGCTAGCTCGGTGGGGTGATCAACTCCCCATTGAGTTGATCACATTTACCACATTGCTCATATGGATCGATTTTATACCACGTTACACAGATTTATTTTATCCCACTTACCTCGGCAGATATCTCTATTGTATGACTTGGTGGATCAAACCAAGCAACCTATCTAACAACTCGGCACTTATCCCAAGCGCAACGAATGTTTCAAATTCCACATAGCTCGGCCCTTATAATGGGTGTTTAAACAAAGTACAACAACAAACCCAAAGAACACCGGTTGAGCCATTAGTGAGCTCACCAAAGTGGAATGGGGGTAAAATCCACATGTGGCCTTAGCCACAAATTCAAAGGTGTGGTTTGTCTAATTTAAACCCAAATCTCATTTTCTACGTGACCAATGTGGGACTACCTCTACCCACAACGAAATGGTCGATGCGAAAATACAAGGAGGGAATTGACACCATGACCTTAAGGTCACAACTCAAATGCCTTTCCAACTCGTCTACGAGCTTGACAAGCTATAAAATGAGCTCGGTCTATTTTGTAAAGGGACAATGAGCGGATGTGGAGAGACAAAATAGGGCAGCAAGCATTCATCTGAGGTTTTGAGGCACTTAGAGGCACTTTCAGAACTTGATGTAAAAAGAAAATAATATGGTGGTATTATTTTCTCATGAAGTGTTGTATATTTTCCTATGTAGGTGATTTTCCATCGCAGTTGCACAAAACAAGCACGAGGAACCAACAGAGATATGAGTTTTTCAAGCACTTAAGGGCCGAACCAAGTCTTGGTGTAAAAAGGGAAGTTGCTCAAAATTTCCTCTAGTTTCCAGAAATGTAAACCTCTTTCATGTAGGTATTGTACATTTAAAGTTTTAAGCATGTTTTGGACGCATTTACACATGAAACATTTAAGAGAAGCACTATATGAGCCACGAGATCATTCGTAGGACAATTTCTACTATTTTTCAGATTTCCTTGGGACATTGATCAGCTCATTTGTAGGTATAAAGATCTATTAGTCATTATTTAAGGGTTATTGTACTTCATTGGATGTTGAATAGATCGATTCACTTTCTGTGAATCTAGAGATGTAGCCTTCGGGTGAAATCCATTATCAATCTAGTTTGTGGTGTTTATTTACAATTTTTTGGAAGCTTTTGATCAGATAAAACATTTAAATTAGTTTTTTTGATTAATTGATAAAGCAAGCACAAAACTAGATTAATTGGATTGAAGTAAATTTCAGTATCCATAACCCATAATCAGTTAGTGAATGCACTTTCAAAATTTGGAATCAAGAATTCAGTTTGAGTGCATTATAAATTCAACTTGTGAATTATTTAAAATGGTTTTGTATTAGAATCAATAAATTCACTTAAGTTGGAAAAATCAAATTAATTGATCATTTTGGAAGAGTTTAAAAATTGGGCTTCAAGACACCCAAAATTGGATAAATTGAACTCATGATCAATGTTGAGTCTGTTAAAATTGTTCATCTGAAAATTTTCTAAGTACTTAAAAAAAATTAAGTACCATTTTCAGATTAGTTGTCTAGAAGGCTACATGTCGGTATTCGGTAATTTCCTAATGCGGTGAGCTCATCCAGACTCCAAGTCTATGGGATAAACCTAAATTAATATTTTGTTGAGTCTAGGAAATTGACAAGGTCAAGGGGGTTACGTTACAACAATTCAAAAAAGAAAATTTTTCTAAGTCCCTCAAGGTAGCAAATTGCGATGCAAAGAGCTACATGGAGCTATTTCGCTAACTCACATTTCACATTCTGACAAGTCTGACAACAGAGCCACATGGAGCCATTTCATTGGCTCACATTTCACAGATTTTCGGTTAAGATCTAAAGAGTTCGATAGCTTGAAGTGCGTGGAGATTTCTTATTGGATTGCACTTCACAATTTTCATATGAGGCTATCAAAAGTATGACAATGCATCAAGGTGTGGAATGATCTCATTGGCTGGATGTTTCACAGATGTTAGGAAGGAAAATCAAAAGGAATAACATGTGATATGCGTGGAGCTTTTATATTGGCTCACATTTCACAATGTCAGTCAAAGAGATTTGAAAAGTTAATATGTGAAGAAACGTGGAGCCCTCTCATTAGTCCATGTTTCAGGATTGACTGACAAGGAGCTAGGGATAGTCTGACAGCCCCAAAGAAACATGGCAAAGTCTTAGTGGCCCATACTTCATACAGATAAATCCATTTGCCAAGGAAAAGGAAAGAAAAGAAAATTAAAAGAAAGCAAGGCCCAATCCCATGACCCAATGAGAAATGAACACATGGAAAATTATGGAATGATGCACATGTGGGTAGAGGGTAAACTAGGAGCTAATCAAATGCTGCCACTTGCCACATTCTTGTGTATCCTGGTGTGTAAATATTCAAATGATGATATCTTTTGATCCCCTACTCCAAATTACACAAAATTGGTCTTGTTCAAATCTCCCTCAAGCACTTTGATTTGGTATCATGAGAATCAGATTTTGGTGGGTCTGAATGGGTTACAAAAAGGTTAAAAAAATGGCTCAGGATATGTATAATTTCAATTATGATCATTTAATCATGGAAACAACACGTTTGTTTGGGCTCCAAGATTTTATTAATATATCAAATTCGGCAAAGTGTCAATCATCCTATGTAGAGAAATCATTTGGATCTTCTAGAGGGTTGGGACCACTAAAACAAGCTCAGCCTTGAAGCTTAGGATAGAAGAAGATAACATAATTTCCCTTCTAGGAGTAGTTTATCATTAGGATTAGAAAGAGGAAGCCGACCTTCTCCGAGAGGTTTGTCTCGTTAGTAGTCCCACAACTAAAATATAATCCCATGTTACCCAAAAACACTAGTTTCTCATTCACATATTCATGATCAAAACCAAAGGGTGTTGTTTTTGGTAATAACAAGTACTATCATGATGAATTGTATATCCTTATTTACGAAAATAATGCATTATCATTATTTAGTTTAAATATAATAATTGGATGTTTTGTAACTTGTTTTGATGGATATGAAAGTATTTATATGTTGTTTTACAACTGAGTATAAATAAGGATGATTAAACGTATGATATGAAATTATTGCTAATTTTATTGATTCGTTTGATATGAACAAATATGCTAAATGAAAAACATATAATGATAAGGACAAATATATAATGAAAACAACATAAAGTTATTATTGTACTTTATGGAATTTAACGAACTATTCATGAAAATTAATGAAAGTATGAGAATGAGGACTATATTTAATGAATAACATAATGGAACAACTTAATGTGGATCATGGTTAGTGAAATTATACTTAACAAAAACATTACGTTGTGTTAGTTCAATAAGAGGGTCTAATGAAAGATATTAACTTGTTGAGTTACCATAACCCTCTTTTGATAATCTAATAATATGTATCGACACATTGTAATGTATCGTAGATTTGAACTTAGTTACTACATATTTCATGGATAACTTAAAGTGTATATGAAGCATAGGAGCTATGTCCCATTGTCATTTCGACAATATCCTACCCATGCCAACTTAAGATGGCTATGGGAAGGGTAGTGAGGATTTAATGATGAAAATCATTATGTGGTCACTATATTTCCCATAGGGATCCTAAGGTGGAACTAATAGGAAAAATTCAATTAGTAGGGTGAGTCATGGAATCTACTTCTTCAAAAAAAAAATTAATTTCTTAAACAATGAAATGGAATCCTGATGATTATATTGAGACAATTTTGTGTGGATAGAAGACAAGTTTTGTAGGCTAGTGGGTAGTCTCGAAACTAATCTTACAAATAAATGCTTGTAAACTTTGGCCAAATTAATGTAAATTATGATTACATTGTCTTGTTTACCAATTCCCTAGTTTAACAATTGTCTAAACCCATATGGAAGTTGCATAAATACCTTACCAATAAGAACTAAGGAGATGCACATGTTTTCATAACCTATAAAATGTTTTACCAAAGTATACATAGTATACACACTTGGGTAGAGTAATCAAGGGAGATCAGGTAGACCTAGTAGCCCCTTACAACTGTCATGATTATCATCTGTTATCAGATGGATTTTGGAATATTAAACAATATTGGATTATTTAACAACAAGATAAATATTAATGTTATTCATTAAAATCATTAATTGTAATTAAGGGGTTAGTTTACAAAAAAAATCCCTTAATTTGGATGAATCATAATTTGGGTGTTACAACCTTGGAAGGAAATTATTAAAGCCAAGTATTTAGGGACCTCTAACTAGCTCAATTTTCTTTCAAGTGAAAATTTTCCTTTTGGTTCTATTTTTTGGAACTCCCTTATTAGTTATAAGATAATAATTTTTAAAGGAAGAAAATAGAAGTTGGGGGATGGGAATCACATCTATTTTTGGAATGACAAGTGGAATTCATCTCATCCCTTCAAATATATGGACATATGGAATAGTCTCAAGGACCATCTCAGTAATAAATATGGGGACAAAGTTAGCAACTACATCACTCATGACATGAGTATCAAAAAGTATACTAATATCTCTTGGGATGAGACTTCTTTGGAGGAAGGTACCATCGTCAAGCTCCTTAAAAATATCATTCATATAAATCATTTGATATCATTGGATAAACCAAATCAACTTATCTAGGAGGATTTATTTGATGGTACTTATAATGTTAAGTCAGTCTATATGCCTCTCTCTCCTCTCTGGAGACTATCATTTTTTGGCATATGATTTAGATTCAAGAACTTACTCCTAAAGTAAACCAATTTCTCTAGATACTCATTCAAAATAAAATAATGACAATGGATAATATTGTTGAGATAGGCCAATATTTCCTGAAAGATGCATTCTTTGTAAGAAAAATGAAGAAATTGTCAACCATCTCTTTTTCACCGTCCTTTTGCAATCTCACTTTGGGGTTATTTCTTTCAGCTTATTTTTTGTCATGGGTTTTCCATAATTCTCTTGTGTTGGCTTGGCTTCAATGGTACTCCATATTCAACCATTGTGTTCTTCAAATCTCTATACTTGTATCTTTTTACCACATTCTCTGGTAGATATGGAAATCTCACAACAATATAATATTTGAAGATAGTTACTCTCCTTGAATCTTCATAATATTGTTCAAGAGGATTAGGAATAATATTACTAAATTAAAACCTTATAATAATCATGAACCTAACCATGATGAACTCAATATTATGGAAAAATGTAATATTTATCGGGTTAATTATCTTTATTCAAGGGAGGATATTAAGGATAGATCAAGGAGGCTAAGTTGTATTTTGATGATGCTTCTAAAGGGAACCCAAGAAAGATGGAGGTGGTGGTATTATCTGTGATAGCAATGGAAGGGTTAGTGAGGCCTATGGGATTCTTATGGGGAATCGAGTCTAATAATTATGTAGAATCTCTTGCCTCCATCTGAAACATACAATTGGTCAAAGAGAAAGAGGTGAAAAACCTCATTGTTGAAGGAGAATCCATGAATATTATCAATTGTCTCGTTCATATAAAAATCCCTAAAGATAGTCTTTGAGGATCGTCATAGAAGGGGATAATTTACCTCTCTTTGAATTCTCTAGTACCATTATTCAACATAGTTTTAGATAAGGTAATAGATATGGTGATCACTTTTCTAACTTTGGTGTCAACACCCCTTCGCATGTCTGTTGGTTTGATGGATTTAATGTTCCTTCGATTTTTCGCACTACTATTCAAAATGATATTTTTAATATTTAACTATTACCTTTTTATCTCCCTTCATGTCGGTTTGTATGGAAAATTTATTCTCACACTTTATGTTAAGTGTTATATGTGTGGCATAAGTTCCCCGGGATTTTAGGTTATTTTCTTCTATTATGATTAGGAATATTCTCATTGGGTTATTGAAGGGGAACTAGTGATTTTTATCTCTTTCTCTTGGATAGAAACTCCAGAGACTCCATTCATCTGGGAAAGATAAGGGTATAGAGGATGGGGTGATATATTATTTGTTGAGTCCATATTCAATGAGGCGTGGAAACAAGATTCAAAACTATATAACATCCTTAATGTTGTTGGTTTTAATAATACGTAGAGTGAGCTAGAGGCCACGACATCCACCTCTCCACTGAATTTTCTAATAGTTGGAAAAATCATTTTTTCAACTTCGGGGCCTCCATTTTGATATTATTGAATAATTTCTTTCCCTTATCACCGTCCGAGCATGGAGGGGCTTAAATTCTTCAAAAATAAATTTGATAGATTGGAGAAAGAGATGAAATTATTGGAGGGAAATAAAACCTTAGTTCATACTCAAAGTGGTTTTCTCGCATAGCTCTCTCCCTTAGCCCTTTGAGGAAGTGGGGTTTATCATCATGAAATTAATCTCTCTTGAAGGGCGTTATCAAGTAATGTACTATTACCATATAGTTTTACTTAAACATTTTAGAATGCATGCTCTAGTTAGTATTATTTTTTACATATTACATTCTTTAGAGAATATTATTAAAGTTGTCCAATGGGATAAGAAGGTGTTCGTATACAACAAGAAGTTATTATCATACTCTGTAATTATTTTAAAGTCTCTAACCCTATAAACCCCACTCTGCTAATCCATTTCTTTCTACTTGGCTTATTCCACTCACATCTTAAAATCCCTTTGTGTATTTGAAACCCAATAATCACCCTAGAGATGATTCCCCTCAACGTTATATGTGCAATCATTCCTTGAAGAATAAAGAACCCCTATATGGTTCTCTCTCCACTACAAATTTAGGTGAGGGGGAATTAGCTGCACTCGGCATTTTATCCTTTGGAAACACAACTAATAGGCTGAAAAAGAGTGGGGATACCTCCATTAGTGTTGAACTTGACCTACATATGGATAAGCTTTCTTGGCTGAGAAAGGACCTTAGGGATCTTAGAGACACTTGTTGAGGGATGAAAACTAGCAAAGGAAAGAGGCAATATGGATGAGAAGTACTAAAATGGTATGTCTAATATAATATCTTCTTTGAAAAAGGAACATGTTAACATCATACAAAAATAGTGTGGATTTTTCGCCTTGTGCAAAGCTATTTTGGATTTCATCTCCTTGCAGGTGAACCCATTATGTGCTCCATGGATTTGCAAATTGACACCAATGTGGATAAGAAAGAAAGAGTACATGATTTGATAAAGACTAAGGAAGTAGATTCCAATATGGTGTGCATGAATAATATCCATAATGGAATAGATAACATAAAGAAGACCTTTTCTAAAATTCACAATTAGCCTATTCTTATTAGATGTGTATAGCCTTCCTTTTGGGGTTGTCTTTGTTGTGTTGTTTTGTTATAATTGTTGTATCTTGGATGTTTTTCCTTGTTTTAACCATTTGGTATTGTTGTTTAATTTAGGTTTTAGACCCTTTTTTACTAGGGTATTGTCCTTATAAAAAATATTCTTTTACCAATTATCCCAAATTGCACCCTTGCAATTTTGGAAAAATTATCAAAATTTTGGGCTTAGGAAATTTCACTTCAAAGCTTCAAAACACTACCCTAATGTTGCATGGATTCAAGGAGCTTGGTGTTCCATAAGGTATCCTAACCTAGGGAACAAAGGGGAACATGCGAAGGAATTAGGTGGAATTTTAATAAAGAAAGCCACATAGCATTAGATTTTAGTATTCCGCAGAGTGCATAAACTTAGTGTTCCTTAAGTTCTATTAAAATGCGTAACAAAGGAGTTTAATTTAGGACTTCAGAAATTTTTATGAAGTTTTTTTTTATTAAGGGCAAATAGTTTTGAAGGGACTATACCCTGTATACAAAAGGGCTCAAAATCCAGATAGTAAAGATGAGAGAAGCAGCCCAGAGAAGGGAAAAACAGCCAACCAAGGAAGGCTCAATAGCCAAATATTACAATATAGGAGAAAAAAGGATCTAAACGTACAAAGATCCAGAAAAAAGAAGGCAAGATCAAAAATAAACCAAAAGAGAAACAACATGAAGAGCTCCGCCAAAAAACAGCTCCAGAACCGCCCGATGACAGCCACATCGTAGCCAAAAAACAACATCACAACAGCCCGTTACTTGATGGCTCTATCAATTTTGGTCTTGATAGCCTGTAGTGACATGAAGAAGGCAATGGCAGTGGCCTGAGAGGAGTCTTGCAAATCTGCTTGGGCAATTGCAATGTCCCTTTTCTCTTTAGGGCCCCATATGTCCTCATTAATCCCACTTAAACTGTAAACACTATGGACATGTTGTTCAATGAAATTATAAATGCTTTTGAGGGCAGACAATATGCAGTCATTTCGGCTTTTAGCATTCCCCAATCTGCCATCTAAGGACTGTAGTTTCTTGAAGACTTCCCCAATAACCCCCTCTTCCTCCTCACTTTGAAGGATCCTTTTACCCTTAGCTCTTTCCATGTTTTTTATAGCCCCTTTGAGCTCTTGTATCTCCTTTTCTAATCTATCCACCCTATCTAGCAATTCCTCCTCTTTGGGCTCCTCCACTCGGCTTGCTAATATGCAGGAGGTTTTCAGCTAGTTCCAAGTCTTTGTGGCTCCTTAGGACCCGTTGGGAAGCAGGGATTTTAGCTTTGAGGCTCTTGCTTTTCTTGCTGGAGACAACATCTTCATTCTTTCTTTTTAGCAAGGGGAGTGGGAGCAGTGTGGGCAGGTGGAGGTATGGAGGAGGGAGGTGGGATAGGATTCACGGGAGGGCAGCTTGGAGAAATGGTGGTGAATCAAGAGGATAAGGCCCTGGTGCAAAGGGACAGCCCTAGAGTGGCTTTGAACTTCCCTTATAGATTTCTCCAGAGAGTTAATCAGATAGTGAGGAAAGATGATAATGTTATTTCTATGAAAATGATTCAAAAATCGAGATGCTTTTGATGTATAGTCACATATCTTCCTTCAAGGGTAACATACCTTACTACCATTTTGGCCAGATTCATCAAAAAAGGTTCAGGGATCGACTCCACCTTGAGGCCAGCAGTCACGAACTCAAGATTCTCTCCCTCTTCCAGAAATTTCTTGGTTTCCACCTCCCTGTCTACCTTCTTATTGAAGAATTTTGTGCCTTCCAGGCTGAGGCCCGTGATCTGAGCTATGAGCTCTTCCGTGATTTCCATTTTCATGTTACTATATTTGACTATTCTATTCTTCCAACCCCGGGTGAATTTGATAGAGATGTCTTGGTCGAAGCCTTGGATCCTTTCAATGAAATTAGACAGGCCCCCGATTTGCAGGTAATCCCAAAGCTCTATGTTCTCTTTCCACTCAGGATTGTGGGTCGGTTTGGTTTTGCATGGTGGCCCCCATGTTTCCTCTTCGCTCCTTTTCCTGTTCTCAATGGTAAAATAGCTACCAATGTGCGGGATAGGCTGAACTTTGATTTTGGTATTTGAATCTTTCCTTCCCGTGAAAGCCGGTTTAATTATTATGCTACACTTGTTATTATTGCCCCGCTCCTCGGCTTTCCTCCTATGCCAAGAAATGATGACAGTCCAGCCCACACAGATCGCAACAATCATCCAAATCTTTTGTGATGTCATCATCATGTACTTGGGGATCCGCACATTAGCGTCTAAAATACAGCCGTTAGTTATGATTTTCACTGCCATGTAGATCAATGATAATGGCTTTATTGACATGAGCGGGCAGAACGTCCCCCCCAATCCAAGTTTGAAAGGGATTATTAACACCGAAGTTAGCCAAACTGTCAGCGACCCTATTTCCTTCCCGGTAGGTGTGGGTGATTTGGACCTTTTCAAATCTTTTGCATATATCAATAGCTTCCTCAATATAATCCCTGATAGACCAGCTGGGGTGTTGCTTTTTATTCAGAAGATTGATAATATTTAGAGAATCACCTTCAATTATGATATTTGGAATATTACAATCTCTGGCAAGTCTAATACCCCAAAGAGCCGCCATGGCTTCGAATAATGATTAGTCTATCTTGCCCATTCTCCCAGAAAAGTAGCAACATAACAACCTCTTTGATCCCTGATGATTCCCCCTCCTCCAGAGTCACCCGGATTGCCCTTAGAGGCCCCATCAAAATTTAACTTGTGCCAATCAGTGGGGGGTTTAATCCATCGACTGTGTTTCTATCAGTACCATTGTTATTTCTATTGACAGTGGCAATATTCCATTCAAATCGTAATGCATTCTTCATTCTCCGGGTAGAGTCTATTTTTAGGGGTTTAAATCTAGCAATATTATCTTGCACAATAATGATAATTTCCTTATATACTTTGTTACAAACATGTCTATTGTTTCTAAAAATACTATCATTACGGTCCTTCCAAATTCTCCACATAGTGTGGGGCAGAACCAGTTGCCATAGCCTTTTCACCATGCAATGTTTAAATGGAGAGCTCCATTGCTCTAAAGCTCGAAGGCGGGTAAGAGGAAAAATCCATCTCAGATTAAATTTTGCAAAAACAAGCTGCCAAATTTTGGAAGCAATCTCACAATGAAGGAATAAATGCTTTATATCTTCAGCCTCTTATTGACACATGCAACATCTATTCGGCATGATGAATCCCTTCTTGATGAGGTTGTCATTAGTTAGGATCTTGCCATTAATAATTAGCCACCAAAATAAGTTCACTCTAGGGGTTAGCTCCGGCATCCACAACTTGTGCCACTTAATTTCACTTTCCATGGATGCAAAGAAAGAATTATATCCTGATTTAACAATGTATTCCCCATCAAAAGAATCTTTCCAGATGAGCTCATCCTTAAGATTTTGATTACTTATATGGATTAGGGAAAGTTGATTCTGGAGAGATATAATATCATCCTGAATATTATCATTCTCCACTTTCACCCTAAATTTTTGATGAAGTTAGTGCTTCGTAGCCAAGAAATAAGTGTCACGTAAACTTGGGAAAAATGGTGTTTCGGGAGTTGATCACAATGTAGTGTAACAAAGGTTGAAGTCAACTCTAGTGAATCCAAGATACATGAAGGAGAATTTCAAAGTGCCACGCAACAAAGGTAAAAGTTAGAATGTGACTAAATTAAAGGGTGCATAACACTCACTAAGTGTTTTGCGGGTCTTCTAAATGTTGTAGTGTTCTACAAAAATATCAAGGGATTTTTGCGAGATGAAGGAAAAGGGTTTCCAATTCGGAATGACGTACAAGGAAGGAATAATCCTTTGTTGTATGTGGAGGAGGAAGGTAATAGTTTTGATGGTTTATGGGAGTGAATGTCTTAAAAAAACCCAATCCAAAGAGATTTCCAAGTTCAAGGATGTTCAAAATCCACAAAACATTCGAAATCTGTGGAACGTTCGAAAAGTTGTAGAACGTTGTCAAAAATGCATAATAAAGAAAATTTGTGCGGGATAACAAAATGAAATTGAAGATGTTACTAAATCAAGGGAAAGCCATGGAAACCATAAAGATAATTTAAATCCTATGGATTGCACATAGGAATTGTGCTCGATTTGAAATTAGAAACTAAAACACTCCACCAAACTGAATTTAATGAAGTATGGGCATCATTCTATTTAACTTGTAAATATGATGGCATGCAATAAGAGCCATATTAGGTTCCCATACCTATCTGCAGAGACATCTATGGAGATTGGTCCTTAGTGGTTAAACATCTCTCTTGTTGGCATATGTGTCTCCTTCTCTCTTCTTCTCCCATTTTTATAAGTATGGAACTCATATTCATAAAAAAATGGATTCCTCTTTTATTGTAATGACACCATGCCAAAATGTTGGCCAACTTCCTACGAGTTCAAGACCTCGATTTGGTCTCGCAATGTATCTTCACCTTCTACGATGAATGTAAAAGTTTGTGCATCCTTTAAGCAATATTCTCTTGTGTTCGTGGCTATTTTTTCCCGCACTCATGTTTACTACATTTTTCCTCTCTTATTTCTTTGGTATATTGTGTGTGTCGTACGTACGATGTTTCCATTTTTGTGCATTATAAATACATGGGAAGGGGTTGTGTAGTTTTGGGTTTGTAGCACATTTTTCTACCCTTCCCTCATGTATTTCCTTCCCTTTCTTCCCCTTACGAATAGTGATCAACCTTATTTTCTAGTGGTATCACCTCCCCTTTTAGCTTAGATTTTACTTTCTACATCTCACTCCCACTCCTTGGATGTGCTAGTGTAGATTATCTTAGAGGTAGTATCAACATTAGGTTATATATGTAGACAAACCGACCATCTCTGAGGTCCTGTCGAAGGATCCAAGTCCCACACTTGGGGACAATCGCATGTTGACCAAAATTATTGATATTCTATGATCAAATAAAGGGTGCTACTTTTAAGATTGAATAATTTTGGCACGCTCGGTGGGAAAAATATTGAAGTTATTTATAACTTAATTTCAACAAATTTGATGTGTTCTTGGTGATATTCAAATTTTGGAGGTAGTTCACAACACATATGGTGACTCCATTGTTCAAGAAACCCATTCTCTAAGTCTGCAGACCATCCCCTTCATCCTTCCACTAATTTTTATATTTCCATTCCTCTTATGGACCTCCAAATAGCTCATGTATTCTCTCATTTTAGTTTGACCCCCTTCAATTACAATAGTTGGATTAAATCTCCTAAATAACCTTAAAAACACTAATTTTCCATGGAAATGGAGATCAATATCCTATTGATTGCATTCAAGACATAACCAACCATTGTGCCATTCACACAATATCGAGAGAGGAGAACATTTGCCTCAAGCTTATTGTTTAATCATTTAGAGGTAAAGAAAGAGAATGGTAAATCAATTTGTCTCTTCAATCCTTTTTCACATGGGATCATCTAGGAAAAATACACAACCGGTTAAAGGAGAATAAATATTTTATTTCTCTCGTAGAACACCTTAGACAAATAAAACGAGCTTTAATGGATTTTATCTAAAATTTCAACACCGATCCTCAAGGACATGACTCAGAATACCTCAAGAATTCATAACCTCAAAAGGTATGGAATTCTTGTATTACTTTAGGTCTTTTGTTGTAGATTTTTTTTGTAATGATCCAAACACTAGGAGGAATTACTCTTCCTCAAAATCTTTTGATTGTATTGCAAGTTGAGAAGATACTCATTTAGGATGGTCAAAGGAAACCCATCCCCATTGCTTCCATTCTTCCCTCACTATCTCAAATTTTCCACACCCTTGTGCAAAGAAAGAAAAATTCATTTTCCCATTTGCAAATTAGGAAGTTCCTTACTTCCTAGTTCCCCTTTGTTCTCTAAAAGTTTACTATGACCAAAATATTACCTAGGATTTGTTAAATTTCTCCTCATCTCCACCTAAGGCATTACCCAACTCTAAAAAACATTGTCATAATGTTTTGAGAAGATGCAATGTTACAAATATTTTCCCAATTCTCTACCCAAACCGCATTAAGCCTCGCTATCATACAAAGTGGGTAGATCATGGTGTTTTTTATTTCTATGGAGAGGAGAAACCGCGTAGATCGAAATATGTTTTAGAGGATCATTTAGCTTCTCTAAATGTTCAAATTATAAGTTTGGATCCCAAGTCATCTTTTCTTGCAAGTGAATCTAAGGAGCAACCTCTTAGCATTGTCTCATCTCTAACCAGATTCGCCAAGGATTATAACTACACATATGTTTAAGATTGTTGTGAACCTAAATTGGAAGATGAGAAGGATGAAAATCATTAAAAGAGACAATTAGTGAAAAATAAATTAGGTAGCTTTGAAGGCGGAAAATCATAATGGAGTGCAAAGTTGAGGAGAAAGTGTTTTTCAACACTTATGGCATCGATGAGCATGAGGAAGAGGATTTTAAAAGTGGGTGTTATCCATTTTCACAATGGACAACTAGAGACATGACTTGTAGCTTGCTAAGGTTATCATAGGCATTCCCATCAGTTGGAGGTAGTTTTCGGTGTTTTTGGGGGTGTTGAGGTCGTAAGAAGATTTTTTCCTCTTCTTGGTTTTGAAACGTGAGTACTCAATTGGAAAGAAGAAAAGAACCCCATCACGGGCCCCACAGCACCAAGATGGGTAAAAATGGCCAAGGTTGAAAAATGGCTCCGGGAAAGCAAAATGTCATTTTCATAATCCTCTAAGTCCAACAATCCCCAAAAAATGAAAAGGTCGGGTTGTGGGGTCAAGGTTGTCCAAGGTCCCAACCAAATTTCGAACGAGGCAAAAAGAGCTCTGTCGAGTTTGTAGGAGTTGTGCATTGTAAGAGAACTCGGCTGAGTAGCTCGGTGAGCTAATCGGTGAATCGAGCTTAGCAAGGCAACGTCACACGGCATGGGAGTCGAGTTAGGTCCAGAGCCCTTTTGGCTCGATGAAGTGGCAAGTTGCGAAGGAAGCATTTGGCAAGCTAGGGCTGAGCTCTTAAAGCTCGACCATGTAGGGCATCGGTGGGAGATGCAATTCGTTCCCTAGAAAACAAGTCGAGGGCCATGATTGAAGTGAAATGACAGGGAAGAGTTAGAGCCAAGCTCATGCAGATCAGTGAATGAAGAAAAGCGTGAGCTCGAGGTGATTAACTCAAGCTATAGAAAACAAGCTAGTGGGAAGTTAAGGGCATTCCAAAATGGAACTCGCAAATGCAAGTTGACATAGTTGGGCCCGCGGAAGTAAGTCACTAGGTCTCACAGGGAAAATGAGTTAGAGTTGAGCCCACAAGAGAAGCATTACAAATCTTGGCCAAGGGGGAAACTTACCACCGACGTGAAGGAAATTGGCGATGGATCTAGCTCAAAGCACAAAAGGCCGAGTCACAGAGGATCTCGTGAAAGAGAAATGGAGATGGCTTGGACATAATGATGTTCAAGCGCGCCAAAGAAATCGGCACAATGAAAAGGGGTTTGGACTTAGGCAAGCAACAAAGTATTCGAGAGTGGATCGATGAGCTAACTCGGTGAGCTAGGGCGGGGTTGTGATGAGATAAGCGAGGCCAACGGGGAATTAGGTCCCAAGCGACCTAAATGAACTTGGGTCTTTTGTGTTTCAAGGGCAAATTACATATTTTAACATGAGTCGGCCGTGGTGGGAATTTGGGTTTGGGGTAGTCAACGAGGTGTACGGGAGGTTAATGGATGCGGGAGCTTGGGTTCGAGGAGCACAAAAATTCATGGCACATGTGAGATGTAGATACCCACATCGGCCAACTCACGCGATGTGGAGAAGTGGAACACGAAAGGCAAAGGTTGTAGCGAGCATTGTTCTCCACGTGAGGGAAATGCTCGCAATGCATTGGCACAAATGCGACGGCGATGGCAATTTGGATTGGGGGTGGCACCAAGATGGTGTGGGAGATCATACAACATGGAATTCTCCATGATGGAGGAGGGAATTCGCCACGAAGTGTCGAGTTAGGAGATAAATGTAAGTCGGTGGATCGGTGGTCCATGTGGCATCGAGCTAGAATGAGAGACCTCGTAGAGTTAGAGAGTTAAGTCGCAACACGCCCACTAGGGAAACAAGGTGCATACATGGTAGATAGCTTGGTGCATAAGAAATGGCTCCGAAGGTGAAAGGAGGTGCCAACTCAGTGAGCCAACTAATGAGTTGGTGAGTTCGCACCGATTCAAACTATTAAAACACTCAACCTCCCAAATCAGTAAAGCAATAAAATGGTGAGCCCCATAAATTTTTCAAATACTCCCAAAATTATTTTAAACATGCAAAACATTGGAAAGGGGGAAATTTTCAAAATCACCACTCCTAGCTACCAATTTTAGTGCACATCTCGTGAAAGTGCGAGCAAGCCCGAAAATGATAAAGAGATGCTCACACTCGAAGGCCATAACTTTTGCATTTCTCAACAAAATCATGCAAAATTGGACTCGTTGGAATCTTGGCTCGAGATCTAATTGCAAAAATCAAGAAATTAAGGATTTGATGGTGAAAATCACATAAAACAATCCCAATTTAAAATGGTGGTTTCCATGTGGTTAAAAGAGCATTAAATGAGCATGTGCGACCATTTTTTATTTTTTTGCAAGTTACAAGACAATATGGGATAGATTTTGCAAGTTTCCAATCATGATTTACACTCATTTATGGTACCTTGTAAGTGGCTAGAAATGAAAATCTGAGTTTGACACTTCTCTCTCTTCTCCTCACATTTCTATAAATTGTAAAAGGGGCACATTTGAAAAGGTTGGACATTTTTGGTGTTGCCCTCCCTTCTTCTTCTCTACAAGAATGTTGTGGAGCTCAAAACTCCCATTTGTAAGCTATGTAGTAGTGAATATTTCCTCTCTCATATAAAATGATGTATCCACCATACTCTTAGAGCAATAAAAATTGGTGTTTGTGACTACTTCTCTGCCCTTGCACTATTTTTATTGTCTTTTCTTTCCTTTCTTCATGCTTGTAGGTGACTGTGCATATTTTGTTCTCATTGCATGCTTAAATTTGGTTGTGCTAACTTGAAAATGGTGTGTTGTGTGTATTATCTTGGTCTGTGATGCATGTCCATCCTCTCCATGCTCACCTCTCTCTTTTTCAGGCATCAAGCTTATCCAACACCCCCTTTCTAGTGTTATCACCTCTGTAGTGTAGGATTTCTTCTTTTCACCCTTTCTCCTTCTCCCTGATCCCTTGGAATTCATAGATTAGGACTATATAGGTGTTTTTCTTGCATTAGGAGTAGCTGTAGCATAGGATTAGGAAGAGGAACCAACCTTCTCTAGAGGGTCATCTCAAGTATGCAAGTCCCACAACTTGAGAGATGGTTCAATGTTACCAAAAGTAGAGATTTTCCTAGCCAAATCTCATGGTGCTACTTTTTCACACTAACAATAGTTCAAAAATATATCCTTACGAGTGCATCAAATATCGGAGGATCATCTAAATGATCTCTTCTTGGGTGGACTCGAGGATAACTTCCAACTTGATGTTCACCTTCTTAATCTAGTTTCAATATTAGAATCCATGATATGTCTTCATCGTGTGGAGGATAGAGATATGGTAAAATGAAGGAGGAACATGTGATTCCAAAGCACCATCATTTCCCCAACCAACATGATTGACTCCTCAGAAAATTGAATATAATCAAGAAAAAGGTCTATTGTTACAGTTGTGATAGGAATTGGAGTAAGTTGTTTTGAGAAGAAATTATTCTACATTGAGGATCCTAATGAGGAGGAAGCAATTGATGAAGAGGAAGAGGTTTTAAAGATCAAGGCTAAAAAATATCAAACATCTCTTACCATGCAATTTCAAGAATTAGCACCCCAAAATCCTCCAGGTTGTTGGGCTTGTGAAGAAACAAAAGGGGACGGTACCGATTGACTTTAGAAGTACTCACAACTTCATCAATCATAAGTTGGCCTTACATTTAAATTGTTTTTGTTTATCCCACCCTATAGTTTCAAGTCATGGTTACAGATGGAGGTAAAGTTATTTGTTTAGGAAAGTGTCATAAGATTAAGCTATCCATGGGAGATTACATGCTAGAGGGCCCCATGTATGCCACTTAAATGGGGGAGCAAACATTATGTTATGGGTCCAATGGCTTACTACCTTGGTGTAGTCACAAAATCACACACCGTATATTTACATCACGCCTCTAAGTATTTATTTTATATGCATGACTCTGAGAAAGAAAACTAAACATTAATAACTCTTGTTTTTCCTTAAATTGTTTTATCTTTTCCATACTCTTGTTGTTTTCTTTCCTAGAATGGCCACTTTACATATAAACATTGGAAAATGTGTGACCCAACTCGTATTTTTGTTTTATTCTCCAAGCAACATAGAAAATACCACCCATTAGGGACAATGAACACCCAAGTGCTACTTTCTCCTTTGGGCGTTTTTATCTTTTCCCTTTCTTTTTCAACTTTGGAATACCACATCATTTGTTATCTTTTCTAAAGTCTCTTTTATCACTTGAGCGGGCCTTTTTGGTTATTAACGCTGAAATTAAAACAATATAATATATATATATATATATATATATATATATATATATATATATATGACTTACTCACTATTATTAGGGGAAAAGGGGGAAATTGGACTATCACATACTATCTACTACTTAGGAAAAGAGAAATATTCAAGGACCGCATTCGGGTTGCATAAGAGGGGTTATTTCTGAATTCCATATCACACATCTATCTTTGGGGGAAATAGTTGTAGCTCATTATTTTGGTGTGGTGACACACAAGGGAAACCTAGCTTCAAGGGACACAATTCAATCTCTCTCTCTCTCTCTCTCTCTCTCTCTCTCTCTCTCTCTCTCTCTCTCTCACACACACACACACACACACACACGAACTACGAGAGTCTAAAATGTAGTGCGGTGCTCGGTGACAATCACATTAGGGTGACCACCGAGGTCATTCTGACTCAAACATATGCATTATTTATTCCATTTAATGTTTGTTTGAGCCTTATACAAGTAGTTAAGGTTTGGTTTAGAAGAACAAGTGTGATACGAAACCTTACAATAAAGTGGATGCGACAAAAATGAAAGGAAGAATTTTAGTTCAAACCCTAAAAAGAGCATAAATAGACCACTTGTCGAACACTAGCACCCAAATCGACACTAGCACTTTCGGGATGGTCTTGTCCTGTTTCGGCGCCCATCTCAAGAAGTTATAAATCCTAGTTTCTCATATAGAGCATACACAAATCAGATCATGTTGGAACATAATGATTAAATGGTTTGTGAACCCTTAACGTATATGGATCCATCACTAATATATAGGTTAATATTTAATAATGAGAAATATTTATATTTCTATTATTAAATATGCTAACCTAGGTATATACTTTAGGTTAAATATTTAATATCATGAAATGATTATATTTCTAATATTAAATATTATAAACCTAAGTGTATGTGTCAACCATTTTAGGTTGAAAAGGTGGGTCGGGAGACATACCCGATCACCTTATATAAAAAGACTTTAGGTCCTCATTTGATATATTCGGGAAATATATCAAAGGTGTGCAAATCAAGTGATTTGGTTTTACCCTTAGTAAATAGGGTTTTAAAGGAGGAGGTGATCTTACTAGATGTAAAATAAGTTCTCTGAAGTAAAAGGTTATTTTTAAAGTTGTTTTTACCCTATTGGGTTTTCCACTATAAATACTATGTCACATGTGTTATTTATTTCCTGTAAGTATTTCTTTATTTACTTATGTTATGATGTAATTTTTATTTAAATATTTATTGTAACATTATGTAATATATAAGTTGATTAAATCCGTATTTATTAGAATCCTCAAATTCTAACAGATCCAACCTTCTCAACTTATTTTCTAGCCCGTAAGCGAGTCCAAATCTCCAAATACAAGCTAAGTCACTCTTTTCTCATATCTTGTACACTTGTTTGTACTTTGCATGTTATATCTTGCTTGTTACTCTTATATTTATTTGATGTTAGTCCATTGATTAAGATTTAAATTCTTTAAATCACCTAGGAACTATTGAGATAAACATCTAAGATTTATTCATGGCGTTCCATTCTAAAGGGTAGAATTTTGAGTTGTATGTGATGAAGGAAAAATCTCCACAGTTGGTAAGTTCTCATAAAACACAGACAATGCTTAAGATGGGTGCATATGGGTTTGTGGCACAATTGTTTTTCACTAGAAGCTCAACCATCAAAAGGTCATATACCTTCGGATCTAGAAGAAATTATTAATGAGAAACTTAGTCAATTTTGGGGATATGTTGAAAGGGTTACATCCTAAAAGATATCATGATCATGTTATTCAACTAGTACCAAGAAGCCAACCACCCAATATTAGACCTTATCAAGGTACCCTTATCTATAGAAGAGTGAGATTGAAAAGATGGTACATGAGATGCTTGGAAGCGAGTATTCTTCGCCATATTCGAGTGCTTACTCTTCTCGAGTGGTAATGGTACAAAAAGAAGGATGAAGGTTGGCACATGTGTCCAAACTACAAGGAGCTCAACAAATACACAATGAAAGATAAGTTTCATATTCTTTTCATTGAAGATTTGTTAGATGAGTTACATGGTGTTGTTTATTTTATAAAATTAGATCTTCGATCGAGATATCATCAAATCATAATTCATGATGAAGATATTCATAAAAAACATTTAGGACAAATGAGGGCCACTATGAATTTCTAGTAATGCATTTTGGCCTTACAAATGCACCATCTACTTTATAGAGTTTGATGAATTCAATTTTTCACCCATTTCTACGAAATTTTTTCTTGGTATTCGTTGATGATATATTACTCTACAACAAGATGTGGGAGGAACATTTACATCACATCAATAATGTTTTGGACACTCTTGAAAAACAACACCTTTATACCAAGTTCTTCAAGTGTGTTTTTGGACTAAGGGAGGTAAAATACTTGGATCATA
Organism: Taxus wallichiana var. yunnanensis; assembly: GCA_018340775.1. NCBI lineage: Eukaryota > Viridiplantae > Streptophyta > Pinopsida > Cupressales > Taxaceae > Taxus > Taxus wallichiana. The sequence goes on from CM031234.1 coordinate 80,242,154, forward strand.
TAATTTCTCATGGTGTAAAAGTGGATCCTCATAAGATCCAAGCCATGGTGGACTGGAATATTTCTAAAACCCTCAAAAACCTCAGGGGCTTCTTAGGGCGTATGGATTACCCTCGCATATTTGTGAAGAATTATGGTAGAATTACAACATCACTCACAACATTATTGAAGGACTATTTTTATTGGAATGAGGAAGCAACCCCGGCATTTCAGTCACTAAAGAAGGCCATGTGTACCACTCCAATTTTGACTACCCTAAATTTTTTCATAACATTCATTGTTGAATGTGATGTTTTAGGGTGTGGCATAGGTGTGGTACCGAGTCATGCAAGAGGGTCATCCCATTGCATTTGAGATTCGTCAACGCAAAGGTAAAAACCTATCAAAACCAACTCATGAAAAGGAAATGATGGCTATTCTTCATGTAGTCAAATAATGGAGACTGTATCTCATGGTTCATCACTTCAAGGTGAAGAAAAATCATGACAACTTGAAATAATTCTTGGAACAACAAATATCATCTGAACCACAACATAAATGGGCCACAAATATGTTGGGAAATGATTTTAAGATAATTTACAAGAAAGGAAAAGAAATTTGTGGTAGTTGGTGCACAATCCAACAGAGATGAGTCCATAGAAGCATTGTTAGATGACATGTCCATATTACACGCAAATTGGCTAGATCATCTAAGATTAGAATGGAAAAATGACAAAGAGACCCACACTCTCACTAAAAATCTCCAAGAGGATGCAAGCATTTCAAAGAAAATTGTATGGAAGGGGGATGCATTATGGTACAAGGATCAATTGTACCCTTAAAAATCAAGTTCTCTCAAAGCTACATGATTCTCCAGTGGGAGGCCATTTTGGGTTCCCGAAAACTTATCACATAATTTAGCAAGATTTCTTCCGAAAGGGTTGAAAGGGAGTGTTCATAAATTTATGGTACGTCGGTGTAATAAGGAGAAACTACTAAGTCGTCAAACATTTTGCAACCTATAACTATTCCTAGTGAGCAATGGGCGAGAGGTTTCCATGAATTTCATCATGGGATTGTTGAAATCTGAATTTAATTATGGTGGCGTGGATACAATCACCAAAAATGCTCATTTTTTAATGTATTGTCACATCCTTTTACAACGAGTACAATTATCGTATCTTTTATGGATACAATTCGGAGGCTACATTGAATACCCAACGTTATAGTAAGTGATCGTGATCTTATATTTACTAGTAATTTTTGGACCAATCTATTCTCGTGTTTGGGAAGTCTAGTGGCTCATTGTTCATCGTAGCATCGCCATATGATGGATAGACTAAGGTAGTAAACAAATGTTTTGAGAGGTATCTACGATGTTTTGCTTCAAATAAGTAGGAGAGATGGGTTGAGTGGCTACCACTTTTTGCATAGTCGTATAACACTTCATTTCTAAATTCTTGTGTATTTGACACCCAATAAGAACCCTAGAGATGATCCCCTTCAATGTTATCTATGCAATCATTCCTTGAAGAGTAAGGAACCCCAATATGATTCTCTCTCCACTCCAAATTTGGGTGAGGGGTAATTAGCCGCACTCGGCATTTTATCCTTTGGAAAAACAACTAATATGATGAAAAAGAGTGGGGATACCTCCATTAGTGTTGAACTTGACTGCGCGTGCATAAGCTTTCTTGGCTAAGAAAGGACCTTAGGGCTCTTAGATACACTTTGTTAAGGGATGGAAATTAGCAATGGAAAGAGGCAATATGGATGAGAAGTACTAAAAGGGTATGTCTAATAGAATATCTTCTTTGAAAATGGAACATGCTAACATCAAACAAAAATAGTGTGAAGTTGTCGCCTTGTGCAAAGTTATTTTGGATTCCATTTCCTTGCAGGTGAACCCATTATGTGCTCCATGGATTTACAACCGACCAATGTGGATAAGAAAGAAAAAGTAAAGGATTTGAGAAAGACTAAGGAAGTAGATCCCAATATGGTGTACATGAAGAATATCCATAATGGAATAGATAGCCTAAAGAAGACCTTTTCTAAAATTCTCAATTAGCCTATTCTTATTAGATGTGTATAGCCTTCCTTTTGGGGTTGTCTTTGTTGTTTTGTTTTGTTATAATTGTTGTATCTTTGATGTTTTTCCTTGTTTTAACCATTTGGTCTTATTGTTTAATTTGGATTTTAGACCCTTTTTTGTACTAGGGTACTGTCCTTGTAGAACAAATATTCTTTTACCAATCATCCCAAATTGCACCCCTTGCAATTTTGGAAAAATTATTAAAATTTTGGGCTTAGGAAATTTCACGTAGAAAGCTTCGAAGCACCACCCTAATGTTGCATGGATTCAAGGAACTTGGTGTTCCATAAGGTCTCCTAACCCGGGAACAAAGGGGAACATGCGAAGGACTTAGGTGGAATTCGAATAAAGAAAGCCACATATAATTAGATTTTAGTATTCTGCAACGTGCATAAACATAGTGTTCCCTAAGTTCTATTAAAATGCGGAATGAAGGAGTTTAATTTAGGACTTCAAAGAAATTTTGATGAAGTTAGTGCTTCATAGCCAAAACTAAGTGTCACACAAACTTGGGAAAAATGGTGTTTCGGGAGTTGATCATAAAGGTTGAAGTCAACTCTAGAGAATTTCAAAGTGCCGCAAGCAAAGGTAAAAGTTAGAATGTGACTAAGTTCAAAGGGTGCGAGAATGGTGTACAAGGAAGGAATAATCCTCCAATGTATGTGGAGGAGGAAGGTAAGAGTTTTGACGGTTTATGAGAGAAAATGTCTTGAAAATATCTTAATCCAAAGAGATTTCCAAGTTCAAGGGATTTTCAAGAAACCCATTATCTAAGTCTACTGAGACTGCTCCCTTCATCCTTCCACTCATTTTTAAATTTCCATTCCTATTATGGACCTCTAAATAGCTCACCTATTCTCTCATTTTAGTTCGACACCCCTTCATTTGCAATAGTTGGATTAAAGCCCTTGAATAACCCTAAAAACACTACTTCTTTTCCATAGAAATGGAGATCAATATCCTATTGATCGCACTCAAGACATAACCAACCATTGTGTCATTCACAATATTAGATAGGAGATTATTTACCTCAGGCTTATTGTTTCATCATTCAGAGGTAAAGAAAGAGAATGGTGCATATATTTGTCTCCTCAATCCTTTTTCACATGGGATCATCTAGGAGAAAAAATACATAACTGGTTTAATGAGAATGCAGATGCCATTTCTCTCATGGAACACCTCAGCAAAATATAGTGAACTTCAATGGAGTTTATCTCAGATTTCAACATCATATTCTCAAGGACATGGCTCAGAATCCCTCAAGAATTCAAACCCTCACAAGGTATGGAATTCTTGTATTATTTTAGGTGTTTTGTTGTAGATTTGGTTTTATTGATCCAAACACTAGGAGGAATTACTCTTCCTCAAAATTTTCTGATTATATTGCAATTTGAGAGGATACTCATTCAGGATGGTCAAAGGAAACCCATCCCCATTGCTTATATTCTTCCCTCACTATCTCAAATTTTCCATACCCCTTGTGCAAAGAAAGAAAAATCCATTGTCCCATTCCAAAATTAGGAAGTTTCCTTACTTCCTAGTTCCCATTTTGGTGCTCTACAAGTTTATTATGCCCAAAATATTACCTAGGATATGTAAAATTTCTCCCCATCTCCACCTAAGGCATTACCCAACTCTCTAAAACCTTGTCACAATGTTTTGAGAACATGCGATGTTACAAATATTTTATCAATTCTCTACCCAACCTGCATTAAGCCTCGTTATCATACAAAGTGGGTAGATCATGGTGTTTTTTATTTCTATGGAGAGGAGAAACCGCGTAGATCAGAATATGTTTTAGAGGATCATTTAGCTTCTCGAAATGTTCAAATTATAAGTTTGGATCCCAAGTCATCTTTTCTTGCAAGTGAATCTAAGGAGCAGACCTCTTACCAATGTCTCATCTCTAACCAGTTCTGCGAAGGATTATAACTACACATATGTTTAAGATTAGTGTGAATTTGACTGGGAGGATGAGAAGGATGAAAATCTGTTAAAAGAGACAGTTAGTGAAAAAATAAAGTAGGTAGCTTTGAAGGTGGAAAATCATAATGGAGCACAGGTTGATGAGAAAGTGTTTTTCAACACTTATGGCATCCGTAGGCATGAGGAAGAAGATTTTAAAAGTGGGTGTTATCCATTTTCACAATGGACAAGCTGTAGACATGACTTGTAGCTTGCTTTAAGGTTATCACGAGCATTCACTTGAGTTGTAGGCGCTTTTAGTGTTTTTGGGGGTGTTGAGGTCATAAGAATATTTTTTCCTCTTCTTGGTTTTGAAACTTGAGTACTCAACCGGAAAGAAGAAAGAAACCCAGTGGGCCCCATAGGTAACCAAGACGATTAAAAATGGCCAATGCTGAAAAAAATGGCTCCAGGCGACACATGTCATTTTCATAATCCTCTGAGTCCAATCGCCAAAAAAATGCAAAGGTCGGGTTTTAGGGGTCGAGGTTGTTAAAGGGCCCAACTAGCTCGAGTGAGCCAAAAAGATCTCTTTTGAGCTACGGGAGTTGTGCATTGTAAGAGAACTCGTCGAGTAGCTTGACAAATCAAGCTGTGCAAGGCGAGGTCACATGACATGGGAGTCGAGCTAGGTCCGAGCCCTTTGAGCTCGGTGAAGTGATGAGTTGCATGAATGAAGCAGTCGATGAACTAGGGCTGAGCTCCCTGAGCTCGGCCACGTAGGGCATCGGTGGGCGATGCGAGTTGTGCCCGAGAAAACAAGTCGGGGCCGTGATTGAAGTGGAATGTCGGGAAGATTTAGAGATCTCATGCGGCTCGGTGAATGAAGACAAGGGCGAGCTCTAGGTGATTAACTCAAGCTAGAGAAAACAAGACGGTAGGAAGTTAAGGGTGTTCCGCAAGGGAACTCGCAAAGGAACTGACGTGAAGGAAATGGTGATGGAGCTCGCTTGGTGCGAAAGGTCGAGGTTGCGAAGGAGCTAGTGCAAGATAAATGGAGATGGATCGGACGGAGCGATGTTCGAGCGCGCCAAACAAATCGACACAATGCAAAGGGGTCGGGACTTAGGCAAGCAACGAAGTGTTCGGGAGTTGGCTCGCCGAGCCAACTCGGTAAGCCGGGGTAGGGTTGTGACGAACTAATCTGCGGGCGTAGCGGGAAATCGGGGCCCAAACAACCCAAATGAACTGGGCCTTCGTGTTTCAGGGCACTCGAAATTGCCGATTTGAACGTGAGTCATCCGTGGTGGGGAGTTTGGGTCCGGGGCAATCAACGAGGTGTCTGATAGGTTAATGGATGCGGGGAGCTCGAGTTCAAGGAGCACAAAAAGCACGAGACATGTGGGCGTCGAGACCCGCATCGGCCGACTCGTGCGATGTAGAGAAGTGGAACACAAAGGTAAAGGTTGCAACGAGCCTTGTTCTCCACATGAGGGCAATGCTCATGATGCATCGCACAATGACCAAAGCGATGGTGAGTTGGATTGGGGTGGCACCGAGGCGGCATAGGGGATCATGCAACGCGTTGAATTCGTCGGATGGAGGAGGAAGTCACCACGAAGCTCCAGTTAGGAGATAAATGTAAGTCGGTGGGTCGGTGGTCCATGTGGCACCAAGCTAGAATGAGAGGCCTTGTCGGGTTGGAGAGTTAAGTCGCCACGAGTCAACTAGGGAAACAAGATGGCATACATGGTAGAGATCCCGGTGCATAAGAAATGGCTCGGAGGTGAATGGAAGTGCCAACATGGCGAGCCAGCGGGTGAGTTCGCTGAGTTGGTCCCGATTCAAACTATTAAAACACTCAACCTCCCCAACTGCAAAGTGATAAAATGGTGGGCCCCACAAATTTTTTAATACTCCCAGATTATTTTAAACATGCAAAATATTAGAAAGGGGGAAAATTTTCAAAATTACCACTCCCATTACCAATTTCGTTGCATAGTCCCGTGAAAGTAAAGGCAAGCACTGGAAAATGATAAAGAGATGCTCACACTCGAAGGCCATAACTTTTGCATTTCTTAACCAAATCACGCAAAATTGGACTCGTTGGGATCGTGGCTCCGAGATCTACACTCGAAATCAAGAAATTGAGGATTTGATGGTGAAAAACACAAAACAATCCCAATTTAAAATGGTCATTGCAAGAGCATTAAATGAGCATGAGCACCATTTTTTCTTTTGTTGCGAAGTTATAAGACAATATGGGATAGATTTTGCAAGTTTCCAATCATGATTTACACTCATTTATAGTACCTTGTAAGTGGCTAGAAATGAAAATCCAAGTTTGACACTTCTCTCTCTTCTCCTCACATTTCTATAAACTCATCAAAGGGGCACATTTGAAAAGGTTGGACATTTTTAGTGTTGCCCTCCCTTCTTCTTCTCTACAAGAATGTTGTGGAGCTCAAACGTCCCATTTGTAAGCTATGTAGTAGTGAATATTTCCTCTCTCATATAAAATGATGTATCCACCATACTCTTAGAGCAATTAAAATTGGTGTTTGTGACTACTTCTACGCCTTTGCACTATTTTTATTGTCTCTTCTTGCCTTTCTTCATACTTGTAGGTATTGTGCATATTTTGTTCTCATTGTATGCTTAAACTTGGTTGTGCTAACTTGAAAGGCTTACTATTTGTATTATCTTGGTTTGTTATGCATGTCCATCCTCTCAATTCTCAACTGTCTTTTTACGGGCTTGAAGCTTGTATGACACCCCTTTTCTGGTGTTATCACCTCTCGTAGTATAGGATTTCTTCTTTTAACCCTTTCTCCATCTCCCTCATCCCTTGGAATTCATAGATTAAGACTAGATAGGTGTTTTTCTTGCATTAGGAGTAGTTGTAGCATAGGATTACGAAGAGGACCAACCTTCACTAGAGGGTCGTCTCAAGTATGCAAGTTGCACAACTTGAGAGATGGTTCAATGTTAGCAAAAAGTAGAGATCTTCCTAGCCAAATCGCGGGGTGCTACTTTTTCACACTAACAATACTTCAAAAATATATATCCTTACGAGTGCATAAAATATCAGAGGATCATCTAAATGATCTCTTCTTGGGTGGACTCGAGGATAACATCCAACTTGATGTTCACCTTCTTAATTTGGTTTCAATATTAGAATAAATGATATGTGTTCATCATGTGGAGGAACGAGATATAGTAAAATGAAGGAGTCTCACTACTCACAAGGAACATGTGATTCCAACACCATCATTTCCCCAATTAACATGATTGACTCCATAGAAAATTGAATATAATCAAGAAAAAGGTCTATTGTTACAGTTGTGATAGTAATTGGAGTAAGTTGTTCTGAGAAGAAATTATTCTACAATGAGGGTCCTAATGAGGAGGAAGAAATTGATGAAGAGGAAGAGGTTCTAGAGATCAAGGCTAAAGAATATCAACCATCTCTTACCATGCAATTTAAAGATTTAGCACCCCACAAATCCTCCAAGTTATTGGGCTTGTGAAGAAACAAAAGGGGATAGTACCGATTGACTTTAGAAGTACTCACAACTTCATCAATCATAAGTTGGCCTTACGCTTAAATTGCTTCGTTTATCCAACCCCAAAGTTTTAAGTCATGGTTATAGATGGAGGTAAAGTTAGTTGTTTAGGAAAGTGTCATAAGATTAAGCTATCCATGGGAGATTACCTGCTAGAGGGCCCCATGTATGCCATTTCAATGGGGGAGCAAACATTGTGTTAGGGGTCCAATGGCTTACTACCTTGGTGTAGTCACAAAATCACACACTTTGTATATTTACATCACGCCTCTAAGTATTTATTTTATATGCATGACTCCTAAGAAAGAAAACTAAACATTAACAACTCTTGTTTTTCCTTAAATTGTTTTATCTTTTCCATACTCTTGTTGTTTTCTTTTCTAGAATGGCCACTTTACATATAAACGTTGGAAAATGTGTGACCCAACTCTGTATTTTTTGTTTTATTCTCCAAGCATCCTAGACACTACCACCCATTAGGGACAGGAACACCCAAGTGCTACTTTCTCCTTTGGGCATTTTTGTCTTTTCCCCCTCTCTTTTCCCTCTCTTTTTGTCAAATTGTGGAGATTGTATCTCATGGTTCATCACTTCAAGGTGAAGACAAATCATAACAGCTTGAAATATTTTTTGGAGCAACAACTATCATCTGAAACACAACATAAATGGGTCACAAATATGTTGGGATATGAATTTGAGATAATTTACAAGAAAGGAAAAGAAAATTGTGGTAGTTGATGCACTATCCAAGAGAGATGAGTCCATAGAAGCATTGTTATATGACATGTCCATATTACAGGTAGATTGGCTAGATCATGTAAGAGTAGAATGGAAAAATGACAAAGAGACCCACACTCTCATTGAGAATCTCCAAGAGGATACAAGCATTTCAAACAACATTGTATGGAAGGGGGATGCATTGTGGTACAAGGATCAATTGTACCCTTAAAAATTAAGTTCTCTCAAAGCTACATGCTTCTCCAATGGGAGGCCATTTTGGGTTCCTGAATACTTATCACATAATTTAGCAAGATTTCTTCTGGAAAGGGTTGAAAGGAGGTGTTAACAATTTATGGTAGAATGTTTGGTGCGTCAGTGTAATAAGGGAGAAACTACTAAGTCGCCAAACCTTTTGCAACCTATAAGTATTCCTAGTGAGCAATGGGCGAGAGGTTTCCATGGATTTTATCATAGGATTGTTGAAATTTGAATGTAATTATGGTGGTTGTGGATACACTCACCAAATATGCTTATTTTTATGTCTCGTCACATCATTTTACAACAAGTACAATTATCGTATCTTTTATAGATACAATTCAAAGGCTACATGGGATACCCAAAGACATTATATAATAAGTGATCGTGATCTTATATTCACTAGCAATTTTGGACCAATTTATTCTCATGTTTGGGTAGTCAAGTGGCTCATAGTTCATCGTAGCATCCTCAATATGATGGATAGACTAAGGTAGTAAACAAATGTCTGGAGAGGTATCTACAATGTTTTGCTTCAAATAAGTAGGAGAGATGGGTTCAGTGGCTACCACTTGTAGAATGGTGGTATAACACTTCATTTCATATCTCATCCAAAATGTCCCCATTTTTGGCACTATACTGATTACCATCTATCATCCCTCGCCTCCAACTTGAGGGTCTAGCCTAAAGTAAGAGCAATTAAAGAGCACATTCAACACCAATAGGAGGTGTTCTCTAGCCTTAAAGAGAATTTGGTAATGGCACAAAACTACATGAAACAACAAGATTAACATTGCAAAGTGAGCTAAGATTTTAAGTTAGAGACTTTGTTTTTTTATAATTGCATCCATATAAACAACTATCTTTGAAACAACAAAAAAATATAACATGTTTTCACCTACATACTATGGCCCTTATCATGTATTGCAAAAAATTGGTTGTGTGGCATATAAATTAGAGCTTACTTAGTCGACTAAAATACATCCAGTTTTTCATGTTTCTTTCTTAAAGAAAGTCATTAGGCGAAGGTGCCTTCTTAGTCGAGTGTTACCACAACTTGATGAGGAAGGACGCATCGTACTACAAACACGCGCTAAAAAGTTGAGAACAAGGGTCATCACTGAGTATCTGATCAAGTGGAAGAATTAGGACATTGAAGATGCAACATGGGAAGATAAAGCAATTTGGCTACAAGCTCCGAGAGATTACTAACATCGGGGACAATGTTGGGTTGAAAGGGAGGGGTATGTTACGCCCTTGATCCTAGGTCATATATCGAGGTATGGATGGTCAACTTGTGGCTAACATAATCTCGTATCATGTCATATCACATTTATTTATGTTTTTGTATGCTTAGAAGGTCGACATTGGTGTTTTACATAGCATAGTAGGGTATATATAGGAGTTAGTAGCTAGTACATGGGAATCATATTGAGCACTTGAGTCGTATTGTATGGTTTGGAAGTTGCCCCCTCGAAGTGGCGAAATCATTATAGTTGCATATTGTGATCATTTCTCTATATTTTGGTGCTCTTTAGAGTTATATTGTTGTTGATATTTATATCTATCTATGTAATTCCATTACATTGCGATTGGGTTTCACTCTTGGAACCTATTGGATTTTCCCTATTTTCGATTTTGGCCCCTTTAAGCCCAAATTGTACTCACGTGAATAATGTGAGTGACATCAAGACAATAAAGTTGAGCACAAATAACAAATATTATTTGGGTAGAAACAATTTGGGCCATGGAATAGGTGTGGGACATACATGTATTCAATTCCCACCTTTTTATTTCCAACTTTCCATTCATGTCTTTGTCTTACCTAACACATTGCATGTTGTCCAATTGAAAGCCTCAACACCGCAAAAAAATAATTAGTAAAGCCCATTGTATGCCGGTGGTTATTGAGGGACGGCGCCATCATGAGGTATGTTGATAAGTGAAATCCTAATCTCTACCCTAATGCCTAAAGAGAAACCTAAATTGAAAATGTGCATAAAATCACTACCCCGGATGTGAAATCCACTCCACATATCCTTGTCTCTAAAGTGTCCCATGAGACTCGCAAGCAAATTCCCCTTACATTGATGTGTGTTCTAACTACCCAAAAATACAAGGACCAACATTACAAACATGACTATTAACATTGGCGGTATTGATTAACAATTCCTTGCATATTGAGATATCTCCAAGTACATTGCCTCAACAACTTGTACACCGTCATTCATATCTTTAATTAGGATCGAATGTTTATAATATGTTCATTTTATTTTAAATTATTTTTATGTTTATACCTTGGTTTTGATAATGATATTGTACCATTCCTATTAGTAATTACAATTATATCTTGTTTAATAGTAACAATTTCATGAAGAAACATATATTAACTATAATGTAGAGCAGTATGCATAATGTCTTTTATTGGCCACTCTCGAGCAAATTATGTTTCTATTTACAAAGTGTCGAAGGATGGATAGCTTTGTTATTAGGTACCCAAAACATTAACTTCAGCTTTGTAATAACCAAAAATAAATAATAACTCCAAATATTACATATTATTGGAAACAAAATAAAAAAATTATCCCTAAAATCTTGATTAGGAATCTTAGTGGCAGTATTATAAAGTAAATCAGCATAATTCGTTAAGGGTCGGTGATATAAAGGTAAATCAGTTTTGACAGTGCTTATCAGTCATAACAAGGCTTTTTTAAAGTGAAATATTGTAATATACAGAAGAAATTTACAACAGAATCCTGAGCTCGGTTCCAAGATCTTACAGATCAAGATAAAAGGGTACATATTCAATTCAAAACATTATCCAGCTGATATTCCATGAGAATACAGATAACTGTTTCAGGTCTAAAGATTTTCCAAGTAAACAGAATTTGCATAAACTAAGTATAGTAGCTATGAAAAGCACACAGAGTTGTTAAGCATAGGAGCTCGAGGAAGTAGTAAACTGAGAACATAGAAAAACATATAAATCACGTGTTCAGAATGACTGATATGTGAGTTCTCTTCATTTAAACTAATGGTTTGCACAAGTTCTAAACGAAGTGCAAGCTTCCTTCACGGGATAATCAACACACATATGATTTGTGTGCTTGTCTATACCCATGATAGCGGCCTCATAACCAACCACACAATTCAATGGTTGTCTGGGAATGATGTTGCTGCTAGTCTTTCTTCAAGTTTTCTGTTCACACTGCTTGTGAATCTGATTTGAGGTGAAGAGATTCCGACTGTGATAGCTTCTTCCTTCTATGTGGCTGATTCTCTCATCCATATTTTCAGCTGTGTATTTAAGGCTCTCAAGCACCTTCATTGTTGAGCTCCCAAAGTGGTGAGCCGCACAATGCACTCCCAGCAAAGGAGGAAGATCTCCTTGTTCTCTTGGTTTGGAAATTGAATTTTTAAATTCTCAAACAGCAACAATAAATATCAATAGCTTATAAGAGGAATTGTGGATGTGCTATACCAAAATACTTTGTAGGAAAGCTCATTAACTATGACAAAATAATTAAATATCTTCAGGCATGGATTTTATGTTCGCATCATTTTGATTTTGCAAAACTATCTGGCACTACCATGTACATTTTAGAATGACAAAACTGTTCTAGTGGTGTTTTGTTGTGTAAAGAACGAGTTAGCACTACTATGTCTTATATGTTGCTTCACTATCTAATATGTAGCACTTTGCCATTTCAAGATTGGAAATATCGGTGCATACCACCTGACACAGATATATTGTACGAAACAGATTAAAAGCACATAAAACTTGCCTGACACTTTATTAATTTACTGTTGGAAGCAAATGTGATTCGTCAATTCCGATGGTGATGAACAAAACATTAAGGGATTTGGGTTTTGCCATGAGAATTGAGAAAAAATGACAAACAAAAAAGCATTGACATCAATTGGACACAAGTTACAAAAATTCACCCAGACCTTGGCAGGGAGATATCTTCAATATCAGGAATTTCCTTTGTTTTCCCACCATACTCCATCTTTATGGACTTTTGATCTGAAAGACTAACAACAAGTTGCCCACAGGCACCACTAATGTCTTGACCCATTTCTTGACGAACAGTTGTCCTTATTTTGTAGACATCTCTAAGAATCTTTTGAAATATTTTAACATTTTCCTTGGTACTTGTCTTATATTTGCTCATACTGCCAATAGGATTAAAAGGTATCAAATTTACCACCTGCAAGACACCAGAAAAACAAAATGAACAGTGATAAATCCAAGACATATAAGACTCAAGGAAAAAATGTAAGTTGGAAAATACCTGAACAATAGAAATATGTTCTTAAAATATACTCACCACTTCATGCTCTTTTAACAATGTTCCTAATTGATGTGCTTGGTCTTCTTGATCATTAATTCCATCAAGCATAATGTATTCTATAAAAATTTTACGCTTACTGCAAAAATCAATGTACGTAAAAATGTTGTTATAGATGAACCAAGGAAAAATATGACAGCCTCTCTTTCCCTAGAAAGAACATAGAATCTTTTCTACTTTAAACGTTCATACAATCTCTATGCAACATGAAATTGAACCCAGAAAGAATGGAAGTGTGAAAATTGAAACTCCTCATCCTCAGTACTTCCTTCTTAATGACTTGGTTGCACTAACCAATTGTCAATTCATTACACTTTTCCTAGCATCTTTTTTAGAGGTTCTGGCCAGAGGAAATGTTTCCAGCTAAGGGTTTTGTAACTTACCTAATGGCTTAGAAACAAATCATCAGTCATTTTAACTAAATATATAATGGCATATATGAAATCCCATGTTGTTTGCAGAATAAGGACCTAACACACCAATGGGTCAAACTTCAACCTTTACAGAACATGAGGTTTTAAATTTTTTCTTGCATTTTGAATGCCACAGTGAATGCATTCCCAAACAACTAAATTTGTCTTAATTGACATGTTATTTTCTTCTTGTCTGAATTTTGCATTTATGGAATAAGGACATAAGATCTAGACTCAAATTTTATAAAGTGACTTCTAGAGATTTCCAACATCCTACCGTTTTTTCTGAATAAGGACACAAAGCATTCAGGCCTCATAATAAATATATATACTGCAAATTCAGGTCCCCAACATCACTACACGCAACATATAATTTTAACAAGAGGTCTAGACTCTACATACAAATATTCATGAACTGCATGGAGCTTACCAAGTCTCTTGATAAGAACGTAATGCATCCATGAGCTTTCTGAGAGGAAATGCACGTGCTGCTGGCATTATCTGACACCGAACCTCTTGCAATGGTGCATGAAGGGATACCGCCAGATTTACATTGGGTAAATCATATTCTAAGCTATTAATCCTAGGAATAACTCCAACCTGCATGCAATCAGATTTAAGCTTGGTGATTGAAACTACCAAGGATCCTATCATTATATTAATTGAGACAAGGATGACATGAACTTGTAATTAAAAGGGTTCACTCTAGTATCATAAACACTTCCCTGTTGGCAGTTAAATCCTTGCCATCCAAACTTCCACAAAAAGTATTAGATAGCAAAAGGAAAATTTGAAAATAATGGACGGCAAGTTCTATATTCTTAAGTATATTGTTTAAAGCCTCCGTTCTTTATATCCAGGCTGAGTAAATCAGAAAATTAAAAAATTGGGAGAGCTGTACTTTAATAAGTATTTTAGCAATTTATACCCAAACCAAAAGCAAATATAACCTCCCAAAGCCACAATCACGGAAACATGCACGACAAAGAAATTACCTCCCTTGTAAGTTGCAGTTAGTACTCTAAAACAAAATTTTCTCATGCAAAGTTCATTCCTCAAGCCGACTCAGACCAAATATTCTAAACATTCTATACATATTCAGGGATAAAAATTAATGGAATCAATGTTGTCCAGCTAGACAAATTGTGATACAAGAGCATCCAGGTTCGCTTGTAATCCTACATCAACCAAAAACATAGTAGGTTAGAAATAAGCTAAGTCTAGCATTGCGCAATGGTTTTTGTTTGCACTTGGGTCTTGTTTTGTATGTTTTTGTGCGAGTCTTGTTTCACGTGAGTTGTCTTTGTAATGTTTTATGCTGCTTGCATGCACAGTGCATGCAAAGATGCAAAGATCTGTGGTGTTCTACACCAAGTTTCTATAGCGCAAGATTGATTGTAGTGTGTGTGTGTGTGTTGTCAATGTACAGTCATTGTGCAGAGGCACAAACATGGCGTGTAACTTTCAGAGTTTCAACTATGACATTGTTGAATGGTTTTGTTTGCACTTAAGTCTGGTTTTGTATGTTTTTGCACAAGTCTTGTTCCATGTGAGTTGTCTTTGTAATATTTTATACCGCTTGCATGCACACAAAGATGCAAGGATCTTTGGTGTTCTGCACCAAGTTTCTATAGTGCAAGATTGATTGCAGTGTGTGTGTGTGTGTTGTCAATGTACAGTCATTGTGCAGAGGCACAAACATGGTACGTAGCTTTCAGAGTTTCAACTATGACATTGTTGAATGAGCCAACATGAATTTCTCCTATTCCAATTATTGTGACCGTTGAGCTGACTCAATTTACATTAAGATGTATTTCAGATCCTGTCTTGCATAGAGGAATGGGAAATAACTGTAATATCATACAGGTCACTTGTGGATTCAAGGAAATAATGTAAGTAGGTTGGTCTTTCGGTTATATAAGCATGTCACTACACTTGTGTTAGGGATGATGCCTAAACAATGGATGCTATAGTTTGGACTAGCCTGTTCAATGTGTCTTGTAGTGCTATATGTGCAAAGATTGCGAGTTAGCATGTAGAGATCTAAGGATCTAGTGTTGTAGAGCATCTCACCTATGAGATAATTATTAGTGTGTTCCCATTGTAATTCCTTTGATATTGAGCTGATAAAGATCCTGAGTTCCTAACCCGTATTATGTGTTGCATGCAATTTCATTGCATTCTTGCTGAGTATTCTAGGGGCTGCATGGTCTAAGGCATCCCTTAATTGGGACGCTTAACTGCAGCTGCACCATTTGGTATCATTTCCAGGTTTCATTCCTTGCAAGTTTAACATCATTCGGCATTTGTTGTTTTCCACATTCGCAAGTGTAAGCAGAAAACAATTGAAGACATCTTCTGGCAAATGAGTTGAATAAAACGGGTAAAGGAGATTGGCATAAAGGAACTCTTTTTTTAATACATGGCAAATAGAGGAAATCATGATGCAAGAGTACAAGGAGAGGTAACTGTGGAAGAGCACCCAGACTTGCAGATCTGTCAAGTTTGATGAGGGATATGCAAGCTCATCTAAAAACTATAGAAAAAGTGCAACAACAAGGTGGTGTTGTTGTACACAATGCAAGCAATAATGATGCCGCAGAAGAGCCACCTGAAACCAAAGAAGAAGCTGAAAAACATGACAGATTTCTAAATGTTGTCACAAGAATGTCAAATAAACCTAAGTTGGATATACCCAGTTAGTTTGGAGGGTTAAACCCTAAAAAAATCGCTGACTGGATAGTTGAATTGGAAAAGTACCTCAAATATGAAGAATTGGAAGATCCAAGGCAAGTCAAATTTGCTAGAGCAAAATTGGAAGGACGCACATCTCTATGGTAGAATAACGCACATCTCTATGGTAGAATAATGTACAAGCTGAGAGATTGTGCAAAGGTGTGGATAAAATTAAGAGTTGGAATAGATTTGTTGCAAAATGGAAAGCTAAGTTCATTCTGCAAGATTACCATAAGTCTGTTCAAGAAACTACAAAATCTGAGGCAAAGGAATATGGGTGTAAGTGACTACACATAAGAGTTTTACAAGCTGACTGTCAGCATTGGTCATGTTGAAGATGATGTAGAAAAGATTTCTCCTTACATGAATGGGTTGCTCATGGCAATTCAAGATGAATTTGGAATGGTGAATTTGGTTGAAGAAGCCTATCAGTGTGCACTTAAGGCAGAAGAAAATTTGGCGCGCAAGCAACAAAGCGCAACGCGAGGTAAAGATAAGTTCACACATGGACATGGACACAGTAGCAAAAGAGGATCATTTGTGTAACAAGGAGAAGCAAGCACATCATGGCACAGCGATCGTGTGCAATGAGGCCGAGAAAATTCTAGAAGTACAGGACCTTATGGTCATGGTCATGGACACAGATTCACAAGAATTTGTTATAAATGTGGAGAAGTTGGGCGTAGGGCATTTGAGTGTCCACTTGCACATGATGATGGAGGTAAGTGCAATAAACCTATTGCACATATTGCACAAGCCGATGAAGAGAGTCTTGCATCAATTCATGATATAAATGAATCTGAGGTTGGTGAAGCACTCATGATGAGAGTTTTGCTGAAGCCGGCAAAAAAGAAAACTTTCCTGCACAAGGGAAAAAATTATTTAAATATTTTTGTAAATTAGGAGGCAAAGTTTGCAAGGTGACGATCAACAATGGTAGCACTTATAACATTGTTTCAAAGGAGATGGTAGGTGAGTTGGGTTTGAAGAGGATTGCACATCCAAATCCATATAGGGTATCATGGTTGTTGAAAGGTCATCGAATTTTAGTAAATGAGTAATGTCTGGTAAGTTTTAGATAAATTCATACAAGGATGGCATTATGTGTGATATTATGCCAATGGACACTTGTCATATTCTACTTGGAAGGCCATGGCAGTTTGATCGCAAAGCAAGACATGATGGTCACATAAATACATATACGTTTGTGAAGGATGGAGTAGCACACACGGTGAGTCCTTTGAAGGATAAGTGTGAAGAAGCGGAAACTAACCCAAAGGTTATGTTGGTGTCGAAAAGCAATACCTGATTGAGGAGTGCACATATTTTGCACTTGTAGCAAAACCAGTGCAACAAAAGTCAAAGGCAAGGCAAAGACTGTTCTGCGTGAAAGGATTTAATTGGTGAATTCCTAGAGATTGTTTCAAGTGATCTACCGAATGCATTACCACCGATGAGAGGCATAAGTCATCAAATGGATTTGATCCTAGGATCGAGTCTACCAAACAAAGTGGCATACAAGTTGACACCATAGAGAATGTTGAGGTGCAAAAACAAACTCAATAGTTATTGAACAAACGATTAATTCGCAAAAGTCTAAGCTTGTGTACAATACCAAAGGTGGTATTAGCGCCAAAGAAAAATGGAGAATGAATAATGTGCACAAACAATAGAACAATTAACAAGATCATGATCAAGTACAGATTTTTGTTACCAAGGATGGATGATATAATGGATTTTCCCAAGTGGCTGAGATATTTTTCAAATATTGATCTTAAGAGCAAATATCACCAAATTTGAAGAAGGCTATGAATGGTAAACAACGTTTAAGACACAAAAAGTCTTTATAAATGGTTAGTTATGGCGTTTGGAATGACCAATGCACTAAGCACATTCATGTCTTTAATAAACGAAGTTTTCAAGCCATATTTGGGTAAGTTTGTGATTGTCTACTTAGATGATATTTTGATTTTTAGTAAGACAAGGGAAGAGCATTTGCGCAAGGTGTTAATGAGATTGTGAGATGAGAATTTACTCATGGACCTGAAGAAATGTAGTTTTCTAGAGGAAGAGTTAGTGTATTTGGATTTTGTAATATCCCATGAAGGTCTAAAGATGGACACAAAGAATGTGTGGGCAATAGTTGATTGGTCGTCACCCAAGAGCACATTTGAAGCGTGAAACTTCCATGGCTAAGCTAGTTTTATAGGAAGTTCATCGTAATTTCAGATAGAAAATAGTTTGTGTGGACAACGGAAGCAAAACATAGTTTCCAACAATTGAAGAAGAGAATAATGGAGCAACTAATGTTAGCGCTACCAGATTTCAACAAGGTATTGTTATCTCCAAAAAACAACATCCTCTGATTTGTCATGAATGGATGGATGAGCAATCAGTATTTTTGGGTAACATAGGATTGTCTCTCAAGTTGTGGGACTTGCTACTTGAGACAAACCTCCAAAGAAGATTGGTTCCCCTACCTATTCCTAATGCTAAACTACTCCTACTGCTGGAAATGCAACTATCTAATCTTATTCTAACAATCCAAGGGACCGGGGAAGAGGGAGATGCATAAAATATAAGTCCTACACTAAAGAGAGGTGATAGCACCAAGAAAAGGAGAAAGACATTATCGATGAGTGGAAATGAATAAGTATGCACAACACACCATAAAAACAATAGAGAGGTAAGATGATACAATAAACACGAGCTAGGGAAAAGAATAGCCACAAAACATGAATATTATTGCTTCATAGAGATGCACAATCCATTACAATGAAGGAAGAGGGCATGAATCACCTGCAAATTTCCAAATCGAGGCTTATGCAACACTACATATGTGCAGCACATGTAGAATGATGCACCAAAGCATTCCAAGAGAGTCCAACCTTTACAAATGAGCATCATTTTACAATATATAGAAGATGGGAAAGAGAGAGGAGGGAAAAGAAAGAGAAACTCGGATTTCCCTTTCAACCACCAACAACATGCATTAAATCTGAAAATAGGCATGGGCACCCTTCTAAGACCATTCCCCTATGATACTTTGCTTGTAGGAGAAGGAATGGGCACCATACTTCATCAAATTTGGTGGTTGAGCTACCTAGAACTATATCTTTTAATGCTGGATTGTATTTCCTCTTTTTCACCCACCTACCCTCACCTAAATTAAGAAATCCAATTTCTGTGGTGTAGAGGATGATGAGACCTTTCCAACGGTACCAAGTTTGTGAAATTTGGAGCAACAGGGTGAAAGATATGGCCATTTGAAGTTTGGGACTCGGGATAATCGTGAATGGTTCCATGCACGATGCTACATCCGCATTAATCGTTTCATTCCAAGTGCGACCACATCGGCCGATCAGGGACCGGAGGAAGGGGATAACGATTATGTTTCTTCCCGAGGGGCCCACTTCGTCCCGCTTTTGCCGCACTTATTGTGTTTAGCGGGAATCGATCTTTGGTTGGAACTTGGAACAGTTCCACTGCACCCTCCGTGCCCACACCTCGTGCTTCGTCGACAACACTTTGTCCCTAGCACTTAGTTCTCTACCCTAGTTAGTCAACCGACTCGGCCATGTGGAGAAATGATGACCCGGCGGAACATTCCTTCCATTCCCAAAAACCCGCAATACATTGTCTGTCTCTATAACGCCCACATTTTACATACACAAATACAACACTAACAATACCGGAATAAAAAAATTTGCTTACATTGTAGTACACATGACACTACAGAGATCACTTAGGACAACACACAACACATGATATGTTTGCACAAACATTAACCCACATAGATAACATGAAAACACGTGATGCACATCAAGGCCACTTTTTTTTTTCAAATGACAAGGCACAACATAATGATTCAACTACAATATAAACCTATAGATAGGGTCTTCCCACGGCACAATATTTTTAGGATTACACATTTATTACAATCATGTTTCAATCTTTAACTTAAGTTCTAGAAAGGCTCATAATATGTGAATCATACATTCCTTTTCTTTTTGCTATATTTCCTTTATACCGTTTAACATTTAACTTACGGTGTATCTCATTGAATAAGGATCATCTACATTATTTCAATTACTTGTTTAATTCGCTCGTTTGTTAATAGGGTATTTAGTTACACACAAGGCTACTAGGTCTTATCCCTAGGATTCACTCCTAAGGGCATGCATCTTGATCTTATATCATACCTCCGTTACACAACGGAACAAGTGTAAGTCCAAAGGAGGTGAAGTTCACATTTTTTAAGGATTTAGGGTCGTGTTTCTTTCATTCATTTATAAATTGATAATTGATTTAGTACACAATAAGTATTATATATGAAATAGGTTCTTTATCCACAACAAGAGGGTTTAATCACATTACAAGGAAGATCATGTTTCACTTTACTGTGGAATAACATCTCACGATTACACTTCCTAAGGCCAAGTGTCAATTATAATTTTACTATAGTTATGCTCCAACAATTAGTTAAGGATTCAAGGCACTTAACATGGCAACATACTTCCTTATTTTTGTTTCTAGATTAGGTTTCCTGAGTATCATTTACGTCCAACTTAAGAGGGTTTTCCTAACTAGGTTCATATGCCTTTTGTAATGAATTGTGTAACCTATTTGTTAATAGGGACATTTGTATCCTCATGAGACTACTAGTCCCTGTCTTAAGGGATTTGTCTCTAAGAACATGATCACATAGTTTCACATCATACATCCATTACATACTAGGACAAGTGGGAGAGCAAGATGGAGTAGTCCATCATTTAAAGGGTTAAGGTTTACATTAGAGTTTACACAACGTGGATCCCTTTTCTCACCACAAGATGGTTTAAACACGTTATATGAATGATCTAAATTTTACCTTTCTCCAAGCACATCATCTTATGGTTACATTTTCACCAACTAATCATAAATTAAAATGTTACTAAGTTTCACAATTAACTCTTAGTATTGCACCATAAAACCCAAACGATAAATGAGATTGGGTATCGAGTTCATTTATGATCCCAACTCTTAAAGGTGACTTCCAAGGGTAGTTGGTGATCTTTGCCACCCAACACCCTTCACTCAACACGTGTGTCGGTCCAAGAGGGTTTTACACTATGTTTAATGTTGGTTTCCCATGGAGTACTACCTTAAGAGAACACATTCTCCTTACTACACACACGATTACCAATCCTAGGAGGGAACCACATACTCAAGACAAAGTTTGACCATGTCATTCCTAACCATCGGGTTCACAATGATGTCGCTAAGCATATAAGCTATGACGACAAACTCAAACTTGGGCTCTTATTTACCTAAGCTAGAAGGTGTCATCGAGTGTAAAGATTTAAGTTCATCCTAAGGTTTTAGTTTTCTATGCTAAAAAGAATCACACAGGAAGAATAGTTATGCACGAATTTTATACTAGGGTTGACTATTTCGTTTAGATTTCTTTATTACATTTTCAAGGTAAGGAACACAACACACCAATTATTTAATCATCAATTGCACACTAGAAATGCACTATAAGATATTAAATTCAATTTCATTTAACATATATCCAACCCCCTTTTTTCACTATACATAAATCTGAATCAAAATGACACCTATGGTTAAATGCACATTTCCCAAAGCACCCCTAAAACTAGCATCTCATACATATTACCAAATTTCAATAATAAGTCTTTCAATACATTACAAAATGTTGGTTCAACCTCTACAATTACATTGTTTCAAATAGCATGCAAAAATGATATTTTTAGTGTCACTTCACCTCCTCCAAGTCTCGATACCTGCAACCACCGCATGGTCAACAAAATGTTGGCATGGCATCCACCTAAATCTAACATAATTATCGTTTTTAGTTTTCCATTTACATCATAATAATAATACACATACAACAAGAGAGGGCATATATTCATTTCATTTCTTAACTAAGGGAGGAGAGAGAAAGAGATAGGGAAGAAAGAGAAGAGAGAGAAACACTATTTTGCCAAAAGTCACATTTCACACAACAAGCCACAAGAGAGAGTTTCATCTAGTTATTTATAAGTTTCAATAAGTTTTCACGACGGTTTATTGCCTTGACTAGGGTCCTACGGCCGTATTTCACATTTTTCTACTAGTTGCGAAAACGCAGGTGTTACGCAGGATGCATCCCCTAGATTTTGGTGACGTCTGACGTTTGGGACTTGGGGACTTGGAGGGGACGTCCCCAAATTTTTTTAAATCATTCAAAAGTTTTTGATGTTTTTACTTTTAAAAAGATGTTATTTTTACCAAGAACATCAAATTATAATCTTGAAAGTACCTAAAATACATTAAATTCAGTTTAAATCTCTATATGTCATTGAAAAAGTTAAAATATTGAAATATTGTAGTCATTTTTGCACCCACCAAGAACAAGGGAACCTCATGCACGCTGGCCTATCACCTAGCAGGCGCTAGGCGCTCACCCAGGCGCGCGAGAGGGAGCCGAGTCTCTCTTTTATGTGAGTTTAGTGGAAGGCATAATTCATGATCTTGACTTAGTGATTTAACATACATGAAAAAGCTATAGAGCTCAAAACGGCTTCTACACCCCTTTCAGCATAACAAAAGCAAAGCGCACAATAGAATTAATAGAACTAGGAAGTTGTAAATCCACAAATAGACTTAACATTCAAGTAAGGTTCATGATTATACAAGATCAAAAGCATAGTAGAAACATGCAGATAATACAGAAGGAGATCTTAATATAAAAGCAGTGGTTACCTTATCATAGTCATTCATAGTATTACTCCAAAACATCACAAATTGGTAGACCACAGTCATACACCATATCTGGATCCATACATGTATGCTCACAAAACAAAATTTGCATTCCCCATTTCCCCATTACATCCTTCCTAGAATCATCTACCCATTTTATCCCATAGTTCTCGCAATAATTTTGCAGAGCTCTGCTACCTCACTTGTGTCTCCCTTTCTTTGCTAAGGGCACACATATATATAGGCATTTGATCTCCAACAAACTTCTCTGCAACCTCAGATCTGGCCCCAAGTGTCAAGGTGTGGATCGCCCCAGGCGCATGCCTCTCCATGTCATGATTAGATTTTTGGATCTTCCTATCGCAAGGTATATTCCTCCTAGGACACCTCGTCGCTGTGCAGTGGAACCTTATCCAAACGGAACACGTTCTTCATGTGTTCTACTCAAAAGGCCGAAACGGCTAAGTCTCGAATTGTGCTTCACTGGACGCGCATCCCTTGGTTCTCCAAGAACCCTTTTTGAATTCTATCTTGCACGCCTTCACCTGCGTGCTTCCTCCGGCCATGTGCGCCTACGCGCCTTTAAGATTGGAAGCTACATAGGGTCCTAACATTACCCCACACTTCACCTGTTCTCCGCCCTTGGGAACCTTTTCAAAGAATGCAATACAAAAATGCAAGGCCTTGCCTTGGAAAAGAATGGAGGGAAAGAATAAAGAATGGGGAGAGAAAGAATAGAAGGAAAACTGCCTAAAGAAGAAGGGGAAAAATTTTGCCACAGTTGGCCTCCAGCGTATTCCATGCGCTGACTTCATCCTGCGCTCTTGTGCAGAGGTCGCCAACCAATGTGCTCACCTCGTCAAGGTTAACCCTTCCCTTTTGTATTAATGGTCTCCACCACAGTCTCCAGCTCCTTTGCGTGATCTTCCAGGGCATCCATCTTCCTTGTAATGACCTTGTAGAGCTCTTTTAGCCGGGTTTTGATTGAGACTCGTAGGATCTCAATAGCTTTAGACTTCCTTTCCACTTCGGCTAGGATCTTTTCTCACTCGGCTCTATTGCCCTTATTCTTCTCCCTAAAGCCCTTGACTCGGCCTCTCGTCATTTGTGAGTAGCATGCTTGTCACCTTGTCTTGGTCCGCACAATGATCGTATGCGACCCCAGTGGTTTGTGCAGCTATTTTTACGTCGGCAAGCACCTTGTTGTATTTAGCTATGAGCGCAACGACTTTCAGCTTGTCCTCCTCCAAGCGCGCAGCTACCTCCTCTGCCGACTCCAAGGCCAAAGGTTGCCTCTCCATGGTGAGGATACGAGTCAAGTCCTCAAGACATTCTAGGGAGGAACCATATTTTTGCGGGAGGGTTGAGGTCTGGGTGCTTCATGATGATGGCCTGGGAGATGAGCTCCACCTTTTTGGAAACTTCGCGCACTTTAGCTTTCTCCTCCTGAAGCTCCCTCTGTAGTTGAGCGCTGATTAGTTTCTCAAGGCTGAGGTCCTTCGTTAGCTTAACTACTTCTTCCTTCCTCTTTTCCAACAGTCCTCCAAGACTTTAACCCTGTCATTTCTAGCAGAAGAGCCTAGCCTCAATTTCTACGGAGACTTTGTTGAGTGCATTACACACTTGCTCATCCGATAGTTGTTGCGTGTTTACAATGGGGTTGTCCCCCTTTCCTTCGACAACGCTAATACCGCTCCTTGGTTAACCTCAAACTCAGGCTCGTCGAGGTGGGAGTCGAACGCCCATGATAGCATCTTCCTTGTGCGCGGGTACCCACCCTCAGGGTCAAAGGATTCCATGGCGGTGAGCTCCTTGGTGGGCACGGTACTCTGGAAACGTGCGCAAAACTTTGTTGGGGTCATCAATGTATCCCATAGTTGTTCTTCCCCCTTCCGTGCGTTTACTTCCCGTGCGCATGCCCTTGGGAACAGCATGAAAGAGTTGGGCCTTTTGTGCTACCCACACTTTTCTCCCTTTGCTCTTCCTTAAATTCATCGAGCACGAGCTCCGCACTGCGCTCCAACTCCTCGTCGACCAAGGTATTAATTATCCTCTCCGCCTCCCTTGTCGCTTTCTCATTCACCTCCTCCTAAGTGAGCTTGGGCATATCTGGCCCCTTAGTACTTGCCCCCTGCTCCTTTCTTCGCTCCGCGCATCTTCCTCCCCTTGGGCGCCCTTCCTCCTTACAAAGATGAAAGCATCATTTGTATCCTCTAGCTCCCTCTTCCTCCGAATCATGGACATCAACCGGTTCCTGATTCACCTCCAACTCTTCCCCTTCATCATCATCCTTTTCGCCTATATAGGCGTTTGGGTCGTCTGTATCTTCAGACTCTTGTTCCTCCGTCCCTTGTTCTTCTTCCTTTGCAGAAAACTCTGGAGTCGGGATGTTGTCTTCTCTTCATCTGAGGGTTCTTCAGGGGATGGTGGCTTCGCAGGCTCCGGGTCTTCTCCCTGACCACCGTTCTCCTCTTCTTCCGGACGTAGGTACTTGGCCCCGCAGTATCTACATTCTACTTCTCCACCGCCCTTTGTTCTTCTTCCTCTTCCCTCTCCTTGCGCTTTGGTGCAAGCTTCTTTCTTCCCATAGGGTCGTCCGGGATGGATATCTCATTCTCCACGTATGCACCCTTTTCAAATTTCGGCCTTATGCGCAGGTAGATCCTAGCAGCAGCGCTCTCAGCAATAGGTAAGGTCGAGGCCTTACAATGTGCACATCATGCGACACGTACCTTTCAACGTACATGCGCTTCTCCGGGTAGAACAGCTTCTTTCTCATCTCCCTGTGCTCTCTGTCAAGAGTGGACAACTCCAGGTTTAATTTCTTCGATTCCTTGTATCTGTTTACCCCCGCTTGGAAAAATTGGGCAGTAAACGAGAATGGGAGTTTGCACCATGGACTCCAACTGCCATCCACCAGAATGAACCTACCAATGCAGAAGTGCTGGTAGACCGCGAACTCTGCTTCTCCTTTGGTCGCCATGGGGAGTTGCTCGGGATGCGCCATTCGGCCCCAAATGCGTTACTCAAGGCACATATACCATTTGTCTAAGTGCGCCTTGTGTACCCCTATCATTGATTCACATGTGTATTTCTGGAATCTATCCATGGGCGAAGGGTCTTCACAGGGTACTCCCACACGAATTTGTCAGATGCATCCGGCACCCCGATTTCTGAGAACACAATTGTTAACAAAATGTTTCCAAAAAGGATCTTTCCTCCTTTCTATGCGCTGCTTATGATTTCATCTGCTATGTATTGGGAGATGTTGTATACGGTGCCTTCCGCGACCTTCCTGCAGACATTCAACCAGGGCTTGCTCACCTGGGTCCACCTCTCTTGTCCATTCAACTTGGAGACAAGGTGCGCGGCCATCTTCATCACCGGATTACTGATATCCGAGACGTCGTAGTACCTTGATCCCTTCTTCACCTTGGGATGTTATGGTTTCTCTGATTGCCTCCTCGTCCAGGAGATCATCTATGAGCGCATCCCCTTTACAGCTTAGGCCTGTAAAGTGTGAAATTAGTTGGGGAGTTATGTGCATTTTGCGCCTTGCGAAGCAAAATAAGTCTTCGTGCACGCACGTCATCAACCATTGGTACAAGCGCTCGGGCTTCCCGAAATATGGCAACTCGAAAAGTTGGAGAAGCCCTGCCTTCTCCATTTTCACCTTGACCACGTCGCTATAGATTGGCAACCCGTCAGGTGTTCATTTGTTTGTGGGGCGCACTAGCTCCAACGCCATTTCCTTCGCGATTGTGCTTGACCAGTGATTGTAGTCGATCACGGCCATCTTCCTTATGTGGGATTCCCAATCTTGCCCTAGCAAAACCCCATCCGGTATTGCATCTCCGAATACCATTCTTCGTTGGTATCCAAGGGTATTTCTTCTTGTTTCTTCTTTCCTTTTCCTTTACCCTTTCCCTTCTTGGATTGTTCTGCAAGTTTGCCTACTGGTTTTGTGGCCGTCATTACACCCTTTGCTTTCCTTCCCAGGTTATCTTGCAAGTTGTTTGAACGTTTTCTTTGTGCGCCCCGTGCCCTAAAACACAAACCCTAATCTCTTATTTTTCTCCTTCGATCACGACGCTTCTTCACAACGTTCCTCACACCCGTGAATCACTTCTGCTCTAGTTTGTAGATCTAACGGACCGATTACGCTTAAGTTTTTGGGATTTTCCTTCGCACGAGTCAGTTCTCGAAACCCTAGCTCTTGAAAGAAAATCACTCTTGTTTTCGCAAAGTAAAATAATGAACTGCCCATTCTTGTATTTATAGCTTTTCCCGCTTTTACGCATTTAAGGCTAGGCTACCTACCACCGTACGATAATATTTAATGCGGTGTTTTCAAACAAAACCCGACTTCAGTGCTTCTCCTTACGCGCCCAATCCTTGCGCGAAAACTTTTTCCACCCGCACCCAATCCTTGCGCGAAAACTTTTCCACCCTTCTGCGCGCAAATAATCCATCTTGACAGAAGACTCTTGCACGCATGTTACCAACGCCAAAGGCACCTCTTCTATCCTCATGATTCTTGCTTTCGCCTACCTCGTGTTTTTGCGCTTTTTCTCCTTGTACGTGGATTTCCAATGTAACCTTATCTTGCCACCCATCTGCCTTCTTTTCTCCTAATGCATCTTTTCAACAGGGCAATTCAAACGGTCTACCAACCCAATCCTCTTGGCAGAATAACTCCAAGTTTCTCTTTATCACCTCACCCCACACTAAAACGATGTGCGGTCCTCTAGCGCATTCATAAGTCAAAAAGTAATAAGGTTACCGACGCCCAAGGCGCAAAACCAAACAACAACGCGAAAGGGAAATACAAGAAAGGAAAAGCATAAAAGGAAATTCTAAACTAACTGGCAAACTACCTTATTTACAAACACCAAGAAGCATTATTTATAGTAGGGCTTCAACCTACTCCCATTGAAGTGTCCAGGTAATTTTGTTCCATCCAGCGCTTATAACTGGCACGCGCCCGAATCAAGGATGTATGAAATTACATAAGGACCCAACCAATGCACCTTCAACTTTCCAGATGGCGTAGAAATTTAGAATCATATAGTAATACCATCTGGCCAACCTCAAACTGTTTGTTCTTAATATGGCGGTCATGCCATGCCTTTTGCTTTTCCTTCTCAGTTGTTTGGCTCCATCTTGCTAGTGAGCGCCTTTCATCCAACTTTATCAATTCATCTATTCTTTCTTCCAGCGCTTGCTCATTGTCCAACCCTCCTGCATGCGCTATACGCAGCGATGGTAACATAAATTCGACCGACAAAACAGCCTCCGTGCGCAAACACTAGTTGAAATGGTGTGGCCTTGTTCAATCTTTTATATGTTGTTCTGTATGCCCAAAGAACTGCTGACACCTTGTCATCCCAATCTTGCCTACCCACATCACATATCTTAGTCAATGTGTGACTAAGGATTTTGTTAAATGCCTCTGCAGTCCCATTTGCCTGGGGTGATAAGGGGTAGTCTTGTGATGGGCTACCATGAATTCTGCCAATAGAATCTTGATGGTTTCATTTAAAAAGTGAGTGCCCCTATCACTTGTTAAACTTAATGGGCACCCATACCTGCTTATAATGTTCTCCTACAAAAATCTAAAGAACCGTGGGCGGTGCAATCCTTAGTGGGCGCGGCCTCTGCCCACCTTGTCAGATAATCAGTACAGTAATGATATACCGCGAGTTAGTCCTTCGCGCAACTGGTGAGATTGGTCCGACAAAATCTATTGCCCATTTTTCAAAAGGTTCCGCGTTGGCGATGGGGCGCAAGGGCATCTCATCCCTTCTTCCAGGTTTATCAAGGCGCCGGCAGTGGTCACAGGCCTTGCAAAACTCAATGCAATCCTAGTGAATCGTCTCCCACCATAGTCCGGCGACTAGGATCTTGCGCGCGGTTGCATTCCCCACATAGTGTCCTCCAGCAATCCCACCATGGGCTTCTTCTATTATGGCCACGTGTTCATGTTCTAATACACACCAGCACAAAACCTCATCGCGCCCATTTTATACAAATCTCCATTGATCAACATGAAGGGCATGGCACGTATGGCTAACCTTTTCTTTTCCAGTGCATTCATTCCTTCGGGCACCATACCTTCCTTGAGAAAAACAACAATGTCCTCTAACTCCAGGGCGCGCCACAACCTGAATAGTTGTGCGTCCGGCATGGTTTCCTTGATACTTTACGCGTCCTCTCCCGAATCAATCCTTGATAAATGATCCGGCCCACAATTGTTCTTTCCCGGTTTTACCACCACTTTGAATTCAAATTCCTGAAATAAAAGTACCCAACGGCATATGCGCCCTTGCAACACTGCTTTGTTTACTAGATACTTCAAGGCCATATGGTCAGTGTAGAATATGAAGGAGTCGCCAACAGATATTGTCTAAATTTGTGGAGCGCGTAGATCATTGACAATGCCTCGCACTCGGTCGTTGTATAATTCTGTATTACGCTTAGTGTCAACTTTCTACTTGCAAAACACAAGGGATGATCAATAATCCCCTCTCCTGGTTGAGCAAGAACGGCTCCCATTGTTGTACTAGAGGCATCCATGTGGACATGGAAAGGTTTATCCCATGATGGGAATCGTAGAATAGGTGCGGTGATAAGCCTTTCTTTTAGAGTGTCAAATGCCCTCTGCTGCGCCTCTCCCCACTGAAAGGCACTCTTATGTTTGAGCAATATTTCCAAAGGCGCGCGATCTTGGCGTATCCCTTAATGAACTTTCTGTAGTACCCAGTGTGTCCAAGAAATCCGCACATGGCGCTTTGGCTGGTAGGCTCCCTAATCCCACAATAACTGCAACTTTCGTGGGATCCACCAGTAAGCCCTCTTTGCATATGATATGCCCCAACAACGTTCCAAAAGGAGTTGCAAAGACACATTTCTTGATGTTGAGGGAAATCCTCAACTGCCGACATCTTTCAAACATCAATCTCAAGTTATCACAATGGTCCCTTACCAATCCATACACTGTCCAATCATCCAAATATACTTGAAGGAACTTGTGGATGAAGTCCTTAAATGCTTGTACCACTATGCGCGAAAATACAACGGCGCATTCCTCAATCCAAAGGGCATGACCGTGTATGCAAAGCTTCCCCACTTGGTGGCGAAAGTTGTCTTTCCTTGGTCTTCCTTAGCAATCCTTACTTGGTGATATCCCGAGAATCCATTTGTAAAGGAATAGACCTCGCGCCCAGCAACTCCTTCCAAAATCTCTTCAGTGAAGGGGGTGGGAAAAGGATCTATGATACAAACAACGTTCAATTCCCTGTAATCCACACATATCCTAATCCGCCCATCCTTCTTTATGTTGATCACCATTGGACTTATCCATTTTGATTCCTCCACAGCCTCAATGATACCGGATGTTATCATCTTGTCTAGCTCTTCTCTAACCCTTACGTGCATGTTAGGATTCATTCTATAAGGCCTCTTCCTGACCGGGCGCGCACCATCTTTCAACTTTATCCTCATTTCCCCAATGAATGGTGGACGCCTTTCAACTCATGGTATCCGCACGGGAATAAATCCTCAAATTCATGCAAGAGATCGATGATCTTTGATACTTCCTTGTCCGACCAGTAGTCCCCAATGATAGCTTCCTTGGGCTCCTTCTCCGAGCCGATGTTAACTTTCTTGGTTTTGAGTGGTTCATGATACGCATGCGCACATGCATCCGCACTGTCAACTACTTTGCACATCCCAACCGAATGGTCGACATTCAGGCTCTCCATCTCCTCTCCATCAATAACATATACCATCTTTCCTTTCTCCTTTTCAAAGACACGCGCGCTCGAATGTGTCTTCTGGTTCTTCCTCTTCGAACCGCACTTCCAAGCTAGGTCCACCAAGTAAGTTTACTAATCTATCTTCTCGCCATGGCACAATCCCCAGAGTGAGGTGCTTGATAGTCTGCAACGCCTCATGCATGGTACTTTGGTACTCGAATGTGTGAACCAGGTCAGCCGCTAATTCCTGCCAATTTCCTGTTTGGCGGCGAGTTTCAGAATGGATGTACCAAGCGCACACGCAACCTTGTAGTGTCGAATACAGCTTGTGCACCCAAAGGGAGGGTGGTAATGCTTCCGCGCCTTCTCCCCAGACCCTCTCACATGCCTAGATGTGGGAAGAGGCAGTCCATTGCCATTGTAATCCTTGATAGCGGTGGGTATGTTGCTCTTCGAGAATCGGATAGTGAGCGCAATTCTAACTTCACGCCACTCCAACAAGTTTTCACTGCGCGCGCCCACCACCTCGCTGCTATGCCTATCAAAACATAACCTAGCATACCTCGTCGCTCGTTCTCCTCCCTCCATTGAGCTTCCATTTCTCAAAAAGACCTCGGGGTATGCATCCCCAGAATACTTGGTTATTGCCTTTCCTCCCAGGTGCCAAACTGTACGCACTGTGGTTACCCTGGTCACTGATCCTTTCAGATGTCGCCCAATCAATTCATAGGTCCCATGCGCCCAATTATCACATGCTATACTAGTAGTATCACTGATAGATTGAGCATCATCAAACTAGATGACTCCTTCTGTAGGATGGATGGTCTCTGGATCTCTTATGGAGCGCACATATATTCTATCAAGGACCTCCTCTCCAAGGGGTTCAATATAGGGTGTGGACTTTCCATCAGCAAGCGGTATAATCACCCTCTTCCTTGTTTTCAAAGCTTATGTACCCCTTGTTAAACCGGAGATCTGCATTATTCTTATAAAGCACTACGGGCGCCCAAGTAACGTTGGGAAATTATCTCGCCTTGGCAAGCACCAGACTTCAAAATCCCCAGTGAACTTAGTCCCCTGAATGGTAATGGTCACATCCTTCAAGACACCTATGGGCATTGCCTTTGTTTTATTTGCCATATACAACACATTTGAAGATGGCTGTAATGTAGGTCTTCCCATTTGATGTCAGGCATCCAGAGTGAGAACATTAACTTCCGTGCCTGTGTCAATGAGGATGTTCCTAAGCAGCAACCATCCATCCACTACTGCGTTCAAGGTGATCTCTTTGTCATAATCAAGGTTATGAGGTGGGAGGTTTGCATGCAGGATCTGCCTTTCGTGTTCTTCCCCGGCGCGTGGCACCTTTTCTCTCAACCATGCTCCTAGCAAGGGAATAACATTCTCTTGCCTCAGCAGTTTACACACCTCCTTAACCTCATCCAAGTCATCCTTTGGTGCTTCTACCGGTCTTCTTTGCTCATCCTTTCTAGTTTGCTCTTTTAAGCATTGGATCTCCCCTTGTAAACTCTAAATTACGTCCATGGTTTCTGGTAGACTTCTTTCTGGTGAGCCGGGTTTGGATACTTCCCGTGTACTACTTCTTCCCTCGAAACCAGAGGTCTCTACCTAGGCGCTTCCTCTTGCGCGCGGACTCCGCCCTTGTTACCATAACAGGCTCTAGTTCTGATTCACAAATTACTCGCAGGAGCCATTGCGCGTTAGCCTTTTTAATACTCACCATGGCAGCGCCCTTATCCTTCCGGTACTGCTGACTCATATGTTCGTATAATTCTGGGCACTCTTTGTACTTATGTTTTTTTCCACACCATGAGCATAGTAGAAGATCTGGACATTCGCGCTTATAATGGTCTGTGGCTCCACAATTAAAACACGTCCCACATGGGAACTCACTTCTTGCTTCGCGGTTACCACAACCATAAAATCCTCCGTGAAACCCTCTTCCACGCATACCTCCATCCCCGCGTTCTTCATACCCACGGTCATCTCCTTTGGAACTGCTGCAATGCCATCTGGCACACACCAAGATCAATTGCCTCATGAATCGATCAATCAATCTACAATCCTTGGTGTCATGTGTGGTTGAGGTACATATCTTGCAATAACAGGACACACTTTTGTGGATCGCGTGCTGTAAAAGGGGGCACCTACTTGCATCATGGTCCCCGGACATATTTCACAATTTACCGCTACGGCGCGTACCGCCATCCGAGTACATATCCCGCCATTATCCTTCGTGTGTCCTTATATGTTACAATCAGGCACCACATCCCACCGCGAGTCTCTGGGACTGTGTTGGCAGATAATTTCTCCAACTGCTTAGCCATGGCAGCGATTTGAGCCTCCAGAAATGGGCTAACACCAGTGTCAACACTACCAACTGCCTTAGCGCACAAAGCAGCTTCCAACGCTTCGCGTGGGTCCGTGAATGTTTTATGAGACAAAGCCCTCCTAAAGGGTGTGATCAACCCTCCGACAAACCACTGAGCATGTTGTGAAGGGTGGATATCATAAGACAGTTTAGACAATAGAGTTTTAAAGCGCACATCATATTCCCGCACGCTCTTTGCCATTCCTTGCTGGATTTCT
Organism: Taxus wallichiana var. yunnanensis; assembly: GCA_018340775.1. Lineage (NCBI taxonomy): Eukaryota > Viridiplantae > Streptophyta > Pinopsida > Cupressales > Taxaceae > Taxus > Taxus wallichiana. The sequence continues at coordinate 80,275,285 of CM031234.1, forward strand.
TTGAGAGAGTTTATGCTCTTTTGTTCAAACTCAAGTATGTGGAATTCCGCCAAGAACACATTTCTCAAGTATAATCCACAATAGTCTGATGAGGGTCATACTTTCTATACCAACTATGTGCGCGTCCTTGCAAGGTTGTCATAAATTGACTGGCCTTTCGATCCTGGGTCGTGATCCCCTTCGTGCACCATAGCAGCTCGCACTTATGCACATGCTATGCAGCATCTTCTATCCCACTGTAATCTGGTAAGTGTAGAAACATCTCGAAAAAGACTTGAGGAGGTGGCTGAGGCCCTTGTCCTCCCGATCTAGTCCCTTGGTTTCCTCGGTGTTCCCCCTCCGCCGGATCCACTAGATCCTGAGCCACCAGCTCCACCACTTCCACCTCCAAATCCTCCTGTGTTAGGTACAGGGCCTGTGTTTGTTGTGCCGAACGCTCCCATCGTCCCACTAAATTGCACGCCGACAGTTTGTGAACTAGTGCCACTCCCAATCGTATTTCCTCCACTTCCTAATGCGCTTCCAAAACCAGCTGTATATGTGCCTTGTCCAAACATTCCACCAAATACTAGAATAGTGTGTGAAGCCATAGAAGTCCCAAACGAGAAGTTGTATCTTCTGGTGCCGATCGGTTGCTTCTACTGATATCAAATGGATCAACTGTACTTTTCCCTCATTCAAACAAACCAAGCGCCAAGGTTTGGTCGCTAGGTGGGGTTAGATGCGCGCCAACAACTCTTCTTTCTCTACGCGACGGACTCTCATCAAAAGCCGCAAGGTTTTCTCTCCCGCGCTTACCAAGATGGGGTATCACAGACTGTTCGGGTTCCACATCCTCCACGTGAACCTCAACTCCTTTCCACCATGTTTAGCTCCATAACCCACTTGTAATCCCACGTTGTCTATCGATCTCCCTTTCACACGCTTCGTTATACTTGAGCCGTCTCTCCTCCCTTTCCTTTTCAGTTGTTATATCAGCCATCTTTCCCCAACTTGGCTTCCTCGCCAAGCGCTCAGAGTGGTTTAGCCGGCCATAGGAAATGCCTCTAAACCCATGGTTACCATCAAGATTTTGATTGCTAGGGGGATAGCACGAAATGATCCTCTGGGCTCCCGAAAACTCAAACTCAACAACTTCTGGATAGGAATACGTGGAAATTGCGTATTCCAGAGTGTAGCTAGTCAATACTCCTTTCCACCAATGATCTATAGCACGGGTCCACATTAGATCAGCATCTTGCAAGTTCTAATATGTTTCTTGGGTCCAAGGGTGTGACTTATAACACCACCTCGATCTAGATGTATAAGCCGAGAGCCATTCAAATAACTCTACTGGGAAATAGCAGAAGAAGGTTTCATACAACTCATGATAAAGAGTGTCTTCCACCCATCTTCGCGTGTCAAACCCAGGTCCAGTATTGAATCTCTGAGCGAATTCATCCTCCGTGCTTTTAAACCAATCTTCAACACCTTCCAGGGTTATTCTCTCCGTCATCACTCTTTGCATAGATCATGATGTATGCCATGTTCCACTACAACTTCGAAAAGAGGTCCCGCAATGAACCAAGATGTAGTCATTTTTGCACCCACCAAGAACAAGGGAACCTCATGCGCGCCGGCCTATCACCCAACGGGCACTGGGCGCTCACCCGAGGCGCGCGAGAGGGAGCCGAGTCTCTCTTTTATGTGAGTTTAGTGGAAGGCATAATTCATGATCTTGACTTAGTGATTTAACAGACATGAAAAAGCTATAGAGCTCAAAACGGCTTCTACACCCCTTCAGTCATAACAAAAGCAAAGCGCGCAATAGAATTAATAGAACTAGGAAGTTGTAAATCCACAAATAGACTTAACATTCAAGTAAGGTTCATGATTATACAAGATCAAAAGCATAGTAGAAACATGCAGATAATACAGGAAGGAGATCTTAATATAAACGCAGTGGTAACCTTATCATATTCATTCATAGTATTACTCCAAAACATCACAGAGTGGTAGACCACAGTCATACACCATATCTAGATCCATACATGTATGCTCACAAAACAAAATTTGCATTCCCCATTTCCCCATTACATCCTTCCTAGAATCATCTACCCATTTTATCCCATAGTTCTCGCAGTAATTTTGCAGAGCTCCGCTACTTCACTTGTGTTTCCCTTTCTTTGCTAAGGGCGCGCATATATATAGGCATCTGATCTCCAACAAACTTCTTTGCAACCTCAGATTTCACCCCAAGTGTCAAGGTGTGGATCGCCCCAGGTGCATGCCTCTCCATGTCATGATTAGCTTTTTGGATCTTCCTATCGCAAGGTATATTCCTCCCAAGGACACCCTGTTGCAAGGCTGGAACCTTATCCAAACGGAACACATTCTTCATGTGTTCTGCTCAAAAGGCCGAAAATGCCTAAGTCTCGAATTGTGCTTCGCGGGCACGCGTCCTTGGTTCTTTAAGAACCCTTTTTGAATTCTGCCTTGTGCGCCTTCACCTGCACGCTTCCTCCGGCCGTGCGCACCTACGTGCCTTTAAGATTGGAAGCTTCTGAATAGGGTCCCAACAAATATTAATTTTTAAGGATTATTTTAAAAGTTGTCCCCCTCGCCCTATCCCCAAAATTTGGGAAAATAAATTCCGTCCTAAAACCCCATCCCCGAGACTTAGGTAACTATGCGAAAACGTCTAATTTTAGCTCGGAGGCTAAAGGACCACGTCCGAAAACTTTCTTCCAATGGGCAAATGCACAACGGGTAAATTCCTACGAGTACTCCTATATACCAAGAATTCACAAGAACTGACGGAATTCAAAACTAGCGAATGTTTTACAAACGGCGATGGGTTTTCCGGAGCCACTGGTCGTAATTGGTCCAGTTTGACCTAGTCAAACAACATCCGGAGGCCTACAAAACCCCTTCGGCAAAATATCTAGAAAAGTGTCTTTTCCCAAACTGAAGGTTGTAAGTGATTGTGTAGTAGAAATACTAGAGGTTCGCGAAGGCGAAAGGCGTTCCTTCACTCAAGGTCCAAACAGTGGGACGAAACGAAAACCAACTTTTCAGTTTTAAAGAACTTCTTAAAAGTGCAAAATGGGTAATAGGGCTCCTAGAGGGGCGGCGAAGAGAGCACAAATGGTCAATCGGGGTCGATCTAAGGCTTAATGTGACTCTCATAACAAGGAACACATACGACACTTGACATCTCTTTTAGGGGGCTCGAATGTTGTTTTACAAGTCTCTAGAAAATTGCATTTTTCTAACTTTGCAAGGTAGACAAAAATGGTTGTTTTAGTTGATGACTCATCTAGCTCTTGCCAATACCAACGGACATGAACACCTAATTTTGATACCCTGGGTCTAGCAACATATAAGGTTGTGGTAGCAACCACGGTTGTTGGTCAAATTGTAACTCGGTTACATAACTCACAAGGTGGGATTTTATTGTTTCGCACTAACCGCCTAGTTAAAATATCCAATTGTTTAAGTATCTAATGGTTTAATATTTCTATTATATTGCAAATGAAGAACCAAATCATACGAAAATTATAAAAGATGCAGGTAAGGAGACCATGCCTGAGGGGAAACAATCGGTCAAAGTTGTGGAGCTTGGTTCTGCATCTGCACTAGACAATTTGCCAACGGTTCGTGAGCCTCCTCTCATCTCCCCTCCATTCAATGGTCCTGCAAGAGATAAAAACCATGCACATGCCTTTCACCGCCAGCCTATTTGTGAAGATTTCAGTACCAAGAGATGGTTGAGAGGATGCGAGATGTTTTGGGAAACATCTTTTCTCTGAATCTGGACATTTACTTCTAACCACAATCCTTTCAAATAAAACCCATTTTCTGCAGACCTTGCAATTAAAATTCTCCATGAGACCATGTGTCTCACTCAGGCATTAGTAACATAGGTCTCTTCGTGGTGTATGCACATCTTACCTTCCTGTCCAAACGAGTGATTGCTGCCACGATAGACAAGAATTCCCCCTTTTATAGAGTTATTTGCATAACCCACAACCATGATTGCGGCGCATGAGACTCTTCTTGGTTGAGGCGTCTCTTTGAAAAGCCTAGCCTCATCAAGAACCCATTCAAAGCATATTAAGTACTCAATGCATTTCCATGAGACTCATTGCATTTTTTGTAAATTTGTCAAACAGTTCGCATGGCCTGCGTTTTATTCCACATTTCCCATCATTTCCACCCGAGCACTTGCAACTACAAAGTCTTAAAGGATAGAGAATGAAAAAAAAGAGGGTTTCACGTAGAGGAAGAGTGAAAGATACAAAATATTGTAGAGATATACATGGGACAGCAGGAGGAGGAAATTTCAATGTCTTAGATCTCTGTAACATCTATTCGAATAAAGGATAAAAGGCAGGAAAGGAACTTTCAACATCCTGATCTATACAATAACTGCTCGGAATAAAAGGTAAAAGGCAAGAAAACAACATGGTAGTCATTGTCTACCTGGAGAATGGTGTTGCCCAAGCTACAATGTTATGTAGCACAGGTGCAGAGAAAACAAAAGAAGTAAAATCAATACAGCTAAACCTTACGCGCCTCATAATCCTAAATCCTTTTTTTTTATTCTTCTTCTGCTGAAAACATACAAAACAGCGGCAAGCAACCGCTTCCCTTTCCTCTTAGAGACAATTGAACCCGCTTCAGACACAGATACATATCCAGATCAATCAATTTGTATATAGTAAAATGAGGAGATATTAAGGTTACAGAATATCTCCTGCGAGCAAGCTCCTTCAACCCAAAATGGGACTGATATGAGGACAGTTATTAGCGAGAGCTCCGTTTAGCACAGCCCCGAATCCATGTTTTCACAAGACGTTTCAACATCCTTCGCTGCAGATCTAGCAGTCATGACACACAAAAGAAAACCACAATTTTTTTGGCATGTTGGTCAAATAGATCACGTGTGTTTGTAATAAGTCTCCCATTTGGCACGGACCGTGAATGCTGGGAGGTTGTGGTGGCGTGTGGCTTTAGGCCTGCCAACTGCATTTGCTAGAAGGCTTCCAAAGTCTTTTCATAGTAAATTTTGAGCAGAAAATTAAATAACTCCACCCACACACCTTGAAACTCACCTCCTGCTCCTCACGTAATTAAATTTTATTTAATTCTTTGATTTATTTATCTAATCTTTGATTTATTTATCTTTATGTATATATATATATTCTTATTTTATTTTATTTATATTTATAAATTTCCTTATGTTTTACTTCGCTAATTCTTGTTAATAATATATTTTTAATTTAATTCGGATAATATTAAATAATATTCTATTATACAAATAATATAATCCAAAGTTATATATATAATTGGTTATAGTAATAACAGTATTTATTTCACATCCCTTCAAAGCAAAACCAATGAACAAAATTCAAGGTTGCGATCCCAAATGATCGGGTCAATACCCTCCTGAATAAACGACCCCCAAGCTCGAAAAAGCCTCCGTGACATCCACAACTGAGCAAGCATTTGAGGAGATATGATTTCATCGACGGGTCGGGTGCAAATGTGGGATCCACACTTCACCGCTTAGGGCAATGAAGAGGGGCATTACAATCTCCCCTTCCACTTTCTTTACGGCCAAATCGGCAATGCGGGAATAGGAGGAACGAAGGAACTGTTCCTTCTTTTCCTCCAAAGGCCGATTTGGCCGATTTTGCTTGGTTTTGCCCAATTTTGATGATTTTTTCTTAGTGTTTGTACTTTTAAGGCTCGCAAAGAGGAAGGGATATGCCCCGAATGATTGCTTTTGCCCCAAACCATGAAAATCCCCTGTTCCTTCAAGTTTCTTCTTCGAGGCTCCATTATATTGCCTTAGTCCACAGTTGTCAAGTTGGCCAATTTGCAAGGGGTGCAAAATTGGATAACAGTTTGGCGAATCGACGGGGCTATTTGCCCGCCGATGAACGGATTAGTAGACTTGAGGCATCCATTGGGCATGGAGTCATCCTGATAATCTGAAAATTGATCTGAAACTTGAATTTCTCACCCATGAATCTGCCTAGAGTACTATTTGGGCTTGGAGCTGATCTGGGACTGCTCAACTAATGATTCTCATCATAAAATCAATCTGAATTAAGTTTTATGAGAGTGGAAAATTGTCTTGAATCTAAAATTCCACCACAATTGCTTGAAACATATCTTCTTCAAAGTCCTCCATAAACCATTGTGCAACAAAACCATGCCATCCAAAAAACAAAACATTGTGCAAAGCACTTAGGGAAATTGAAACTACACTACCAACAAGACAATGTGTTGAAAAGCACTTGAGGAATTAAAAACTAAACTACTATGTACAAGGGAGGATCTTGTTCAATAACAATGCTTGAGATAGATCCCATTGACCGGGATCTGCAATTCTTCTCCATCCAATTTTGACAATTGAAAGCATTGTTTGACTTGCAGCCTGAAATCATATAGGGGCCACTCCATATTGCATCAAACTTTGAGTGTCTACTTGGTTTGGCTTTGTCTACATCCCACTTTAGGACTAGATCCCCTCCTGAAAACTCCTAGCTTTTGCTCTCTTGTCAAAACTCTTCTTAATATGAGCTTGATCTCTCTCCATTATCTCGCACTAAATTTTCTTCATTTGCCAACCTTTTCTTAACTCTTCTAGCTCCATGAGCTCTACATACCTGACTTCCATGGCTTCAAACTCAGACAATTTTAGTTGTTTGATGAGCTCCAATGCTGGTAATTCAAGGGATATTGGTAATCTTGTTTCTTTTCCATAACCCAGCTTGTAGGAGGACTTACCAGTTGATCTCTTGGGATTGATTCTATTAGCCCACAAGGTTGATTTTAGCTTTGTATGCCAAGTCCTTTGATTTTCATCTAAAGTTATCCTTATGATTCTCAAAAGATTCTTGTTTGTGGACTCAACTTGACCATTACCTTGGGGGTAATAGTTTGAAGAGGTGCTCAAGTATATTCCATTCTTTATAGCCCAATTAGATATCTTTGTGCCAAGGAAAGCTAGAGCATTATCGGAAATGATTGTTGAAAGAATGTTGAATCTAATCACTATACCTTCGTAGAAATCCAAGATGCTAGCCTAATTTGCTTCCTTCAGTGCAACTGCTTCCGTCCATTTGGTGAAATAGTCGGTGGTGTGAGGATCCACTTGTGATCCAAGCTTGAATGTGGATTGATCACTCCAATGAAGTCCAATCCCCACTACATGAATGGTTGATCTACAGAGATGGAGTAGAGTGGAAGGGTTTATAGTCTTTCTTTCCTGTAAAGAATGCACATTTATTACATTTCTTGATCCATGAATAACAGTCATTGAAAAGATTGGGCCAATAATAACCAGCTTTCATGATCCTGAGAGTTGTCCTTGGAGCAAAGTGTCCTCCTGCTTCTCCATCATGGAACTCATGCAACACTTTCTCTATCTGATCTTTTTAATGCATCTCAAGAGAACACCATTCACATCCTTCCTGAATAGGATGCCATCAATCAAAACGAAGGGAATGGACTGAAGTCTGAAGTACCTCCTTTTGGCCTTGCTCAAATCTTGGGGGCATTGGCATGTTTAGACAAAGTTGACTACATCACGAGTCCAACAAGAGGTGGGTAAGGCATCAGTTGATTGCTCTTGATCGCGTTTAAGTATGAGGATGGCTTCTTCATCAATATGTTGGTTTGAAACCAGTTGCTCACACAGATCCTTTGCCTCTAACCAGCTTGGTTACATTGATATCAATGTCGTACTCCATTACATTTGTTATCCAACCAACCCTCTTCTCATTCAAATCTTTGTTCAAAAGGAAGTCTTTTACACCAGCATGTAAAACCATTAGGTGGATCTTGTTGTTGGATACTAGATGCTTGAATTTCTTCAAACTTCTTATAACAACAAGGGCATGTTTTTCAACAAATGAGTACCTCACCTCATAATCCTCTAGACTTTGGTTGAAAAATGCAACAGGCTGTTCCAAGCCTTCTTCATTTAGCTGCACTAGTATGGGATATTGTTTCAGTGCCACCAAAAGCATACAAGGTGAAATCTTTTGTAAAATCAGGATTAATGAGAGTTGGGGCCTATGCTTATTGCTTGCTTTATGGCTTCAAAGCTGTTTTTTCCTCGTGGTCCATTTGAAGACCATACTCTTCTTTAGCATTAATGTCAATGGTTTGAAAAGGTTGGCAAATTTTGGGACATACTACCTAGCAAAGTTGATTCTTCCCAAGAAACTTTGTAGTGTTTTCTTATAACTTGGCAATGGTGATGCAAGGATGGCATTAACTCTTTCTGGATCAATAGTTAATCCTTCCTTAGAGACAATATGGCCAAGGAGTTTACCTTCATGAGATAGGAAGATGCATTTCTTTGGATTGAGAGAGAGACCAAACTGCCTACACCTCTCAAATACTTGTCTTAGGTGGAGAAGATGATCAGCTACATTCTTAGAGAACATTGTGATCATCCAAATAGACCAAAACAATGTTGTTGATCAGCCCTTTGAATGCCATGTCCATGGCTCTTTGAAATGTTGCTCTGCGTTGACAAACCAAAAGGCATTTTTCTATAGGCATAAGTTCCCATTTTGTAGTAAAAGTTGTCTTAAACTGATCTTCTTCCTTTACCATTATCTGATTGTAGCCAGAGTATCCATCTAGAAGAGAAAACCTTTTAGAACCTGCTACCATTTGTAAAATTTGTTCCATGGAGGGTAAAGAAGTAATGATCATTTAGGAGGCCTTGTTCAAATCTCTAAAATCAACACACAATGATTTCTCCATTTCTTTCCGCAATAGAACTAGATTAGCAACCCAAGATGAATGCTTGATGGGAAAGATGATACTTGTTTCAATTAACTTGTTCAATTCCTTCTTCATCAGGGCTCAATATGTGGATTGACAAGTCTCTGTTTTTGTCTGATAGGTTTGGTAGTAGAATCCAACTCAATGGTGTGTTGAGCTAAACTAGGATCAAAACCTTTGAGGTCTTCATAGCTCCATGCAAAAATATCAGAAAATTCTTGGCAAAGTTATACAAAAACATGTTTTTCATGTGGAGTGCTTACCTTACCAATCTGAAGCAATTTGCCTTCACCAACTGAGATGGGTTCTGAATCTTCACCCTTGACCGTTATGTTTGCCTTTTCTTTTCTAAACTGGTCATTAGGGTTGAAAATGGATTCCAAGGTCACTAGGCCCTTGGGCAGTTTATTTGATCTAGAGTTGAAAACTTGGTCTCCATATTATTGTTCCAACTTGTCCTGATTTCTTGAAGAAAACTCAGCCTCTTCTTGAATAAAATTGACAATCTGTTGATCATTTTCAAACACTTGCCAATTTGTGTCATTTCTGGTATAGCAGGCCTCACTATCACCTTGATATGTGGTTGCAATTTGTCTCTCTTAACATTCTCAACCACGTCAAACCTTGCTCCAATTGCAGCCAGTCTGTCAACAGCTTCATTCTCTTTTCTTGGAATAGAATGGATGTTGAAAGCTTCAAAATCTTCCAAAAGATCCCATACCTTATGTTTGTAGGCCTTTAGCAAGTCATTCTTGGCTGCATTTGATCCTCTAATTTGATTCACTATCAATTCACTATCCCCAAGGTCTGCAATTTTTTGATGTTCTTCTTCCTTGCCCATTGAAGACCATGGATGAGGGACTCATACTCTGTCATGTTGAAGGAGGAGCTGAACTGAAATCTTAAAGGAGTAATACTTCACACCTGTGGGAGACACAATGACTACACCCCCTCTTGCTCCTTGTCTGCCTCTTGATCCATCAAAGAACAATTGCCAAATGTCATTCTCCTCTTCATCAATGTTCGGTTTAACAATGCTAGGCAAAGGTGAATTCTCATCATGTAGACAATAAATACCAAGACCAATTTCTTCAACATGTTGATATGGATCAAAGTTATAGCACCCACTTGCCCACTCATCAAGTAGTAAGTCAGGAATTCCTTCAATCTGAGTATTTGTCTCTTTAGTGCTTGGACAATCTTCTTGATCAAAGATGGTACAATTTGCATTGATGGGGCTGGGCACATAAGGTTCTATATGATATGTGGCAATAGGTTCAGATTTGATGGTAGCCTTAGTGTCATACCTGGTTTTGAAGAGCATATGAGACCAATCAGTTGATAAATATCCTCCAATTTTGGCAGTAAAGTCTCGGATAGACATAGAGCAAAGAGTGGAGGTAGATCAATTATGAAAATGTCTTGAGGAACTGAGAAATTAGGGCATGCATGTAACATGAGGCTTAGACCTCTGATAACTCCAACAGTTCCTATTGTTGTTCCATCTAGTTGTACCACACCCTTAGAAAGAGGTTCATACTTGAGGCCTAGCTGGTCTGCAATTTGTTTGGGCATGACAGAACTACTTGCTCTTGAATCAATCATACAATTGTGCACCAAATGATTTCCAATGATAAAGGATACATAGAAAGGTGGAGGTTTCAGATTTCTGCGTGGTTGATCCTCCTTTTGTTGTATTGTATTTGTAAGAACAACCTTATCTTGTTCCTTGGATGACTCACTTGGATAGAAAGGTTGGCCATAACTGCCTGCAATAGATCTCGTTGTCCTAGAATTGCCAATGATTCCCACATTGATATGCTCACATTAGTTTTCTTCATTTGTTCAAGGATATTAAAAGGAGTTGGATTATCTTTCTGCTGCACCTTACAACATTTTATTGCACTTGAGCTGATATAGAAGGTCCCTTAGGCTGATTTTGCACATTTGGAGCTATGTTTGAATTGCCACCTCCTTGGAGTGTCAAAGAAGGTTGAGAAGGTCCCACATTTGTTGATTGTCCCTCTTCCATAGCTCTCTTCTTAGATCTAGTATTTGCAACCACACCTTGAGGAAAAGTCTGATTTATCCCACAAAAGTCTTCCACTTGCCAGTTTACAAGTGAAGTATCACTTGGTGGTGTCTCCTGAGTGACTATCTGCTGCTGATTTTCCTCTGTAGGTGTATCTTGAGGAACAAATGTACTTTGCACCATCAAAGCTTGGTTCAAAATGCCATTGGGGCATGTTGCTTGGTTGTGTGGAAGATGACAAGGGAAACACCACTCATAATCTTGCACAAGGTTATTTTGAACAAGAACCAAAGCTTGAGATGAACTAGTTACATTTGGGTTATATGGTTGAAATGGTCTTGCAGGTAATGAACCCCATTTTGTGATGTTTAAACCATGTTTAACCCTATACCATTTTGATGTCATATCGCATGATATATAATGTTAATCTGCTTATATTTAGTACTTTACTATGCTTTTGAAGGAATTATTGTGCATGTGTGTTATTTTTATCTTGTTAATTCTTCCTCGGGAATGGCTTAAATTGATCTGTTTTTAATCATTAATAGCTCTTTGGTAAGTATACGTTGAGTTATCACAGATAGCGCAGGACTTGATTCATGCACCGACACAAGACTCTAATTGGCGTGTTGGCGCAAGACCCGCCTCCACGTTAATAGGAAACTCCCGATCTTGCGCATCGAGCTCATCCAAATCATCGATTTTGGATTTCAAAAACAAGGGATTCACGCATACATACAAATAGCTTGAATCTATTTACATTTCGACCACATCGTGGCTTAAATTGATCTGTTTTTAATCATTAATCACCCTTTGGAAAGTATATGTTGAGTTATCACACGAATAGCGCATGACTTAATTCATGCACCGACGTAGGACTCTAATTGGCATGTTGGCACAGGACTCACCTTGGCATAGGACTCGCCTCTGCATTAATAGGGAACTCCCAGTACCGCATCGAGCTCATCCAGATCATCAATTCTGAATTTCTGAAATAGGAGATTCACGCATACATACAAATAGCTCGAACTACCAGTATCACAGCTGGCAACACCACATCATGGACAGAAAGCGGTGCCATTAAACTCAACGGATATTCAGGCCAATTTTGAGGATTAATTACTCCAGTCACTTGGAGAGATGGGATGCGGCCAACAACTAGAGATTTATTATCACCATAATTCTCTTTAATCAATTAATGATATGAAGAATCTTCCAATAGTGATTGAATCCTTCAAAGGAGCCAATCACGGACCTCCTCTTCAGTTGTCAAGAATGATTCAAGTCCAAACACTTCAAGGACTTCTCCTTCCATTAATGTATTTCTCAAAATAGATAATCATTGTTTCAATCAACATTTAGTTAAGTAGAAGTTAGTTATTATGAATAACTAGTTCTCTCCTAAAGGGACTAGAATTTCTCTTGTATAAAAGAGCTAATGTACTTAGATTTAGTGTTTGGGGGTTCAGTCATTTTGATTCATTGTACAAGCATAATTTTCAATTCAATAAAGATAGTGATTCAAGGAAATTTCTATTGTGTGAATTTCAATACTAACTTGATCGAAGGAAGGAGCAAGGGCCACTCCTACCCAACAAAAAGGGAGATTTACATTTATTTCCTTTTGTATTCTTGATGCATTTACTTTTTAGCATTGATTCCTTTACTTTGATGTATTTATGTTTTCATAGTTAACGACGTTAAGAACTTTCCAATTTTGTATTTGATCTTAGTATTTCCTTTCAAGCATTTTATTTTGTAATCACGATCATTTCATTATTTCCTTAGTTTTGTTATTAAAATATGTGTTGAGACATCGTCCTACTGCTTTCCTTTGTTATTCAAAAACCATGAACACCTCCCGGATTGATAGAATAATATGATTAAAGTATGAGTATCAACAACACTCGTCACTTTTTGGCACCATTTCTAGGGAAATTTCAAGGTGTTATCAAAGGTTAAGGTGCTAGCTAAAGGTACTTCTTGGTTGTCTGGTAAGTTTCCATTCAAAATTTTATTTCCATAACTCTTTCTTTTTAAAGATCATAAGACCTTGTAGTGACAACAAGAATCCTCTGAGTTTGGAGTATGTGGAACACACACAATTAAGTTCATGTTGATAGTTAGGGAACCATTCTCAGTATGATAGGATTTTATGTTTAGACCTAGAGACCATAGAGGTAGATTCATTAGGATAAATCTTCAAAACCCCCTCAAAACCAGCATGTGGAACAACTTGTTGACCAAGGAAGAATGGCTGAAAGAAGTACATAACCCCAATGGTGCAAACAATGGAAACCCTCCAATTGGCAGAGACTTTACCTACCCCATTGAATTGGATCCTAACGATGGCTCTATGAAAAATATATCCCCTTTTATCTTGCCAACCTTTCGGGATTAGTTTCAGAAGACCCTAACCAATTCCTTTTTGAGTTCAAGGTTTTATGCCAAACATATGACTACACTTCTGATTCCCAAAAGCTTAAATTATTTCCCTCCACTTTAAAAGATGCAAATATGAGGTGGTTTATGGGTTTAAACCCTAATTCCATCCATAATTGGGAAGAAATGGAACAAGTTTTCCTGGACAAGTATCAGGATTATTGTAGAGTCAAGGATAGGAAAGAACTTTTTAGGATTCAACAAAGGAAGATGAAAGTGTAGAAGATTATCTGGATCGGTTCCTCTTCCTTCACAGAAGGTGTGGTACTGGTCTAGATATTAATCTACTCAAAACCTTATTTCTTAAAGGGTTGGATGAAGACACACAAGAAGCATTCAATTTAATGGGAAAGGGAGACATGAACAAGTTAGAGTTCACATACATCATCGACCTCTGTAGGAATTACTCTCGAACTCGCCCCAATTTTAGAAGACAAAAAGGCAAAATGGCCAATGGGGACCTATCCAAATTGAGGGAAGAGATTGCAAATTTGAGAACATACCTCTTGGTTTAACTCAATACAACTATGGATAGAGAGAAGGCTAGGAATACAGAGCCTTTGTTCATTTACTTGCCCAAGATGTAGAGCTAAACATGGACTTAAGGATTGTCCTTTGGACAAGACAAAAATTTGTCTTCTCTGTGAACTCAAGCATGCCACATATCAATGTGGATTGCTTCCCTTGCTAAAGAATCACCTAAAACAAAATAATCAAGAGGAATATGAGCTTAACTATATGGCTCAGAGGCAAGGAGGAAATTTTTAGTCCAACCAAAATCAACCCTACACCCAAAAATCACAATGGGCCCCAAATCAATGGAATGCACCATGGCCATATCCTCCACCTTGGGTTCAACAAGCTCCACAGAATGGAGCCCACAATGGAATGCCCCACCAAATTATTATCAACAACCTTGGGCTCCACATCCAAACATTCCACCATATCAACAATTTAATCCTCAGTACCAATAACAATGGAATGCACCTCAAGGATATGAACAACAATACTATAATCAAAGAAGACCTCAAGGTCCGCAAGCTCTGTTAACTGGACCCACTAATGTCTTCCCAACCTGATCAACCTTCCCAACCACAAATACCTGCACAAACTGTGGCCAATCCTAAAATGTGAGGCAGGGCAACCCAACGTATACTTGTGAATCAGACAAAAATCCCACAATAAATCGTGGATTGTAAGAATATATTGTTGCATTTAAGAAAGGTTACCTCAAAACCTTCCTCTCCTGTCATAGAAGAAATTCCTGAAGAAATAGAAAAACAAAAGAAACATCCTAGTTCCATTTTGAAGAAACTCTCCATTAAACAAAGGCATTCCCTTTCCATCTAGGCTCTCTGAGAAACAAAGTATTATAGTTCCTAAAAAACAGAGTTAGAATTAATTCAAGGATTGAGGAAGTTGAGTATTGGCATTCCCTTGTTGCAAGCTCTTAAGGAAATCCTGAACTAAACAAAACAATTAAAGAGCTTTGTTTTAAGACTCTAGAAGAAGGAAGAACCAACCCAAAACCATCCATGTTGATGGAAACTTGCTAGTATTTTGGAAGGAAATATTCCCCTCCTCCTAAATACGGAGACCCTGAAGTCCCATTGTAATAGTTTGCATAGGAAATGTTCAGATTCCTAACGTTTTAATTGATCTAGGAGCTGCCATCAACGTTATGACAATGGATACTTTGTCCACGTTAGCACTTCCTGAACCACAATCCACATCTATAGTTTTGCAAATGGCAGACCAATCTGTGAACAAACCCAAGGGAATAATAGAAGATGTTACCATTACCATCAAATCTTGGGACTATGCGGTAGACTTCATGATAATAAAAACAAAGAACAAAAAAATTGGATACCCCATAATCCTAGGACACCCTTGGTTAGCTATAACTACCACCCTTATTGATTGCAAGATAGGGAATATGGTGATCACTAATGGTCAAGATTCAAAGAAATTGTCATTATACCTATTTCTTTAAACCATTTTCCAGACAACAAACAATGGTCTAAAGATGATTCTGATGATTCAGATGATATCATCTCCTCTCTTTCCATGGTCATAATTCAAGAGCACTCGATCAAATTCAATGCGACTACCATGAACCTAGTGCTGGACATAGTTTGAGTCTTGCACTGCACTAGATTCTTATTCAAGTCTTGTGCTTAACTCTTGCATAGTCTTGTTCTAGTCCTGCGCTACAACTTACAAAAAATAAGAGATGATTTCATGGATGAAGATAACAAGCCCATTATCTGTCCTTTTGTGAAAAATATAGATATGACAGAATCTATTTTCCAAAACATAACTTTGTTCACAAGTTGTTACCACACAGTGTCCATTAAACACACTCTTAAGAGAATACCGTCAGTAGATTTGATTCACCCTGATACCAAACAATTACCTATTCTTCCTGGAAAAACATTGACAATTAATAGTTGGTTGACTGATCAGGAGGAAAATGCCTTGTTCAAACTCCTCTACTCTCATCCCCAAGCTTTTGTTTGGGAGTATAGTGACATGAAGGGTATTCACCCTAGTATTTGTACACATCACATCTATACCACTGATTCCAGACCAATCATAGGTAACCTCAAAGAAGGATAAACCCTACTCTAAGAGATATTGTGAAAACTTGAGATTGAGAAGCTTTTAAATGTAGGATTTATTTATCCAATCTCAGATAGTCAATGGGTTTCTCCTTTGGTTATAGTGCCTAAAAAGAATGGGAAATGGAGAGTTTGTGTGGACTATAGGGAATTGAACAAAGCCACTCATAGGGATTATTTTCCATTACCTTTTATTGATCAGGTCTTAGAAAATCTGTCTGGTAAGAGGTACTTTTCATTCCTTGATGGGTTTAGTGGATACAACCAGATAATAGTTGCTCTCAAATCAAGATAAAACAACTTTCACCTATCCTTGGGGACATTTGCTTACAGAGTGCTA
Source organism: Taxus wallichiana var. yunnanensis (assembly GCA_018340775.1). Taxonomy (NCBI): domain Eukaryota; kingdom Viridiplantae; phylum Streptophyta; class Pinopsida; order Cupressales; family Taxaceae; genus Taxus; species Taxus wallichiana. Next base: position 80,291,513 of record CM031234.1, read on the forward strand.
CCTTTTGGGTTATGTAATGCCCCTGCCACTTTTCAAAGAGCCATGTTGGCAATCTTTTCTGATCTCACCCATGATTGTGTAGAAATTTACATGGATGATTTCACATAGTCTATGGAGCAACATTCCAAGAGGCAATCAATAATCTGGATAAAGTTCTTGCTCGATGTGAAAAGCATCAGTTATCTTTGAATCATGAGAAATGCTTATTCATGATGGAACAAGGTATAGTTTTAGGCCATCATGTCTCAATTGAGGGAATTAAGGTTGACCCAGACAAAGTTAATATCATTGTAAAACTGCCATCACCCACAAACCAAACTAAAGTAAGAAGCTTTCTTGGTCATGCGGTTACTATCGAAGGTTCATTTCATATTTTAGTAAAATTGCTTCTCCATTATTTTCTCTTCTAACTAAGGATTTTGAATTTGAATGGATAAGCATGTCAACAAGCTTTTGATGCAATCAAAGACAAATTGATAAGCACACCAGTGTTGAGAGGTCCCAATTGGAAGCTACCCTTCCATATCCAAACAAATGCCTCAAATGAAGCAGTAGGTGTTTGTCTTGGGACAACAAGAGGAAGGAGAACCTATGCATGCAATTTACTACATTAGTAAAAATATTTCCCCTATTGAGAGGAACTACACAACAACTGAAAAAGAATTTCTAGCAGTAGTATATATGCAATCAACAAGTTTAGACATTATATTACAGGATATGAAGTGATTGTTCATACTGACCACTCTGCTATCAAATATCTAATGAATAAACCTTTAGTGCATGGCAGGATTGTAAGGTGGTTGTTCTTTACTACAGAGTTTAATATTAAAATCATTGACAAACCAGGAAAATCCAATGTGGTAGCTGATTTTCTCTCTAGACTTACCACTTCAAAAGAAGAGGAGCAAGTCAATGATGACTTTCCAGATGAGCATTTGTTTGCACTTTCCACTACCTCTCCTTGGTATGCAGATATGGCTAATTACTTAGCTACAGGGAAGTTTCCAAAAATTTCACACAAAAGCAAAGAAAACAACTAATTAAACAAAGTGTGATGTATACTTGGTTAAATGGAATTCTTTTCAAATGTGGACTTGATCATGTCTTACGCAGGTGTGTAGCTGAAAATGAAGTATTTGACATACTTAGAGCATGCCATGATGAACCATCAGAGGGCATTATTCAATTCAAAGGACCATTCACAAAGTTCTTGGAGCTAGTTACTATTGGCCTTCCTTGTTTAAGGATGTCAAAAAGTATGTGTGGAGGTGTGATCAATGCCAAAGAATGGGAAACCAACGTTTACATCAGAAATGCCACTCCAGCCACAGGTTGTCTTGGAACCATTTGAGAAGTGGGGTTGGATTTCATTGGACCAATGGACCCAACTTCCCAAGGAAAAGAATACATCCTAGTTTGTATTGACTATGTTACTAAATGGGTTGAAGTGCAAGCACTGCCACATGCAAAGATGAGAAAGTTGCATATTTTCTTTATGAGCGTATCTTCCAAAGGTTTGGAGCACCAAGATCCATTGTGTTAGATCAAGGACCACAGTTCATTCATGTCAGGAGTAATCAAGCTCTTTTGTAGAAACATATCAGCTGAAGCACAAGAAGTCATCTCCCTATCATCCACAATCTAATGGCCAAGTAGAAGTTACTAACAGGAGCTGGAGAACATACTAACTAAGACAATGGACATCTCAAGGAAGAATTGGGCTCAAAAACTACCTAAAGCAGTATGGGCTTACAACACTACTTGGAAAAACAACAAGATTTACTCCCTATGAATTAGTCTATGGTAAGAATCCAATTCTACCTATAGAATTTGAGATTCAAACCTTAAGGACAACATTTGAAGTGGGCATTGATTTGATAGAAGCACAATAGGCCAGGATTGTTCAATTAAATGAATTAGATGAAATCAAACTTCGTAGGCACTACATCACACTTGAGATCATCCAACATCAGAGAAACTTTGGCATGACAAACAGATAAAGCCAAGGAAATTTCAGAAAGGGGACTAGGATTTGTTATTTGATTCAAAGTATAAAGACTTTAAAGGAAACTGCAAATGAGATGGATGGGACCCTACCAGATTGCTCAAGTGTTTGACAATGGGACTATTCAACTAGTTCCAATAGATGGAGAAAATAAGGTAATGTTGGTTAATGGTCATAATCGAGGGTTGTACCATAAACCAACATCTAGAGAAGAGTTTCAAAAAGCAATTCAAGAAGATTCGATCTGAATTGTGTGGGAAAAAGTTTCTTTTCCCAACACAACTCAGACCTGAGCAACCATCTTCTAAGAAATAAAGAGGAGATGATTGAAAACCAGAGATGATGGCGGTCATCCTCCTCTGAAGCATTGGTTGAAAACCAGAAATGGCGGCCAATGCTTCCAAAAAAAAAAAATAAAAAAAAATAAAAAATAAAAAATATAGAGGACCGAAAACCAGAAATGGTGGTCGTCTCCCCTAAATCTGATCAACAATAAAGGAAATACCACGTGTGAATGGAGCATTACACCAGCATGGGAATGGCGAATGAGGATTTGACAAGTTCAAATATCAAGGTATGCACAATTAATTTGCTTCTTAAATGTAGGAAAGTTTTAAATTATGAGTTGTTAATTATTAAACATCATGCACATTGATTACCCACTCCATTTCCACTCACTTTGCATGCTTCACAAATCCCAATTAAATCCATAATTCATTTCCTCCATACTCCTCACACATGTCCAATCACTTCCATCATCACCTCGGGATACTATCATAACTTTCCCAATTCAATTATATTCATTGCATGCCAATTTTGCTTCATTTCTGCTTTCCAAATTAGACCTTCTCATTCATGCCCCCAATCTCTTACTTGCATTGCCCACAACCCTACAAATTTTGCACTATCAGTCTTGTTCCCTCTTTTCTTTTTCCTATCTGTTCAGATTCAGACATGGGGCCTAGATTGCGACACAAACCAACAAGTTTTATCGAAACTTTTGGCTGATGCAAAGGCAGTAGTTGAGATTTTTCAAAATGCGGGATGGTTGGAATTTCTACTTGACATATGAAGAATTTAGTGTTCTAATGACTGAAGAATTTTCAAGGAATATGGAAGAGGGGCACTCCACCATTCATGGTAAGAAAATTCCTTTTCTCCAACTGTGATCAGTCATCTTTCGGGCATACCTAATGAGGGGTTAGCAGTGAGTGATAGGACAATGTATAATGAGGTGATTAAGAGATTTGTAGTAGGAAAGAGAGAGAAACTACAATTGGTCATAGATAACAAGGGAAAAGCAAAAGGGGTTAAAAGAGTAACCATACTTGAACCTTGGGCCAATGTGGCCAAATGGTTGATTAAATATTTTACATGTGAGGACAATATGAAATTATACTGGTCTGTATTAAGAATGTTAATCCATCTTCGACATGGTCAAAGCATGCCTCAATATAAAATTAATTTGCCCCAATTTCTATATGATTCCATTTGTGTTGCTACATAAAAAAATTTCGTTGGGGTGCTTCATATTTGAAATTTCAAGGTTTGATTCATTTAATATGCAAACACCAATTTGTCAAAAAGAAGCAGGGAGTGAAGAAGTGGCTCAATTTTCAAAAGGAATGTGCCTTAAATCTTGAGGCGGTTGTAGAGAAAACGCCATCTACCTCTAGAGAGACCCAAGAAATGCTCCATACTTCTAGGCCTACTCTTGTCCTTCATGAAACCCCAATTGAGAATCCATTGTCCCATGAGGAACAAGAAGCAACTTGAGATAATGAAACTCTGGTCCAAACCCCACCTTATCTCCACATAAACCAAGTATCCCCATTTGTTCCTGATATAGAATGAGAAAGTGAGCATTCCTTACCTATAGCTAAGAGTCACTACTAGAGATAAAGGCAAGGCACATATGGAAGAGGGAGAACCTAGTTCTCCCCTAACTCTGATACTATTATGCCCCAAGTCTTGTCCTTATCTAAAGTTCAGTTTGAGCTACAATTAGCTCAAGAAAGAATAAACCATCTGCAGTCACTCTTGAGGCCAAAGAAACCCATTTCTCCCAGCAGATAACTACTAAAGATCAAGAAATTAAACAATTACAGAAATAATAACACAACATGAGGAGGCAACTCTTCAGCTACAAAAGGCTTTAGAGGAATGAGAAAAGTAGATAAAACTCCCTTCAAGCTAGAACCGAGGAGCTTGGCACATCTCTTACACTGTATTGCAGGAAAATAGAAGAGAGCAAGAGCCTATGGCCATGGAAGATCAAGCAATTCAAACTGATTTTGTTTTTCCTCATATTGTTGTTTTAAGAGGTATGGTTAAGTGGATGGAAGAATGCTATAGGCTAAGGGCAAGTGGCAGAGGAGAACAAAAATTTGAAAGAAGAAAATAAATTGTTAAAAGAAAATGTGGTTATAATAAGTCGACTCTATGACCAAGTTCTTTCTTGCCAACCCCCTTCAAACTTTTATGCATTATTTTTAAAAGAACAATTCTTCAAATGGAAAATATCTAGGGCTCATGCAATGTTGGACATAGAGTTTGAAGATGATAGGCAATTTTTGTAGGGGCATATACTTGTAGGAAATGATGTTGAGAAAAAAATTTGTGTGTGAATTCTATGTTCACAAGTTTCTTCTCTAGAGAAAATTGAAATTCCAATTAATCTTTATGTGGGGAAGTGCAGTTAAGGGCCTTCATTTCTACACTCAGACATCAGGGTGAATGGAGAGATCAATGAGCAATTTTTGTGCAGTCATAATCTACCATTGGCCTCTTAATGAGGCATGATTTACCAACACCAATTCGGTTTTTCAATAGGTTTCATTCACAGGTGTATTGTCTACGCCTAGTAGACAAATACACAGATATCCTTAAGAATTGTGTCAAAAATTTCCGAGAGCAAGTGATCCCAACGTTCAATGTCAATTTCCTTGCTTGTCAGTCTGATATCAGCTTCTTGCAAAGCCATATAAGAAAAAGGAGGTTGTTTCACCAACAAACCTCCGATGGTTGTTAAAACAAGCCAAAGATCTCTGCAAGATAATTCTGGAGCTTAAAGAACAATGGATTGGTATGAGATACAAGCCCCCACTGGTCCTTGCACTGCATGCCAAGATGGAATTCAACAGATGACCAAGCCGAGAGGGAAGCTATAAGACTTGGAGGGATAATGTTATTGAGCATTTTGGATTCTCTAACACATATTTGGATGAAACTTGGCAAACTTTTGCCAATGAATATAATTGTTCAAGAATTGTAGAGCAATTGAACGCTAGGTAGCAGGAGGACTTGCTAAACCTTTAGTCCGGGGGAGTGATGAACCCCATTTTGTGATGTTTAAACCATGTTTAGCCTTATACCATTTTGATATCATATTGCATGATGTATAATGTTAACTACTTATATTTAATACTTTACTATGTTTTTGAAGGAATTATTATGCATATGTGTGTTATTTTTATCTTGTTAATTCTTCCTCAAGAATGGCTTAAATTGATATTTTTAATCATTAATAGCCCTTTGGAAAGTATATGTTGAGTTATCACATAGATAGCGTAGGACTTAATTCATGCACCGGCGCAGACTCTAATTGGCATGTTGGCATAGGACTCACCTCCGCGTTAATAGGAACTCACAATACCACATCGAGCTCATCCAGATCATCAATTCTGAATTTCCCTAAACAAGGGATTCACACATACATACAAATAGCTCGAACTACTACGGTATCACAGCTGGCAACACCACATCATGGACAAAAGTGGTGCCATTAACTCAACATATATTTAGGCCAATTTTGAGGATTAATTACTCCAATCACTGGAGACGGGATGCGACCAACAACTAGAGACTTACTATCACCGCAATTCTCTTTAATCAGTTAATGATATGAAGAATCTTCCAACAGTGATTGACTCCTTCAAGGGAGCCAATCACGGACCTCCTCTTTAGTTGTCAAGAATGATTCAAGTCCAAACACTTCAAGGACTACTCCTTCCATTAATGTATTTCTCAAAATAGATAAACATTGTTTCAGTCAACATTTAGTTAAGTAGATGTTAGTCATTTAGAATAACTAGCTCTCTCCTAAAGGGACTAGAACTTCTCTTGTATAAAAGAGATAATGTACTTAGATTTAGTGTTTGGGGGGTTCAGTCATTTTGATTCATTGTACAAGCATAATTTTCAATTCAATAAAGATAACAAATTCAGAGGAAATTTCTATTGTGTGAATTTCAGTACTAACCTGATCGACGGGAAGGAGCAAGGGCCACTCTTACCCAACAAAAAGGGAGATGTACATTTATTTCCTTTTTGTATTCTTGGATGCATTTACTTTTTAGCATTGATTCCTTTACTTTGATGTATTTACTTTTTAGCATTGATTCCTTTACTTTGATGTATTTATGTTTCCATAGTTAATGACTTTAAGAACTTTCCAATTTTGTCTTTGATCTTAGTATTTCCTTTCAAGCATTTTATTTTGTAATCACGATCATTTCAGTAATTTCTTAGTTTTTGTTATCTCTTTCCTTTGTTACAAATAGCCATGAACACCACCCTGGATTGACAGAATAATATGATTAAAAGTACGAGTACAGCAGAAGGAAATTGATTCTGATTAAGAGGAGCACCTTGGAAGGAAGGCTTGTTTGGTTGATAAGGGGGCTTGTTGGGTTGGTATGGAGGTTGATAAGGTCTGAAATTTTGAGCTTGTTGCCTCTTAATAGATACCAACTCATTCCCAAAATTTTGCAATTGTTTCATCACCTCTTACAACTCAGTGGAGGTACTTGAGGAAGTAGATGCTTGACTAGAACTTTGATTCCTTGGGGTTGGAATGGGAGCTAATTTAGGGGCTTGATGAGAATTAGGTGTCTCAATCTTTGTGAATATAGGCATTGGAGGTTTAGGAGAAAGTTTCTCAGCCTAAATAAGACTATTCTCAGCTCTAATAGCAATGTCATAAGCACCTAGTAATGTTCTACCCCCATGGACTGAATCATGACTGAAATGTCACTATTTAAAGCCTTTAGATAATAAAGAAATGCATGTTGGAGTGTAGGTCTTACCATTTGAGGGATTTGGTCCTGAATCCTTTAAAATCTGATGTTGAAATCAGTCATCTACTGATTAGGGGCTCTCTTTGTTATTGTCAGCTGCTCTATCAAAGACAGTGATCTGATTTATCCTCAAAATGATTGCACAAGGTTGTGCCAAGTTCATCCCAATTGTGAATTGTGCCTAGATTCAAACTCATGTACCATTAAAGAGTTTTCCTTTAAATGATGAAGCCAAGAGTCTGACTACTACATCATCTTCAATAATGAAATGGACTCTACAAACATTAGCAACATCTTGGATATGGTCAACTGGGGTAGTATGATTTTCACCAATGAAGAAGGGAATACTTTTAATGACAAAAACTAGTATATCATGTTGTGCATTGAGAGCTAGGTGACTAACACCATTGAAACTAACAAAAGGAAGATTTCTTTGATGTGTCATGATTTGAATGGGTCTTAAAACTCTAGATGACAGCAAGAAGAGCCTACCAGGGAGGAGTAGAAAGGACTTTGTTTTCTGGAGATGGTGATCTTTGAACTGATCTGCCTCTTCTTCTTCTCCTTGATAATAGTTGCAAGTAATCAAAAGGTTCTTCCCCTGCTGTTCTAAACCTTGTCTGAATCCTTCTCATGAAACTGAGGCACTACGCTACTGAATCTAGTAGATATAATGATTGGAGTCGCCATATGTGTGGCTGCAAAGCCTCCAAAAGGCTGAAATTCACCGGGATACACACCAAAACTAAGTGAAATAACAAGAAAATCTTAGAACTCCCACCGAGCGCGTCGAATCATTATCTCCGAAAAGCAACACCCTTTGATTTGTCATGAATGAATGGATGAGAAATCAGTGTTTTTGGGTAACATGGGATTGTCTCTCAAGTTGTGGGACTTGCTACTTGAGACAAACCTCCAAAGAAGGTTGGTTCCTCTACCTATTCCTAATGCTAAACTACTTCTAACTGAAAATGTAACTATCTAATCCTATTCTAACAATCCAAGAGACCAGGGAAGAGGGAAATGCATAAAATGGAAATCCTACACTAAAGAGAGGTGATAGCACCAAGAAAAGTGGGAAAGACACTCTTAGATGAGTGGAAATGAGAGGAAAATGGAGGAGAGGGCAGGATGATGAGACCTTTCCAATGGTACTAAGTTTGTGAAATTTGGAGCAACAGGGTGAAAGATATGGCCATTTGAAGTTCGGGGCTCAGGATGGTCGTGATTGGTTCCCTACACGATGCTGCAGACCGCATCAATCATTTCGTTCCAAATGCGGCTGCATCAACCAATCAGGGAACTAGAGGAAGGGGAGAAAAGTTCCATTTGTTCCTGTGGGACTCGCCGTCCGCTTTTCCGTAGTCATTGTGTTTCGCAAGGAATCGGTCTTTGGGTGGAATTGTGGAACAGCTTACACCCGTCCCTCCATGCCTGCACCTCTCACTTCAGCCGCAAAACTGCCCCTAGTGCTTAGTTCCCGCCCCGGCTTAGTCGGCCGACTCGGCCATGCAGGGAACTGATGACCTAGCAGAATGTTCCTTTTGTTCCCAAAAAACCCGCATTACCCGCAATACATTGTTTGTCTCCCCTTCCACCTTTACGGCTGGATTGGCAATGCAAGGAACAAGACGAATGAAGGAACTATTCTTTTTTTTCCTCCAAAGGCTAATTTGGCGGATTTTGCTTGGTTTTGCCCAATTTTGATGAATTTTTCCAAGTGTTTGGACTTTTAAGGCCTGCAAAGAGGGAGGGAGATGCCCTCGAATGATTGTTTTTTCCTCAAACCATGAAACTTACCTGGCCTTCAAGTTTCTTCTTCGAGGCTCCATTATACTCCCTTAGTCCACAATTGTCAAGTTGGCCAATTTGCAAGGGGTGCAAAATTGGATAACATGTATTTCAAGTGGATTATGACACAAGTGGAACAGCAATAGGGGTAGTGTTGGGTCAAGAGGGAAGACCTATGACAATTTTTAGTGAGAAGCTCAACGATGCGAAATGCAATTATTATGTGTATGATCAGGAATTTTATGCATTAGGGCAAGCATTGAAGAAATGGAGACATTATTCGCTTCCCAAGGAGTTTGTTCTATATACAAATCATCGGGCATCACAATTCATCAATAGTCAGGGTAAGCTAAACCAAAGGCATATGAAGTGGGTTGAGTTCCTACAAATTTATTCTTTTATATTGTGTCATAGGAGTGGAAAGTCAATCAAAATAGCAGATGGTTGAGTAGAAGGATTTTTTTGTTGATTGAGTTGAGACATGAATTTATAGGCTTTGATTCAATGAGGGAACGATATGCTAAAGCTGAGGATTTCGGTGAGGCATGGAAGGCATGCACAAAACTAGTGAGTGGAGACAAAATACCATGGTTAAACTAATTTATTTAGGATGGACTGTCGTTTCATAAAGTACAGTTATGCATACCAAGAGGTTCAATGTGAATGAATCTAGTTAAGCAGAAACACAGTGGTGGATTGGCAGGACATTTTGGCTATGACAAAACATATATGCAGTTAGCATAAAGATAATTTTGGCCACGCATTAGTTTATATGTGCACAATTTTTTTCAAGAATGTAGAGTATGTCAGTGTAAGGTAAAAGTTCAAATGCAAGTTTGCATCAAGCATTGTCTAATCCAGAAAAGCCATGGGAGGATATCAGTATGGAATGTGTTTTAGGATTGGCTAGAACGTAAAAAGGAATGATTCAATATTTGTGATAGTAGGCAGACTTTCAAAGATGGTACATTTTGTGGCATGTAGGAAGACTATTGACACAACTAGCATTGCTAAATGGTTTTTCAAGGAGATTGTAAGATTATATGAATTACTGAGGAGTATTGTATCAGACAGGGATGTTAAGTTTGTAGGACATTTTTGGAGAACATTGTGGAGGAAATTGAATACAAAATTGCAATTCAGTTCCACATATCACCCACAAATAAAAGACAAACAGAAGTCATCGATAAGAGTCTAGGGAATTTATTGAGATGTTTGATTGAAGGGAATCCAAGAACATGGGCTAACATTTTGGCACAAGCGGAATTTGCTTACACTGATTCAATTAACAGTAGTACAGGAAAGATACCATTCCAGATTGTGTATGGTTCAAGTCCAAGAGGACTCACAAAACTGAGAGACATCAGAAACGAACAAAGAAGTGTTGACGCAAAGTATTTTGTAGAGCTTATGAGAGATGTGCATGAGCAAGTGCGTAAGCAATTAGAGAAAAATATAGCACAATATAAGCAGTGCGCAAACATAAGAAGAAGAGAATTCAAATATCAAATTGGAGACATGGTCTTAGTACGCTTTGCAAAAGGAGAGAATTCTAAAAGAAGCCATTTAACAAGTTGAAGGTTAGACCATTGAAGATATTGAGGAAGTTTGAGAAGAGCGCCTATGAAGTTGAGTCACTTGAAGGAGTTGATATTTCACCAATATTCAATATGGCATATTTGTATCCATATCATGAAGCGTAGAATAGGAGCATGAATTCAGATTTAGATTCAAAGTATGAATGAAAAGTAAAGTTTCCAGAGAAGGAACACGAAAATGTGGAAAATGTGAATGACACAAGGATCAACAAGAGGACACAAGGCAAGGAATACAAAGTATAATTGGTCAAGTGGAAGGGCCAAGACATTGAGGATGCGATTAGGATAAGCGTATTCAAAGCTGCGAAACATGGAATATTTGTAGGAAGTTATGCTTTTCTTGTTGTATGTGGTGTATGATGCAAGATAATCCGAGTTCACTTGTAATCCTACATCAAACAAAAACATACTGGGTTAGAAATAAGCTAAGTTTAGCATTGTGCAAATGTTTCTATTTACACTTAATTCATGTTTTGTATGTTTTTGTGCAAGTCTTATTCAGCGCAATTAATCTTCGCAGTGTTTCATGCCACCAGTGTGTGTGCAAAGATTGCAAAGGTCTATCTGGTGTTTTCTGTAGTTTCTATAGTGCAAGATTGATTGTAGTGTTCCATGTTATCATTTGATATCAAGTGTTTCGAACTCTAGGTCACCGTTTTAATCTCCACAAGGTTTCATTAAGGATCGTGGTATCTTGTAGAGTTCAAAACATCATTCGAAGACCAAAAGGAGCTTTGGATCGATAGCGCAAGGATTTATCACTTGGCACAAGGACTGTGCAAGAATATCACTTGGTATGTGCGCTGTAACGTACCAAGCTTTTCTTAAGGCTCGCATTAACAACATATGGTTTGTTCAATAGTATGCATCTATCCCTGCAATTTCAAGGTCATTGAAGTTGTATTGCGCATGCACGCAAGGATTCGGTGGAGAAGGTCACTGTGCAGTCATATGTGTAGTGGCACAAACATGACGCGTAACTTTCAGAATTTCAAATATGACATTGCTAACCAACATGGATTTCACCTAATCCAATTATTGTAACCGTTGAGCCGACTCAATTTGCATCAAGATGTGTTTTGGGTCCTATTTTTCATAGAGGATTGGGAAGTAATTGTAATGTCATATGGGTCACTTGTGGATTCGAAGAAATAATGTAAGTAGGTGGGTCTTGCGATTATATAAGTGTGCCACTACACTTGTGTTAGGGATGACTCCCACACAATTGATGCTATAGCATGGAATAGTTGGTTCAGTGTATCTTGTGTGTTGTAGTGTGATAATTAAAAAAATCGAGTTAGTGAACTGAGATATGAGGATCTAGTGTTGTAGATAATCTTGCCTATGAGATAGCTATTTGTGTGTTTACATTGTAATTCCTATAAGATTGAGTTAATAAAGTTATTGAGTTCTTAAACCATATTTTGTGTTGCATGCAATTTTATCGCATTTCCACTGAGTATTCTGAGGCTGCGTGATTTACGGCATCCCTTAATTGGGACACGCAACTGCAGCTGCACCACATCGTCACAAGACAGATAACATAAACCTTATATGAAAAAAACACTGCCAACCTCCATTATTATTCTCCCTAATTTTGTGATTCTCTAAATTGGACAATATATGATTTGCCGAATTTCTAATTTCATATGCAGAAAAAACAAACATGATGTAGCCAAAATATGGCAATCTCTGTTTCTCTCTACTTCCAGAATTCTATGCATAGCTGAATATAAATATGGATTAGAATTCAATTCAAAAAAATTGAGTATTCAAAATTGCAGAAGAATCTGTGAATTCAGAAAAATTTGAAGTCCCAACACATCGCTTAGGAATTGGAATCTGGAATAACGAGACTGCTGTGGATTAAACAAAAAAATCCTTCTTGGAAATTTGAAATCCTGACCAGAAAAATAAGATTTGCAAATTACGAGAATATTTGGAAATCCACAAACAGAGGAAGGTATTAGAAGAATTTTTGTTAAGTGCAAATCTCTTGGGAATCCATGTTAGCATATGCAAAGAGAAGAAAGAATACAGAAGGCAAACTGCACTGTTCAAATGACACAGGCAGAGGTTTATTTATATGTGAAGAGGTGGTTACAGATTGGTTGAATAGTTACCAACCAAACAACTACATAACTGTTTTACATGCTATATAAAGTGCTATATTTTAACACCCCCTCTTAATGACTAAACCGGAAACAATACCAAGTTTGTCCCGAAATTTTACAAATTTCCTAAAGCCCACATGTTTAGTCATTACATCTACAGACTGTTGCATAGATTGTACTTCAAAATCATCAGTCCATGATTGTGTTGTGGTTGTCGAATGAAGAAGAACCGCAAAACCAAAATCTGGTCCCATGAACAAAAGATATGGCAAGTGGTCCACTGGTTCTCTATTACGTGATTCATTGACCAGTGATGAATCACCAATGGTTGAGAGTGTCGGCCATCTCCAGAGTGCTGAAATTAGAACCTCCGATAAGTGGATTGAAAACTTTGTTCCAAGCTTGTGTAGCTTTGTTGGAGTCTGTACAAAGACTCAATTATCCTACAATCGAAGTCACCTTGATCACGTCCTTGCACCACCATGTAGTGCTCATCCAACGTTTTCAAGAAGAGAAATGTGACCATCTCATGCGAGGGGAGTTAGAACCAACTCCGCAATAGTAGGAGAAATAGCCATCTCCATCTCAAAGCAATGGTCTCCGTCTCAACAAAGTGGTAGGAGTGAGAATCATTTGTGCGGTGGGAGTTAGAACCAACTCCGCAATAGTAGGAGAAATAACCATCTCCGTCTCAATAGTGGTCGGAGTGAGAATCAACTCCTCATCTATTTGCTCATCTATCCCCCTCTGTTGGGAAAGATCCTTCACAACACAATGAGCAAATTGTTCATGCTCTATTGTCCTTCGAGCAAGGACCTTTGAGTGAGTGGTTGGGCATGCCATCTCACCATGCATCGTCAGTGCATTTGGAATAGTGGAGTCTCTATCCACAACAAATTGTTCTTCAGAATGAGGAAATCCATCCTCCCAAGGCATGTCCGCCTCCCGTACACCTGGTATAGTGGATACTCCCTCCACAATAGGTGCATGTAGGTTGACTGTATTCAAGTCAACAGATTTGTGAGGAATGACTTCCTCCCAAGGCATTGTAGCCTCCTGCACATCCTAAATGGTGGAGCTATCCTCCACACGTGCATTCATGTTGATCGCAGCCGGATCAACAAGTCGATACTGACCACCTTCCCCAATACCAAGTGCAATTATTTGTCTCTATTTGACATCAGAGACAACACACTTCTTTCCACAGAAATCCATAGAAATATTGGGATTTTCAATCAATTGACAAATAGATAGAAGATTCTTTTGTAAAGAAGGTACATATCTAACATTCCGTACCAACAATTTATGAGCATTATTCAATACAATGCATATATCTCCTATCCCTTCTACTGCAAGTGTTTCTCCATCAGCTAGTACTACTTGATTCAAACATATATTTGCAGTAAATGAAATATACCAGTCCCGACGAGATGAAAAGTGTGCGAGACGCACTAGAGTCAATGATCCAACGAATCGGTACCACTTGTCATTCGAGCATGATGTCGTAAGACAATAAAGAGCATGCCCGTCATCCGAATCTCGTTCTTCTGCAACTGCTGCCACATGTTCCTCATCACATGGCTTTTTGTTTTGTTGCGAAAGATCATACTTCCGCTTCCGGCAATCCTTCTTGAGGTGCCCAACCTTGTGACAGTAATAGCATGTGACCTGATACCGAGTGGAAGACTCACCAAATTGACATTTCCACTTTCCCTTTGACTGAGTGACAAGAGCACTCTCTGAATGGTCACAATTAGATTATGCCTGAAGTTGTCTCCGCTCCTTTTGCAACAAGTAGGAACTCACCTTGTCAAACGTGAGTGTTTGACTTTCAGCCATTAAATGGAGTGCCTCCACAAATGACTCATACGAAGAAGGTAAGTTGTTCAAACCCGAGCCACCATATCATCGTCGTCCACCTTTTTGTTGATGGAAGATAATTGGTCTCGAGGTCTTTCATCCGAAGTAGGTGCTCAGACAAATGATCCACCTTCTTGTAACTTTACGGAAAAGAGCATATTTTTCAAGTATAAAACCCGACTCTTTTCTGACATCTGATATTTATCCCTCAGACTGGCCCACAACGTGCTTGCCACAGTGGCATTCTACACTTCCAATATCATATCATCCAACACCGACAACTTGAGAAGCAATAACGCTTCCTTATGACGTTTGTCATAATCCTCGAAGTTCGTCGTTGGTCGACTTTCATCACCCTTGATTATTTTATCACAATCACAAAACTCCGCGACCGTTAAAATCTTATGACTCCATACATTGAAATTAGTGCCCATTAATTTTTGTGTCTCCGGCAAAGTCAAGTGTGATATATTTGCCATGTTATTATTCCAAAAGAACGGAAATAATAAAATAATAGTTTTGGCCCCTCACCAATAAAACAATATAACTTTATTCCTACAAATATTATTAAATTAATTGCTCACATGTAAAGCCCCTTCGAACTGCCCTCGAACTATATTTGCATTTAATAAATATTATTAAGCATGGAGAATACCTTTGTTGATGAAGTAAAACAAATATGCCCTTGAACCCTTCGAGAATATTAACTCCTTTCTTCACACGATTTCTGCTCCAACGACTTAGCATTCAAATGCCCTCCACTTCCAGGATTATGCTGTTGATGTCACCAGCCACGAACAAGATGCCACCAGCCACGAATTCCTTTAGAAGACTGGGTTTCTGCGACTTTTGCGACCACATTTTTTTTTCCCACGGTTTTCCTTCACACGACAAGTTCCAGGAACCCACGATTCTGCCTTTTGCGACTTTGTGCCCTCGTTTACCCACGAATCACGATTTTCGGCTTTTCGACTGGGTATTGCTACAGCCAGGAACCCATGTACCACGTTTTCCTCAAACACAATAGGCTCACATGTCAAAACTGCAACTGATCCTCGTTCTTTTGAGCAGCCACGAATTTACACCTTCAAGCCACGATTTTTCACAAAAAATGACTGGTATTTGCTTCGAACCAAGTCACGTTTTGTGCAAAAAACCGACTGTATCTGCCTCTAATGGCTTCACGACTCTACATATACACGAGCCACAATTTTCCCCTTTTCAGTTTGTGAATCTTCTACAATAAGCGGCGAACTAGCATCTTCAGTTTGTGCCCTACCAGGGCTTCCCCAAACTTCCAGTTCGTGCCTGTTGACAAGGCTTCCTCGAACTGCGAACCAACCGCTCTGATACCAATGTTAGCATATGCAAAGAGAAGAAAGAATACAGAAGGCAAACTGCACTGTTCAAATGACACAGGCAGAGGTTTATTTATATGTGAAGAGGTGGTTACAGATTGGTTGAACAGTTACCAACCGAACAACTACATAACTGTTTTACATGCTATATAAAGTGCTATATTTTAAAAATCCACAATCTCAAGTGACCCACACACACTTTTACATTGTTACAATCCTCTCGAAAGAAAAAAATCTCACGATGATTATATATTATCTCATAAAAACTTGTCAGCTATAATTAAATTCCAACGGTATTTAATATGCCTATATTCAGTCAAAAATCTAAAACCCTATTTTCACCTTGCTACATATGGCTGATAGCACAATGACATTAACACACCAAGAATTAAAGGAAAAGTCAAAATTAGAGTTGAGCTCATCTTGCCAACCAATAATCAATTTTCTCTCCAGAAACTAGCAAAAGGGCATTTATAACACAAAAGGGGATTCCACTGGAAGAAGTACATCTGACATCAGCAAGTTATACAGTGACACCAAGGTGATATCGGCAAGTTTATCTTCTCTGATTTGTGTACTTCCTGATTGATTTAGGAGCATCTGGTGTGGTCAGTAAACTTGCATCAACCAAAAACATGTAGAGTATGTTGTAATGAATTGTCAGTGTGTTTTCAGTGTTACAATGTAAAGGTTGGTTCACAGGCATCCGTGGAGAACATCAGGACCTCAGCGAGGTCCAAGGACCAGCAAGAAGTCAGTTTCAGTCAGACAACATGGCTAGATTTAAGTGCACCCTATTCGATGACAAAACTGCTGGTTATTGCAAGGGCGGCTGTGAAACTGCCACACCCCTGTTAATGACAAAATCATTGGTAAATCACCATGCTGTCTTATTTATCATATGACATTTATATCTAATTTTTTTCATGAATGATACTTTCAAGAGAAAAATATTTTTTCGATGTGTTGCCATTTCTTGAACCCTTGTTGACTGAAGTGCACCCAAACTCTATGTCCACATGATCGTGCACCTACTGTTATAAAGGTGACCTTTAGAGACATGTGGTGCCTTGTTATAATTATGTTGGATGGACTAATGTTTTGTGCATAAGGCATGCACAAGAACTTTGTTGACAACTTCAGCCTAGCCATCTATCTAAAGTTGAAAAACATGGAGAGAATTGCAGCTAATAGCCAAGAAAATTCCCACAATGATTCTCAAAATTGGTCAAGGGATTGGGGGCTCATGTTCATGATGATGGTAGTACAGCAATATCTTACCTGGTTTTCATTCCACAGGTATTTACCAACTCTACTTTAACGAAAAACATGCATAAATATGGGAAGCTATGGACAGGACCCCTTTCTTCTAGAGTATGGCCATCAACAAACCTCCCATAGAGGATCAACCCCTACAGCCAGCATCACATGGCATTCATCACTCATAACCTTGTTGGGAGTCGAACTCACTAGTTTGAGGCTTCACCAGCTTCTCCACAACTTGTGTTCAGTAAACAATATAAAAAGATAAAATCAAGCAGCACAATAACATCTTATGAATCCCAAGTTAAACTCCTCACAACTCCCATTAAAACAATTATTAAGGAAATCATTAATCAAATAAAAAGGAAGTAACAACAGAGCCTTAACCATAAACCTACGGCAAGAGTTCCCATGTACCATTCTATACATAAAACTGTCAGAGAGACAACAATTCACAAATAATCAACATGACGTGCATAAATAGTAATTATAACTCCTATGAGACCACATGGCGTGAAGAAATCACTTAAATTTGACATTTTCTCCAATATAAATAGCTCTTTTTGCCATGCCAATCTCAACTTCCAAAATTAATTTCATTACAAAGGTCGTTACTTTCCATCCACAACTCAGAATTGATCATTGTCCAATAAAATATAAATTCCAAATGAACCCACTTACTTAGCCCATATCTTGGAAGCATAATGGAGCAAGTTATGAGACTTACCAAGTTGCCAGGAAAAGGAAATGGAAACGGGAATTTTCAAAAACCCACAGAATCGAAACGGCATGGAATTGTACTATATATATATATATAAAGTTCAAATTTATTATAAATAAATATATCAAAATACAATCTTAAGGTTCTAATTTCAATTTCACTTTATTAAAAATCAATGGCACACAAAAAAGTTCAGTCATAAAGTTACACCAAGGGGGCCACTAAAGTGAAACCCCCATTTGGAAAAGTAACTTACGATGAAAACATAAGGTGCGCAACTTGATAAAGTTTTACTCGACTTAAAAACACCTTAAAAAATAACTTATGTTTTAAAAATATTTTTCCCTCCAAAAGTAAAGCGACCAATCTTTATCTTTAGATTAGGTTCTATCACCACCATTGGATTGAGAAAACCCTAAAAATTGTCATAATCCATAAGGATGCCTCATAAAGGTCAACTTAAGATTTGGAGGCTCATTTGCAACATGAGCAAGGTTGGGAGAAGGAGAGGGAGAGAGGGGAAAGGCTTGTCCATGCCTTGTCCCTCCTCCCTCAAACTCCAACAAAGCCTCCATGGACCCTCAAGATAAAGCTTGCCATAGAGGTGGAGGCTTCAAAGTTTTAGTGTAGAGTTAGTTTCATTTGAGTAAAAGCCCATAAGGCTTCACCCCATGTGTAGGGGGTTTCCATTTATTTTAGATCTATTTTCAAAGTATGCATTGTTTGTTTTGTTGGTCTTATTATTGATTTGCAGGTAGTGTGTGAAAGCATATGGAAGCTCCATCCCCTTTAAGGCCCCAAGGGCATCTCCAGCTCTCCAAGGGCTTTTCCTTTATTTTTTGTTGTTCCAAAACACCTGTGCCACCAGAAAGAGCACAGAAATGCCCAGACACACATTTCTACCATTTCCGGTACATGCCCAGGAAAATTCTGCAAATCTAGTACATTTTGGCAGCATTCCGTACAGGGGATTAATACCAGAAACGTTTCGATGCAGAAACAGGAAGGGGCAGGGGTGTTTCTTGCATTCCAGCTTAAATATGGCATATAGACTCTTCTTTAACATAAACTCATTGGTCAGCATGATGCCTATAATTTCCTTAATCTCTTAGGTTTTCCCAAAGTTCTTCTAATTCCAGGATGGTAACAATATATAATACATGTTTACATGACAATTATTCTGATTCATTCAAATTTGTGCATGTTTGTGTGTGTATACCCGTGTGTGTTCCTCTTTGGTTAGAGTGCTCTATGAATTCTCAAATACAACTGATGCCAAACAAGCATTTTGCACTTTTCTGATGCATATTACAATTCATTAATCTAAAGCATGAAAATAAAATCTATACATATTTCACTGCTAAAATTTTAGCAACTAGTACCAGCAATCTCCTAAGAAACAAAGTAAATTCTTAGAAGTTTTCTTTGAACAGGTTTGGTGCATCCCTTTAATACATGTGGGCCAGACTCTTTCTTTGATTGCTAGTGCAGAGCATGCCAACTATGAAAAGAAAGATGCAACAAAAGCCAAATAAGGAAAGACACAAGATATTTGTCGATTTAAAAAAAGATCCCTGGACTAACAACACTGCTTCCATTGAAAAAGATATGAGATACCCACAGTTGAAATAGTAATATGCCTTGGTGCTATCTGGAAGCACTGCCCTGTCATGGATCGAATAGCTTCTACAACAGCATCATAATTATTGAGAGGTTCTCCCATTCCCTGCACCATACACAAAATCATCAGAAATTATTACCTTCAAAAGCAAGATATTACACGCCCAGGCACTTTAAGAACCTAGAGATGGAATCTCACAGAGGAGTCTCAAGGAAGAAAACAAGGAAAAGAAAATATACCCCTTTAAAGTCCCCTTTCATGTGACTTTTCAAGAATAGCATTATCTAAATACTCCTGTACTAAAAAAATTCATAGAGAAAATGTAAAGAAATACTGAGAATTAATATCATTTGAAAGATAATGTTATTTTGGCAACAACTGTCACACAATATGTTTATTCTAAGTTCTGTATATATAATCAGGACTTAAATTTCTTAGTGTTAATTTATGTATGGACTTAATTAAACACTTCAAAATGCTTTACAGTTTATTTAGCTTTTAATCAGTTTTTTGGTCATTCTGCACAAAACTAGCTTCAATTGCTAATAGCAACTCATGCTCTGCCATTGCAAAATATAATGCTCAGTGCTGAGAAAACTTAAAATTGTTAAGGCATACAATTTGTCATGTACAAAAGTGTAAATGGACAAAAACAGAAGCTAAGTTATATGCAACGGGAACAAAGCTCGTCTACACCTGCCGTCTCATTAATCTTCTGTCAGTATGTTCTATAGAGTAAGCCTTAAGAGGGGTATTAAAATATAAGGCAAAATATAAGGCTTATTTATTAGCGTTATGTTAATATTAGTTAAGTGTTAACTAATAAACGGTTGAAACTACTTCAACCACTTTGTAACCATCTTTCACATAATAAAATGACGGACACACAATAATAATGTGTGCATTCTGGTTTCTCTTCATCCGTTCTTTGTACATTCTAATCTTTCTTTATTCTTTCTCTCTCCGCATATTCTAACATCAACAAACCCAGACTCTCATAAAAGGGTTTTAACCCTTTATCTGCAAATCTTTCCTCATGGCTTCGCCTCGAATGCTGCAGCATACAAGGCTTGCCTTTTCCTACTCACGGATTGGAAGGGATTTTAGCTCCATTTTTACAGGTTTCGTCCCATTCGAAAAGGATTCACGCCACAATTTGCTTACAATCAGCTCAACCTGCGTTGCTTGACAAAAAGGAGAAAACCGCCTATGCAAACTACCTGTGACCATCACATTGATTGTTATGTACCACACAATAAAGCAAGAGATCAGTAATGTCTAAGGTGATGCCACAAATACAAAAATCAATTGTCTTGATGTGGTGTCTCTTTGTTATCAACTCCCAACACCTCCGTCACCTTTCATAAATAATTCATTAAAATAGTGAGCTCTAACTTCATAAATCCACAAGACCTTGCTTTTCAATGCTAAGGAGAGAGATTAGGAGGCTCATTATATGCTAACGTGGGTTGCATTCCCTACTAATAGGCATTGTAAAGTTAGGGGAAAGGAGGCTCCCAAAATTGATTTGGCCTATGAATGGAGTTACATAGTCCAACTCCATTATTGGTAGCCCAATCAGCAACTCGATTTCTATCTCTTTTTATGTGAGAGAATTCTAATAGATGAAATTTTGATTTCATTTGACTGATTTTGCCTATGATGAGTATGATTTTCCAAGCTTCTATGTTCCCTCCCTTAATCATGTTAATAATGATTTGTGAGTCTCCTTCAATTTCCACCTGCTTCCATCCCTTTAAAAGGCTAATTTGTATACCCTTGATAAGATTTTTGCCTCTTGAGACAGTCATGATAGGCCTTATAAATCGTTCTCAGATTTCATGATAGGAAAATTTCGTGATAATTTACTTGGAAAACGAGTTGATTATTCAGGTCATTCTGTTATTGTGCCATATTGTTGGGGTCCGTGCTAAAGTCTAATGAGTATATAAGAAGAGGTTGGCCCTCGTGATCTCTAAAGAACCCTTCACCTCCAGCCGGACCTGGATTGCCTTTAGATGCTCCATCAAAATTTAGCTTCGCCACCCCAAATTTTAAAGGAATCCAAAACACTAGGAGCTGGGAGAGCCTATTATCCACTGTGTCAAGCCCTTTATTAGGCAGAATATTCATTGGTTGTTTTTTATTTATACCTATTTTTAAAATTATTGCAGCCCCAACAATCAAAATGAGTTCTTCTAAATATGAATCAGAGGAGGAAATGATTGAGATGGGTGGTAGTGGTGACCTTACTGGGGGGGCAAGGAGGAGACAAGAGGCAGCAGCATCACAAACTTGCAGTTCAGCTGCGAGTGCTGAAAAGACCAATTACCCCTCTCAAATGTTGTCCAAACTTGCCATTGGACCATTCAACAAAAGGAATCCATTGCAATAATTTGCTCACATAGTTACGAACCCCAAAAGTGGAGGGGGAGTAAACTATGGAACTGCAATATCTGTTCAAATAGTGGGCATGGCAATGTCACTAGGATTAATGCACACTTGTTGCACACTTCAGGAAGGGCAGTTCATGTTTGTAAGGCTCTTTCACTTGATCAGAGAGCAGAGGTGGTGAGGGTTTATACCACGAACGGCATTCCAAAAGTTCATGGTACTAGCACTGACGCTGCCACCCCATGTACCCCTCCTAGGACTTTTAAGAGTTCTTTTCCCCGTGTTGTAGAAGGTTCTAGTTTTGGAATGATTGAAGTGCAGGGCAGAGGGAAGAGAAAGGCCATGTGGGTAAGCCCCAATCCAGTAGTAGATATGTTTGATTCGAAGGCAAGGGAGTACGCTGATGATGCCCTCGGGAATTTTTCTATGTTGTTAGAATCCTATTTATGTTGCTTGTTCTTGCTACAAGGAGGCTATGTCTAAGGTAGCAGAAGCAATAACTGTTGGATAAATCCCACAGTAGTTAGTACTACACATGTAACTGTGTAATATTAGTTCAAGTGTGTGTGTGTGTGTGCATGAATGAGTTGCACATGAGTTATAAGAACTCACTAGAATATAATTTAGTTGAGTGAAGATAGGGATGAGGAAGAGATGTGAGGAAGAGATGAAGTTGGCTTCTAGAAAATAGGACTGATAATTTTGTATAAATATCTCTTATCAATATGAATATAACATTGAGTTTTATCATGCCAACATTTCATTTGGTATCAAAGTGGGTGATTCATGAAGTATTAAGTGTGATGGGGCAGAGCCAGCATACATCCTGGTTGCCCCTTGTATGAGAGGCATTAATATATTATGAGAGTGTGTACAGATAGTTTAGCAAAGATTTGAGTAGGTTAAGGTTTCTTTGCAAACAATGAGGTAATTTCTGGGTATTACAGCCACCTGACAAGTACAGCAGATCCGTGCATCTTTCGTACACTGCAGATTAGTCTCTAAGTGTGTATAATTCATATTCCTTCCAATGTGCATTCTTTCTTAGACATAAAAGTTCATGAATCCTTTGATAGTATTTACACTTGTGTACACCCTTTGTGCTCATATCGACGGTTGTACCAATGATTGCTTGTGTAACATCGAAAGGCTGTACACATTCCATCTGCTCATCTTTAATAACTCTGCCATAGTCTACTAAACAAGGGCAGTTTTATTACATGTCGTACGACCAGCAAATCTGAGCAATGTTACATTACTTCAGCCTTCCAATCGTAACCGTATTCATTTCCAGGCTCATACATTATTGCTCCATTGATTGTCAACATTTGGCTCCTACAAGCATGATATCGCCATGCACAAATCTTACTTTTGTGTAATATCAACTCATGCACATGTGCAAGCTATTCAAGGCTGTAAATCACAGCGTTGATTCTGATTTTCTCATCTAGCATCGCGGACCGTGTGCATCATTCTTCAGTGATCTACCGTGTCCTTTGCCACATACATACTCTTTGTCGTTTCCTCAAGTTTAAGGTGGTCTTGTACCACTCTCCAGGCCATGCACCCTCCGTCTATATTCGTTCATGCATCAATCATCGTGCATCTGATCTAGATAAAGTCCGTGCTCCTTCTGTCGTCCAAAATGGGCATGCCATAATGACTTTAAGTTCTATTAGTTATAGATTATATTCTCGAAGAGTTGTTTATTGTCTAATAAGTCAACTAGGTTAGAGTCGTTTTGAGTCCCTAAAGTCTTATTAATCAAAAAAAATTAATATATGTCATACAAGTCAAAATTCAAAAATTCTCTTGTAACAGACACAGTATCAGATGAACCCAATATCCAAACAAATATGTGTTTCCGATTTGTGGGGCGGGCAATTGTTCACAAAAACGAAATAAAAGTGAGTTGTAAAGTCTATCTTGTTGACTAGGGAGCATTTCATTGGAGGTTAGAAACGATGAACGAGAGGCCCATCAACATCCTCGTGTTTGTTCCAGTGGTCATCTATGTTGTTCTGGATTGGCTGGCAGCGATCAAGGACAGAGGCTGCAAACGCGAACTTCAATGACAAGCTTAGCACTCACTGTAAACAATGAGGACCTAGTCCTGTAATCTTTGTATTTGGTTTTGTGGTGTTTTAGTGATTACTGATAATAAAGTGGAAGTCCATACCACTATTGCTATAGCAGAATGGATTCTTTATAAAAGTTGTTGTAGGGTCACTCCCACTACTTTTGTTGGTTTGGTTGATGAGTTCACATCCACAGATTTGTTGACGTGTTCCCATGGATTGTTTGATGTGCTCCCATCTATGAATTGGTTGATGAGTTCTTGTCCATCAGAGTGTGTGTCAAGAAAGTGTTTGCTTCAATTCTTTAGTGGTATTTCATTTCCCTATGTCCGTACTCAGGATAATGTTGGATAAATTCCATAGTAGTCAATACTACATGGGTAGCTAAATAAATTAGTTTAGGTGTGTGTGTGAGTGAATTGTGAGTGAGTTATAACAACTTGCTAGACTGAAATGTATTGAGTGAAGATAGGGATGAGAGAGATATGTGAAGAAGAGATGAAGTTGGGTTCCAAGAAAATAGGATCAACACTTTTGTATACATATCTCTTATCAATATGAATAAAATATTGAGTTTTATCATGCAAATATTTTAGGTCCAAGTTATGTGCCTCCTAGAAACACCAAATTGAGAACAACAATCTTGGATAGAAACTATTCCAAGGTTAATTTACAGATGGAGGAAATGAAAGCCAAATGGATGTCATATGGATGCAACATTATCATGAATGGGTGGACGGATATTAGACACTACCCACATATCAATATCATTGTCTCGACAAAGAGTAACAATACTTCTTGAGGGCAGTTGCCTATTCCAGGAAACGGAAAGATGAAGAGTTCCAATGATGCCATTGAGAAGGTTCACCCTATAAATGGTGTACAAGTAATCACAAATGAAGCTTATATGTGCAAAGTAGCAAGCAAACTAGTGGAGGGTACCTATAATCATATTTATTATACCCCATGTTCATGCATGTCATGAGCAATACATTGAAAGATATATAAAAAGATTAATTGCGTCAAAAGATAGTGGTTAAGGGTAGGGTGGTGAAGATGTTCATCTGCAATCACCACGCATCATTCACACTCTTTCGAAGCTTTTCAAGTAAGGAATTCCTCAATCCAGTCAAAACTTGCTTTGCATCCTACCTTGTTTTGTTAAATAGGATGCTTGAGTTGTAGGAGCCCTTGCAATTTATGACCACCACACAGAGTGGGCTCAATGGCTAGAGTCCAAGACGAAGCAAGGGAAGAGGGTGAAGGAGGAGGTGGTGAGAGACACACATTTTGGGCCGATGTGAAATACATCACATCAATTACATATACAGTTTTAAGCATCATCAAATATGGGAATTTCGATAGCACCAATCTCGGTGAGATATATGAGTGCATTGAAAGCATGCTTGGCCAAATCAAGGCAGCTATTCAGGTGAGGGAGCGCACCATAGAGTTATTAAAATATAAGGCTTATTTATTAGTGTTAGTTTAATATTAGTTAAATATTAACTAATAAATAGTTGAAACTACTTCAACCACTTTGTAACCATCTTTCACATAATAAAATGACGGACACACAATGATAATGTGTGTATTCTGGTTTCTCTTCATCCATTCTTTGTACATTCTAATCTTTCTTTATTCTTTCTCTCTCTGCATATTCTAAAAAGAGTTCTACCATGAGCATATTTGGCCCTTCATTCAACGTAGGTAGGAGAAGATGAACACTCCATATGGCTGCATAAGCACTTAATCCAAAATGGTATATAGAAAGGTCTAGTAGAGTTATCCCCTTGCATGGTGAGGAGGTGAAGGACTATATGAAGGCCCTAAAAATGTATAGTGCATAGGACCATTCACAGTCGAATGGATGTAATGTCCCCTTTTCCAAGCTAGTCACTATGAAGGCCTTCGCCCATTCCACCTTCCGTGGGCTTCAAGGAAGGGAAGCAAGGGAGGTGAACATTGCCATAATTGTAAGTGATTGTATTTTCCTTATTTATTTGATTACTAATTATGGCTTGGAGTGATTCGACTAGGTGATGGTTGAATGACAAAGCAAAGAGGAACGATTATCTCTCCTTCATGAGGTCGGTCTTGAGAGCCTACATAGAGATGGAAAAGTACTTTCTTTTATTAAGGTCAGTCTTCTTGGAGCCTACATTGAAGATAAAGGTGGGAGAACAATCCCAAGGAGTTTGGTCCTCCTTTTGTTCTTCTAATTTATCCTTGCGCCAAAAAGGAGGATATAAAGGTGGATCGAGTGGCCTAAGAAAGATTATGCTATTTTGGATATTGATTTCTCTTAGAGGTGGAGCAAGTAGCTTCTCTTCTTGCCATTGAAGGACAGAAACCCTTCCTTGGTCACCTATTGAGGACAAAACCCTTCAATAGGATCACACTAGGGGACGAAAACCATCTTGTGTGCAAAGGTGATCTCACATGTGTTAGGAAAATACTTGTTAGGGCTTACATAAGGTAGTAAGTTAATATTGAGAGTAAGTTGTTAATACAACTTACGTAGGATGTTGAGGAGGGATTATAGGGATGCGAGTTGTTAAAACAACTCACTTATAATTGGGAGAGTGGTTATAAGAAAACAACTATATATTTGTAATGTATCCCGTATGAAGCATGAATATAGAATTATCAATTATTGTGTTATATCCTCCATTGCATTATGTTGCTCTATTATTATTTGGTATCAGAGCGGTGTATTTGATCAATGGAAGCCTAATATAGATTGGTAGGGGCAATACCAATTTATCTGTTGCCCTGTTTGATGATTCAGTTTTTGCATTTATCATGGGTTGATTGCATTGTGGAATCAGATCTTGTTAGCTTTATATATTGGATCAAAGGCGTGATTGTCATTGCACTTCATTGTTTCCTTGAATCTCAAAATTATAACTTCCAACATATTGTTCCACACCGACTGCTAGCTATCCCCACAAATTCAATATTTGTACATGGTTTCATTGAGAGAGTCTGCTACAGCGTGGTTACTTTTCCTGCAAGTGATTTCACCAATTGATCAAATCCGTTCTGGTTTTTTGCGTTGACTGCGCTGTTATGATAGATGTTTTTTAGTAGAAGCATCGTGCATTGATATATATTTTGGACTCTTTTTAATGATTACACCCATTTCTGGTTGGCACTCACGTTTTGAGGTGATACCATTGAGGTAAACATAATAGATCTAGTGGCCATTGAAGCGGATTCTATTCAGGACGTGCTTCCATTTTTTCCAGTACCGCTTTCCAGCATTTGCATGCAGATGTTAAAACGTGAGCTCGGGTGTTGGTCAGAGTAACATTCCTTTGGGTCTGATCATACTTTTGCAGCGCTGTTTTCAGATTTGGATTATTCTCATCACATCAAAATTTGGTGCAGTATTCAAGCTCCATGCCATTACCTTTCTTGCACATTGCATTGCAACGCGTGTTCAGATCTTGAGATATATAGTGCATCCATGGTTTTCTAGTTTGCTGGTCTATCGGCATGCAGGTCTCCCACCATCCACATTCAGTAGATGACGTCAGTCTTGTAAGACTACTCACATTTATTTGTGTGTTTAAATTTGTTGCTAGGGTCGTTTATGTTACTAAATCAATATAGGTTTAGTTATATTATTTGTCAATGCATTGTCTTATTACAGACTAAGTCGATTCACTCGATAGTTTGAGTTTTGTCCTAAGTTGTTTATTGTTTAGTTTGTTAATATCGTGTATTGGTGTGTCGTGTCATCAAGTGTCATCCATAAAATATTGTGTATAACATTTTTGTGTCTCATGATTATTGCCTTGTTTGTTTTCGTTTGTCAAAAATTGAGTCAAATCTTTTTTTTTTAAATCATTTTGTGTTGATGTAAAAATTCGAAAGAAAAAAAAATTGCCTTACGAACGCATTTTCGGTGGAATTTGACGTCTATTTAAGGCATGTTTTTGAACTTCATGGTCACATTCCATTGAGGTAGCAATGTCATTAACTAGAGGACGAAGGCATTGACAGCTGGAGGTTAATCTGCGACCTCTCGTCACACCAATGATGAGGCCACACAGCAGATGTGGTGGCATATACATATATTTATTGTGAGTATATGCTTTTCAATGTGCTTTTCAAGTATTTCAGTTTGTTGTGTTCTGCTCCTTTGTGTGGTGTTTGGTGGATATTGGAAAAAGAGTTGTGTTGGAGCGCAGATGACCGGTGATCGGTGATCCCCCTGATCCGACTTGATCCTCTCACGGTCGTACTTCGTTGGAAGATGGTCCGCTTGTGAATATGTTCACTTGCAATGGTGACCATGTGCAACAAAATCTAACTAGCAAGATCCGTTCAGTAGTATGTACTTCGATACAATTTGCTTCTCAGTGTTCATGTGTGGAAATTTCACATTGTGGGGGAACATGACACCAATGTTCCATTTCCATTCTGAGCCTAAAACGACTAAAGTCAAGGGCAACTTCCAGTGGCAGTGGCAGTTTCCTATGTTGTTCGAGATCGAGTGGTAGTGATCGACAACAGTGGCTACAACTAAGAACATTGTGATTCTTAGAGGTGGTAATGTGAAATCTTTCCAGTATGTGTTCTATTGTTCAGTTTGGTGAGTTGTGTTTCCTATGTTATTCCCTGCAGTGAGATATTGATGAGGGCTAAAAATAGTACTTGGCACATCATGATGTGGTTTGTGGTAAACCACTTGAAAACCACCAATATCGGTTTGTGGTCAACCGTTGTAAAACCATCCGTCGGGTTTGTGATTGTCCTATGAAAATCACCTAATCATGAAAGCAGGTGCAAGTACAAAGATAGGTTTTCCCCATGTTCGCACTAAGGGGGAATGTTAGAAAATACTTGTTAGTGCTTACATAAGTTAGTAAGTTAATACTTTAGAGTAAGTTGTTAATACAACTTACGTAGGATGTTGAGGAGGGATTATAGGGATGCAAGTTGTTAAAACAACTCACTTATAATCGGGAGAGTGGTTATAAGAAAACAACTATATATTTGTAATGTATCCCATATGAAACATGAATATAGAATTATCAATTATTGTGTTAAATCCTCCATTGCATTCTGCTGCTATAATATTAACATAGAGGTCACATTGGAACTTCAAAGTGATTTTATGCAATTGTTCTTCATTTCCAACCCTAGGCAACTTGCTTGGGATTGAGTTCGGTGCCATCTAAGGCACAATTTAATATTTTGAGCTGATATTCTTGTTCATATAAGGATGGAATCTAAATTTTGGTGATTCTTGGAGAAGTTTATCTATTTTTTCTAGCACTTGGTTTTGGTTGTCTTGTAATCATAAAAATTAATAACAAGATTGTGATTTATCATTCGTTTTTCCATATTTTTGATATATTTGAGATTGATAAATATTGTCATGGATGGATACATTAATCGGTGGCATTTTAGCTCTATTTGCATGGTTAAATGTTGATGTGAATCTCATATGCGGTTTGTGCCCTAAAGGGCTGATTGATATTGTGCATTGTTTGTTTGAAGAGCATTCTCAATGCTTTTCAAATTGATGTTTGTGTCTTTGACGGTGCAATTTCATATTTGATTCATTTGGACTTAAGGCCAAACCCTTATTTCCAGATTTCACCCCTAGAAAGGGACATTACAATGGTATCAAAGTTTTGATCCTCCCAAAGCATGGAGGGTTTCATTCGTGTGAAGATAAATGGCAAACATACATTTTGATGATGTTAGGGTTGGGAGGTTTTCCCTAGGGCAAGAGAGATTGGCAAATAGAACTACACAATTGATCCATGCCATGTAAAACACCATTGGAGAAGGAAGTTCTTGGAGAAATTATAGTGTGAGAGAGCCCTTGGGGTCAAGTTTGGAGCTGCTGCTAGGCCATTTCAGCTTACCTTCCTCCCTAGGAAAGAAGCCATTCCAAAGATTGACACATGGCATTTGGTGGGGCACAACAATGCTATCATCTATGAGGAGTACAGGGATCTTCCGGATGAGATTCGTGATGCCATGTCACTTGCCGAGTTCAAAGGGGTTGAAGAATGGTACAATGGGAATTGGACCAAGGTCTAAACCACAAGTTTTACCCAGGGAAAATGGGAAACATGTTCCAACCCTAGAGGGAAAGAATCCCTCCATTATGATCAAGGAAGAGGAAGAACACTCGAAGTTGTTGGGCATTGAAAAGAAGCAGCCCATGGAAACCCTTTAAGCACCCATCTCTCTTTCCAAAGATGATTGACTGATTTTAAGAACAGCGGTATGAAGGGCCAAGGGTTTGATGAAATCTTGAAGCAGAGCCTAAAGAAGAGAAGGAAATCATGAAACACGAGTTGGAAGGTAAAAATTCTTTGATATTCAATGATGATTCATTGATTTCTAATGATGGCATGTTGCAGAAAAATGGAGAAGAAAAATCAGATTTGCATGAAGTATATGAGGATGACATTATGGAAGGATATGTCCATGAAGGAAGGGCACTTCCGGTTCTTCATAATTACTTTCAATTTGCTGGAATTTCCCAAACAATAGAAAATAATGTGCAGATTAAGGGAGTTCATAACCTTGAAGAGAGTTTTGAAGATGTTCCAAACAAGTACCAACAAAATAAGGGTGAGCTCCTTGTTGGCAGCCCAATGTATGATAGAAATGATCACATTTTGTCTCCTCCTATGTTGCTGCCATACTTGTGTCATCATGGGCAGCTTGTTGAAAAGAATGATCATATGTCATGTTTGATGCCTCATAATATAATTGGTGATAATGTGAAGAACTCGTTGAGTAACATAGGGCACATAGATCTTTCCATGCAAGTTCAAGATTATGTGAACATAAAATTTTGGGTTCCGGTTGATTCTTTAAGTTATAAGAGAGGAATTCCTTGTTTAATTCAATACTACTACTCCATGCATATGGCTAGAAAGAAATTTTATGAAGGATCGTTTTGAACTTGTTATGTATCCTAACAAAGTTGTGAAGGGTTTACTCCTAGAGTGTTCCTTGAAGCCAAGTTCTACACTCCAAGGCAAGGTTATCAAGATAATCAGAGTTCCGAAGCAAGAAGCTTGGTATGGGAAAATGTAAGATGTTCTTTCTGAATTCATATTTTGGATTGAAAGTACTCTCCTTGAACAGTTATAGGTTGACATTTATGATGAAGCTCTTTGGGTTTAATATGATGTTTGAAAGGGATTTCAAGTATTGTAGTTGTTGCACCCTTCCTATGTTACTAATATCCAAGATTTTTGAGTTGGAAATGCTATGCTACAGCCATGATGGGTTGTTCTTCCCAAATTTATGTATGGAGTTGTGCATATCTTCCATGGACAGCAAGAGATGGGCAGGTTTGGAGACATTCTTTCCACTTAATATGATGTGTAAGAGGGTTCACTCATTGAGATCAAGCAAAGCCAACATCCCAACATCTTTGGCGTTGCTTGGGAAGAAATTTAGAGCTGTACATGGCTATTACACCCACTCATCCGCACTCCTATGGTCTGATCCAAACCAATTTGTGAAGAAAATTCAGTGGGGCAGCTTGGAGGCAACATTTGGAATCCAAAATCAGCAAGGTAACATCAATCAAGAAGAGGTGAGTATAAGTATTGGTATGCATTGTTTACATCTTATGTTGGAATTCAAGAAGAAGGCAATACTTCAAGGTAGAGTGGATGGAGTTCCAAGGATGGCTACCATGAAGAAGGAAGAGGCATATTCTCAAAGCACTCAAGGCATAGAGACAAGCAAGGGTCTACTCTTAGGTAAGGTACTCCATGGTGATAATTTTTGGTTAGTTCTAGGCATACACAGTATTACTTTCTTGTGGGGACACTTGAAGAATTATGTGCAAAATGGAGCTTTCTTGTTGAAAGCCATCTTCTACACCAAGTTGGGGTAAGTGTGGGCTGTAAGAATCTTGAACTAAGGGCCAATGTATCTGTTGTTTTCAATTGTAGACCTGTTGTTCTTAATTTTTCAGCTGATGTAAGACAATTTTCAGTCCCTACACTACTCATGAATTTGTTTTTTTCATAAGATTTCAGTTTGGTAGTTGTTATGCCATTGTCATATGGCTGAACATGCAAAAATCAGATTTGGGACTGCCATTAGCAGTCATGGGCAGCAGCAAGCATGCACTTTTAGGAATCATTGGATAATGTGGAAAGAAGGTTACAGCTGGAAGAAACAAATAAATCAGACCCGATAGCCTTGATTTGGATGAGGTCTCAAGTATTTTATGGCTGTTGTAACTTGTTTCCAGCCAATCCACAATCTGATTTGCATCTTGTAATAAGAGGGATAGCTGGTCAAGCTGATTATTCATCCATTCCTTGCTCCATGATGGAAACTACAATAGTTTGGAGGGATTTTGGTACAGCTGAGTATGCAAAGGAAGGAGATGTCACTGAAGTGGAAGATGAAGAAGACTTCAATGAAGAGAGGGGCAGCAGAGGTATGAGTTTGTTTGGATTGAAGCTCCTTCATTTAATAGGCACGAGATCCAAATTATGGGAGCACTACAGCATGTTCCTCCACCTTGATATGATGATACTTGGGCATATGAGTTTGCATTTGTTTGAGGGCGAGAAAATTTAAGAAGGGATGACTATAATGTCCCCTTTTCCAAGTTAGTCACTATGAAGGCCTTGGGCCCATTCCACCTTCTCGTGACCTTCAAGGAAGGTAAGCAAGGGAGGTGAACATTGCCATAATTGTAACTGATTGTATTTTCCTTATTTATTTGATTACTAATTATTGCTTGGAGTGATTCGACAAGGTGATGGTTGAATGACCAAGCAAAGAGGAACAATTATCTCACCTTTATGAGGTCGGACTTGAGAACCTACATAGAGATGGAAAAGTACTTTCTTTTATTAAGGTCTGTCTTCTTGGAGCCTACATTGAAGATAAAGGTGGGAGAATAATCCCAAGGAGGTCAGTCCTCATTTTGTTCTAATTTATCCTTGTGCCAAAAAGTAGGATATAAAGGTAAATCCAAAGTGGCCTAAGAAAGGTTATGCTATTTTTGGATATTGATTTCTCTTGGAGGTGGAGTGGTGTCACTCAGATTTAACCCCGAAATCTGCGACTACCCTATCCGAAAAATTTTCGTGCTTTTAAAATAATGGGTCGTTTTGCGTTTTATTACCTCGAAAATTCTTGTATTGTGTCAAGATAATCCTAAATAGCCATATTAGCCTTTTTTCCCAAATACCCAAATGCCCAAAATTGTTTTATTCTATCATCGGGATTTGTCTCATGGAAATTTGTATTTAATTATTTTGAGCCCCGTATGAAGCTATTTGCGCTCTGTTTTAACTCTATTATGAGCGAATATGTTATTATTCCTATGTGCCAGAAGGGTTTTAACTTATTTTAAGTTTTGGGCTTTATTTGTAACTTTTGGCAATTTTTCGTGTTTTTGTGGTGTCTCGTTTCGTTTTCTGTAAAATTTCTCTAGAGCAACTCCTTTGCCGAGTAAGCCCAATTTTTGGCTTGGAGCAGCTGGAAAACATATACACACATTATGCCCGGAGGAAGTCATCATCAGGTCTCGATCACTGGGAAAAAGCAAAGTCGTGCACAGAAAAACCCCTGTGGGGATGGGCGCATTTTTGGAAAACAAAGGATTTAAGCTGCGATGGGAAAAATATAAGCCGCAGGCAGGGTGGGAATTTTATACTTGCTTGGCAGGGTACTTTTTCCCATGTTATAAAAGTCACTTAAGTCAGTAATGGGAAAAATAGAGGTCAGCAGGCGGGGGAATTTATTGCACTTCTTGCAGGTAAAAATTCCTGATATACTAAAAGGAAAGTGACTTAAGTGAAATCATGGGATTTTAGTGCCTGCCTTGCAGGGTAAATAATCCCATTGTCAAAGTCAAATCACTTAAGTGGATCATGGGATTTTGGTGCCTGCCTTGCAGGGTAAAGAATCCCATTATGAAAAAATTCTTAAAAATAGAATTACATGTGCAAAAAAGTGCGCCCCCTTTGGTGAGAGAATAAAAGCCTTAAATTGATTATTTTAATTAATCTATTCTCTCAAAAAGTGCGCCCAAGCTTGGAGGAGGTCAACAAGTCAAAGATGGAATAAAAGAAAGGAATTAAATGCATTAAATTTAATTTATTTAGTGGCTGCCCTCTTCCTCTCAAAAAGTGCGCCCCATTTGGGAATTGTTTAATGTTTTTTAAGGCATTAAAACATTAAATTAATTTCTATTTTCAGTGGCTATGGTCAAAGCACACTGTGAAGCTTAAGTGAAGTGCTGTGTGAAGGATTAAATTGGATTAATTTAATTTATTGGATGGCTGTCCTTAAACATGCTATTTTTAAAAGAGAAAAACATGATTTTTAATTAATTAATTGCCTTTAATTGTTAGGGCAATTATTAATTATAGAATTGTGAAGGTTATATAAGCATGGGCAGCCATATGGGTGAATTATTTAATTCACAGGTAAAGAATTGCAGCCAAGAGGAAAAGTGTGCCCCCATTAAAGGAAGGATTTTGTTCAAAGTGCTAACAAGGCTAAAAGCTTCCAGATTTGGCGCATGCATTAGAGGAGGTTGATCTTTCTCTGCATAATTGTTTCCGCAGGTGTTACAGGAGCTCAGGTGTTGATTGAAAGGATTTATGCTCTCTTTATGTGCAAATTAAACACCAATTTTTGGGGCAGCAGGCTTGAAAAGTGCAGATTTTTATAATTTAAATTCACTATTCATGCTCCGGTGGCCATTTTTGTCTGAATAAATTGCAAGAATTCATTACAAGTGCTTTACAAAAGAAAAAGGAGTTTTTATCAATGTCCAATACATTGCAAATATCTTCTGAATCTGAAGAATTGTCCAGATCTCGTACTTTGATATTAAAAAATCCGCGGCCAAGTTAGAAGAAAAATAATTATTCAGACGAAGATAGACAAAGCCATGGCAAAAGGAGATGAAAAAGAAAGCACGATAGAGTCATGCATTGCTTCCAAACTTACGAATATTGGAGACACACAGATCTCGGCTCGTAACCTCTTGCTGATTTGATAGACAGATCCAGAGCAGAAAGACTTCACTCATGCGTGCGGGACTAAAAGCAAGTGGAATTATTCGAGCTGCAGCTTTTCCATCCACAGCCCAGTTGCCAGAGTTTGTTATGCAGGTGCAAATCCATATCCAGATGCAGATGCTGATGCAAATCCATATGCAGATCCAGATCTAGATCTCATAGTCAAAAAGCTTAAGCTGCACAGACAAAGGCTTCATCCTCTTGTTTCGAATGCAGCCCATGAAGAAGACAGTGCGTGGAAAATTCCTTCCAAGACCTTGTGCATGTGCTCTCATCTTCCAGTTGAAGCCTTCATTGAATTTTCATTCACCCTGAGTGCTTTCCAGAATTTTTAATTGCTCATATGCAATTAAAAATAAGGATGATGAGTTATCTACGGCCAACCTTGCATTGATGCATGTACAAAAGAAGAACTGCAAAACCTTCAAGGATAAAAGAGAAGACAATGCGAAGGCAAAATTCCAGCTTGCTTCCAATTCCAACTGCTTGCAATTCCAGCTTGTTTCCAGATCCAGCCGCTTGAGATCCAGCTTTCAATCAAATGCCGACGCAGATATGAAAAAGGACAAAGTCAACTTTCCTCTTCCTTCTTCCTTCCTCCAACAAAGTCAGCTTTCTTCTTCCTTCTTCTTTCCTCCAACAAAGTCAGCTTTCCTCTTCCTTCTTCTTTCCTTCGACAAAGTAATTGAGTGATCAATTAAATTATACAACTTAAGTGATTGGTTTAAAAGCCATTACTTGAAGAAGTCAACTACTTGGAGATAGGTGGCAGGCGTGCAAAATAGAAGGTTCTATTTTCAGTTGCAAATCATACATGTCATGCAAAGAGGAATTCTAGGAGGGAGATTGTCAGTTGTTTCTTTTCCGACTTCCACATGTGCCAGTTCAACTAAAGCTTCCAACTTGTAATTGCCCCTCTACATTCTATAAGTAGAGGAAGAACCTTCGGGTTAATCAATCAAAATTTGTAAGCAGCAATCTTGAGTTCTAGACTTTGTGCTGAACTCCTGAGAGCAACTTGGAGCAAAGGAATACAAGGGAGCAGTTTTCGAAAACTTTGTGTCACGGTGTACTGTGTTTCTTGCTTTGAATCTTAGATCTCTTGATAAACTTTGTGTTATTTTAGATCTAGATCTAGAGCTACCTTTGTTTTATAATTCTATGTGTTCATATCTATTAAGTTTCTTCTATGTGCATGTAATTAGCTCTGCTATCTACTAATTGGGATGCACATCTTCCCCATTTCTTCTCTGTATTTCCTTTACTTCCTTCTTCTATAAAATACTTCCTTTCTTAAACAACTGCTTACTTGCTGCAGAACTTCTTAGTTATGGTTCATGAACTAAGTGGTTAAAGTAAAACCCCTGATAGATAATAACACATTTTTATTGACAAATCTAACACGGGAGCCTCACCGGTTAAATGAGGGAGATTTATCTCATGACTGCCTAGGTTTGATGCTATGCAGAAAATCTAGCCAATAGTTTTTGCAACTCATTGGGAAACAACTATCTTTGCAGATCAAAGCTTTTCTATTGAAGATCAGAGTGTTTTCCATACAAATCTCAACTGGCTGAACGTCCATTCACCCGATCCGTGAAGGCGCAAGGAAGGAGGCGATCATTTATTTTGATCGGCAGGAGCAATTCAATTTCAATCATCCTCCTCAAGTTAGAAGCCGCAGATCTAGTCTCTCACCAGGAAGGAGAGTACACACCCATCCAGATCCGGATCGTATTCAGCATAATCCGGCGGCTGGAATTATCCATCAAGTCTATCAAGTCTACACAAGGAGGAGGCGTGCTCAAGTCAACATGGCGCACCAAATTGTACCTGTCCCATGGGGAGCAGCTTTTGGACCTCTGAACTTGGCTCCACCTATGCACGAGCTGCCAAAGGGATCCAAAAAGAATTTTCCAAAATTCTTTGGAGATGGAAAGCAAAACCCGGATGATCATTTGGCGGCCTTCTTCATATCTTGTGGTGTGCTTGCAGTAGAGCATGAAGATGTCTCAGTCAAGCTCTTCATTGAGACTCTACACAACTTGGCTGGAGAATGGTTCTATCGGCTGGCTCCTGGCACCATAACCAATCAAGACTATGCATGAGCAATTTCTGAAAAGATTCAAGCCTGCAGAGGACGCTAGCACGTTAATCACCCAACTGACGCAGTTGAAAAAAGAGCCAAGCGAGAACATGCGGGACTTTATTGCAAGGTTCCAAAGGATTTTGTATAAAATCCCCACTTCTGCCGCATTGAGCGATGAAAATCAAAAGACGTTTTTTTATAAACGCTCTATTGCCGATGTTGATATCGCCTAAGAAGGGCAAACCGTAAATCTGCTTTGGAAGCACAAAATGCTGCCGTGGAGGTTGAGGACGACTTGATCATGGCTGGAAAACTCAAACAACCATCTCACAAAGGTGATGGTGCTTCTTCTAGTACTTCAGATCCTTTGTTGCAGAAATTGGCTAATGACATGCTGCAGATCAAGAAGCAGATCTCTCAAGCAGGGAATGTAACCCCCTCAAGAATAGCTCCTACCCGGACCTTCAATGGTCAAAATCAAAATCAAAATCGAAACAGACTTGCTGCTGCACCACAATGGTTGGCAATAGAAGCTGCTCCAAGGAATAACTTGGAAACTAATGAAGAGGATCTCGGCATTGATGAATCATTCGATGATGAAGACTTTATAGATCCCGCTGGCGACTCCAATATTGGTTACCTGGACTACGAATCTGATGATGGCTATTATGAATCTTTTGAAGATTCTGATGGTCACACTTTTGCAGTGTTTACAAGGTCTCAGACGCGCCAAAATGCCGAAGCATCCACAAGCGGCCGGAAAGAGAGAGAAGATCCTGGCCCGGATGTTACTATCTTGAAAAGAGGTAGCACTCTTCCTTCTTCTTTAGCACCTAAGGATAAATATTCAAATTCTTTCAATTCACAGCAAAGATCCAACGCACATCCTACTGAAGCAAGTCAAGCTTTCAACATAATTGATCACATCAAGAGGAACAAGGTCCAAATGTCAGAAGCTGAGTATTTGAGGGCATTTCCTGATCAACTGAATAGATTGGTCAAATATGTGCAAAGTAATGGTCCCAGCCCAACAAATAATACTTCACGGGGTATCTTGTCAAATCCAAAGAATACTCCTACAAATAATGCGGCGGCAAGTTCTTCTCCTTCTACCCCTTCTCCTGCTACATCAGAAAGGATCGAGCCATTCTATGTATCTTTGCTTATCAACGGATACAAACTGAGCAATTGCATTTTGGATTCTGGAGCTTCTGATAATGTAATGCCTGCCAAAGTTGCTGATGCCTTGGGTCTCACGTTGACAAAAACCATCGGAAGATGTTATTCAATGGAAAGGCAAGTCCCTCTTGTGGGGCAAATCAAAGATGCGCAGGCAGTACTTGCTTCTTTTCCAGATAAAAGACTGAAAATGACTATCCTTGTAGCAGACATTCCAGTCTCTTATGGCATGTTGTTGAGTAGAAATTTCTGCAAAGAGCTGGGTGGAGAAGTCAAGATGGATTGGTCTTGTGCGCACATACCAATCAAAGGAGTAAATCAGAAGCTGGAACCTGAGAAGAAATCTAAGTACACAGTATCAAAATCTGAGGATCCTAGATCTCAGATCTTGTTTCAGGAATCGGATCACGGAGTCTATTATCTAGAAATGGATAAAGAAGAAATTCAACCGGTGATTCAAGAATCACATCAAATTGATAACAAGATTTGGACTCTGGAATTTGATGGCAGTTGTTGTTCATTTGGATCCGGCGCAGGCGTTGTTCTTATCTCTCCTGAAGGGAAGGTGCATGCGCACTCCTTCAAATTGATGTTCGAAAATACTAACAATACGGCTGAGTATGAAGCATTGTTGTTAGGCATGGAGCAGGCAAGAACAATGGGAATCAAATTATTACACGCAAGAGGAGATGCTGAGCTGATTGTGAAGCAGATAAGAGGCCTCTACCAAGTCAAAAAAGACAAACTGCGACACTATAGAGATCGGGTCTACTCTGCTATCCTGGATTTTTCAGCTTTCTCGGTATCTTACATTCCGAGAGAACAAAATTCAAGAGCTGATTCGCTTGCAGTAACTGCAGCCTTGTTGAATCCGGATCAGCCTCCTGCGTTCTTTAGACAGGGGGACTACAAGGTGGAGATGGTCTTTCGCCCAAAGGTTCCTGACAACGTCTCAACAATGGCAGGTTTTCAACGATGACACGCAGATTGCTGCGTTTCTCCAACAGAAAGACAACTTTGAAGGAATCTACTATGAGGGAAGCAATTCACCTCCTAGGCAGACTACTGTCGGAGAAATGGATATGGACGTCTCAGGAAGTCAGGAGATTATCCAACTAAAAGGGAATAAAATTCCCAAAGGCTTGGTATCTCTTGAGGAAATGTTTGATAAGCATGATCAGATGCTTAAGAAAAATGAAGAGAATGAGGAAGGTTATTCCTCCGACACACAATTGCTAAATTTGGGAGCTGGCAATGATCCCAAATTAGTAAATCTGGGTAAGTGTTGCTCAGAGGCAGAAAGAGAAGCTTTTACTGAGCTTCTTAGGAAATACATGGATGTTTTTGCCTGGTCTTACCAGGATCTAAAAACATATCAGCCTGCAGAAGTTCAACACTACATCCCACTTAAACCAGAACAGAAGCCTTTCAAGCAGAAGTTGCGGCGGCACAACCCTACCATTTCCGGAACCA
Organism: Taxus wallichiana var. yunnanensis; assembly: GCA_018340775.1. NCBI lineage: Eukaryota > Viridiplantae > Streptophyta > Pinopsida > Cupressales > Taxaceae > Taxus > Taxus wallichiana. The sequence goes on from CM031234.1 coordinate 80,331,186, forward strand.
TCTTTGCAGAAATCCAGAAGTTGTTAGACGCAAAGATTATTTATCCGATACATCATTCGGAATGGTTGGCCAACATAGTCCCTGTAAGAAAGAAGAGCGGCAAGATTAGGCTGTGCGTGGATTTCCGCAACCTTAATCAAGCTTCACTGAAAGACAACTACCCCATCCCCATCATGGATCACACTCTGCAGGTGGTCACTAGATCTGAGATGCTTTCCATGCTTGATGGCTTCTCAGGCTACAATCAAGTCAAGGTGGCCGAGGAAGATCAATACAAAACGGCGTTCATCACACCTTGGGGAACCTTCGCATACCAGAAGATGCCGTTCGGCCTGATTAATGCTGGTGCTACATTTCAAAGAGCTATGGATCTAGCCTTTGCTCACCTCAAAGATATAAGCATAGTGGTGTATCTGGATGATCTGACAGTCTTTTCCAAAGATAGAAGCACACATTTCAAACTTGGAAGAGGTTTTCATACAATGCCGCAAGCATGGTATTTCTTTGAATCCCAAGAAATCCATCTTTCTTCAGAATGGAAGGGAAACTACTAGGGCACATTGTTTCCAAGAAGGAACAAAGATAGATCCAGAGCATGTCAAATCCATTCAGACATTGCCTTTGCCCACATCCAAAAAAGGAGTTCACTCTTTCTTTGGAAAAGTGAATTTTCTCAGAGATTCATTCCTGACTTTGTTGAGCTAACTCGTCATATTTCGAATATGATGAAGAAGACACAAGATTTTAAATGGAGCAGCGAAGGGAAGGAAGCTTTCGAGAAAATTAAAGAGGCCCTGTCGAAAGCTCCAGTCTTGGTTTCACCCGACTTCAGTAAAGAATTTATTCTTTACTATTACTCCTCCGAACACACCATGTCGCCATTATCGATGCGTAAAAATCAAGAGGACGCAGAAGCTCCTATTGCTTTCATGAGTACACCTCTTAAAGCCTATGAATTGAAATACACTCCCATGGAAAAGCACGCATACGCAGTGGTGAAGGCGTGCAAAGCATTCAGGTATTATATTCTTTCCTCGCACACTGTGGTTTTGGTTCCAGATACTGCAGTTAAATCCATTCTTACTCAGCAAGAGTTAGGATTATTGAGAGGCACATGGGTGACAAAAGTTCAAGAATACGACCTGGATATTAAACCAACAAAGCTGGTTCGAGGAAGAGGTCTGTGTGAATTAATGACGGAGATGAAGACATCAAAGACAGAAGCAAATCAGGATGAGATAGATGGAGATTTGCCTGCAGTACTTTTTATAGATCTAGTAGAGGAGTGGTACAGTAACATTGCTTACTTTCTGACGTATGGAGAATGCCCAGATCAACTTTCCAAAAAAGAGAAACAAACCATAGATGGAAAACTCGCAAAAACTCTTGGTTTTCAAAAACTCGCCAAAAAAACCTCGAAACCGGTTAAACCACCCAAAAACTCGCCAAAACTCGGCGAGCCCGTACAAAAAACTCGCCAGACGCGGCCTGGACGCGGAAACGCGGTTTTCAAAGGAAAAAAACACGGATTTTACACGGTTTTGGCTCTTTTTAAGGCCCTCAACTCCCTCATTGTCACTCACACAACCATTTGAGCTTGCATTGCTTGTGTTGAGTGGATTTTGGAGCGAATTCGAGGAGAGAATTTGGAGATTTGCATTTGGAGGTAGGTTTTTTTTTTTTTTTAATTCTTTGAAGTTTTTCCAAATTTTGAATATATTATTTAGGTTTTATAGATTCCTATTGTGATTCTAAATACATGCAATGTAAAATCGAATGCTTGTACTTTTTTTATACTCATTTGCAGAGCGGAGGTATGTAATTTTATTTTATTTTAACGCAAATTCATTGTAAATTAGTTAAATTTTATGTATGTGTATCAGAATCGATTCGTTGTGTAATTCTAAATACATGTAATGTAAAATTGAATACTTGTAAATTTTTAATACTCATTCATTGCAGCTAGAGTACGTATTTTTTTTTTTTAATTAACGCAAATTCATCAGAAATTAGTTAAATTTTATGTATGTGTATCAGAATCGATTCGTTGTGTAATTCTAGAATCTAAATACATGTAATGTAAAATTGAATGCTTGTAATGTATTTTTTTACTTACGCAAATTTGTTATTCGCATGTTTTGTTTTTAAAATTAAATTAAGTTTACATTTTCTAATTTTTTAAATGTGCATTGTGTTCTGATTAGAGTTTAACAATGGCATCGAGCTCGCAATGTGAGTTCGGCATCCGGATCACTAAATCGCAGGGACCGTTCCTCCGAATGCCCGCTCCATAAAGCATGGAAGTATCTTTGTCACGTGGAACTTGTGCGGGCGAAATTTTTGCACTTTTCAGAATAAGAAAATGAATGGAGGCATCAATCGTTTGAAATATCACCTTTCAACTATTCCTTGCCGAGATGTTGCTGATTTGCCCCAACGTGTCGAAGAGGCAATGCGAGAGATTAAAGCAGAGTGGCAGAGTTAGAGGAGAAAAATAGAGAACGCAAGGTCAAGGCAGCCATAAAGACAAGCTATTAGACACAGGGGCTGCAATGGAAGAGAATTTAGACGATGATGCAAAAGAACAATCAGGGGCTCTACTCGTGGTCCACGCATCAAAGAGGAAGAGCCGGAAGAGACTCATCTTCATCGAGTTCGAGCAAAGGCATACCGAGTTATTTTGTGGCAAGGAACACACCTGGAGCACAACCTTCATTGGATGGTGCATTCTGGAACAAAGATATGCACGAGGAAGTGGATAAAGCTTGTGCAAATTTTTGGTACTACAACAACCTGCCATTCAATGTGGCAAAGAGCCCATACTTTCCTACTTGGTGACAAATGTTGGCAAATTGTAGGGAAAGGGTGCAAGGCACCCTCTCCAAAAAGATTTGAGCGGAAATTACTTGAGGGTGCGATTGCAGATGCCACTACCATGCTAGAAGAGCACAAGAAACAATGGAAAAAATTCGGATGCACCATTCTTTCAGATGGGTGGACGGATGGAAGGAACCGCACCCTTGTTAATTTTTTAGCAGCTTCAAACGGTGAGATGGTGTTTTTAAAATCTATTGATGCCTCCGACATAATAAAAAAATGCGAAAAATTTGAGTGTTATGTTAGATACAGTTGTATTAGTATTAGAGGTGGTGTACGAGAATGTTGTGCAAGTTATTATAGAGCTGCATATGCAAAAGAAAGCATATGTGGCAGCTGGGAGACTATTGCAGGAGAGACATCCATCACTCTTTTGGACTCCTTGTGCAGCTCATTGCATTGACCTTCTTTTGGAGGACATAGGCAAAATTGATTGGGTGAGGCCGGTTGTAGAAGATGCAAGATCTATAACGAAGTACATATACAATCACCCTTGGGTTCTGAGCTTGATGAGAGTACACACAAAGGGGAAAGAACTTGTTCGAGCCGGTGTCACAAGGTTTGCAACTAACTTCTTGACGTTGCAAAGTATTTCTAGTTTGTTGACATCTTTGAAACAAATGTTTGTGAGTCAAGCATGGCTAGACTCACAATATTCAAAGAAAGCTGATGGAGAGAGGGTTGCAAAGATAGTTTTTGATGATATCTTTGCAAAGAGAGCTATAGAGATCATCAAGGTAATTTCAAACTTCGATTTATATTTCATTCCTTTATTTTAATTTGTTAAATTATAAATATATTGTTCTACTTTTCACTTTTTTATTTCATTTCTAATATGTATTGTAAGTTTGCAATCTTACATTTTAATTTGTGTGTAGGTGTCAGAGCCGTTGGTGAGAGTTTTGCGTTTGGTTGATGGGGAGCAAAACCCCATGGGGTTTATATATGAGGCCATGGATAGGGCCAAAGAGTCTATCCAAAACTATTACAGGGGGGATATCGTCAGATATGGTCCCTTTGGGAGATTATTGATCGGAGGTGGAACAATCAACTCCACCAACCTATTCACGGCAAATGGGTACTACCTCAACCCCAAGTATTTCTACTCGGCACTTCACGATGTGAATGGAGAGGTTATGGAGGGCCTTTTGACATGTATTGAGAGGATGATACCGGATGTTGAGACGAGGGACCTCGTTATAAAATAGTGGGTCATTTGTTGTTTTTATTGCACGAAAGTTCTGTATTGCGTCAGAGATAATCCTGAAGAGCCATATTAGCCCTTTTAGCCAAATACCCGGATACCCAAAATTGTTTTATTATGTATTAGTCGGGGATTTATCTGCGGGAAATTTGTATTTGTATTTAATTATTTTGAGCCCCGTATGAGGCTGTTTGCGCTCTGTTTTAACTCTATTATGAGCGAATATGTTATTATTCCTATATACCAGAAGGATTTTAACTTATTTTAAGTTTTGGGCTTTATTTGTAACTTTTGGCAATTTTTCGTGTTTTTGTGGTGTCCGTTCATTTTACGTAAATTTCTGCTGAGCAACTCCTTGGCAGGTAAGCCCGATTTTGGCTGGAGGCGGTGGAAAACATACACGCACATTTTGCCCGGAGGAAGTCATCATCAGAGGTCTGGATCACTGGGAAAAAGCGAAGTCGTGCACAGGAAAGCCCCTGCGGGGATGGGCGCATTTTTGGAAAACAAAGGATTTGAGCTGCGATGGGAAAAATATAAGCCGCAGGTAGGATGGGAATTGTATACCTACTGGCGGTACTTTTCCGTGTTATAAAAGTCACTTAAGGCTGCGAGTGGGAAAAATAGAGGTTGTGGCGGTGGGAATTTATTGCCTACCTTGCAGGGTGAAAATTCCCATGATATAATAAAAGGAAAGTGACTTAAGTGAAATCATGGGATTTTAGTGCCTACCTTGCAGGGTAAAGAATCCCATTGCAAAAGTCAAATCACTTAAGTGGATCATGGGATTGTGGTGCCTACCTTGCAGGGTAAAGAATCCCATTATGGTGAAAATTCTTAAAAATAGAATTACATGTGCAAAAAAGTGCGCCCCCTTTGGTGATGGATAAAAATAATTAAATTGATTATTTTTAATAAATTCTATCCTTGGAAAAAGTGCGCCCAAGCTTGAGGAGGTTGAAAAGTCAAAGGAGGATTAAAAGAAAGCAATTAAATTAATTAAATTTAATTTATTTAGTGGCTGCCCCTCTCCTTGGAAAAAGTGCGCCCCATTTGGGCATTATTTAATGATTTTTAAGGCATTAAATCATTGAATTAATTTCTATTTTCGGTGGTATGGTCAAAGCACCTTTGTGAGGCTAAAGTTAAGTCTTTGTGTGAAGGATTAAATTGGATTAATTTAATTTATTGGATGGCTGTCCTTAAACATGCAATTTTAAAAGAGAAAAGCATGATTTTTAATTAATTAATTGCCTTTAATTGTTAGGGCAATTATTAATTATAGAATTATGAAGGTTATATAAGCATGGGCAGCCATATGGATTTATTATTCAACACACGGGTAAAGAATTGCAGCAGGAGGAAAAAGTGCGCCCCCATTAGAGGAAGGATTTTGCACTGAGACAAAGTGCTAACAAAGGCTAAAAGCTTCAGTTTGGCGCATGCTTTGGAAAAGGTTCATCTTAAATGCACTGATTGTTTTCCACGAGTGTTAAAGGAGCTCGGTGTTGATTGAAAGGATTCATGATCTCTTTATGTGCAAATTAAACACCATTTTTGGGGCAGCGAGGCTTGAAAAGTGCAGATTTTTATAATTTAAATTCACTATTCATGCTCAGGTGGCCATTTTTATCTGAATAAATTGCGGGAACTCATTACAGTGCTTTATAAAAGAAAAGGAGTATTTATCGATGTCGATACATTGCAAATATCCTCGAATCGAAGAATTGTCGAGATCTGCACGGTATTGAAGAAAGCAGGCCAAATTAGAAGAAAAAGAATTATTCAGACAAAGATTGATAAAGCTATGGCAAAAGGAGATGAAAAAGAGAGCACGATGGATTCATGCATTGCTTCTAAACTTTCAGACATAGGAGACACGGATCTAGGCCCAGAACCTCTTTCTGATTTGATTGATAGATCCAGAGCTGGAAAGACTTCACTCATGCGTGCGGTCAAAAGTAGCGGAATTATTCGAGCTGCAGCTTTCCCATGTACAGCCCAATTGCCAGAGTTTGTGATGGAGTGTGCTAGATCCTATCATCCTTCATCTAGATCAGTGCGTGATGTTGCGGGAAAGACAATAATTCGTTTGGATGCAGAATTCTTCGATTATTGTTTGAAGATTCGATCACGAAAGGTGGTGACTTCTATTAGCATTCGGGATCTTGGCGGTAGGTGGGAAAAGCATAGAGGCGATTGTGTGAGCATCATGAATAGCCGGTTCATGAAGAAGCCTAGATCCCCTTCCGGGTTCGAGAACTCTTCCACGATCGAATTTGGTGCGGGAGGCGGATGATATTGTCAAATTGCTATGCGGGTTGAATGGTGAAGCGAATGCCTACACTTTCCGGACATGGATGTATGCTTTCATCAGGACCATTGAAATCAACAAGGTTGATTCTATAATCGATTAGTCGAAATTATTAGCGGCGACATCGGTGAGCAAGCTGCGGGCGTAAAGCGTACCTTGACTTGAAGATGACTTCATACTTGGTATATCTTTGCGGACTTCACGGGGTGTCTTTTCCAAGCTAGATAGATGTGGTATTCTTTCCAAGGATCCCATTTTCGAGTGCTACCCACAGCTTACTGCACCTGCGTGCGAGAAGGACTTCAAAGTGATCAACGATGGTTTCTTCTACGATTTCATCTGCGGGTTAGACAAAGACTTGAAGACTCACGAGTAGCGAAGCATGGGAAGCGATGTCAGAGATTGGCGATATATTCATCCGGTTTGCGATTTCACATACCTCGGGGTTCACGAGCTTTTCGGGTGAACCAGCAAAGATGCCAAGTACCCGAGTGGCAGATTGATTGCCATGGAGCTAAGCGAGCAACTTGTGGAGTTACGACCTTGATCGAAGCGGCACAAGTCTACGGGCTACTTCCCACTCAGCTGTGGGATATTACGATTGCATCGGCATTCACGAGCTCGAAGAATGGAAGCCTGAATGTTGTCAGTATATGAGCGAGTTCTTCCTGCCACGGCTTAATTTTGATCCATTTGGAATAGCCGGAAGACAATCTCCCGAGTACGCACATGTGCCTTCGTTAGAAGATTTACGGATGAAGTGCGAGAAGTGAGTACGAGTCGAAAAAAAAGATTTCAGCGGTGTCGTGAAAAACAAGTATTTGACTTTGGACTAGCGCGGATACTGCGGATCTTAAAGATGATGGGAGCGTGGTACTGGACACTTACCATCAAATGGGAGGAGATAAAGCTCTCTACGGGATAGCGATAGCGGTGCGCGGCCTGATATAGAAGAAAGATCCGGAGTTGTGTTGGTGAGTACTTGAGCTGGTTGCTTGCGAAGGGATCTTGCCTTGATGAAGTATTGATGAATCAAATCACGGGCAACTTCGGCGCGAGAGATTCCCTCAGCGAAAGCATGAAGGAGAGAGCAGCGAAGGTCAGAGAAGTTGAAAGTCGCGAAAATCTCAAGAGAAAGAGAGACCACTTCTCGACCATAGCTTTGACTCCGACTTCTCCAGTACCTAGTGGATCACCAACTATTGCACCACAGCAGCAGGATGTTTCCATGCCTTCATTGAAACCAGCAACGTTCATCTTCTCTCCGCAGCCACTTCGTTCAGCACCCGTTCGAGAGGAGATGTTGAAGGCTGCGAGATGACGGAGTTCGAAAAAGCTTTGTCCTTGGATGTTTCGAGAGGATGGCAGCCATGAATCTGTGGCACTTTCTGATGGAGAGGATGCAGAGCGGGAAATAGTAGCGCACTCAGCAACTTCTCATTCTCCGAGAAGTAATTTCTCGGAATGGTTAGCTTTGCAGTTGGTTCCGGAAGCAAGAATAGAGATGAACTTAGAGGAACATGACTTGCAGGCTACTTGAGGATCGGCGAGAAGAGGCGAGAAGGCCTAAAGTTGCTAAAGCGACTTCTAGGTTGATCATCGAGGATTCGGGAGAGAAGTTTCTTTGAGATATCGATCCCGTGGAAGGAAAGGTAGAAGAGGAACTCACGGCGAGAAGATGTGGCGGTGACCAAAATACCACTCGGTCAAAGCTACCCTTTGAAGGATTGAAGCGGGACACGCGAGACATTCTTTGGATGCTTTGTTCCTTAGGCTTGGCATGAAAAGCGGAGAAAGAAGAGCTGCGAAGCAAATATCTCAATTATGTGAGATCATAGCCAAGGTTGCTAAATCTTCCGTTCGACCCCATTTCGGTAGCGGTGAGTGATCATCTTATGCGGGAAATGGAAGATCTGCAACAATCAGTAAAAAGCTATTGATGAATGGAAGGATCGATTATTAAATCGAACTTACGTGCTGACTTGGAGAAGTGCCGACCCGCTTTAAAGGTTATGAGCGATGCGAGAAAATCAACTAAAGCAAGCCCGATAGAAAGCATAAAAGGAATAAATACGATTGAGAGAGAGTAACTTTGAGTGTTTTGGCGAGATCAACAAATGCTAGGGAGATGTATTGGTTGCGAGCAAATTGTGCCGGATGGATGGATCGAGAAAGGGAAGCGGTAGAGTTTGCGGTATCTTTCCGTTTGGAGATCTGCGAGTTTCTTGAAGAGGATGCGAGGCTTGAGAGCGTAGAACATCAGTTTGCCGGATAGTGTTATTTCTTTCAGAGAGGAAAGAGTGGATGGAGGTATTACTTCATACGTGCGGATTGTTTCTAACGAGGTGCATGATTCTCTGGAGGGTTCTCTTGATGGTGCGAAAGAGGATTGATAAAGCCACGAAGCCTTTCACGATGAACTCTATCGGTAGAAATTTGGTGACAACTGATGAGCGAGACATTGCGAGATTTGGGCCAAGTTTGGAAGAAGTGGAAGCATGCGGCAAAGTGTTGAATGAAGGATTGCTGCGGTCGGGACGAGAAAAGGAAGCGATAGCTAAAAGCAGATGGAAAGATCTTTGAACTATATGTTAAACAGTATATCGAGATATCGAAACAAGAAGAAGATGTAGATGTTACAGTGGCATGACTTCTTATTTCTTTCTTCTTATTTTTTCTATGTTCCGGATGAAATTGTAAACTTCTAAGTTATTGGTTTTGCTGACCATTACTTGAAGTCATGTGGAACCTTTACATTAGTTAAGTGATACATGTGTCACTTAAGAAGAAGTTAGTTGAGGATGATTGCGAATGTCATCTTTACTTGTTGTTCATACTTTAGTTCGGTTTGAGTCTTCTATTTGTACTTTCCCTCCTACATTCTATAAGTAGGAGAAGAACCTCGGGTTAATCATCGATCGAGAATTTGTAAGAAGCAATCTTGTGTTCTAGACTTTGTCTTTGAACCCACGAGAGCCACTTGTTGCGAGAGGAATACAAAGAAGCGGGTTTAGGAGAACTTTGTGTCACGGTGTATTTTGTTTCTTGCTTAAATCTTAGATCTCTTAATAGACTTTGTGTTATTTTAGATCTAGATCTAGAAAGTGCCTTTGCTTTATAATTGCGTGTGTGTTGAATCTATTTGAGTTTCTTACATGTGCATGCGATTAGCTCTGCAATCTACTAATTGGGATGCACATCTTCCTCATTTCTTCTCTGTAATTCCTTTACTTCCTTCTTACTAATTTTCCTTTCTTAAGCAGTTTACTTACTTGCTGCGAGAACTTCTTAGTTATGGTTCATGAACTAAGTTGTTAAAGTAAAACCCACGATAGATAAAAACACATTTTATTGACAAATCGACACGGGAGCCTCACCGGTTAAATGAGGAGATTTATCTCATGGCTTTGCTAGGTTTGATCTTTATCTGCGAGAAAATCTAGCCAACGATTTTTAGCGACTCATTTGAGAGCACTATCTTTGAAGATCAAGCTTTTATTGAAGATCGAGTGTTTTCCATACAAATCTCAACTTTGGTGAGCGTCCGTTCACCCGAGATCCGTGAAAAGCGCGAGAAGGGCGGATCATTTCTTCCATTGCGGGAAGCAATTCAATTTCAATCATCCTCCTCAAGTTAGAAGCCGCAGATCTAGTCTTTCACCAGGAAGGAGAGTGCACACCCATCCAGATCCGGATCGTATTCAGCATAATCCGTCGGCTGGAATTATCCAACAAGTCTATCAAGTCTACACAAGGAGGAGACGTGCTCAAGCTAACATGGCGCACCAAATTGTACACATTTCCATGGGGGCGGCTTTTGGACCTCTCAACTTGGCTCCACCTATGCACGATCTGCCAAAGGGATCCAGAAAGAATTTTCCGAAATTCTTTGGAGATGGAAAGCAAAACCCGGATGATCATTTGGCGGCCTTCTTCATATCTTGTGGTGTGCTTGCAGTAGAGCATGAAGATGTCTCAGTCAGGCTATTCATTGAGACCTTACATGACTTGGCTGGAGAATGGTTCTATCGGCTGGCTCCTGGCACCATAACCGATTAGGCGTATCGTGAACAATTTATCAAAAGATTGAAACTGCGAGAGGACACGAGCACGATGATCACCCAGTGCGCTTGATTGAAGAAAGAGCGAAGCGAGAACATGCGGGACTTTATTGCAAAGTTCGAAGGATTTTGTATAAAATCCCCACCTGCTGCATTGAGCGATGAAAATCAAAAGGCGTTTTTATAAACGCTCTATTGCTGAAGTTGGATATCGGTAAGAAGGGCAAGACACTGTAACTTTCTTGGATGCACAAAATCTTTGCCGTGGAGGTTGAGGCGACTTGATCATGGTGGAAAACTCAAACAACTATCTCACCTAAGGTGATGGTGCTTCTTAGTACTCGATCCTTTGTTGCGAGAATTGGCTAATGACATGCTGCGGATCAAGCGAGATCTCTCAAGCGGGAATGCACCCCCTCAAAGAATAACTCTATCCGGACCTTGATAGTCAAATCAAAATCAAAATCGAAAGCAGACTTGCTTTCTTTGCACCACAGCGTTTGGCAATAGAAGGCTGCTCGAGGAATAACTTGGAAACTAATGAAGAGGATCTCGACATTGATGAATCATTTGATGATGAAGACTTTATAGATCCCATTGGCGACTCGATATTGGTTACGGACTACGAATCGATGAGGGCTATTATGAATCTTTTGAAGATTACAGTGGTCACACTTTTGCGGTGTTTACTGAGGTCTCGAGACACGCGAAATGCCGAAGCATCCTGGCGGCGGAAGAGAGAGAAGATCTGGCCGGATGTTACTATCTTGAAAAGAGGTAGCATTCTTCCTTCTTCATTAGCGCCCGGAGAAATATTCAAATTCTTTCATTCACGCGAAAAGAACCAGCGCACATCTGCTGAAGCAAGTCAAGCTTTTGACATAATTGATCACATCGAGAAAATAAGGTCGAATGTCGGAAGGCTGAGTATTTGAGGGCATTTCTGATCGAGTTGAATAGATTGGTCAAATATGTGCAAAGCGATGGTCTAGCCCAACGAACAATAATCCACGGGGTATCTTGTCGAGTCAAAGATTACTCCACCTTGAAATAATGCTGCTGCAGTTCTTCTTCTTCCACCCCTTCTCCTGCTTTACATCGGAAAGGATTGAGCCATTCTATGTGTCTTTGCTCATCAGCGGACATAAGCTAAGCAATTGCATCTGGATTACGGAGCTTAAACAACGTCATGCACACTTAAAGATTCTTTGATGCCTTGGGTCTTACATTGTGAAAAAACCATTGGAAGATGTTATTCCATGGAAAGGCAAGTCCCTCTTGTGGGGCAAATCAAAGATGCGCAGGCAGTACTTGCTTCCTTCCCAGACAAAAGGCTGAAAATGACTATCCTTGTAGCAGACATTCCAGTCTCCTATGGCATGCTATTGAGTAGAAATTTTTGCAAGGAGCTGGGTGGAGAAGTGAAGATGGATTGGTCTTGTGCGCACATACCAATCAGAGGAATAAATCAGAAGCTGGAACCTGAGAAGAAATCTAAGTACACAGTATCAAAATCTGAAGATCCTAGATCTCGAGATCTTGTTTGAGAATCGGATCACGAGTCTATTACCTAGAAATGGATAAAGAAGAAATTCAACCGGTGATTCGAGAATCACATCAAATTGATAACAAGATTTGGACTGCGGAATTTGATGGTAGCTGCTTTGTTCATTTGGATCCGGTGCGGTTGTTCTTATCTCTCTGAAGGGAAGGTGCATGCGCACTCCTTGAATTGATGTTCGAAAATACTAGCAATACGGTGAGTATGAAGCATTGTTGTTAGGCATGGAGCGAGCGAAACAATGGGAATCAAATTATTACACGCGAGAGAGATCTTGAGCTGATTGTAAAGCGAGATAAGAGGCCTCTACCAAGTCAAAAAAAAAAAAGACAAAGCTGCGGCACTATAGAGATCGGGTCTACTCTGCTTTCTCTGGATTTTCAGCTTTCTCGGTATCTTACATTAGAGAGAACAAAATTCAAGAGCTGATTAAACTTGCGATTCTTTGCAGCCTTGTTGAATCCGGATCAGCCCCTGCATTCTTTAGGCGGGGAGATTCTGAGGTGGAAATGGTTTTCGCCCAAGAGTTCTGACAGCGTCCAGCTGATAGCGAGTTTTCAGCGATGATACAGTTGCTGCATTTCTCCAACGAAAAAGATAACTTTGAAGAAATCTACTATGAGGAAGCAATTCACCTCTGGCGAGACCAACTTCGGAGAAATGGATCTTGGCGTCTCGGGAGGTCGGGAGATTATCAACTAAAGGAAATAAAATTCCCAAAGGCTTGGTATCTCTTGAGAAATGTTTGATAAGCATGATCGGATGCTTAAGAAAAATGAAGAAAATGAGGAAGGCTCTTCCTCAGACACCTGATTACTAAATTTGGGAGCGCGATGATCCCAAATTAGTAAATCTGAGTAAGTGTTGTTCGGAAGGCTGAAAGGAAGCTTTTACTAAGCTTCTTAAGAAATACATGGATATTTTTGCTGGTCTATCGGGATCTAAAAACATATCAGCTGCGGAAGTTCAACACTACATCCCACTTAAATCGAGCGAAGCCTTTGGCGAGAAGGCTGCGGCGGCCTGAATCCTACCATTTCGGGAACCATCTTTGCGAAATCCAAAAGTTGTTAGATCGAAGATTATCTATCCCATACACCATTCGGAGTGGTTGGCCAACATAGTCCTGTAAGAAAGAAAAGTGGTGAGATTAGGTTGTGCGTGGATTTCCATGACCTTAATCAAGCTTCATTGAAGGATAACTACCCTATCCCCATCATGGATCACACTCTGCGGTGGTCACTTTGGATCGAGATGCTTTCCATGCTTGATGGCTTCTCGGGGATCTGATCAAGTCAAGGTGGTGAGGAAGATCAATACAAAGCAGCGTTCATCACACCTTGGGAACCTTTGCATACGAGAAGATGCCATTCGGCTTTGATCAATCTTTGGTGCTTTACATTTGAAAGAGCTATGGATCTAGCCTTTGCTCATCTCAAAGATATAAGCATAGTTGTGTACTGGATGATTTGTGAGTCTTTTCTAAAGATAGAAGCACACATATTTCAAACTTGGAAGAGGTCTTCATCTGATACCATGACATGGTATTTCTTTGAATCTAAGAAATCTATCTTTCTTTATGCTTGAAGGAAAGGCTGCTTGGGCACATTGTTTCCAAAGAAGGAACAAAATAGATCCGGGCGTGTCAAATCCATTGAGACATTACCTTTGCCCACATCGAAAAAGGAGTTCACTCTTTCTTTGGAAAAGTGAATTTTCTCGAAAGATTCATTCTGACTTTCTTGAGCTAACCCGTCATATTTCAAATATGATGAAGAAGACACAAGATTTTAAATGGAGCGGCGAAGGGAAGGAAGCTTTGAGAAAATCAAAGAGGCCTGTCAAAGCACCGAGTCTTAGTCTCACGACTTGATAAAATTTATTCTTTATTGTTATTCTTAGAACATACTATGTCGGCAATATTGATGCGAAAAAATCAAGAGGACCTTGAAACTCTATTGCTTTCATGAGCACGCCTCTTAAAGCCTATGAGTTGAAATACACTCGATGGAAAAGCACGCATATGCGGTGGTGAAGGCGTCTGCAAAGCATTCGGGTATTATATTCTTTCCTCACATCTTTGTGGTTTTGGTTCCAGAATCTTTGCGATTAAATCTATCCTTACTCGTGAGTTAGGATTGTTGAGAGGCACGTGGGTGACAAAAGTTCAAGAATATGATTTGGATATTAAACCAACAAAGCTGGTTCGAGGAAGAGTGCATGTGAACTAATGACGAGAATTAAATCATCGATTACAGAAGCAGATCAGGATGGAATAGATGAAGATTTACCTGCAGTACTGTTTATAGATCTGGTAGAGGAATGGTACAGTAACATTGCTTACTTTCTAACGTATGGAGAATGCCCAGATCGACTTTCCAGAAAAGAAAAACGAACTATTAAATTGAAGTCAAAAGATTTTGTGCTTTGGGATAATGGTTTGTACAAAAGGGGAATTGATGGTGTATTTCTCAGATGCGTGGATAAAGCTCAACAGGATCAACTACTACAACAGTTTCATGACATGGCTTGCGGTGGTCATTTCTCGGCCAGTCACTTTGCACTGCAGATCCTTAGAGCGAGGTATTCTTGGCCCACCCTTTTTGAATCTTTGCGAGAATGGGTAGCTAAGTGTCGAAGCATGCCAACATTTTGTTGGGCGTGTGAAATTACTGCATTACCCTAAAACCCATTGTGATTGAAGAACCTTTCAGCGGTGGGGTATGGATTTTATTGGAATGATTAACCCGGCTTCAGTAGCGGTCATCATTACATTCTAACACTTCTTGATTATTTTAGTAAGTGGGTAGAAGCTATTCTGTGAAGAATGCCACTTCATTTGAAGTGTGCGATTTTATAAAAGAAAATATTATTGTCGGGTTTGGCGTACCCGGCAAAATTGTAGCAGAGATAATGCTCAGAATCTTTCTTACGAGGAGTTGGTGGAATTACTTTACACGTATGGGATTGACTTGTTCATTCCTCAAACTACTATCCTGAGGAATGGTGAGTGAATCTAGTAATAAGAACTTAGTAACTATCGTGCGCATGAAGCTTATGTGAAAAATCAAAGGACTTGGCATAAAAAGTTGTTTGATGCATTATGGGCGATAGGATCACACGAAAGAGGCGATAGGCATGTCCCCATTTCAGGCTGCTTATATGGAAGAGACACGAGCTGCCTCTCACCTTGGAATTACCCCTACGACTTTAAAAAGCCACAGGAAGATTCCACGTTCACGGATCTTATTGATAAAAAAGAATCATGTACAGTGAATTGAGGAAGTCAAACTCAAGTTGCGAGATAGGTTGTGAGCATCGAGAGGAAGGTGAAAGTCATCTTCGACAAAAATGCCGGGGAAAGAAAGTTTGAAGTTAATGGCCCAGGTCCTCTTATGGGACAAAAGAAGAAAGCAAAAGGCATGCATGGAAAGTTCGATTCACATGGAAAGGGCCTTTTGTAATCAAAAAGATCGCCGGAGCGAGATAGCTTCATTCTTGCTCATCGGGATGGAGTTGAATTGCCGTTGCCTTTGATAGGCAACACTTGAAGCTATTCGAACATGAGAAGCGAGGTAAAACACATATGTACATAAATAAAACCTTTGTTTGTTTTCCTTGTTTTGTCTTGTTTTGGTGTTGTGTTGTGTTGTGTTTATGCTGACCCCGTGCCCAAAAGACAAGATCGAAACCGAGAGATCTTTGGGATCTCATCTTTTCCCTTTGTCATTACAGCCGAGAGAAAAAGATGTCCTGACGAGGCCAGAGCAGTGGTGTCACTCAGTTTCACCCGAAATCTGTGACTACTAATTTGAAAAAAATTTACTTACTTTTAAAATAGTGGGTCATTTGTTGTTTTTATTGCACGAAAGTTCTGTGTTTGCGTCAAGATAATCCTGAAGAGCCATATTAGCCCTTTTAGCCAAATACCCGGATACCCAAAATTGTTTTATTATGTCGTCGGGATTTATGCTGCGGGAAATTTGTATTTAATTATTTTGAGCCCGTATGAAATTATTTGCGCTCTGTTTAACTCTATTATGAGCGAATATGTTATTATTCCTATATACCAGAAGGATTTTAACTTATTTTAAGTTTTGGGCTTTATTTGTAACTTTTGGCAATTTTTCGTGTTTTTGTGGTGTCAGTTACATTTTTACGTGAAATTTCTGGAGCAACTCCTTGGCAGGTAAGCCCGATTTTGGCTGGAGGCAGTGGAAAACATACACGCACATTTTGCCGGAGGAAGTCATCATCGGAGTGCGGATCAGCTTTGGGAAAAAGCGAAGTCGTGCACAGGAAAGCCCCTGCGGGGATGGGCGCATTTTTGGAAAACAAAGGATTTGAGCTGCGATGGGAAAAATATAAGCCGCAGGTAGGATGGGAATTGTATACCTACCTTGCGGTACTTTTCCGTGTTATAAAAGTCACTTAAGGCTGCGATGGGAAAAATAGAGGCTTTGTAGTGGCGGTGGGAATTTATTGCCTACCTTGCGGGGTGAAAATTCCCATGATATAATAAAAGGAAAGTGACTTAAGTGAAATCATGGGATTTTAGTGCCTACCTTGCAGGGTAAAGAATCCCATTGCAAAAGTCAAATCACTTAAGTGGATCATGGGATTGTGGTGCCTACCTTGCAGGGTAAAGAATCCCATTATGGTGAAAATTCTTAAAAATAGAATTACATGTGCAAAAAAGTCGCCCCCCCTTTGGTGATGGATAAAAATAATTAAATTGATTATTTTTAATAAATTCTATCCTTGGAAAAAGTGCGCCCAAGCTTGAGGAGGTTGAAAAGTCAAAGGAGGATTAAAAGAAAGCAATTAAATTAATTAAATTTAATTTATTTAGTGGCTGCCCCTCTCCTTGGAAAAAGTGCGCCCCATTTGGGCATTATTTAATGATTTTAAATGCATTAAATCATTAAATTAATTTCTATTTTCGGTGGTATGGTCAAAGCACCTTTGTGAGGCTAAAGTTAAGTCTTTGTGTGAGGATTAAATTGGATTAATTTAATTTATTGGATGGCTGTCCTTAAACATGCAATTTTTAAAAGAGAAAAGCATGATTTTTAATTAATTAATTGCCTTTAATTGTTAGGGCAATTATTAATTATAGAATTATGAAGGTTATATAAGCATGGGCAGCCATATGGATTTATTATTCAACACACAGGTAAAGAATTGCAGCAAGGAGAAAAAGTGCGCCCCCATTAGAGGAAGGATTTTGCCGAGACAAAGTGCTAACAAAGGCTAAAAGCTTCAGTTTGGCGCATGCTTTGGAAAAGGTTCATCTTCGTCTGCTGCTGAATTGTTTTCCACGGTGTTAAAGGAGCTCGGTGTTGATTGAAAGGATTCATGATCTCTTTATGTGCAAATTAAACACCATTTTTTGGGGCAGCAGGCTTGAAAAGTGCAGATTTTTATAATTTAAATTCACTATTCATGCTCAGGTGGCCATTTTTGTCTGAATAAATTGCAGGAACTCATTACAGGTGCTTTATAAAAGAAAAGGAGTATTTATCGATGTCGATACATTGCAAATATCCTCGAATCGAAGAATTGTCGAGATCTGCACGATATTGAAGAAAGCGAGGCCAAATTAGAAGAAAAAGAATTATTGAGACAAAGATTGATAAAGCTATGGCGAAAGGAGATGAAAAAGAGAGCACGATGGATTCATGCATTGCTTCAAACTTTCGAGACATAGGAGACACGGATCTAGGCCCGAGAACCTCTTTACGATTTGATTGATAGATCCAGTGGAAAGACTTCACTCATGCGTGCGGTCAAAAGTAGCGGAATTATTATCCGAGCTGCGGCTTTCCCATGTGCTGACCCAATTGCGAGTTTGTGATGGAGTGTGCTAGATCTTATCATCCTTCATCCGGATCGGTGCGTGATGTTGCGGGAAAGACAATAATTCGTTTGGATGCGAAATTCTTCGATTATTGTTTGAAGATTCGATCACGAAAGGTGGTGACTTCTATTAGCATTCGGGATCTTGTGACGGTAGGTGGGAAAAGCATAGAGGCGATTGTGTGAGCATCATGAATAGCCGGTTCATGAAGAAGCCTAGATCCCCTTCCGGGTTCGAGAACTCTTCCACGATCGATTTGGTGCGGGAGGCGGATGATATTGTCAAATTGCTATGCGGGTTGAATGGTGAAGCGAATGCCTACACTTTCCGGACATGGATGTATGCTTTCATCGGGACCATTGAAATCAACAAGGTTGATTCTATAATCGATTAGTCGAAATTATTAGCGGCAACATCGGTGAGCAAGCTGCGGGCGTAAAGCGTACCTTGACTTGAAGAGATGACTTCATACTTGGTATATCTTTGCGACTTCACGGGGTGTCTTTTCCAAGTTGGATAGATGTGGTATTCTTTCGAGGATCCCATTTTGAGTCTACCCACGACTTCTTTGCACTGCGTGCGAGAAGGACTTAAAGTGATCAGCGATGGTTTCTTCTACGATTTCATCTGCGAGTTAGACAAAGACTTGAAGACTCACGAGTAGCGAGCATGGGAAGCGAGTGTCAAGATTGGCGATATATTCATCCGGTTTGCAGATTTCACATACCTCGGGGTTCACGAGCTTTTGGGTGAACCAGCAAAGATGCCCGTACCCGAGTGGCAGATTGATTGCCATGGAGCTAAGCGAGCAACTTGTGGAGTTACGACCTTGATCGAAGCGGCACAAGTCTACGGGCTACTTCCCACTCAGCATGGGGATATTACGATTGCATCGGCATTCACGAGCTCGAAGAATGGAAGCCTGAAATGTTGTCAGTATGAGCGAGTTCTTCCTGCCGCGGCTTAATTTTGATCCATTTGGAATAGCCGGAAGACAATCTCCCGAGGAGTACGCACATGTGCCTTCGTTAGAAGATTTACGGATGAAGTGCGAAGTGAGTACGAGGTCGAGAAAGAAAGATTTCAGCGGTGTCGGCAAAGCAAGTATTTGACTTTGGACTAGCGCGGATACTGCGGATCTTAAAGATGATGGGAGCGTGGTACTTGACACTTACCATCGAATGGGAGGAGATAAAGCTCTCTTCGGGATAGCGATAGCGGTGCGGCCTGATAGAAGAAAGATCCGGAGGCTGTGTTGGTGAGTACTTGAGTGGTTCTTGCGAAGGGATCTTGCCTTGATGAAGTATTGATGAATCAAATCACGGGCAACTTGGCGCGGGAGATTCCCTCAGCGAAAGCATGAAGGAGAGAAGCGGCGAAAGGTCAGAGAAGTTGAAAGTCGCGAGAAGATCTCAAGAGAAAGAGACCACTTCTACGACCATAGCTTTGACTCCGACTTCTCCGATTACCTAGTGGATCACCAACTATTGCACCACGGCAGCGGCGGATGTTTCCATGCCTTCATTGAAACCAGCAGCGTTCATCTTCTCTCCCTCACCACTTCGTTCGGCACCCGTTCGAGAGGAGATGTTGAAGGCTGCGAGATGACGGAGTTGAAAAAGCTTTGTCCTTGGATGTTTGAGAGGATGGCAGCCATGATCTTGTGGCACTTTACGATGGAGAGGATGCGGGCGGGAAATAGTAGCGCACTCAGCAACTTCTCATTCTCCGAGAAGTAATTTCTCGGAATGGTTAGCTTTGCAGTTGGTTCCGGAAGCAAGAATAGAGATGAACTTAGAGGAACATGACTTGCAGCTACTTCAGGATCGGCGGAAGAGACGAAGGCCTAAAGTTGCTAAAGCAACTTCTAGGTTGATCATCGAGGATTCGGGAGAGAAGTTTCTTTGAGATATCGATCCGGCGGAAGGAAAGGTAGAAGAGGAACTCACGGCGAGAAGATGTGACGGTGACCAAAATACCACTCGGTCAAAGCTACCCTTTGAAGGATTGAAGCGGGACACGCGAGACGTTCTTTGGATGCTTTGTTCCTTAGGCTTGGCAGCAGCGAAAAGCGGAGAAAAGAAGAGCTACGAAGCAAAAATCTCTCAATTATGTGAGATCATAGCCAAGGTTGCTAAACCTTCCGTTCGACCCATTTAGTAGCGGTGAGTGATCATCTTATGCGGGAAATGGAAGATCTGAAGCAATCAGTAAAGGCTATTGATGAATGGAAGGATCGATTATTAAATCGAAACTTACGTGCTGACTTGGGAAGTGCCGACCCGCTTTAAAGGTTATGAGCGATGCGAGAAAATCAACTAAAGCAGCGATAGAAAGCATAAAAGGAATAAATACGATTGCGAGAGAGTAACTTTGAGTGTTTTGGCGAGATCAACAAGGCTGCTAGGGAGATGTATTGGTTGCGAGCAAATTGTGCGGATGGATCGATCGAGAAGAGAAGCGGTAGAGTTTGCGGTATCTTTCCGTTTGGAGATCTGCGAGTTTCTTGAAGAGGATGCGAGCACTTGAGAGCGAGAACATCAGTTTGCCGGATAGTGTTATTTCTTTCAGGAAAGAGTGGATGGAGGTATTACTTCATACGTGCGGATTGTTTCTAGCGAGGTGCATGATTCTCTGGAGGTTCTCTTGATGGTGCGAAAGAGGATTGATAAAGCCACGAAGCCTTTCACGATGAACTCTATCGGTAAATGGTGACACTGCGACGGACATTGCGAGATTTGGGCCAAGTTTGGAAGAAGTGGAAGCATGCGGCAAAGTGTTGAATGAAGGATTGCTGCGGTCGGGACGAGAAAAGGAAGCGATGGCTAAAAGCAGAGATGGAAAGATCTTTGAACTATATGTTAAATAAGTATATCGAGATATCGAGAAAAAGAAGATGTAGATGTTACAGTGGCATGACTTCTTATTTCTTTCTTCTTATTTTCTATGTTCCCGGATGAAATTGTAAACTTCTAAGTTATTGGTTTTGCTGACCATTACTTGAAGTCATGTGGAACCTTTATTAGTTAAGTGATACATGTGTCACTTAAGAAGAAGTTAGTTGAGGATGATTGCGAAATGTCATCTTTACTTGTTGTTCATACTTTAGTTCGGTTTGAGTCTTCTATTTGTACTTTCCCTCCTACATTCTATAAGTAGGAGAAGAACCTCTGGGTTAATCATCGATCGAGAATTTGTAAGAAGCAATCTTGTGTTCTAGACTTTGTCTTTGAACCCACGAGAGCCACTTGTTGCGAGAGGAATACAAAAAGCGAGGTTTAGGAGAACTTTGTGTCACGGTGTATTTTGTTTCTTGCTTTAAATCTTAGATCTCTTAATAGACTTTGTGTTATTTTAGATCTAGATCTAGAACTGCCTTTGCTTTATAATTACGTGTGTGTGTTCAATCTATTTGAGTTTCTTATGTGCATGCGATTAGCTCTGCGATCTACTAATTGGGATGCACATCTTCCTCATTTCTTCTCTGTAATTCCTTTACTTCCTTCTTACATAATTTTCCTTTCTTAAGCAGTTTGCTTACTTGCTGCGAGAACTTCTTAGTTATGGTTCATGAACTAAGTTGTTAAAGTAAAACCCACGATAGATAAAAACACATTTTTATTGACAAATCGACACGGGAGCCTCACCGGTTAAATGAGGAGATTTATCTCATGGCTTGCCTAGGTTTGATCTTTATGCGAGAAAATCTAGCCAACTTGATTTTAGCGACTCATTTGAGAGCAACTATCTTTGCGGATCAAAGCTTTTATTGAAGATCGAGTGTTTTCCATACAAATCTCAACTTTGGTGAGCGTCCATTCACCCGATCCGTGAAAGCGCGAGAAGGGCGGATCATTTCTTCCATTGCTGCGGGGCAATTCAATTTGAATCATCCTCCTCGAAGTTAGAAGCCGCGAGATCTAGTCTTTCACGGGAAGGAGAGTACACACCCATCGAGATCCGGATCGTATTCGACATAATCCGTCGGCTGGAATTATCAACAAGTCTATCAAGTCTACCTGAGGAGGAGAGCGTGCTCAAGCTAACATGGCGCACCAAATTGTACTGTTCCATGTAGGGCGGCTTTTGGACCTCTCGACTTGGCTCCACATGCACACGATCGCGCGAAGGGATCGAGAAAGAATTTTCCGAAATTCTTTGGAGATGGAAAACAAAACCGGATGATCATTTGGCGGCCTTCTTCATATCTTGTGGTGTGCTTGCGGTAGAGCATGAAGATGTCTCGGTCGGGCTATTCATTGAGACCTTACGTGACTTGGTTTGGAGGAGAATGGTTCTATCGGTGCTCCTGGCACCATAACCGATTGGCGTATCGTGAACAATTTATCAAAAAGATTGAAACTGCGAGAGGACACGAGCACGATGATCACCCAGTGCTTGATTGAAGAAAGAGCGAAGCGAGAACATGCGGGACTTTATTGCAAGTTCGAAAGGATTTTGTATAAAATCCCCCTGCTGCATTGAGCGATGAAAATCAAAAGGCGTTTTTATAAACGCTCTATTGCACGAAGTTGGATATCGGTAAGAAGGGCAAGACACTGTAACTTTCTTGGATGCACAAAATCTTTGCCGTGGAGGTTGAGGGCGACTTGATCATGGCTGGAAAACTCAAACAACTATCTCATAAAGGTGATGGTGCTTCTTAGTAGTACTTCGATCCTTTGTTGCGAGAGATTGGCTAATGACATCTGCGAGATCAAGCGAGATCTCTCAAGCGGGAATGCACCCCCTCGAGAATAACTCTATCCGGACCTTGATAGGTCAAATCAAAATCAAAATCGAAAGCAGACTTGCTGCTTTGCTTTGCACCACAGCGTTTGGCAATAGAAAAGGCTGCTCGAGGAATAACTTGGAAACTAATGAAGAGGATCTCGACATTGATGAATCATTTGATGATGAAGACTTTATAGATCCCATTGGCGACTCAATATTGGTTACGGACTACGAATCGATGAGGGCTATTATGAATCTTTTGAAGATTACGTGGTCACACTTTTGCGGTGTTTACTGAGGTCTCGAGACACGCGAAAATGCCGAAGCATCCTGGCGGCGGAAAAGAGAGAGATCTGGCCGGATGTTACTATCTTGAAAAGAGGTAGCATTCTTCCTTCTTCATTAGCGCCCGAGGAGAAATATTCAAATTCTTTCATTCGCGACAAAGAACCAGCACATCTGCTTTGAAGCAAGTCAAGCTTTTGACATAATTGATCACATCGAGAAAATAAGGTCGAAATGTCGGAAGTTGAGTATTTGAGGGCATTTCTGATCGAGTTGAATAGATTGGTCAAATATGTGCAAATAGTCTAGC
Organism: Taxus wallichiana var. yunnanensis; assembly: GCA_018340775.1. Classification (NCBI taxonomy): domain Eukaryota; kingdom Viridiplantae; phylum Streptophyta; class Pinopsida; order Cupressales; family Taxaceae; genus Taxus; species Taxus wallichiana. The sequence goes on from CM031234.1 coordinate 80,354,392, forward strand.
TAGCCCAACGAAACATAATCCACGGGGTATCTTGTCGAGTCGAAGATTACTCCACCTTGAAATAATGCTTTGCTGCAGTTCTTCTTCTTCCACCCCTTCTCTGCTACATCGGAAAGGATTGAGCCATTCTATGTGTCTTTGCTCATCAGCGGACATAAGCTAAGCAATTGCATCTTGGATTACGGAGCTTAAACAACGTCATGCACTGCCCAGAGTTCTTTGATGCCTTGGGTCTTACATTGACAAAAACCATTGGAAGATGTTATTCCATGGAAAGGCAAGTCCCTCTTGTGGGGCAAATCAAAGATCTTGCGAGCGTGCTTGCTTCCTTCCCAGAGACAAAAAAAGGCTGAAAATGACTATCCTTGTAGCAGACATTCCAGTCTCCTATGGCATGCTATTGAGTAGAAATTTTTGCAAGGAGCTGGGTGGAGAAGTGAAGATGGATTGGTCTTGTGCGCACATACCAATCGAGAGGAATAAATCGAGAAAGGCTGGAACACGAGAAGAAATCTAAGTACACAGTATCAAAATCTGAAGATCCTAGATCTCAGATCTTGTTTCAAGAGTCGGATCACGGAGTCTATTACCTAGAAATGGATAAAGAAGAAATTCAACCGGTGATTCGAGAATCACATCAAATTGATAACAAGATTTGGACTGCGGAATTTGATGGTAGGCTGCTTTCATTTGGATCCGGTGCGGTGTTGTTCTTATCTCTCTGAAGGAAGGTGCATGCGCACTCCTTGAATTGATGTTCGAAAATACTAGCAATACGGTGAGTATGAAGCATTGTTGTTAGGCATGGAGCGAGCGAGAACAATGGGAATCAAATTATTACACAGCTTGAGAGAGAATCTTGAGCTGATTGTAAAGCGAGATAAGAGGCCTCTACCAAGTCAAAAAAAAAAAGACAAAGCTGCGGCACTATAGAGATCGGGTCTACTCTGCTTTATCTTGGATTTTCAGCTTTCTCGGTATCTTACATTAGAGAGAACAAAATTCAAGAGCTGATTAAACTTGCGATTCTTGCAGCCTTGTTGAATCCGGATCAGCCCCTGCATTCTTTAGGCGGGGAGATTCTGAGTGGAAATGGTTTTCGCCCAAAGGTTCTGACAGCGTCAGCTGATAGCGAGTTTTTGATGATGACACGTTGCTGCATTTCTCCAACGAAAAGATAACTTTGAAGAAATCTACTATGAGGAAGCAATTCACCTCTGGCGGAGACCAGCATCGGGAGAAATGGATCTTGGCGTCTCGGGAAGTCGAGGAGATTATCAACTAAAGGAAATAAAATTCCCAAAGGCTTGGTATCTCTTGAGAAATGTTTGATAAGCATGATCGAGATGCTTAAGAAAAATGAAGAAAATGAGGAAGGCTCTTCCTCAGACACCTGATTACTAAATTTGGGAGCTAGTGATGATCCCAAATTAGTAAATCTGAGGAAGTGTTGTTCGGAAGGCTGAAAAGGAAGCTTTCTTAAGCTTCTTAAGAAATACATGGATATTTTTGCTGGTCTATCGGGATCTAAAAACATATCAGCTGCGGAAGTTCAACACTACATCCCACTTAAATCGAGCGAAGCCTTTGGCGAAGGCTGCGGCGACCTGATCCTACCATTTCAGGAACCATCTTTGCAGAAATCCAAAAGTTGTTAGATGCGAAGATTATCTATCCCATACACCATTCGGAGTGGTTGGCCAACATAGTCCCTGTAAGAAAGAAAAGTGGTGAGATTAGGTTGTGCGTGGATTTCCGCAACCTTAATCAAGCTTCATTGAAGGATAACTACCCTATCCCCATCATGGATCACACTCTGCAGGTGGTCACTGGATCTGAGATGCTTTCCATGCTTGATGGCTTCTCAGGCTACAATCAAGTCAAGGTTGCCGAAGAAGATCAATACAAAACAGCGTTCATCACACCTTGGGGAACCTTTGCATACCAGAAGATGCCATTCGGCACGATCAATCTTTGGTGCTACATTTGAAAAGCTATGGATCTAGCCTTTGCTCATCTCAAAGATATAAGCATAGTTGTGTACACGGATGATTTGTGATCTTTTCTAAAGATAGAAGCACACACATATTTCAAACTTGGAGAAGAGGTCTTCATCTGATACATGGCATGGTATTTCTTTGAATCTAAGAAATCTATCTTTCTTTATGCTGAAGGAAAGCTGCTTGGGCACATTGTTTCCAAGAAGGAACAAAAATAGATCCGGGCGTGTCAAATCCATTCGAGACATTACCTTTGCCCACATCGAAAAAGGAGTTCACTCTTTCTTTGGAAAAGTGAATTTTCTCGGGAAGATTCATTCTGACTTTCTTGAGCTAACCCGTCATATTTCAAATATGATGAAGAAGACACAAGATTTTAAATGGAGCGCGAAGGGAAGGAAGCTTTGAGAAAATCAAAGAGGCCTGTCAAAAAGCACCGAGTCTTGTCTCACTGACTTGATAAAGAATTTATTCTTTATTGTTATTCTTAGAACATACTATGTCGGCAATATTGATGCGAAAAAATCAAGAGGACGAAAACTCTATTGCTTTCATGAGCACGCCTCTTAAAGCCTATGAGTTGAAATACACTCGATGGAAAAGCACGCATATGCGGTGGTGAAGGCATCACGAGGCATTCGGGTATTATATTCTTTCCTCACATCTTGTGGTTTTGGTTCCGAATCTGCGGTTAAATCTATCCTTACTCGTGAGAGTTAGGATTATTGAGAGGCACATGGGTGACAAAAGTTCAAGAATATGATTTGGATATTAAACCAACAAAGCTGGTTCGAGGAAGAGTGCATGTGAACTAATGACGAGAATTAAAGCATCGATGCACAGAAGCGGATCGGGATGGAATAGATGAAGATTTACTGCGGATCTTTTTATAGATCGGTAGAGGAATGAGTACGATAACATTGCTTACTTTCTAGCGTATGGAGAATGCCCGGATCGACTTTCGAGAAAAAGAAAAGCGAACTATTAAATTGAAGTCAAAAGATTTTGTGCTTTGGGATAATGGTTTTGTCTGAAGGGGAATTGATGGTGTATTTCTCGGATCGTGGATAAAGCTCAACGGGATCAACTACTCTCTGAGGTTTCATGACATGGCTTGCGGTGGTCATTTCTCGGCCAGAGTCACTTTGCGCACAAGATCCTTAGAGCAGGTATTCTTGGCCCACCCTTTTTGAATCTTTGCGAGAATGGGTAGCTAAGTGTCGAAACATGCCAACATTTTGTTGGGCGTGTGAAATTACTGCATTACCCCTAAAACCCATTGTGATTGAAGAACCTTTCAGCGGTGGGGTATGGATTTTATTGGAATGATTAACCCGGCTTCAGTGCGGTCATCATTACATTCTAACACTCTTGATTATTTTAGTAAGTGGGTAGAAGCTATTCTGTGAAGAATGCCACTTCATTTGAAGTGTGCGATTTTATAAAAAAAAAATATTATTGTCGGGTTTGGCGTACCCGGCAAAATTGTAGCGAGATAATGCTCAGAATCTTTCTTACGAGGAGTTGGTGGAATTACTGCTACACGTATGGGATTGACTTGTTCATTCCTCAAACTACTATCCTGAGGAATGGTGAAGTGAATCTAGTAATAAGAACTTAGTAGCTATCGTGCATGCATGAAGCTTGTAACTGAAAAATCAAAGGACTTGGCATAAAAAGTTGTTTGATGCATTATGGGCGATAGGATCACACGAAAGGGCGATAGGCATGTCCCCATTTCAGCTGCTATATGGAAGAGACACGAGCTGCCTCTCACCTTGGAATTACTGCCCTACGACTTTAAAAAGCCACGGAAGATTCCACGTTCACGGATCTTATTGATAAAAGAATCATGTACACAGTGAATTGAGGAAGTCTGAAACTCAAGTTGCGAGATAGGTTGTGAGCATCGAGAGGAAGGTGAAAGTCATCTTCGACAAAAATGCCGGGAAAGAAAGTTTGAAGTTAATGGCCCAGGTCCTCTTATGGGACAAAAGAAGAAAGCAAAAGGCATGCATGGAAAGTTCGATTCAACATGGAAAGGGCCTTTTGTGATCAAAAAGATCGCCGGAGCGAGATAGCTTCATTCTTGCTCATCGGGATGGAGTTGAATTGCCGTTGCCTTTGATAGGCAACACTTGAAGCTATTCGAACATGAGAAGCGAGGTAAAACACATGTATGTACATAAATAAAACCTTTGTTTGTTTTCCTTGTTTTGTCTTGTTTTGGTGTTGTGTTGTGTTGTGTTTATGCTGCTGACCCCGTGCCCAAAAGACAAGATCGAAACCGAGAGATCTTTGGGATCTCATCTTTTCCCTTTGTCATTCGTGAGAAAAAGATGTCCACGAGACGGAGCAATTTGGTGTCACTCAGTTTCACCCAGAAATCTGTGACTACTGATTTGAAAAAATTTCGTACTTTTAAAATAGTGGGTCATTTGTTGTTTTTATTGCACGAAAGTTCTGTATTGCGTCAAGATAATCCTGAAGAGCCATATTAGCCCTTTTAGCCAAATACCCGGATACCCAAAATTGTTTTATTATGTAAGTCGTCGGGATTTATGCTGCGGGAAATTTGTATTTAATTATTTTGAGCCCGTATGAGGCTTTGTTTGCGCTCTGTTTAACTCTATTATGAGCGAATATGTTATTATTCCTATATACGAAAGGATTTTAACTTATTTTAAGTTTTGGGCTTTATTTGTAACTTTTGGCAATTTTCGTGTTTTTGTGGTGTCAGTTACATTTTACGTAAAATTTCTGGAGCAAACTCCTTGGCAGGGTAAGCCCGATTTTGGCTGGAAGCAGGTGGAAAACATACACGCACATTTTGCCGGAGGAAGTCATCATCGGAGTGCGGATCAGGAAAAAGCGAAGTCGTGCACGGGAAAGCCCCTGCGGGGATAGATGGCGCATTTTTGGAAAACAAAGGATTTGAGGCTGCGATGGGAAAAATATAAGCCGCGAGTAGGATGGGAATTGTATACCTGCCTTGGCGGTACTTTTCCGTGTTATAAAAGTCACTTAAGGCTGCGAGTGGGAAAAATAGAAATTTGTGGCGGTGGGAATTTATTACCTACCTTGCAGGGTGAAAATTCCCATGATATAATAAAAGGAAAGTGACTTAAGTGAAATCATGGGATTTTAGTGCCTACCTTGCAGGGTAAAGAATCCCATTGCAAAAGTCAAATCACTTAAGTGGATCATGGGATTGTGGTGCCTACCTTGCAGGGTAAAGAATCCCATTATGGTGAAAATTCTTAAAAATAGAATTACATGTGCAAAAAAGTGCGCCCCCTTTGGTGATGGATAAAAATAATTAAATTGATTATTTTTAATAAATTCTATCCTTGGAAAAAGTGCGCCCAAGCTTGAGGAGGTTGAAAAGTCAAAGGAGGATTAAAATAGAGCAATTAAATTAATTAAATTTAATTTATTTAGTGGCTGCCCCTCTCCTTGGAAAAAGTGCGCCCCATTTGGGCATTATTTAATGATTTTTAAGGCATTAAATCATTGAATTAATTTCTATTTTCGGTGGTATGGTCAAAGCACCTTTGTGAGGCTAAAGTTAAGTCTTTGTGTGAAGGATTAAATTGGATTAATTTAATTTATTGGATGGCTGTCCTTAAACATGCAATTTTAAAAGAGAAAAGCATGATTTTTAATTAATTAATTGCCTTTAATTGTTAGGGCAATTATTAATTATAGAATTATGAAGGTTATATAAGCATGGGCAGCCATATGGATTTATTATTCAACACACGGGTAAAGAATTGCAGCGAGGAGAAAAAGTGCGCCCCCATTAGAGGAAGGATTTTGCACGAGACAAAGTGCTAACAAAGGCTAAAAGCTTCAGTTTGGCGCATGCTTTGGAAAAGGTTCATCTTAAATGCACACTGATTGTTTTCCACGGTGTTAAAGGAGCTCGGTGTTGATTGAAAGGATTCATGATCTCTTTATGTGCAAATTAAACACCATTTTTGGGCAGCGAGGCTTGAAAAGTGCAGATTTTTATAATTTAAATTCACTATTCATGCTCAGGTGGCCATTTTTGTCTGAATAAATTGCGGGAACTCATTACGGTGCTTTATAAAAGAAAAGGAGTATTTATCGATGTCGATACATTGCAAATATCCTCGAATCGAAGAATTGTCGAGATCTGCACGTATGTATTGAAGAAAGCGAGGCCAAATTAGAAGAAAAAGAATTATTGAGACAAAGATTGATAAAGCTATGGCGAAAGGAGATGAAAAAGAAGCACGATGGATTCATGCATTGCTTAAACTTTCGAGACATAGGAGACACGGATCTAGGCCCAGAACCTCTTTCTGATTTGATTGACAGATCCAGAGCTGGAAAGACTTCACTCATGCGTGCGGTCAAAAGTAGTGGAATTATTCGAGCTGCAGCTTTCCATGTACTGCGACCCAATTGCCAGAGTTTGTGATGGAGTGTGCTAGATCTTACCATCCTTCATCTAGATCAGTGCGTGATGTTGCGGGAAAGACAATAATTCGTTTGGATGCAGAATTCTTCGATTATTGTTTGAAGATTCCAGTACGAAAGGTGGTGACTTCTATTAGCATTCGGGATCTTTGTGGTAGGTGGGAAAAGCATAGAGGCTGATTGTGTGAGCATCATGAATAGCCGTTCATGAAGAAGCCTAGATCCCCTTCCGGTTCGAGAACTCTTCCACGATCCATTTGGTGCGGGAGGCGGATGATATTGTCAAATTGCTATGCGGGTTGAATGGTGAAGCGAATGCCTACACTTTCCGGACATGGATGTATGCTTTCATCGGGACCATTGAAATCAACAAGGTTGATTCTATAATCGATTAGTCGAAATTATTAGCGGCTGACATCGGTGAGCAAGCTGCGGGCGTAAAGCGTACCTTGACTTGAAGATGACTTCATACTTGGTATATCTTTGCGACTTCACGGGGTGTCTTTTCAAAGCTGGATAGATGTGGTATTCTTTCGAGGATCCCATTTTGAGTCTTTGACTTCTTTGCACTGCGTGCGAGAAGGACTTAAAGTGATCAACGATGGTTTCTTCTACGATTTCATCTGCGGGTTAGACAAAGACTTGAAGACTCACGAGTAGCGAGGAAGCATGGGAAGCGATGTCAAGATTGGCGATATATTCATCCGGTTTGCGATTTCACATACCTCGGGGTTACGAGCTTTTGGTGAACCAGCAAAGATGCGAGTACCCAGTGGCAGTTGATTGCCATGGAGCTAAGCGAGGCAACTTGTGGAGTTACGACCTTGATCGAAGCGGCACAAGTCTACGGGCTACTTCCCACTCAGCTTGTGGGATATTACGATTGCATCGGCATTCACGAGCTCGAAGAATGGAAGCCTGAAATGTTGTCAGAGTATGAGCGAGTTCTTCCTGCGGCTTAATTTTGATCCATTTGGAATAGCCGGAAGACAATCTCCCGAGAGTACGCACATGTGCCTTCGTTAGAAGATTTACGGATGAAGTGCGAGAAGTGAGTACGAGTCGAAAAGAAAGATTTCAGCGGTGTCGGCAAAGCAAGTATTTGACTTTGGACTAGCGCGGATATACTGCGGATCTTAAAGATGATGGGAGCGTGGTACTTGGACACTTACCATCGAATGGGAGGAGATAAAGCTCTCTTCTACGGGATAGCGATGCGCATTGCGGCCAATAGAAGAAAGATCCGGAGGCTGTGTTGGTGAGTACTTGAGCTGGTTGCTTGAAGGGATCTTGCCTTGATGAAGTATTGATGAATCAAATCACGGGCGACTTGGCGCGGAGATTCCCTCAGCGAAAGCATGAAGGAGAAGCGTGAGAAGGTCAGAAGTTGAAAATCGCGAGAAGATCTCAAGAGAAAGAGAGACCACTTCTACGACCATAGCTTTGACTCCGACTTCTCCGATTACCTAGTGGATCACCAACTATTGCACCACGCGGCGAGGATGTTTCCATGCCTTCATTGAAAAACGAGCGTTCATCTTCTCTCCTCGACCACTTCGTTCGGCACCCGTTCGAGAGGAGATGTTGAAGGCTGCGAGATGACGGAGTTGAAAAGCTTTGTCCTTGGATGTTTGAGAGGATGGCAGCCATGCAATCTTGTGGCACTTTACGATGGAGAGGATGCGGGCGGGAAATAGTAGCGCACTCAATGACTTCTCATTCTCAGAAGTAATTTCTCGGAATGGTTAGCTTTGCGATTGGTTCGGAAGCAAGAATAGAGATGAACTTAGAGGAACATGACTTGCAGCTACTTGAGGATCGGCGGAAGAGGCAGAAGGCCTAAAGTTGCTAAAGCACTTCTAGGTTGATCATCGAGGATTCGGGAGAGAAGTTTCTTTGAGATATCGATCCGGCGGAAGGAAAGGTAGAAGAGGAACTCACGGCGAGAAGATGTGGCGGTGACCAAAATACCACTCGGTCGAAGCTACCCTTTGAAGGATTGAAGCGAGGACACGCGAGACATTCTTTGGATGCTTTGTTCCTTAGGCTTGCAGTGAAAAAGCGGAGAAAGAAGAGCTGCGAAGCAAATATCTCAATTATGTGAGATCATAGCCAAGGTTGCTAAATCTTCCGTTCGACCCATTTCGGTAGCGGTGAGTGATCATCTTATGCGGGAAATGGAAGATCTGCAGCAATCAGTAAAGGCTATTGATGAATGGAAGGATCGATTATTAAATCGTCAAACACTTACGACTTGGGAAGTGCCGACCCGCTTTAAAGGTTATGAGCGATCGAGAAAATCAACTAAAGCGGCCCGATAGAAAGCATAAAAGGAATAAATACGATTCGAGAGTAACTTTGAGTGTTTTGGCGAGATCACAAGCTGCTAGGAGATGTATTGGTTGCGAGCAAATTGTGCGGATGGATCGATCGAGAAGAGAAGCATTAGAGTTTGCGGTATCTTTCCGTTTGGAGATCTGCGAGTTTCTTGAAGAGGATGCGAGCACTTGAGAGCGAGAACATCAGTTTGCGGATAGTGTTATTTCTTTCAGAGGAAAGAGTGGATGGAGGTATTACTTCATACGTGCGGATTGTTTCTAACGAGGTGCATGATTCTCTGGAGGGTTCTCTTGATGGTGCGAAAGAGGATTGATAAAGCCACGAAGCCTTTCACGATGAACTCTATCGGTAAATTGGTGACACTGCTGACGGAGACATTGCGAGATTTGGGCCAAGTTTGGAAGAAGTGGAAGCATGCGGCAAAGTGTTGAATGAAGGATTGCTGCGGTCGGGACGAGAAAAGGAAGCGATGCTAAAAAGCAGATGGAAAGATCTTTGAACTATATGTTCGAAATAGTATATCGAGATATCGAAACAAGAAGAAGATGTAGATGTTACAGTGGCATGACTTCTTATTTCTTTCTTCTTATTTTTCTATGTTCCGGATGAAATTGTAAACTTCTAAGTTATTGGTTTTGCTGACCATTACTTGAAGTCATGTGGAACCTTTCATTAGTTAAGTGATACATGTGTCACTTAAGAAGAAGTTAGTTGAGGATGATTGCGAATGTCATCTTTACTTGTTGTTCATACTTTAGTTCGATTTGAGTCTTCTATTTGTACTTTCCCTCCTACATTCTATAAGTAGGAGAAGAACCTCTGGGTTAATCATCGATCGAATTTGTAAGAAGCAATCTTGTGTTCTAGACTTTGTCTTTGAACCCACGAGAGCCACTTGTTGCGAGAGGAATACAAAGAAAAGCGAGGTTTAGGAGAACTTTGTGTCACGGTGTATTTTGTTTCTTGCTTCAAATCTTAGATCTCTTAATAGACTTTGTGTTATTTTAGATCTAGATCTAGAAGCTGCCTTTGCTTTATAATTACGTGTGTTCAAATCTATTTGAGTTTCTTACATGTGCATGTGCATGCAATTAGCTCTGCAATCTACTAATTGGGATGCACATCTTCCTCATTTCTTCTCTGTAATTCCTTTACTTCCTTCTTACCTTAATTTTCCTTTCTTAAGCAGTACATTTTCTTACTTTAACTGCGAACTTCTTACTTCTTAGTTATGGTTCATGAACTAAGTTGTTAAAGTAAATTCCTACTATGAAAACAAACCATCAAATTGAAAGCAAAAGACTTTGTCCTTTGGGATAATGGCTTGTACGAGTAAAAAGGGAATTGATGGTGTATTTCTCGATGCGTGGACAAGGCTCAATAGGATCAGCTACTCTGCTTCAACAAAGCTTTCATGACATGGCTTGCAGTGGTCATTTCTCAGCCCGAGTCACTGCACACAAGATCCTCAGAGCAAGGTATTACTGGCCCACCCTTTTTCAAGATACTGCAGAATGGGTAGCTAAGTGTCAAGCATGCCAACATTTTGTTGGGCGTGTGAAATTGCCTGCATTACCTCTAAAACCCATTGTGATTGAAGAACCTTTCCAACAGTGGGGAATGGATTTTATTGGTATGCTTAACCCGGCTTCCAGTGCCGGCCATCATTACATTCTAACAGCTACTGATTATTTCAGTAAGTGGGTAGAAGCTATTCCTGTGAAGAATGCCACTTCCGCCGAGGTGTGCAGTTTTATAAAAGAAAATATTATTGTCAGGTTTGGCGTGCCCAACAAAATTGTAGCAGACAACGCTCCGAATCTTTCTTCTGAGGAGCTGGTGGAATTCTACTACACTTATGGGATTCAGCTGGTTCATTCCTCAAACTACTATCCACAAGGGAATGGTCAAGTTGAATCTAGTAATAAAAACTTGGTAACTATCGTGCGCAAGCTAGTAACGACAATCAAAGGACTTGGCATAAAAAGTTGTTTGATGCATTATGGGCCGATAGAATCACACCAAAGAGGGCGATAGGCATGTCCCCATTTCAGTTGTTATATGGTAGAGACACGGAGCTGCCTCTTACCTTGGAACTGCACATTTCTACTGACTTTAAGGCCACTGGAAGATTCCACTTTCAAGTATTGCTATTGATAAAAGAATTATGTACCTGACTGAATTGAGGGAAGTACAAACTCAAGTTGCAGATAGGTTGACAGAGCATCAAAGGAAGGTGAAAGTCATCTTCGACAAAAATGCCAGGGAAAGAAAGTTTGAAGTTAATGATTGGGTCCTCTTATGGGACAAAAGAAGAGAAACAAAAGGCATGCATGGAAAGTTCGATTCACTATGGAAAGGGCCTTTTGTGATTAAAAGGATCGCCGGAGCAGATAGCTTCATTCTTGCTCATCAGGATGGAGTTGAATTGCCGTTGCCTTTCAATGGGCAACACTTGAAGTTGTTCCGGACATGAGAAGCAGGGTAACACCTGTATGTACATAAATAAATCTTTTGTTTGTTTTTCCTTGTTTTGTCTTGTTTTGGTGTTGTGTTGTGTTGTTTTCGTTTGCCTGACCCCGTGCCCAAAAGGACAAGATACGAAACCAGAGATGCTGGGATCTCATCTTTTCCCTTTGTCATTCTGACAAGAGAAAAAGATGTCCACAGACGGAGCCGACTAGTGTCACTCAGATTTCACCCTGAAATCTGCGACTACCCTATCCGAAAATTTTTCATACTTTTAAAATAATGGGTCGTTTTGTGTTTTTATTGCCTGAAAGTTCTTGTATTGCGTCAAGATAATCCTAAAGAGCCATATTAGCATTTTTCGCCAAATACCCGGATGCCCAAAATTGTTTTATTACGTCAAGTCGGGATTTCTGCTGGGAAAATTTGTATTTAATTATTTTGAGCCCCGTATGAGGCTATTTGCGCTCTGTTTTAACTCTATTATGAGCGAATATGTTATTATTCCTATGTGCGAAGAAGGTTTTAACTTATTTTAAGTTTTGGGCTTTATTTGCAACTTTTGGCAATTTTTCGTGTTTTTGTGGTGTCCCGTTTCGTTTTCTGTGAAATTTCTCTGGAGCAATTCCTTTGCTGGGTAAGCCCAATTTTTGGCCTAGAGCAGTTGTAAAACATATACGCACATTATGCCCGGAGGAAGTCGTCATCGGAGTGTCGGATCAGGGGAAAAAGCGAAGTCGTGCACAGAAAAGCCCATGCGGGGATGGGCGCATTTTTGGAAAACAAAGAATTTAAGCTGCGATGGGAAAAATATAAGTTGCGAGGCGGGGTGAGAATTTTATACCTGCTGTGCAGGTACTTTTTCTCGTGTTATAAAAGTCACTTAAGAAAAATGCAGTGGGAAAAATAGAGGTTCCCATGATATAATAAAGGAAGTGACGGTGGGAATTTATTGCTTAGCCTTGCGGGGTAAATAATCCCATTGTCAAAGTCAAATCACTTAAGTGGATCATGGGAATTTGGTGCTGCCTTGCGAGGTAAAGAATCCCATAATAAAAAAATTCTTAAAAATAGAATTACATGTGCAAAAAAGTGCGCCCCCTTTGGTGAGAGAATAACAACCTTAAATTGATTATTTTAATTAATCTATTCTCTCAAAAAGTGCGCCAAGCTTGGAGGAGGTCAACAAGTCAAAGATGGAATTAAAAAAAGGAATTAAATGCATTAAATTTAATTTATTTAGTGGCTGCCCTCTTCCTCTCAAAAAGTGCGCCCCATTTGGGAATTGTTTAATGTTTTTAAGGCATTAAAACATTAAATTAATTTCTATTTTTAGTGGTATGGTCAAAGCACACTGCTTTGTGAAGTTTAAGTGAAGTGTTGTGTGAAAGATTAAATTGGATTAATTTAATTTATTGGATGGTTGTCCTTAAACATGTTATTTTTAAAGAGAAAAACATGATTTTTAATTAATTAATTGCCTTTACTTGTTAGGGCAATTATTAATTATAGAATTGTGAAGGTTATATAAGCATGGGCAGCCATATAGGTGAATTATTTAATTCACAGGTAAAGAATTGCAGCCAAGAGGAAAAGTGCGCCCCCATTAAAGGAAGGATTTTGTTCAGACAAAGTGCTAACAAGGCTAAAAGCTTCCAGATTTGGCACATGCATTAGAGGAGGTTGATCTTTCTCTACATAATTGTTTCCACAGGTGTTACAGGAGCTCAGGTGTTGATTGAAAGGATTTATGCTCTCTTTATGTGCAAATTAAACACCAATTTTTGGGGCAGCAGGCTTGAAAAGTGCAGATTTTTATAATTTAAATTCACTATTCATGCTCCAGTGGCCATTTTTGTCTGAATAAATTGCAGGAATTCATTACAGGTGCTTTACAAAAGAAAAAGAGTTTTTATCAATGTCCAATACATTGCAAATATTCTCTGAATCTGAAGAATTGTCCAGATCTGCACCAGTATTGAAGAAATCCGGCCAAGTTTGAAGAAAAAGAATTATTCACACGAAGATAGACAAAGCCATGGCAAAAGGAGATGAAAAAGAAAGCACGATGGAGTCATGCATTGCTTACAAACTTGCAGACATAGGAGACACAGATCTGGGCCCAGAACCTCTTGCCGATTTGATAGACGAGATCCGGACAGGAAAGACTTCACTCATGCGTGCGGGAGAAACTTCACTCATGCGTGCGATTAAAAGCGTGGGAATTATTCGAGCTACAAACTTTTCCATCCACACCCGATTGCGAATTTGTTATGCGAGTGCAAATCCATATCCAAATGCGAGATGGTGATGCAAATCCGAATCCAGATCTCATAGTTCAGAAAGCTTACGCACAAAGGCTTCATCCTCTTGTTTCGAATGCAGCCCATGAAGAAGACAGTGCGTGGAAAATTCCTTCCAAGACCTTGTGCATGTGCTCTCATCTTCCAGTTGAAGCCTTCATTGGATTTTCATTCACCCTGAGTGCTTCCAGAATTTTTAATTGCTCATATGCGATTAGAAATAAGGATGATGAGTTATCTACGGCCAACCTTGCATTGATGCATGTACAAAAGAAGAACTGCAAAACCTTCAAGGATAAAAGAGAAGACAATGCAAAGGCAAAATTCCAGCTTGCTTCCAATTCCAACTGCTTGCAATTCCAGCTTGTTTCCAGATCCAGCTGCTTCCAGATTCGATTTGAATCAACTACATGCGATATGAAAAAGGACAAAGTCAGCTTTCCTCTTCCTACTTCTTTCCTCCAACAAAGTCAGCTTTCCTCTTCCTTCTTCTTTCCTTCGACAAAGTAATTGAGTGATCAATTAAATTATACAACTTAAGTGATTGGTTTAAAAGCCATTACTTGAAGAAATCAACTACTTGGAGATAGGTGGCAGGCGTGCAAAATAGAAGGTTTTATTTTCGATTCTGAAATCATACATGTCATGCGAAAGAGGAATTCGGGAGGGAGATTGCCAGGTTGTTTCTTTTCCCGACTTCCACATGTGTCAGTTCAACTAAAGCTTCCAACTTGTAATTGCCCCTCTACATTCTATAAGTAGAGGAAGAACCTTCAAGTTAATCAATCAGAATTTGTAAGCAGCAATCTTGAGTTCTAAACTTTGTGTTGAACTCCTGAGAGCAACTTGAAGCAAAGGAATACAAGGGAGCGAGTTTCCGAAGAACTTTGTTTCATGGTGTACTGTGTTTCTTGCTTTGAATCTTAAATCTCTTGATAGACTTTGTGTTATTTTAGATCTAGATCTAGAGCTGCCTTTGTTTTATAATTTTGTGTGTTCATATCTATTAAGTTTCTTCTATGTGCATGTAATTAGCTCTGCTATCTACTAATCAGGATGCACATCTTCCCCATTTCTTCTCTGTATTTCCTTTACTTCCTTCTTCTATAAAATACTTCCTTTCTTAAGCAAACAACTGCTTTTGCTGCGAACTTCTTAGTTATGGTTCATGAACTAAGTGGTCAAAGTAAAACCCCGATAGATAATAACACATTTTTATTGACAAATCGACACGGGAGCCTCATCGGTTAAATGAGGGAGATTTATCTCATGACCGCCTAGGTTTGATGCTATGCAGAAAATCTAGCCAACATGGAGCAAGTAGCTTCTTCTTGCCATTAAAGGACGGAAACCCTTCCTCGGTCACCTATCGAGGACGAAACCCTTCATAGGATCACACTGGGAATGAAAACCCTCTTATGTGCAAGGGTGATCTCACATAGAGGTCACATTGGAACTTCAAAGTGATTTTATGCAGTTGTTCTTCATTTCCAGCCCTAGGCAACTTGCTTGGGGGTTGAGTTCGAGTGCCATCTAAGGCACAATTTAGTATTTTGAGTTGATATTCTTGTTCTTCATATTTTATAAGGGTGGAATCTACATTTTAGTGTTTTTGGAGAAGTTTATCTATTTTTTTCAAGCCCTTGGTTTTGGTTGTATTGTTGTTGTCATAAAAATTAATTACAATTGTGATTTATCATTCGTTTCTCCATATTTTTGATATATTTGAGATTGATAAATATTTATGGGGTTGGATAAATTATTTGATGGCATTTCAGCTCTATTTGCATGGTTAAATGTTGATGTGAATCTCATATGCAATTCGCTGCCCTAGAGGGTTGATTGATATTGTGTGTTGATTGTTTGAAAAGCATTCTCAGTTGTTTCAGATTGATGTTTGTGTGTTTGAAGGTGCAATTTCAGATTTGATTCATTTGGGTTTAAGGCCAAACCCTTATTTCTAGTTTCAGCCCTAGAAAGGAACATTACTATGTAGTGGCTCAATTTTATTGAACTTGATAGCTACTAATCTTCATCAACGATGGACAACCTAAAATTGGCACAGACAAACTAGTGAGTTGGTGGCAACTCAGTACGGGTTTCAAAATCTGTTGCGAACACTTGCAATTTTGTTCCTTTCCCATGTTTCTAGTTCCTTTAGCATTGAAATGAATTGGTCAACATATGGTCGAACCCACTCTTTTAAGATTGAAATGCTTACCTCTAAGAGAATGGAGAATCTTGTAGTCGTACACAATGCCTTATGACTCATCGATCCCAAAACAAATGAGTACAAGTAGACCCCAAAAACTATGGTGGGATGTAGATCCCGAGGAGCAGAAAAAGATAGAAGAGGATCATAATGTTCAACGGGGATTGATTGGGATCCCCATCGAGGGTGATGACAACACTTCTAGCGAGGAGTTCATAGACGCGTCATTTCACATGTTGATTCTGATTTCTCAATTATACTATTATGTTTGTAATATTGTTGATGTACTTCGGATTAATGATATTAAGGTAA